>JAQQTO010000041.1:24162500-24885000 GCA_029884595.1 Ormosia semicastrata | reverse complement strand
ATGTTAAGATAAGTTTGTGGTAGGATGAGTTATAGTTAGTTTAGGATAGGTTTGTTTGGGATAGTTAGGATAAGTGTTTGGGGATTAGGATAACGATGGAGTCTGTTTTAGGATAAGTGATGAGTTTAAGTGTGAGGATAACGATGGGTTGTGGGTTAACGGGTGATGGGTTAACGGGTGATGGGTTAACGGGTTGGTTTATGAGTTACGGGTTAATGGGTCATGGATTATAGGTTGGTTTAGGGGTTAATGGGTCAATAAGTCTTTTTTATTTTATTTTTTTTATATCCTTTTTTTATTCACAAAACGCCCCGGACAAAATTGGGTATTCACAATTTTCATTTATGAAATAATTATTTATTATTTTATTTTATGATATAATTTCTTGATTAATCACCCCAGAGCCCAGACCTAACAGACGAGGCTTTTGTATTGAAAAATGATGTTTTTACATTATTTTTTATTTTATATTATTTTTTATCATATTTTTTAATAATTATGATTAAATAAAAAATAAAAAAATAATGTAATGTTAGTCATGGCAACCATACCCAAGGGGGGAATTGGGTATAAAAACTTTTTCACAAATGCTCTTAAAATAAATATAAATATTTAAGCTATTTAAATAAACGCATTGTAAGAATGTGATGAAGAAAAGAAACTTTAAGAACAAATGGAAAGTAAATGTGCAATAAAATAAATTACATAAAATAAAGAGATAAAGAGAAGAAGAGCAGGCACGATATTTATCCTAGTTCGACCACCAACCAATTGTGGTCTACGTCCAGTCCCCGAAACACAGTTCGAGATTTTTCACTATATATACAAGCTTCAATAGGTGCTTGCAACCGTTACATGAAAGAACACTTTTCACACACAGGGAAACTCTACCCTTGTGCTAAAGTCTCAACCCGCAGGGATACCTCACCCTTATACAAACCTTAGAGGGATACCTCACCCCCTTTACAAACCTTGAAGGATACCTCACCCTCAATATAGAAGAATAGAAATATAGATGAAGAGAAACTCTCACTCAGAGTAAATAATACAATTTGAAGCTTTATGAAGCTCTCTAAGGATATCTCAAATTTTGGCTAAAAAGAGCACAGAAATTTGGTAAAATATGTATCACAAAATAAAGCAAGAAGGAATCATTTCAGATAAATGGGTGTGTGTAAAAGATGTCCCAAAAACATGTATTTATAGTGGTATAAGAAAAAGAGCCGTTGGGTATAAATTAATATCACATTTAAAGCTTCAAAAATAGCTAGTTGCGTAGAAATGGATCGTGTTTATTCGAATAAAATGAAGTCCTATTCGAATAAATCACTTAACACATTAGGAAGTGTTTTCGAAACCTTTTATTCGAATAAACATTTGGTTATTCGAATAAACATTTAGTTATTCGAATAAAACGTTAAAAACACGTTCAGTAACATATTTTGGGTCATGTTATTCGAATAAAAGTTTGGTTATTCGAATAAACATTTAGTTATTCGAATAAAACGTTAAAAACATGTTTTGCAACATTTTCTGAGTCAAGTTATTCGAATAACCCTTTGGTTATTCGAATAAACCAGTAAAAATTCGTTCTGGTATGATTTCTGTGGTGTGTTATTCGAATAACACACCATTTATTCGAATAAACCACTTAGCTTTTGAAAACTGACTTTAAATGATCATAACTTCTTCATTTCTTATCCGTTTAAAGCAAATGACCAGTCATTGGAAAGATCTTTGAGTCTATTTTCAAATGAAAGAAGTTTCAAAACAAAATTCAAAGTATTTTGAAAGATATGATTAAAATAGTGACCAAAGGTCAGTTTTGCAAAACTCAAACTTTGCTATTTTTCATAAATTTGAACTACCACCATAAATAACTTTTCAAAACTTATTTGTTGGGTATTTTATCATAGGAAAACCATTTGTAAAAACATATTTGAGATATCCATAAGGCTTCGTACATAAAGACACTAAGTCCTATAAGCTATACCATTTAATCTTCCTTTGGACTTGGTCTTTGATATGACTTTGATGTTTATCAATACCTTCATGAAATAGGCATTCACATTCTCCTTTGTGTTGAGCTTAATTGAGATCTTTTGCTTTCTTGTTGCAAGCTCACTATTAGTACTTGGACTATCCTACAAAGTATCACTCACTTAAACAAGCATAGTTAGTCCAAAAAACATAATTTAATATCTTCATATGCATAAATCATAAATATATAGCTTTAGTTAGTTTAACATGCATATAAGACATTCATAGACACATCCAAATAAGATATTTATTAAATATTAATGGATATGCTCTATATAGAATGCAACAAAGAGTATAAGCAAGATATTCTTTTTGTCTTGTATTTATCATCATCAAAACTTAACATATAAAACCATTTGGGGCAAACTTATTTCCACATGTAATTAATAATATAAGAAGTAGTGTAAAAAATGATATAAAAAATATAATAAAAATATCAAATTGTTTGTATTTTGGTATTTTCATAAAAATATTAATCATTCTAGAAAAATAATACTCTAATGTAATAGGATTATTTTTTATTGTGTAACGCATATCATTAGAGATAACAAAATACTCCATAAAAAAAATAGAGAAAACAAAATACAATCACATGACTACAACATTAGATGAGCAAATAATTTTTTTTTTTTATAGTTTCGATTTAAAAAATTAATTTGAATCTTGACTAAGAATTTTAATTTTGTTAATAAGGGATGTTATATCTAATATCATTTGCTCCCCTAACTTTCATCTCTCAAGGTCAATGTCGGCCCAACAAAGTGCTTTCGTTGTTGGTGTTCTTTCCGATTTCTACGCATTTCACCGTTCCATAAAAAATTTCCTCTACCCTTATTGTACTTCATCTTGGTAGTTTCCATCGCTTGCCTATGGTTGAGCCCTAGGATTGTAATGATTTTATTATTAGAAATTTAAGTGCAGGTAAAATATGGATAAAGAAGTTTCATATTAAAAAAAATAGACAAAATAAGGATTATATATAAGTGAAAAAGACTCATAAACTTAATACTTTAAATTTTTTGGTGATGTCAAGCCCTTTGTGGGATTCCTCACTTAGCTTTTATGATTTTAACAAGTGATATAATTGATGATTCGGTTGGAATGAGTATTGGTGACAACAGCAGTGGTTGGTGGATCTTGCCATGTACGAGGTCCCCTTTGCGTCGAAAGTGTTTTCACTTGAGAGAAAATATCCGCATGTGAAGAAGGGCTCACACTTGAATGAGATTAGAAAAAGACCTATTAAACTAATTTCTTAAAGTTTTAAGTTAAAATATTGTGTCAAGTCCATTATATAATTACTCACTCGTTGGACTACCCCTGACATTAACATGTATTACATTATTTCTTTAAGTATTAATATGTATATCTAAAATCAATGACACGCAATATATCAAATTATATAGTATGCATGGTTCTTATTTTTAATTGACTCAAACAGTAAACCTAACCTAAATGGCTAAATTAACATTTTCTATCACGCATGGGATAAAGTCCCCACGTTGCATGGCTCTTGTAGATATATACGTGGCAAGTAACATCAAAGATTAACAAACTAGTATTTTTTAAATGAATATTTCAACAATTGGGAAGGGGAAAAGATGCTTAACTGCTTAAGGGAAAACATCTACGCTGGAGATTAAATACATGCTAATTTGAGTAAGTTAAAAATAAAGAGATGGATTTTTTAAAAAAGAATTATATATGTACAATAAAAATTTGAGATGATTAAAAATAGGCAACAATATATGTATTTGCTACACCAAATATCTGGGGAGATTTTGAGGAGTTCTATCTCACTCCACTTCTCTATTTACAAAGCTTTCAAACAGAAATATTGGAGACATAAATGTGGGTATTAGTATTTGAGTTATCGAAATAAACAAGAATAGTACACAAATAAAAGATCTATTAAAAAATACAAGAAGATTGGTACAAGTTTATCATGAATCGTGCTAGGCACTATCCTTAAGGGTTTATCTCTGTCTTACCCAGAATAATACTCAGTAGAATGACCTTGATAGCTAACCCTTCCAGGATTAGACGTGAGTCTCCTTGGGAACTCGTCTACATGATGATCTTGATACACTGAGCAACAACACCTCTCGTACTAATACTGGAGTCGCAGTAGAGTTGTGGGGAAAACCTCTGTTGCACAGTATGCAAATCCGAACAAGATAGTAGAAAAATGCTAATGAATGGGTAGGAGAAGATGAGTAGCTAAAGTATGATTGGGTTTGGTGGGTGAGGCAATATATAGAAGTCCTTAGCTTAGAAAGTAAGCTAAGGTAGCTTACAAGGTAAGCTTCCAACGGTCAAGCTTCCTCAAGAAGCTACCAGCAGACAAGTAGCTTCCTCAAGAAGCTTCCAACGGACAAACTTCCTCAAGAAGTCACCAAAGAACAAGCTTCCAATAGAAGCTACAAAGATATTTTGGTCACGAAGTGGGTTGGCAAAAGAGAGGCACAAGGTAAAATCAGGTTAAGCCCACACTCGCACAAGACGAGGCGTGACGGGGCTGGTGCGCGTGTGTGTGTGTATTAAACTAAGCCCAAGTCCACAATCCTAACTCAATACCATAAGGTATCTACTAATGGACCATCTTCATAATTAAACGTTCCTCAAGAGTCTCATTTAGGCAATGTGAGACTGAAGTCTTAGACATAACCACACATGGACACACTAAGTTTGAAATCCTTTTAAGACCCACAAGTCTAACAATCTCTCACTTGTTTCAAACTTAGTAGAGTAAAACGAGAATGTCATGTATCAGAGAATTATCCAAAAGGATTTGAACTTCATCCTTAGGTATAGGTGGGTAACAACTCTGTAGAAGTGTGGTAGAGAAATCTCTGTGAACCTATTTCAAAGATAGCGGTTGAAGCACGTCCACCAACCACATAACATTCCCAAGAGATATGTTGCTCTTAGTTGTTTTGCGCTTTATCCTGGCCATGCGTTATCCTAGAATCATGAGAGCTCTAGAGTTTATGCCCAAACTCATATGAAACGGCACCATCCCCACTCTCACTTAGGTGGCATCCATCAGGAGTATGCTGCAGTAGATACCCTACCCCCATATTGAAGTCTATAGACCCATTAAAAGCAAAGCTCATCCTATCACATCAACTGGAGCGTTACTGCCATACACCATAAGGAAAAGTGTAATGCCTCAAAACCAATACTTCTAATATATCTGGATTACACAGAGTACTTAGAATTAGGCACGTCACGACTAATCTATTATCTTATCTCGATAATTGCTAATTTGAGCCTTGAGAGGGATAAAATATCTCAAAGTACAAATATACATCTAAGAACTATGATTCATACTGACTTTAATAGTCCTTACAAACTAGAACATTAATGTACAAATAATACAAACCAAGTCTTTATAGTCGAATATACACATAAATGATATACAATCCATTGCGTAAATGTAACTACAAGACAATGGACAAATATGATAGATAATTCTATGCTATTGCAGCCTTTTCACTTCTACTCCATAGCTGGATTTTGCACTAGAATTATCATGGAAAAGAAAGATACAAGGGGTGAGAATTCTAAAGATTCTTAGTAGATCTAACATATAAATAATGTCATCATAATAATTCTAGATGTTTCGGGGAATAAAATCAATAATATAAAATTTCATATAGAAAGGTAGCTAAAGCCAAAACATTTCATTTCTCTTCCCGAGGCAGAAATTCAATTATTATCATTGTTCAATAACATATATTCAACCAATATGTTTAATTTCAACAACTCACCAATACATCATAGATTTATTTCAATATATATATATATAGAGAGAGAGAGAGGGGGAGAAATAAATCTATGATGTATTGATGAGTTTAAGATTTAGGGTTTAGGAATCATGACTCACTATCTCTAAAATATTCACATACTCTTAAGATGTAAACATTCATAATCAAATCTATTATCTATATAACTAACATCATTCACGATGATATATAAATGCTCAACAATGCATAATTCTTTCTTTAATACTCATTTATTATTATATTTCTAAGCATATTCCAAAAAACCCAGTTCCTTATATCATTTGGTAGGGACGAATGTTACCTTCTCACACTACCAGTAACTCTGGCCACATCTGATGAAGAAACGAATGAGAAGTCTCATATTAAGAATTTAGGATCACCTTCCTCATCGAGGTTCATTTTGAAATTCACATCTGATAAGGAAACTAATGAGAAATCTCATACTAAGAATTTAGGATCACCTTCCTTATCGAGGTTCATCTCCTGAAATTCACTAGCCAAAATATTGTGCATATCTTACTAAGGTTATGACATTAAGGGAATAACAAGTATGGATCACCTCTATTCAAGGATCTTACTAATGTATTTTAGTTTGAGCACATTCATATCAATTCAATTCTACCTCAACTTCAACAATTTAAAGGAGAAAATTATCATTTAGTATCCAATACTAGCTCAACTCTACTTTTATAAAGGAGCAAAACATTTTCTAGTGCACCTCATAAGCATAGTAAGTGTACATCTCAAGTTATACTAAGTGCACAAATAAAATATGTGCATAATATAATCATTTAACCAATAAACTAAATGCACAATATGGCTATTTCACAAACTTATATAGTGTATAATATCAATACTTCACAAGTTTATCTAGTGAATAACATCTCTGCTTCACAAACTTATCTAGTGCACAATATCAATACTTCATAAGTAAACTAGGTGCACAATGTTATCCTCAATTCACAAATATACTAAGTGCACATTCACAACATTTCTTAGGTTTACTAAGTGTACATTTATAACACAAGATACTTCAATTAGTGAATTAAGCCATATCATAAGCTTCCATCTGGTCCCCATAGAGCAGAGAACTTTGTTTTCTCAAAACAGGAGTTTGGCAATCAATTACTAGCTCAATTTTCACAAGTCAAAAGCTTGGTAATCGATTACCTTCTAATGGTAATTGATTACCACATGCAAATATCGCATACAGAAGCTTAGTAATCAATTACCTACTGATGGTAATCGATTACCATGTTTCCAGCAACCATTTTTGAAGGTTGGATGGTACATGGTTTTCAACAACAGAGCAAGGTTCTTAAACATACTATACCAAAAATGAACCATTCTCAAGTCAAAATAACATCAATCCTCAACATATATTTTTAACCAAACATCAATAAGGTTCATCAACAATGGTCAAACCATTAAAACCCATATATTCTACCTCAAGCTCATCAACATACTATCCATCTTTTATTACTCAATCAAGCATCAAACTCCATATAAACCCTTTACCCACAAATTCTAACTCATACCCAAAGAAAAATATAAACTGTAACACCCTCCTTAGGGCATCACATTTCCGACTCCCGACTCATAATCTGAAAAGAAGTTCGCACAAAGTTTGAGTTATAAAAGATGAGTTTCAAAATTTCTTCTTTACTGAAAAGTAAATTTTACTGAAAATATTAGGTGATATTGAAAATCATATTTCAACTATTCATTATGCAATATTGACACCAATTAATATCACAAATTAAAGAGAAATATAAAATTAACAGACTTTTTTTTTTCAGTAGCAAACCCCATGACGGGTCCTACTTAATAGCACGGTACAACACTAACGAGAAACTTTAACATACTTATTCCTTTTTCTGTCTATCTTGATGCATCAGACATCTGTTCCTTTGTCAACACTGCACACCTTCGAGTCCTGAATGTCCACTCCTTATTGTTGTCACCAATCTCAGAGTATCCATCGCCCGTTATGTCTAAGACAACTCGATCCTTCTATTATTTGATTTTAACAAGATGCATACACAAAGAAAACAATATAACAAAGAGGTGAGATCACCTACACCAATACCAACATGGCAAAGACAGAGATAACACAAACAACAATATCATACGATATAGATCATACCGCAATTATGATCATGTCATCAACATTAATCAACTATCATCATCCAATCATTTATCAATTCAATTATCATCCAAGTATTCAAAACAATTGTCATAACCAATAACTAATATTCCTCAATTAATATATCACACGATATAAATGCTCGGTTTATGCATATGCACAAAGACTCATTTTATCAAAAACAACTCCATGGAGGTTTTCACAATTTCGAGAAGAATGCTCTGGTTAATTGTCAGCCTTAGCCCAAAGACAATCTCCCAGTCGTTGAAAAGAATTGTGTTCTTGTCGGGTATCGTCAATGCGTTGCAAAGGACTGCATCGCCAAATGGCACAGGGTACTCGCCAACTGTCCACTGGTCGACCGCCGCGCCTCGACGCCCCCAAGATCCATCATAAACCTCACTATCAATTCTCATTCCCTCTTCAACCACAAGGGCCATAATAGCTATTAGCTATATTTTATACAATGCACGAATATATCAGTGCAAGTCCAACCCCAAAGGGCCAAATCTTTTCAATTTCATTTGTTCAATGTAATCATATGCTTCAACGCATATTTTATACAATGCATGAATATATCAGTGCAAGTCCAACCCCAAAGGGCCAAATCTTTTCAATTTCATTTGTTCAATGTAATCATATGCTTCAATGCATTTTTTTTCAATGCACGTATAATGCACCAAATCCAATCACAGACATATCTTTCCAATGCATGTATAATGCACCAAATGCCAATCACAGGCAAAACATGTCATTTTCTCACACAGCATCCATATACTGGTTCTACAGTATTTATACTGTATTTTCAACAGGAAAATCATATTATCACATTTTCATAGTTATAAAATTCTTTCGTCGTGTTTTCACAAAATTGTGTAACATTTTCATTTCATTTTCACAATTCCAAAACGTTTCTGTTACATTTTCACAATATCAGTAACTCTTCACAGCACCTTTAAATCACGTATTAAATTTTTTAACATTTTTCTCAATCGCATAAAAATATACGTTTCTCAAATTGCATAATAATTTTTCATCATTTTCAAAATCGCGTAACTTAAAAATCATTCTTTTAAGTTGCGTAAATCATTTTCCATCATTCTTAAAATATTTAAAACACTTTCCAAATCACATAATGATTTTTCATCATTTTCACAATCACGTAAAAATATTCTCTCACTATTTAATCATGTAGTGATTTTTCAACAGTAGTTCAAATTACGTAAAATATTTAAACATAATTCAAATCATTTAAAAATGTTTCAACGCATCTCCAATCGCGTAGTAATATTTTATCATATTTCAAATTGCATAAAAATATTTTACTGTATTTCCAAACACTTGGAAATATTTTACTATATTTCAAATCACGTACTTTAAAAATTACATTTTTAAGATACGTAAATAATTGTTTTTCACCACAATTCCATTACAGAAAATATTTCTCATTTCTTCAAAAATTCCATTTCAACTTTCCTCAAAATAATATGACTTTATACTTTATTTAATACATTTTCTTTACTCAAGAAAATCTTTTTCCACATTTCTTTACTCAAGAAATCTTTTTCCAAAATATAATTCACAAAATCACTTTTCCATTGATATAAATCAACGTTTCAAAACTTAACATTTTCTAACGTACTTCAAAACTCAAAAATAAGTTATACGTTAGTAGATTTTCATAATACCACTATATTCTTTATTTTTCCCAAATCATTTCCAAACACAACCTTCTTCAAAATAAATTGAAGTTCGAAAACATTCTTGTTTACAAAAACTTAATTTCTTAAGTGATTAAAATGCTCTGATTCCCTTTTCAAATTCTTGTATTAAATCAAGTTACGTTTCCACTTTGAAAATCACTTTGTTCATAAAAATCAAGGCATTACAAGCCTTTAAAAACGTGGACATGACTATTGAAACCATCAAATATTTTTCCTTCTAAATTGATATGGTTTTACACAAACAAAACCATTAAAAATTTTGTTTTCAAAACCGCAAGACTTATGGTTATAAAACCAAACCCATTTGTTCAAATTCATTTTTATTTTCTTTGCAAATCTTTTTTTTTCACTTTCTTTGCAAATCCCTTTTCACTTTCTTTGCAAATTCTTAAAATCGTCATTACTATTTTCATTTAAATCTCATGTTTTGTAAAACACTTAGAAACTTTTTACACAAAATAAATCAATAAAAATTCCTCAAAAACCATGTTCTTGTACTCTTTGAAAAATAAACTCTTTGTTTATTTTCCTTGTTTTTCTAAACATCCATTTTCATCATTCATGAAAATATTCATTTATGAACACCTATTTTGAGGTGTCTTGATCGAAATTCTCATTATTCTAGGGATCAAAATTTAATTTCTTTGTTCTTGAAAAATTTTCACATTGACCCAAATCAAGGGCATCAAAACCGTAACTCTTCCTTGGCCATTGGGACCAAGATTAGTTTTCTTTCCATCCACACATCATGGTATACATATATATATTTCATCATAAATATCACAAACATGCCATATACTCATCATGCATATTATAAGTATACTATCAAAGCCATAAAATCATGCAAAGCATATTAAGCATAGACAAAAATAATCAAAGCATAAGAAAATAAATTAAAACTCATAAACATAAAATTAATTATTACATGACCATGGATTGGAATCCTCACATGGATTCACCATCCATCAAATATAAGACCATCTCTCACCACCATACTTGGTTGGTGAGATGGATCTCCCTCTTACCTCTTGAAGATCCTCAAAAACTCCTTGTTTTGCTTCTTTTTCCAAGTCTTTCACCACCAAGGGCTTCTCAAATACAAAACAAAATATATAAAAATTAGTATACTAAGCTTGATTAAGAGGAACCATGGATCAAACATGGTTTAGATCATGAAAAAGAAGAGAAGAAATGAAGTCTTCTTATACTTCACCTCAAAAACCCAATAACTTTGATCTTGAAGGAAGTCCATGAAGATGAATGATTTAGAGAAAGTCTTCAACATGAAAGTTGCTTAGAATATCATGTAGATTCAAGATCTATGGTTGGATGAAATTAAAAGTGATGGAAGGTGTTTTTGGGTGAGGAGGCCGAACCTATGGAGAGAAAAAGGAAGGAAGGAATGGTTGCTTGGTTCTTGGAATTTTGAGAGAATAAGATGGAGGCTTTTTGGGTGAGAGAGAAAAGTGAAAATGCATGCACAAAGTGAGTGGGCTGCTGTGTGAGTGTTGGAGAGTTTGAAGAGTTTTACTTGAAATAATATCCCATTTTGGGTTCACACTTGAAACACATGGTCTTCCACTTTGTCATCTTTTTCTTTGGCCTAAAAAGGCTACTCCAATTTGTCTCCTCCTTTCCAAGCATCTCCAACCATCCCCCCTTTTTATAATGCATGCAAAGTTGTCATCTTTTCATGCCATTATTTGAAGCATTTCTAGCCATTGATTAATTCAATGGTTAGGATTTAGGTAGACTTTTGATTTTTAGGAGACTTAATCCAGGCCATTAGATCTTTTTCCTTTAAATTCTAGCCATTAGATGTGTCTCCAAAATAAAGGGTCAAGATTGCTCCTTCAAACTTTAAATCCAAGTGTTATAATTAGTCATAGCCTTTTTAGAAGACCAAATCTTCACCTTTGATTAATTCTTCATCCAATGGTCATAAATGGTCTTTGTCACTTTTTAAGACTAAATCTCCACCCTTGATCAATTCCAAATCCAATGGTTGTAAATGGTCACTTTATATAATCAAATTTACACCATTGATTAAATCTACGGTTGATATTGAAGCTTGCCTAACTAAGTTTATTCTCACACCATTGATTAAATCAATGGTGATTATCCAATGCTTCTTTATTAAATTTATTTCTCAACCATTAATTAAATCAAGATCAAGTCTTCACCGTTAAATAAATCAATGGTGAATATCCAAATCACCAATGTTGACTTAAGCAATATAATTTCTATTTTTATCTACTAAAAACCCCACGAAAGAATATATTTACTATATTTTTATCATCCGATAATTAAATACAGTGCCAAACACAAAACAAGAAAATTTCTAAAACTATTTCCGGATTCAGGTTTAGTAAGATCCCCTGTCTCTGTCTAAACAGTACAAATTTTTCTATGCGTAGAAAAATTTTTACTTTGTGGGACCCACCTGGGCCCACGTAAGGCAACCTGGGCCCACCTAGGACCACCTGAGCCCACATACAGTCAAAAAAATTCATAATCATCCACAAAATCACAAATATTAGAAAACGTATGAAAATCAAGTCAGATTGTTAAAAATAATTAACAGTCAAGAGAAATAAATACAGAAAGATTTTCCCTACCAAAAAATTATTATTTTCATGACACGGAGTAAATCACTCAAAACGATCAAATATCTTTGATGGAATAAACAAAATAATTTTACAAGTATCCAAAAATTACTAAATAGTAAAATTATGTTAACTCACAAAATTACTGTTTAAGATATACGAAATTTGGGGTGTTACAATACTCCCCCTCTTTATAGAAATTTCGTCCTCGAAATTTCATGACCATGATTTCACACCCTCAGAATAAATAATGACATTATTCCTCATTTATCTTATTTTTCAATTCCCATAAAGCTTCCTCTCTTACATCTTGCTATACTATTCTAACCAACAAATTTTTTTTGCTGATGTTCAACTTCTCCTAAACAAACAAATATCTCAGACTCCTATAATTACTGAAGATGTTGAATGTTACTCCAGAAAGAAAGAATTTTCATATCTCTGATACCAACATAACGACAACCAATCTTCATTCATGCCTAGAATAGTTTTTCTCAGATAACTTCCAACTAATGTAATGTATTACTTAAAATTTCCTTATCCTCGTATCACTACATATTCTAGATTTTTACTTTTAACAGGAAATGTCTCACTAACCGAGTTCTCCTTTCCACAGCACTATACTAAATACTTCAGTAAATTTTTCTTTTCTACGGTTTTCCATTACCGTCTTAAATTTTCCATAGAAGAATTGTTCCAATCTTTTGAAGAATTCACCATGCTTCTACTGTGTCACTCAGATACGTTAACATGGATACAAATATAGAAATATCCTTTCTTGCAAGATATTCCTTCAATTGCAGGAGATGAAAGAAAACATCATGGAAGATAACAAAACGAATCAAACCTGTTATCGAACATATCCAGCAAAGAATTGGATGTAACTCGATTTTCAAAAATGAATTTTCTCTGGATTACTCACAGTCTGTTGAAATAATCTCGTTGGATATGGTTGGAAAATAACTAATCCATTTTCAAAGACCACGCCTGTTTATGAAACAGATCAAACTAACACAAAAATTTTGAACAACGGATCAAACTAATACAAAGATTTGATCCGCAACAACAATTTGAATAACTTGAATAGCTCGATTAGCTAAGAATAGAAACAGAAGTAAACAAATCAGAGGATAATGAATAACTCTAACATATAATTGATCTACTCAATCATATGTTATAAAGAATAGGTCACTCACAGAAATATTCAATATGGTTTATAGGATTAGCTCCAATGACACAATCTCCATTGTTTAAATCTTTCGCTCAGAACTAGGGATGGAAATAGGCCAGCCGGCCTGTCAGGGGCCTATGGCCTGGCCTGTTTTAGGCCTAGCCTATTTAGAAAATGAGCCAGGTTCAGGCCTTTTTAAAAGCCTGTTAAGGTTATTAGGCCAGGCTTGGCCTCTCAATAAAGCCTTATTAAGGTTAATAGTAGACTGTTTATACTTACTTATATATATATTTAAAAAAATATAAAATTTTGGTTAAACCGAAACTGAGAATCGAACTCGTAGTCTCGTGGTAGTTGGTAAGTTAAATATTTCACTCACCACTAAGCCACGCTCAGTTATTATACCTATGTTTACATATTTTATACTTTTATATTTAACTAATGTCATTTTGTGAAGTAGGGTTCCTACTTACAATCTTCTCTCAGATTCAGACACGGTCCTCTCCTCTGCTCTCGGCCTCTCGCAGTCTCGCGCTCTCGCCTCTCCTTCTCTCGCCTCGCACTCTCTCAGACTCCTCTCCTCACGCACGGCACCAACAAGGTAACAACGAAACTTCACCTTCTCTTCGGTCTTCGCCCAACCAACGACATTGATCCCTGTGAGTTTTTTATTTTTATTTTTCCCCCTTCTTGTTTAATGTTTATTTTTCCCCCTTCTTGTTTAATCTTCTCTTTGTTGTGTTATGCTGTATGATTAATTTTTCTAGTGCTGTAATAATGAAATTTCTGGTGCTGTTCATTTTTCCAGCAATATTCTTTCCACTTCTTCTGCTGCATAATTTGACCGTGCAAAATATAATCCCTAGTTCAGGCCTCAACTTCTTTGTTTTACTGTGATATCTTGCATTCTTGTTGCGTGAGGACTGGTTTAGTGGTTTTGATTAAAGCAAACAGAAAAGAATATTGATCTGATTATGTTAACGTGATTCAGCTGGCATTACATATGTTGCTATGCCTATGTGTACCTTATCTGTCTCCATATAAAAAAATTTAAGCAGAGTGAAAGGCTGATTTTATTGCTTGTGAAAATAAGAGCTTAACATGAATCTTCTCACACATTGATTTGATGTGAATCAGCAAAAGTAGATACGGAATGCCACATTCCTAGTAGAAATCTGAAATGGACAGCTTCAAGTATCTTATTCTTATGTCATACTTATTTATATTGACTTTTAGTGCTTTAATATAGATCGAGGGTCTACTAGATTACTAGTTTTCTTGGTAATGTCTATATTTTTATTTCTAGTTTCCTTTGCCCTGATGTTGGTCAGGTTTTTAAATTTAACTTATGGATGCTCGTCTAAATAGTTATCTGATATTGAGATCTTGCTGGGAGAGTTCATTGTGAAATTATGTATAAGATCTCATTTCACCTTTACCTTCATAATTTGAAACAGCTTAAGCCTTATGCTATGGTACATGGATGGTCACTTCACTAGATGGACAAAGATTTAACTTTGATGCTGCATTTAATCATATTTAACAAGCCTAAGGTGTTTGGTGAGGAAGTTATTAGCTGCAAACCTGATTATGGATAAAGCTGAAGCTATGCAGCTTAATTGGTTGGTGAAGCTGTACTAGGATTAGGAATTAATATCCTGCTAAGAGGAGATACTGAAATTGTCATTGAAGTTAATTAAATAGGCTACTGTTATGATTAATTACATAGGCAGATAGGCTATTGTTGAATGAGGTGAAGTTATCGTAGAAGAATAGGGCTTATGAGTTTTAGGTTTATACTTTATACAACTAACGTGATACAACTACTTTATAATTTATTAATCCTCTGTTTTAGTTTCTTTTTCAATCCATTCAAAGTATATTTTTTCAGATTTTTGGACTCTCATTTCTTTAACAAATAATATTAGAGCCGATGGTATTAAGACTTTTAAGTTGAGATGTTGTATATTAGGATATTTTGGACTCTCATTTCTTTAACAAAGTATATTAGGATTAACAAATAATTTTTTCATGTTGTACTTATGTTATAGTTAATGTCTTCTTCACTTGAGAGAACAATGTCATCCGCTTCTCGTCCCCTTAATGAATTCAATGAACAAGCACCAACAGATTCAAGTCAGCTTGGAGATAATGTAGTTGATAGTGATCAAAATAAAGATCAAAATGATAATGGTTGTGCCATTATTATTAAGAAGAAGAGGCAGAAGACATCGATTGTTTGGAATGATTTTGATGAAACCGGAAGTATCTCAAGGAGTGGTGAAAGCTTGTTTGCAAAATCTTGTAAAGGGCATTTTGCTTGCACGAGGGAAGGGAGCTAGCACTAGCCATATGAAGAGACATGCAGATTCTTGCATGCAAAGGAGGTTGCACATGGCTTCACAAAAGAAGCAACCCACCATTCCATTTCAAGCTTCCGTTTAGGTATTAATCCTTTTATGGCACCTGGTGTTAGGTATTCAAATGAAAAGATGAGAGAGATAATTGCTACTGCAATCATGGTACATGAGTACCCTTTTAGCATTGTTGAGGATGAAGTATTGATGTGGGCCTTCCAATATGCTAATCTGAATTTCATAAAGTTTCTCGTAAAAAACGACTAGGAGTGATTGTTTAGCAATATATGAGGTAGAGAAGAAAAAATTGAAGGCTTTGCTCAAAAGTGTGAGCAAGATTAGTTTGACTACAGATATGTGGAAATCAAGTCACCAAGTAACTTGAATACATGGTTATCACTTTGGTCATTTCATTGATGCGGGGTGGAATCTTCAAAAGAGGTTTTGAGTTTTGTGAAAGTGCCTGCTCCTAGACGTGGAATTGATGTGGCAGATGCTATTTTCAAGTGTCTAAAAGCTTGGGGGATTGAAAACAAAGTATTTTCTGTGTCAGTTGATAATGCTTTTTACAACGACTCATGTCTAAGGACTCTTAAGGACAACTTATCACTCAGTAGTAAGTTAGTCCTTGGTGGTAATTTGTTTCATGTCAGATGTTGTGCACACATTCTAAATTTGTTAGTGCAGGATGACCTTGGTAGAATTAAGGATATCATTCATAATGTTCGTGAGAGTGTCAAGTATATTAATTATAATGATTCAAGGTTGAAGGCATTTTGTGATATTGTTGAGCAGAAACACTTGAAAGAAAGAAAACTCATTATTGATTGTTCAACTAGATGGAATTCTACCTATAAAATGTTGTCTACTGCTTTGAAGTTCAAGATTGTCTTTCCAGCTTATAAGGAAAGAGAGCCACATTATGACTATGAACCATCTCAAGAGGATTGGGAAAAGGTTGAAAAGGTTTGTCAACTTTTAGAAGTCTTCAATCTAGCCACTCACGTCATCTCAGGCAGTGAGTATCCAACTGCAAATTTGTATCTTCCTGAAGTTTGGAGGGTGAAACGAGTAATTGATAAAGCCACAGAGGATGATGATTACTTCATGAGAGAAATGGCTGCCCCAATGAAAGCAAAATTTGACAAATATTGGGGGGAATGCAATATGCTAATGGCCATTGCAAGTGTTTTGGATCCTAGGTGCAAATTCCATGTTGTTAATTATTGCTTTCCGTTGATATATGAACCAGATTATGTGGCTAAAGAGAATGTGGATAGGGTGATGAATGCATTGGAAATATTATATGATGAGTATGTTGACTTCAGTAAGGAAAAGGCATCTGCTAGTGCTAGTAGTGAAGTTGATAATGATGGCAACAACTCTTCTACTAATATGCTTGGTTCTTCAATTGTCACTGGATTTGACCAAATCATGAGTATTGTTCGTGAAAAGCAAGCAATTTCCCCAATAAAATCTGAATTAGAAGCTTATCTTGAGGAGGGTCTTTATATTCCTGATGGTATTTCTAACTCATTCAGTGCCTTGGAATGGTGGAAAAATAATAGCTTAAAATATAAGATTTTATCGAAGATGGCTGCTGACATTCTAGCTATTCCAGTCTCAACAAAAGAGCATCAGAGTCCACATTTAGTCTTTGGAGGAAGAGTTATTGATGAATTTCATTCTAGATTGAATGAAGAATCTATTGAAGCACTCATTTGTGGTGGCGATTGGCTTCGCAGCAAGTATAATTTGAAGAGACAACAAAAGGTACAAATTTTAAATATTAAAATAATACTTCTTTTTTCTTATAGTTGTTAAATTGTGCTATGATCTAATAATATAATTAATTTGTTTTTTCAAGGTGTTTGAACAAGAAGAAGAGATCACCTTGAAGATTTGACACTTTGTTGGAATTTGGTTGCGTTGACACTTTGTTGATTGGTTGTACTTTGCTATTTAGATTTAGTTATTGTGTTGTGTTGTTGAATTTGATCATGTAATAATTGGATAATTTGGATTTATCATTATTGAGATGTATTATTGATCTTGAGACTATGATGTTAATGATACTATGATGTTGATGATGAGTGATGACCAATTAGTTATGAATGTGATGTGAGAACAAGCTTGAAAGAGGTGTTTTATGTGCTTGAAAGAGTCCCATTTTTTATATGCTCAAGTGACTTGAAAATGGTCTTTGAATTTGATGAATTTTGTGTGTTATGGTTGTGTATGATTTAATTGTGTAATTATATTTTATTTAGTCGTGATTAGTAATGGTATTTATAAACAGGAGTTGTACTTGAATGTTAATTTTTTTTAATGGCCTTTCAAGGCCTGTTTGAAGGCTTAGGCCTATTTCAGGCCTATATGAAGGCCTTGGCCTGTTGGCCTATTTAGAGGCCTTAATATAAATCAGGCTTTCTAAACAGGCTTCAGGCCAGGCCAGACTTCTTAAACAGGTCAGGCCAGGCCCAAAAAAAAGCCTTTGATAAGTAACAGGCCAGGCTTAGGCCAGGTATTTGTAACACAGGCCTGGCCTATTTAGTGTGAAGCCTGGCCTGGCCTGGCCTGTTTCCATCCCTACTCAGAACACTCCCGTTCCATGCAGAGTAACAACTTCCCTTACTATCTAAAATTTTACTAATAGAAAACTCTATTTTCAAATAGCATAATCTCTGGGAAAATGTGTCCAACTTTTCCGCAATTTGTTTCCTTGACGTACATTCCTTCATTTAAGTACTTTCTTTCACATCCTTTACTATTTTTGGTTTCCTCAATAGTTGTAAATACATCTTCCATCGAAATCAATTACTTTCTCAATATCCTAAAAAAAATACTAGGTTCCAAAATTATGAAATGTTATATTCCAAGACTGATTCTCTTCCATCAGATTCTAAACTTCAACTTCCAGTTTCCACTGAACAGCGGTCCTTTGTTCGTGCAGTCGTCTTTCCACATTGCTCCCGTTGCTCCCGTAGCTGCAACTGCATTACTAGTAACATGTTTCACTTCCACACAAGTATAACTATCCCGAGCCATTCCTTTTTTTTCTCGAGGCGTGCGGATCGAAATACAATGGATCTAATATCCATTATAAACAACATTATTTCCCTTCGGAAAACAAACACACAGAGAACACAACACAAGCAAAATAGACCTAACCACAAACCCCAAAAGACTCAAACCGTGCTCTGATACCAACTAATGTAACACCCTCCTTAGGACATCATATTTCTGACTCCCGACTCATAATCTGAAAAGAAGTTCGCACAAAGTTTGAGTTATAAAAGATGGGTTTCAAAATTTCTTCTTTACTGAAAAGTAAATTTTACTGAAAATATTAGGTGATATTGAAAATCATATTTCAACTATTCATTATGCAATATTGACACCAATTAATATCACAAATTAAAGAGAAATATAAAATTAACAGACTTTTTTTTTCAGTAGCAAACCCCATGACGGGTCCTACTTAATAGCACGGTACAACACTAACGAGAAACTTTAACATACTTATTCCTTTTTCTGTCTATCTTGATGCATCAGACATCTGTTCCTTTATCAACACTGCACACCTTCGAGTCCTGAATGTCCACTCCTTATTGTTGTCACCAATCTCAGAGTATCCATCGCCCGTTATGTCTAAGACAACTCGATCCTTCTATTATTTGATTTTAACAAGTCTGATACACATGAAAAACAATATAACAAAGAGGTGAGATCACCTACACCAATACCAACATGGCAGCACAGAGATAACACAAACAGCAATATCATACAGATAGATCATACCGCAATTATGATCATGCCATCAACATTAATCAACTATCATCATCCAATCATTTATCAATTCAATTATCATCCAAGTATTCAAAACAATTGTCATAACCAATAACCAATATTCCTCAATTAATATATCACACAAATATAAATGCTCAAATTTATGCATATGCACAAAGACTCATTTTATCAAAAACAACTCCATGGAGGTTTTCACAATTTCGAGAAGAATGCTCTGATTAATTGTCAGCCTTAGCCCAAAGACAATCTCCCAGTCGTTGAAAAGAATCGTGTTCTTGTCGGGTATCGTCAATGCGTTGCAACGGACTGCATCGCCAAATGGCACAGGGTACTCGCCAACTGTCCACTGGTCGACCGCCGTGCCTCGAAGCCCCCAAGATCCATCATAAACCTCACTATCAATTCTCATTCCCTCTTCAACCACAAGGGCCATAATAGCTATTAGCTATATTTTATACAATGCACGAATATATCAGTGCAAGTCCAACCCCAAAAGGCCAAATCTTTTCAATTTCATTTGTTCAATGTAATCATATGCTTCAACGCATATTTTATACAATGCACGAATATATCAGTGCAAGTCCAACCCCAAAGGGCCAAATCTTTTCAATTTCATTTGTTCAATGTAATCATATGCTTCAATGCATATTTTTTTTAATGCACGTATAATGCACCAAATCCAATCACAGACATATCTTTCCAATGCATGTATAATGCACCAAATGCCAATCACAGGCAAAACATGTCATTTTCTCACACAAAGATCCATATACTGGTTCTACAGTATTTATACTGTATTTTCAACAAGAAAATCATATTATCACATTTTCATAGTTATAAAATTCTTTCGTCGTGTTTTCACAAAATTGTGTAACATTTTCATTTTATTTTCACAATTCCAAAACATTTCTGTTACGTTTTCACAATACTGTAACTCTTCTCGTTGCACCTTTAAATCACGTATTAAATTTTTCAACATTTTTCTCAATCGCATAAAAATATCGTTTCTCAAATCGCATAATAATTTTTCATCATTTTCAAAATTGCGTAACTTAAAAATTATTCTTTTAAGTTGCGTAAATCATTTTCTATCATTCTTAAAATATTTAAAACACTTTCCAAATCACATAATGATTTTTTGTCATTTTCACAATCACGTAAAAATATTCTCTCATTATTTAATCACGTAGTAATTTTTCAACAGTAGTTCAAATTACATAAAATATTTATACGTAATTCAAATCACTTAAAAATGTTTCAATGCATCTCCAATCGCGTAGTAATATTTTATCATATTTCAAATCGCATAAAAATATTTTACTTGTATTTTCAAACACTTAGAAATATTTTACTATATTTCAAATCACTTACTTTAAAAATTACATTTTTAAGATACAAAAATAATTGTTTTTTACCACAATTCCATTACGAAAAATATTTCTCATTTCTTCAAAAATTCCATTTCAACTTTCTCAAAATAATATGACTTTATACTTTATTTAATACATTTTCTTTACTCAAGAAAATCTTTTTCCACATTTCTTTACTCAAGAAATCTTTTTCCAAAATATAATTCACAAAATCACTTTTCCATTGATATAAATCAACATTTCAAAACTTAACATTTTCTAACGTACTTCAAAACTCAAAAATAAGTTATACGTTAGTAGATTTTCATAATACCACTATATTCTTTATTTTTCCCAAATCATTTCCAAACGCAACCTTCTTCAAAATAAATTGAAGTTCGAAAACATTCTTGTTTATAAAAACTTAATTTCTCAAGTGATTAAAATGCTCTGATTCCCTTTTCAAATTCTTGTATTAAATCAAGTTACGTTTCCACTTTGAAAATCACCTTGTTCATAAAAATCAAGGCATTACAAGCCTTCAAAAACGTGGACATGACTATTGAAACCATCAAATATTTTTCCTTCTAAATTGATATGGTTTTACACAAACAAAACCATTAAAAATTTTGTTTTCAAAACCGCAAGACTTATGGTTATAAAACCAAACCCATTTGTTCAAATTCATTTTTATTTTCTTTGCAAATCTTTTTTTTTCACTTTCTTTGCAAATCCCTTTTCACTTTCTTTGCAAATTCTTAAAATCATCATTGCTATTTTCATTTAAATCTCATGTTTTGTAAAACACTTAGAAACTTTTTACACAAAATAAATCAATAAAAATTCCTCAAAAACCATGTTCTTGTACTCTTTGAAAAATAAACTCTTTGTTTATTTTCCTTATTTTTCTAAACATCCATTTTCATCATTCATGAAAATATTCATTTATGAACACCTATTTTGAGGTGTCTTGATCGAAATTCTCATTATTCTAGGGATCAAAATTTAATTTCTTTATTCTTGAAAAATTTTTACATTGACCCAAATCAAGGGCATCAAAACCGTAACTCTTCCTAGGCCATTGGGACCAATATTTGTTTTCTTTCCATCCACACATCATGGCATACATATATATATTTCATCATAAATATCACAAACATGCCATATACTCATCATGCATATTATAAGTATACTATCAAAGCCATAAAATCATGCAAAGCATATTAAGCATACACAAAAATAATCAAAGCATAAGAAAATAAATTAAAGCTCATAAACATAAAATTAATTATTACATGACCATGGATTGGAATCCTCACATGGATTCACCATCCATCAAATATAAGACCATCTCTCACCACCATACTTGGTTGGTGAGATGGATCTCCCTCTTACCTCTTGAAGATCCTTAAAAACTCCTTGTTTTGCTTCTTTTTCCAAGTCCTTCACCACCAAGGGCTTCTCAAATACAAAACAAAATATATAAAAATTAGTATACTAAGCTTGATTAAGAGGAACCATGGATCAAACATGGTTTAGATCATGAAAAAGAAGAGAAGAAATGAAGTCTTCTTATACTTCACCTCAAAAACCCAATAACTTTGATCTTGAAGGAAGTCCATGAAGATGAATGATTTAGAGAAAGTCTCCAACATGAAAGTTGCTTAGAATATCATGTAGATTCAAGATCTATGGTTGGATGAAATTAAAAGTGATGGAAGGTGTTTTTGGGTGAGGAGGTCGAACCTATGGAGAGAAAAAGGAAGGAAGGAATGGTTGCTTGGTTCTTGGAATTTTGAGAGAATAAGATGGAGGTTTTTTGGGTGAGAGAGAAAAGTGAAAATGCATGCACAAAGTGAGTGGGCTGCCATGTGAGTGTTGGAGAGTTTGAAGAGTTTTACTTGAAATAATATCCCATTTTGGGTTCACACTTGAAACACATGGTCTTCCACTTTGTCATCTTTTTCTTTGGCCTAAAAAGGCTACTCCAATTTGTCTCCTCCTTTCCAAGCATCTCCAACCGTCCCCCCTCTTCATAATGCATGCAAAGTTGTCATCTTTTCATGTCATTATTTGAAGCATTTCTAGCCATTGATTAATTCAATGGTTAGGATTTAGGTAGACTTTTGATTTTGAAGACTTAATCTAAGCCATTAGATCTTTTTCCTTTAAATTCTAGCCATTAGATGTGTCTCCAAAATAAAGGGTCAAGATCGCTCCTTCAAACTTTAAATCCAAGGGTTATAATTAGTCATAGCCTTTTTAGAAGACCAAATCTCCACCTTTGATTAATTCTTCATCCAATGGTCATAAATGGTCTTTGTCACTTTTTAAGACTAAATCTCCACCCTTGATCAATTCCAAATCCAATGGTTGTAAATGGTCACTTTATATAATCAAATTTACACCGTTGATTAAATCTACGGTTGATATTGAAACTTGCCTAACTAAGTTTATTCTCACACCATTGATTAAATCAATGGTGATTATCCAATGCTTCTTTATTAAATTTATTTCTTAACCATTAATTAAATCAAGATCAAGTCTTCACCGTTAAATAAATCAATGGTGGATATCCAAACCACCAATGTTGACTTAAGCAATATAATTTCTATTTTTATCTACTAAAAACCCCACGAAAGAATATATTTACTGTATTTTTATTGCCCGATAATTAAATACAATGCCAAACACAAAACAAGAAAATTTCTAAAACTGTTTCCAGATTCAGGTTTAGTAAGATTCCCTGTCTCCGTCTAAACAGTATAAATTTTTCTATGCGTAGAAAAATTTTCACTTTGTGGAGCCCACGTAAGGCCACCTGGGCCCACCTAGGACCACCTGGGCCCACATATAGTCAAAAGAATTCATAATCATCCACAAAATCACAAATATTAGAAAATGTATGAAAATCAAGTCAGATTGTTAAAAATAATTAACAGTCAAGAGAAATAAATACGAAAGATTTTTCCTACCAAAATTATTATTTTCCGACACATAGTAAATCACTCAAAACGATCAAATATGCTGATGGAATAAACAAAATAATTTTACAGTATCCAGAAATTACTAAACAGTAAAATTCTGTTAACTGTCAAAATTACTGTTTAAGAGATACAAAATTTGGGGTGTTACATAAACAATTCTACTATAGTCACATAACAAAGATGGAGGAAAGGTGAGGAAGAAGTAGAAAAGAAAACAAGACAAGCAACCCCTACCTTGACTCTCTTGATAGTAGTATTTCTTTCCTCTTCCTTGTTCCTCTCTTCTTTCTTTTCTCTTCTCCCTTCCTCTCATTCTGTTCTCTCTATCTTTTTCTCTTTCTCTTTTCTTTTCCTTATTTCTTTCTTTCTTTCTTTGTTCTTATCTTCTGCCGAGGGAAGATAAAGATAAAATATAAAGGCAAAATATTTGGTGTGAGAAATTTATCTCTTAAGGATACTTTGATCTTCCACTAATGAATTTTCTAACTTCCATAAGTGTCATAGAAAATTCTGTCACTCGACCTCAGATCCAACCTTCTTAAGGCTATAAATTTTGATTCCATGATGGATCTGGCAATACAAGTTTGCTTGGTGGACTTCCAAGAGACGACCTCACCAGCCAATATAAACACATAGCCATTAGTAGATTTTAATTCATCAGAGTTAGAAATTCAATTTGCATCACTATAACCTTCCAAAACCAAAGGATAACCAGAATATACCAAACCATAATCCATAGTGCCTTTCAAATATTTCAAGATTCCATTTAAGGCAATATAATACATATCACAAGAATTATGTGTATCCCTGCTCAATCTATTAACAACATATGCAATATTAGGTCTAGTGCAATTCATCAGGTACATCAAGCTACTAATAATATGAGCATATTCAATTTGTGATACACTATCACCATTATTTTTCACAATATGCAAACTAGGATCAAAAGGTGTAGAAACATGTGTGCAATCATAATATCCAAATCTCTTAGGCATGTTTTCAACATAGTGTGATTGAGACAAAATAAACTTATATTTCTCTTGATCAATTTAATTCTAAGAATCACATTTGCAACACCTATATCTTTCATATCAAATTGAGAAGCAAGAAAACTCTTAGTATCATTCATAATATCTAATGATATTCTAAATATCAACAAATCATCAACATATAAGCAAATAATCACACCAACATCATTATCAAATTTGTTATATAAGCATTTATCCAATTCATTAGTCACATAACCATTAAATATCATAATAATATCAAATTTCTCATGCTACTGTTTTGGAACTTGCTTCAAACCATACAGAGTTTTAACAAGTTTACATACCTTATTTTCCTTGCCCTTAATCATATATCCCTCAAGTTGTTCCATGTAAATCTCCTCTTCAAGATCACCATTGAAGAATATGGTTTTCACACCTATTTGATGCACATCAAGATTATGTATAGATGCTTTGGCAAATAAAACTATAATTGATGCAATTCTAGTTACTAGAGAGTAAGTATCAAAATAATCAATATTCTTTTGTTTATTTATAACCTTTAGCTACCAACCTAGCCTTATATTTATCAATACTACCATCCATTTTTAATTTATTTTTAAACACTCATTTACATCCAATAGGTTTTATTTTAGGAGGCAAATCAACTAATTCTCAAGTATGATTATTCATAATAGATTCAATTTCAACATTTATAGCATCTTTCCAAAAAGAAACATCAATAGAAGTAATAATATCATTATAAGATAAAGGGTCATTGAAAACAAGATAAGTATAATAATCATCTCTAAAACAAGTTTCTTTCTTATTTCTCTTACTTCTTCTTAATTCATTATCATGCTCATCAACAACAACATCATACATATAATGACAATCAACCATATGTTTCTCTTTAACTTTCATAGGAAACACATGCTCAAACAATGATGAATTATTATGCTCTAATACATCACTTTTCATAACAAGAAATCTATATGCAGCACTATTTGTAGCATAACCAATAAACACACAATCACATGCTCTAAAACCAAGCTTTCTTTTCTTAGGGCCTGGAAGCATAACTTTAGCCAAACACCTCACACTTTAAGGTGTCCTAGATTAGGTTGTTTATCAAACCAAAGTTTATAAGGTGTTTTACTAAGTTTCTTATGTGGAACCCTATTTTATTGTATATATAACAAGCTGAAAGAATAGCCCCCCCACATAAACATAGACAGCCCGGAACTAATAAGCAAAGCATTCACCATTTCTTTTAGAGTTCTATTCTTTCTTTCTGATATGCTATTAGATTCGAGTGAATATGGTAGAGTTATCTCTTGTATTATGTCATGTTGTTTACAAAACTCATTAAAAGGATTAGATTCATATTCACCACCTCTATCCATTCTTAATCTCTTGGTTTTCTTATCAAGTTGATTTTTTACTTCATTCTTATACTTAACAAACGTTTCAAAAGCTTCATCCTTGGTTCTTAACAAATACAACTTAGTGTATCTAAAGCAATCATCCACAAAGATTATGTAAAACATTTTGCATCCTCTTGTCATTGTGTGTTTTAGATCTCCCAAGTCACTATGAACAAATTCAAGCAACTCACTTTGTTTTGCTACTTGTTTAGATGATTTCTTAGTTATTTTAGTTTCCACACAAATTTCACACTTATCCAAATTTATGTTATCCAACTTGTTAATTAGTCTCATTTCTTTTAATTTCAAGATATAAGGTACATTCATATGTCCAAGTCTACTATGCTAAACATTAAGAGAATTAATCAAGTAAGCAAAAGATGAGCTTTCTTCGTTATTGTTTGTAACTACATTCAATACATACAAGTCATCACTAAGATAACATTTTCCAATATACAACTCATTTTTGGACAAGGTAACTATGTTACTAACAAAGATTACCTTCACATTGGCATTGTTAAGGAGATGGACCAATACCAAGCAATGTTTAATGGTGGGTACAAAGAGTACATCAGATAGCACAAAGGCTTTACTAGATATAATCTTTAATGAAACCTTTCCTTTATCTAGTACCAAAACTTTGCTTGAATCTCCTAAGTAAACACAATCCTTCTCATCTTCCATGGGAGTAAACTCAGAGAAAATCTCACTCTTAGCACAAATATGCTTTGTGACACTAGAGTCCATAATCGACCCATTGGATTTCTTTACCAAAAAACATTTGGACACCACTGCCACTATAACATCATCTCGGTGTTTGACCATATTTGCACTTGCCTTGGATGATGGTCCTCCTCCATCTCTACATCCTTGGTTGTTCCTCCTGAATCTACAACTTGATGCAAAATGACCTGTTTTGCCACAAATAAAGCAAGCACCTTTCTTCCCTTGAGGGGATGAGTTAGTATCATGCATTTTGAATTGAGGTTTAAAAGATTTAAAGCTATAACTTTTATGACCATGTGGTGAATGCTTAGAATGCACATTTCTAACAACATTAGCTCTAGCATGCATCTCCTTAGCATTATGCTTACTAGCCATGGTCCTATTTTTATCCTCAATTTTAATATGCACAATTGTTTCTTGCGAAGTCATGGTTTTTCTCTTTTGCATGAATGTAAGCTTGTAATCTTTCAAAGAATCGGGTAATTTATCAACACGAGTTTGAGAGAAAAACCTTTCAAGTAGGTTATCTCCTTCCTTAGCAAGATCATCTACAAGCTTAGTAAACTCATTAATTTGGGAAGCAAGACTTTTATTTCAACCATTTGGAATGCATTAAAATTATGAACAATAAATTTCTTACTGCCTTCTTCATAAATATACTTTTCAACCAAAGCATCCCAAATATCTTTAGCATGAGAATAATGACAATAAATATTATAAAAACATTAGATACAGTCCTAACAATGGTGTGCCTACAGAACTTATTCACTATTTCCAAATCCTTCAAAGCTTATTGGTAATTTTTGGAATCTTCTTCCAATTTAGGATCAACCAAAACAAAATTAATTTTGCTTAAATCAAGAACCACCAAAATTTGACTTTGCCATCTCTTAAAATTATTTCCATCAAAATAATCAACCTTTGAAGCATCAGGAATGACTTTGGTAGTGGCTAAAATACTAGTATCCAAGATAAACCCTTAAGATTGGTAGAGATATAGATCACAACAAGAGTTTTACAAATTTACTACCAAATTTAACTACAAAATTTTTTGGTAGCTAATCCATAGCTAATTAGCTATGGATTAGCTACGGAATAAAATTTTCGTAGCTAAATTTTGAATGGATGTAATAAAACATTTTATCAAGCAAATAACTACAGAATAGCTATAATTTAGCTATGAAATTTAGTTACAGAAATGTTTGGTAGTAAAAAAAATTTCGTAGCTAAATTTCAAATGCACAAAAGAGAAAATTTATCAAGCAAATAGTTACAGAATAGCTACAATTTAGTTACAAAATTTACTTATTTTATAGTTAATCCGTAGTTAAATTAGCTACAGATTAATTACAAAATATTTTCGTAGCTAATTTTTATCACCCCTCTTTAATCCTTATGCGTGCCAGCCTTCTCCCTCCCTCCCACTTTCCCAAATTCTCAATTTCACTTTAATCCCTTTTCAGATCTCTCATTCTCCTCATTGCTCACTCCCTCCCTCATTCTCTCTTATTCTCATATCTCATCAACAAAACATGTTCTGCAAGATCCTCCCTCCCCTTGCCGCTGTTGGCCTGGTCCCGTCGTTTGGCTCATAGCACCTCAGCCTGCGACATTGCCACCGTGTCCACCTCCTACTACCACCGTCGGCCTCGCTAATACCTCAATTGTTGTTTCCTTTTTATTCTTTTGCCCCTTCCACATTTCAATAATTCTTTACTATTCAGTGATGAAAGTAATTAACTTTGTGGAAACAAGATTTGATTTTGTTTTTCTCTATTGTCATCTTTTCCTTATTTTTCTATCTTTCCCCTTCTTCTTCTTCCCTCAACGGTGAGCTGTCTTTATATGAGGAGTTCTCGTGGCTTTATGCAAAATCCTATTATTTTTATCTTGAAACAGGTTGGGACAGGGAAGAGACAAAGCAATATAGTACTTGAAAGAGAACATACATCTTTTTAGAAGAAACTGAAAATGTTGGGTGATCTGAACTTGCTATATGCTATTGGTTGTTTGTAAAATTAGATCTGATGCTTTGATTGCAAAATTGAATGTTCTCTGTTGCTGAATAAATTTGGATATAATCTATAATGGAGAAAACATATCAGAATAAACTAATATTTATGATATAATTTCATAGTAAGTCTTGCACTTCATGCATGCTTTGGGTCTTATGCTAAAAGCAATAAATAAAGATCAAAAGAAAGATAACCAGGAAAAGGTTAAAAGTTTCTTAATGCAGAGAACCGAATAACATGAATAACTTTAATGCTTACGATTAATTAAGACGTGGAATAAAGTTGTTAGCCATATACTTTATCTTTTTGTATATCTTTATTTACAATCTATATATTATAAAGGACCATATATCTATTAAAGACCAAAAATCAATAATTTAATGTAACAGTTAAAAGCGTGGTAATCAACCCTCATAGTTTGCTTTTCCTCCTTTTTTTGTGAAGCTCCGTTATAGCAGGAATCAAGAAACCTGAAATTGATGAGTCTTGTTTCTGTAAAAGGCATATACACTTGAAAATAATATGGAAAGATAACAAAAGAAGCATCTGTGAGCTTCAAAAGAAAAGATGTGGAGAACATGATCTCAACCAAGAGTCTGTCATTTGACAAAGAGCAAAACATGCCTATCACACTTTTCTATCATGCTTGTTACAATTTTTATACTTTTTAATGCGATACATTAATTTAGTTTAAGTTGCATTTATATTCATTTATTTTATTTTTTAGGTCTTTATTATCACAATATCTTTCTTTGTCAGTTGTTACTGTTATAAATTTGTTTTGTGTAAAAAATTGTTGCATACTTTTATTGCACAGGAGCAAAGCTATATAAAAAGGCTCTGCATTATAAATAATCCATGTTGGACAAACGTACAAGTTAGAGGTGAAGAGAAATCAATTAGTTATTAAACTGTTAGGAAATTCCAGAAACCAGAATTAAAGATACGAACAGTGGAGAGAAGGTCTTTACCATATATTTTTTTATCTGATGAGATTCCTGTTTGGACACTATTTTTTGATCTTGGTGTCTCACTAGAGAGAGGTCATAAATCTCATTGATTATGGTAATGGTCATGCCAGAATTCAAAATATTCTCTTTGCATCCATTTGTGATGCTGATGAGAAATGTGAAGGCTTTTATAAAGGGCTGAATGCACTTCATTACATAGATGGATATATTAAGGGTGTCCAATTTCCACCTTCAAAATCTATTGAAGAGTGCCTTGGCATGTATGTCTTTCCCAGCATTCGAGGCTTGAAGAGAAAGGCACACTTCCTTGCATATATGGTCAAGGGTCTTTTACCAGTTTATACTGGTTGCAGAAGATGCAATAACAGGGATGATTTTCTAAATAAGGGTCTTTTCCTTGATTTTCTAATCTACACTTTTATTATGATAAATGACTTCAATTTCAGAGTAGAGACCCTTCTTCTACTGGTAATATTATTTGTAAAATATCTTTTTGGGTTATAATTTAGGCTAAACTATTGTTTCGTATAGATTTTTAGATACTGGAGTTTGAAATTAGGTTTCTGCTTTGAAATTGTAGGCTAGATATAGGTGAAGGAAAAGAAGTAAATGTTGAGAAGTGCCCTCGTACTGAACTTCATCAGCAATGTATTAAATATCTTAGTCCGGTAAGGTTTCCTACATTCATGTGAGCATCCCCTTTATGAGACATATGTACTTGAGCAACCTTTGATTTAAAATTTTATTCATTATTTTCATTCTTATTTCTTCCAGATGGAAAGGTTAGTTTATGAAGTTGTTGTGGAGGACGAAAAGTTTTTCTACAAATAATCCAGAGAGCTCCTTTACACTACTGGAGAATATGCACATGCATATCCGTGTCATTTTTTCTTCAAGTCCATCCTTAGCTAGTCTGAAGTCTGATAGTTTAGCTGTGTAATCCTGGATTTGAAAAAATAAATAAATAAATTCTTATTGGTTCAAACTTTTAAGGTTCAAACCTTTGTTGCAAAACTAATTTGTGCTAATACTTTCTTATTGGTTCCTTTTTTTGTAATCTGAGCTGATAGGGTAATTATTGATCATAATTGACAGTATAAGTGATGTGACTGTTGTCTTTAACATGAAACTTGTGGAATAAAAACTTTATTCTTGATTCTAGGAGAGTTTTTAAAATCAATCCATGTTAGGACAATACCAAAGCAAATTTTCAAACTGAGGGCTTCATTGAAAATTAGAAGTTCAAAAACTTGATTGAAAGTCACAAATGTTTTGCAATTCATTATAGCATTGCTTGATTGAAGTAATTTTTTTCTTGTGTGTTTTGTTTTGGTTATTGGATATTGGAATTTTTTGATCTTATATGTTGAATTCAATGCTCTCAGACAGTTTAAATTTTGTGGCGATAGTCCATGCAATTATCAAAAGCAGTTTGGTTCTCATTATGTAGGCTTATTATTATGAAATTATTGATTAGTTACGAACAAGATGCTAACTACTATTTCTGAATGAGTTTTTTGGTCATAGTTATAGGTACTCGTTAGTTTTTTCAACTGTGAAATGTGTGCAATTTACACAGGTTGTAGATGCAGTGCAAGCTGTAAAGATGGCCAACGCTCGAGATGAAGTTAAATACCCAATCAAGGTTGGTAGTAGAATTCGTTTGATCTTTTTCTCATAAGATTTTCTTCCTGAATGAAAGATGCCAATTTTGAGCAATATGTCGAGCTAAGCATTTGTATTTAATGCCAATTTTGCTTCTTACTTGCTTTGATGATCATGGGCTTTGAATGTATTTAATTTTATGTTTCTTTTGTGACCTATGGTCCAGGGAATCAATATATTGAAGGCTCGTGGAAAAAGTGCTAGAGACAACTTTCTGATGAATGATTATGCTCTAAATACTAGTCATGCTACTCAAGGAATACCTCTTAAGGTTGCCCCTGCAAAAGTTGCCTATCTTGATTTCAATCTTCAAAAGCCATAAAGAAAGCTGTTAATGAAGCAATGATTTCCTTTGTCCAGACGCAGTTGGTGCCCATCTTCTATGAGATTGTTGGCTCCCAAGTAGGAAGTGGTGTGTGATGAACCGTCAATATGTCATATTTTTACGATTCAATTCCTTGGTTTTTCATATTCTTTTCATTTATTTTTATTGAATTTTGTTCATAAATTTTGTTATATTTTTAGTATTATTTGATTGTGTTTTTATTAAGTATTTTGTGTGTTTTTATCAGGTAATTACACTTGGAGAAGATTGGATGTTCAAAGGAGCAAGAAAAAGAGAAAATTTCATCAAGTGACCAACGCTTGAGCGCTGGTGTTGGAGTGCTTGAGCGCCCAAAGCATATACAGCAGCAGTGATTTAGTGTCCCAGCGCCTGTGTGCGCAACGCGTAGCAGCGTATCTGGACTTAAGTGGCTGAGCGCTTGAGCGCTCAGAACTGAGCTCCTAGGCGCTGGTTGCGTAACAGCAGACGTGATTTTCAATATATGGGAAAAGTTACGCCAAATTCAACATAAAGACAGACAGAGACAGTAAGGCATTGAGCACATTACACAGAAAATCCCTAATCCTCAGAGAGTTATTTTGCGGTAACAAACCTTGGAGGACGGCTTCAAAGGAGGATTTGATTCTTGAAGGCTTGAAGATCATAATCTCCATTAAAGGAGTTTTGATTTCTCTTTCTTTCTAGTTTTTCCCTTTCTTTGGAGTTTCTTTCCATGGGTTTGTATCTTGATATGGATTTGTTTGTATTGAACATGAGTAACTAAACCCATAGCTAGGGCTATGGGGGATCTTGTTTTCCTAATTATTTAGGTTTAATTTTTAATTTGATTAAGGTAATTTCTTTAGGGTTTATCATATTGTTTGCATTCTTGTCATAACTTGATCACTTTCGGCATGTGTTAATTTATTGTTTGACTGGTGACCATCCGCATTCAATGAGTGGATCTATATGGTAAGCCTAGGATTAGATTAGTGAATGACTAAACATCAATTTTTCCTACCAATGGAATTGACAGGTATGTTAATTCATCTTTCGAATTAAAGCTTAATACATTCCTAATTAATTCAACTAAATGACCAAATAGGTGATTTAATTTAGGAATAGAATATTGTTTCATTCATGACCATTGAAATTCAATAGCAGGTAAGAGAATATTAGCAAAAGAAATACCTTACATCATGAATGAAAAAAAATCTGAATAATTGGATTCAAGTGAACCTTGCACCCTAGTCTCTCTCTCATTGATTATCTATTCTCTGTTTTTCATTATTTTTCTTTATTGTTTATTTTGATTTTATCTTGAATTTCTTTATACACTTTCGATTGTCTGGATAACAAGGAGTTTAGTGAATTTAGTAATTACCACTTATTCCTCGTGAGATCCATAACTGGGACTCAAGTCCTATATTATTTGGCGATAGAATGCACTTGTTTTTAGTGTATTTTACGCATATCAAGTTTTTGGCGCTGTTGTTAGGGAGTAAGTTTGGTAATATTAGAAGCGAAAAACTCTAGTTAATTTAGACGCCTTTTTCTTTTATTCCTTATTTTTAAATTTAATTTTATTTTATTTTATTTTTATTTTTATTTTTAATTAATTTGCCACTTCCTATTATTTGTTTTGTTTATGCTTACTCGATCTCAGTTTCCTGATTTGGCTTTTGATCCAGAAATTGAGAAAATAGCTCACAGGTTAAGGAAGCAGTCTTTTATTGCAGCTGTGACAGAAGACATAAACAAGATGGAAAGACAACCAGTTGTTGAGGCCAACCGTGAAGAAAGAGCTATCCTAGCGGAGCAGACCATGTTTGAGTACTCTATGCCCACTGCTGAAGGGTATGGAGGGAGTATTATAAGACCAGCTGTGGCAGCTAATAATTTTGAGATCAAACCAGCATTGATCTGCATAATTCAAAATTCAGTTTAGTTTAGTGGATTGCCTTTAGATGATCCTAATCAGTATTTAGCCAGGTTCTTGCAGTTATGCGATACTATCAAGTACAATGGAGTGACAGATGATGCAATCCGATTACGACTCTTTCCTTTCTCTCTTAGGGACAGAGCAAGCCAAAGGTTAACGTCACTACCGAGGGGTTCCATCACTACATGGGATCAATTGACATAATAGTTTCTGGCTAAGTATTTTCCTCCTTCTAAATCTACTAAGTTAAGAAATGATATATCTTCTTTTGTACAGTTTGAAATGGACACTCTTTATGAAGCTTGGGAGCACTTCCAGGAGTTGTTGAGGAGATGTCCACATCATGGATTTCCCGTATGACAGCAAGTTCAGACTTTTTATAATGATTTATCATCTGTAAACCGTTCACTCATATATGCTGCTGCGGGAGGTACAATATGGAGGAAAACACCTACTGAGAGCCAAGCATTGATTGAAGAAATGGCGCTAAACAGTTATCAATGGCAAAATGAGCGCCAGGCTCCTAAGAAACAAGCAGGTGTACATGCTGTTGATTTTTCTATAGCAATTCTGAGTCAATTGGAAGCTTTGACAAAGAAGGTGGAGACTTTGATGGTAACAAATAGTGCAGTCCCACCTATCATCTGTGAGGCATGTGGAGGACAGAGTCATACAAGTTCAAATTGCCAAGTTGGTAGTCCATTTGGCCTCGAGCCTGAAGGAGTAAATTTTGTTGGTAATTCCAACCAGTAGCAGTATAATCCATATTCAAATACGTACAATCCTAATTGGAGGGACCACCCTAATTTCAAATGAGGAAGTCAACAAGGCTATCGACAGAATCAGCAGAGAGCTCCACTACCACCTCCAGGTTTCCAAGCACTTGCAGAGAAGCCAAGCTTTGAAGATTTGGTAATGAAATACATGCAAAATTCAGATGCCAGAATGAAGAACATAGAGACTCAGATTAGTTAGTTGACTACATTGATGACAGCAAAGGCACCAGGGACATTGCCTAGTACTACTAAGACTAATCCAAAGGAACGGGTCCTTACAATTACCCTGAGAAGTGGTAAGGAACTTGGGGAGTCCTCGCAGAAGAAGGAAATGCCAGAGCTTAGAGATACTCTTGTTAAGTCAGTACATGAAGATGAGAAGGCAACTGAAGCACCTAATCTATCAGGAATTGAGACAAAGAAAAATGATGTCCTTACTGAAGATGTCTCAATTCAAGATGTCAATAAAGGAGAGGTTAAGAAGAAAGAACCAAAGTGGCAGAGAGCGAAGAGGGATCATGAGCAAAGCACAGTTTATGAACCATCTCCATATACCAAGATCCTATTCCCTCAGATGCTCAAGAACAATTAGTCAGATCAGTAATTTACCAAATTCTTGGAGATATTCAAGAAATTTCAAATTAACATTCCGTTTGTTGAAGCCATCTTTCAAATGCCCAAGTATGCAAAGTTTCTAAATGAAATACTTACAAAGAAACACAAGCTTGAGGAGTTTGAGATGGTATGTCTTAATGAGGAGTGTTCTGCCATTCTTTTGAAGAAGTTACCCTTGAAATTGAAAGATCCAAAGAGTTTTACTATTCCTTACACTATTGGTAACTCTTATTTTGATAAAGCATTATGCATTAATTTGATGCATTTCTCTATGTTTAAGAAATTAGAAATGTAGGAACCGAAGCCCACCAACATTTCACTATTGTTGGCTGATAGATCCATCACTTACCCGCGTGGTGTGGTAGAGGATGTTTTAGTGAAGGTGGATAAATTTATACTCCTAGTTGATTTTGTGGTGCTAGATATGGAAGAGGATGCTGATATTCCTCTCATTCTTGAAAAATCATTTTTGGCCACTTCTGGAACTGTGATTGATGTGCCTCAGTGGATGGAGATTCCGTGACCATCAATGTCTTTAGGGAGGCTAAATCTTCCCCAATGTCAAATCTCCATGCCCTTATTAATTTTGTTCAAGCTAAGAAGTAGGAAACCTTAGCTATCAAAGACCCCCCCGCCATCATACAATGTTGATGTTGATCTCCCGAAAACTCAAGCTACTAAAACAGATAAAGGTCCTCCTATGTTCCCTGTTCTTTCATAAATTGGTCTTTCATCTATTGATTGAGTGCGACCACCATGGCCTAGCGGAGTTAAGGCACAATTGGGACAGCCAAGCTCTTGTCAAGTTCAGAATGCTGATGGAAGCAATCCCAAGGCCATTGTCGAAGGGAAGAATAACTGTTTTGAAAAGAAGAAGAAGTCCTCCTATTTCTCTTGCTTTAAGCCACCTTGATTTATCTGAAAAAGGCAACGTCGAGCTAATGACGTTAAACAAGCGCTTCACAGGAGGCAACCTGTGTTTCTTCTTTCTTTATTTTATTTTAGTTGTTTTTTTGTTATTTTTGTTTTTCTTTTAGATGCTACTCATGTGTTTTGGGATTTTATTTTTTTAGATTATGTTGTTGAGCTGACTCTTGTGCTTCTCCTTTGCCTGGCATTGTGTCATTGTCCATTAGGTTGTGTTATTCTTTTCTTTACCCCTTTATTTCTTTTTCTTTCATATTGAGGACAATGTTTATCTTAAGTGTGGGGGGTACTTTTAAAATTTTTGTCAAAAAAAATTGATGAGCACTTGAGTATTGCTGGTTATTAAGCTGGAATTATGTGTTAATTTCTTGATTTATTTTGAGCTGATGAAGATATGTTTTAAAGGGGATTCCATTGATCATAAGCTGATAATGTGTGAAGCAATCTTTTTCAATAAAGTAAAGTGAAATTTAGTATTTTAGTTGGAAATTAGTCATATCTGCTTGCTTTTGTTCTCTTTATTAACTCTAGTCAGAAAGTGAGTTTTGAGCTTTAATGATTGAATTTTTCATAGATAAAATCTTATTTTTCTTCTGGAGTGAGTTTTCTCTTAATTGATGTACGTTAGAACTTACTTTGATATCTTGTTGAGGCTTTAATGATTCACATGTATACTTAAATATGATTAAGGCAATTAGGCTTAATTCTTTCTTGACTTTCAGAGTTGCATTAATTAAAAAAATCCCTTAGTTACCCCATTTGAGCTTGAAATTGATTTCTTTGAATACTCAATTGAATAATCAGGTTGGATTCTTTGGAGCATCTATTGTGTTAATTAAGAAGTCATAAAAGGTTGTTATTGTCTTCAAAGGTTAAAAAAAAAAGAAAAAAAAAAAAAAAAAAAAAGAAAAAGAAAAGAGAGAAGTTTGAATAGAAAAAAAAAAGAAAAAAAATGGAAAAGGAAAAAAAAAGAATTATTGGTGAAGAATAATGAGAATATTGGGTTGAAAGTGAGAATTTATTATATCTTTGTACATTATGCTCTATCTGTCATCTTTTCAACCTAATTCTACTTTGTATTGATTTATCTATGAGCATTCTTTACCCTTAATTATCTTTTTCCTACCTTTTTTTATACCCTTGGCCTCGTTACAACTAAAGGAAAGTCCTTTTGATTTTTGTATTGTATGTGAACTTGGAAGTGGAGATGAGATTGATAAGCAAGCCTATGGTATTGCATTTTTCAAGAGAAATTTGAGTGATCTCTTTGTCCTTTAAACACTTGAGCGATAGAAAGATGAGTGATCTTAAATATTTGGTGAAGGGAACAGTTTCAAGCTATACTCAAGCCTCTAATTGTTTAAGTGTTAAATGATCTTGTTTGATTGAATTTGATTGCTGAACTTGAATTTGTTTTAATTGTTGAATTTTCCTTTGATTCATGTTTCTTGATTTTGAGTTTGATCTTCTTGTTAATTCTTAGTCTTTACTTGAGGACAAGCAATGCTCAAGTATAGGGGAGTTGATGAACCGTTAACATGTCATATTTTTACAGTTCAATTCCTTGGTTTTTCATATTCTTTTCATTTATTTTTATTGAATTTTGTTCATAAGTTTTGTTATATTTTTAGTATTGTTTGATTATGTTTTTATTAAGTATTTTATGTGTTTTTGTCAGGTAATTACACTTGGAGAAGATTGAATGTTCAAAGGAGCAAGAAAAAGAGAAAATTTCATCAGGTGACTAGCACTTGAGCGCTGGTGTTAGAGCGCTTGAGCACCCAAAGCATATACAGCAGCGGTGATTTAGTGCCCCAGCGCCTGAGCACTGGGTGAGGAGCGCCTGAGCGCGCAACGGGTAGCAGTGCATCTGAATTTAAGTAGCTGAGCGCTCAAAATTGAGCGCCTAGGCGCTGGTTGGGTAACAGCAGACGTGATTTTCAATATATGAGAAAAGTTACGCCAAATTCAACACAGAGACAGTAAGACATTGAGCACATTACATAGAAAATCCCTAATCCTGAGAGAATTGTTTTGCAGTAACAAACCTTGGAGGACGGCTTCAAATGAGGATTTGATTCTTGAAGGCTTGGAGATTATAATCTCCATTAAAGGGGTTTTGATTTCTCTTTCTTTTTAGTTTTCTCCTTTCTTTGGGTTTTCTTTCTATGAGTTTGTATCTTGATATGAGTTTATTTATATTGAACATAAGTAGCTAAACCCATAGCTAGGGCTATGAGGGATCTTGTTTTCCTAATTATTTGAGTTTGATTTCTAATTTGATTAAGGTAATTTCTTTAGGATTTATCATATTATTTGCATTCTTGTCATAACTTGATCACTTTTGGCATGTGTTAATTCATTGTTTGACCGGTGACCATCCGCATTCAATGAGTGGATCTATATGGTAAGCCTATGATTAGATTGGTGAATGACCAAACATCAATTTTTCCTACTAATGGAATTGACAGGTATGTTGATTCATCTTTCGAATTGAAGCTTAACGCATTCCTAATTAATTCAACTAAATGACCAAATAGGTTATTTAATTTAGGAATAGAATATTGTTTCATCCATGACCATTGGGATTCAATAGCAGGTAAGAGAATATTGGCAAAAGAAATACCTTACATCATGAATGAAAGAAAATCTGAATAATTGGATTCAAGTGAACCTTGCACCCTAGTCTCTCTCTCATTGATTATTTATTCTCTGTTTGATTGTTCATTATTTTTCTTTATTTGTTTATTTTGATTTTATCTTGAATTTCTTCATATATTTTCGATTGTCTGGATAACAAGGAGTTTAGCGAATCTAGTAATTATCACTTATTCCTCGTGGGATCGATAACTGGGACTCAAGTCCTATATTACTTGGCGATAGAGTGCACTTGCTCTTAGTGTATTTTACGCATATCGGTGTATCATAGGCACCATCACAAGGCGATGTAGTTGGGGATGATCATGAAGTTGATGATCATGGGGCTAATTTAGATTGATTAGTTGTGTTTATTGATGATAGGGCTAATTTGTTTAGAAACTATTTGTATTAACTTAGACTTATTGATTAGCTATCTTTTCTTTGCAAAACATGTTTTAAACTTATTAATACAATTATGATATTTTGTTACTTTGTACAACTTATTTGATGAATTTTTCTGTTTGGATTGATTGAAATATTTATACAGGTATAATTTTAAAATATATTAATTATTATTATAAAATTAATTTTGGTTAGCTAGGGAATTGTTAGGGTATAGCTACGGAATTGCTATGGATAATTGCTAGGGAATAGTTACAGATAATTGCTATGAATTTTGTAACATAATAGCTATGGAATTGCTATAAAATTTTTCGTAGCTAATTACCTACGGAAATGAAGGAAGTTCTAAAAAAAAATTAGCTACAGATTAGCTTCGGATTAGTTACGAAAATTTAAAAATTAGTTACAGATTAGTTACAAAATTTTTTGGTAGCTAATTAGCTACGAGAATTTGACTACGAACCAATCCGTAGCTAATAAATTTAGCTACGAATTTTTTCGTAGCTAATTTATAAAATTCTTGTAGTGATGTGGCCACTAGTATTTGAGTTACTGAAATTAACAAGAATAACACACAAATAAAAGATTTATTCAAGAACACAAGAAGATAGGTATGAGTTTACCACGAATCGTGTTAGGTACTGTCCTTAAGGGTTTATCTTTATCCTACCTAGAGCAATGCTCAGTAGAATGACCTCGATGGGTAACCCTTCTGAGATTAGACGTGGGTCTTCTCAGAAACTCGTTCACATGATGATCCTAGTACACTAAGTAGCAACACCTCCCGTACCAACATTGGAGTCATAGTAGAGTTGTAGGGAAAACCTCTATTGCGAAGTAAATAGATCCGAACAAGAGAGTAGAGAAGATGCCAGTGAATAGGTAGGAGAAAATGAGTAGCTAAAGTATATTTGGGTTTGGTGGGTGAGGCAATATATAAAAGTCCTTAGCTTAGAAAGTAAGCTTCCAACAATCAAGCTTCCTCAAGAAGCTACCAATGGACAAGCCTCCTCGAGTAGCTTTCAATGGACAAACTTCCTCAAGAAGCCATCAAAGAACAAGCTTCCAAAAGAAGCTACAAAGATGTTTTAGTCACCAAGTGAGTTGGCAAAAAAGAGGCCCAAGGTAAAATCAGGTTAAGCCTATACATGTGCTAGACGAGGCGTGACCGGGTGGGTGCGCACGTCTGTATATTAAGCTAAGTCATAGTCTACAATCCTAACTTAATACCATAAGATATCTACTAATGGATCATGTCTATAATTAAATACTCATCAAGAGTCTCATTTAGGCAACGTAAAACTTAAGTTTTAGATATAACTACACATGGACACGCTAAATTTGAAACACTCGCAAGATCCACAAGTCTAACAATAAATTATATATGTGTATAATCATCGTGATCATCTTATGTTTGGGTAGTTCTCATGTTTGTAATAAACAAATAAGCACGTATCCAACTCAGATTCATATTAGTAACAGAGCTATGCTGTTTTGCCTATTTTTCAGAGAAAAAGTTAGTGCAAGAAGCTTTAGAACCCAAACTACAAGTCCTAGTAGGGAGTATGCCTACCATAACAAAATGTTATTCTTTAGCCAGGCATTTGTCATTGTTCATAATCACACACCTTATCAACGAGTTTGTGGCTTAAACTAGTTGGCGATTCCGCTGTCCTTTTCAATGTGACAGCACTATTATTCACACTTTATCATTGATGTTGGTTGTAATAGCGGCTGGTCGAGGTTGCAATGGGCAAAGGGCACCTCACTGCCTACGAACAAGAAACACCCGCACGGTGTTATTTAATGGGAATTGGGATGCTTTCAAATAGGATGGAACATGTTTTGTAGAAGGTTCAGTCCTTTCTTTTTGAATATTTCTGCTTCTAGAAATGAAACACATTTCAGTAAGGCTTAAATTATACTTAGTTGTTCAAGCTCTTGAAAAAATATATGAACTTTTAAATTAGTTCTTTAGTTGAATCTCTAACTGTTTTGTTATATATATATATATAGGATCTTACTTAGGTGAGAGGAGTGTTTATTGTGAGAGGTGAGAGGAGTGAATCTTGACCATTAGATCTTTCATGAATGATCAAGATTAGAACATAAATGCATGTGACCTTTTTAAGTGGTCACATGACCTTCAAGTAACTTTTAATCTTGATCATCTATGTATGGTTGTATGGTCAAGATTTACTCCTCTCACCATCTCACAATAAAAATTTCTCTCACTAGATATGTCCCTTATATATATATATCTAGTGTTTTAAGAACACTTTTTAAGGAATTTAAAATGAACTTTTTTAATAAAAAGCAGAATTTTTAATACATTAAAATTTAAAAATATTTTATTTTTCATTAAAAACTTCTGATTTTGAATTCTTGTCTTAATAGCAAAACCCAAAAAAAATCTCTAACTATTTTTTAATTAAATGTAAAGTTACGTATAATCATTAAGTGTGCATTTAGCTTCACTTAATTATTTTTCGAGATAAATTTTCACTAAAAAAAAGGCATTTTTTCCACTTTTGAATGCATGTTTTGGTAAATAAAAAAGTTGTTGTACAAAATTTAATACACTACAAATATCTTGTTCCAATAGTAAGCTTAGCTTTAACTAAAAAGGATGTGGTTACTTTCAAAAAGAAAGGAAGACGAATGTTCAAATCTTGAAGTATGTGTATACCTGGTTAAAGATTAAAAAGAAAAAAAACTCAATTTTTTGTTACCAATTTTGAACATATTGATCATTGTTAAAAGATTATTTCAAAGTTGCAAATAACCTTTTAAATTAAGAAAAAAAAGCATGCACATTCCCTAAACTTTAATTTTTTTACAAATCACTACCACAAATTTTAAATTTTTTTAATTAATCTTTAAATTTTAATTAATGTCTCAATAGATCCTTTTGTTTAATTTGAATCTATTAATTCATTAATGATAATATTATATAACAACATCTTATACGTATTAACATTTTTTGGGCTGTTTATTTATTAAAATTTGATTATAAATACATTTTGTTATTACAAAATAAATAAAAACAAATTTTGTTTTAAAATAAATTTGTTTTTTATTTATTTTGTAAGGAAAAAAATATATTTAAAATTAAATTTTAATAAATAAATTAATAAATAGTTCTTAATTGATGTTAATATAAATAAAATAATATCATATAGTATTATCGTTAGTGAATTAACGGATCCAAATTAAACATAAAGATTTATTGAGACATTAATTAAAGTTTAGGGACTAACTGAAAATGTTTTAAAGTTTGTAGTGGTAATTTGCAAAAGAGTCAAAGTTTAAAGAGTCTCTATACTTTTTTTCTTTAAATTATTTCAAACTTTTTTTAATAATTTATTACATAAAATTAATTTTATTATATAATCTAAATAAAAATTACAGTCTTAAAATTGATTGGGAATTAACATAATTAGACACAAACTAATTTTGTCATAATTAATTTCTTTAAAATCATTTATACATATAATTAATTTTTCAATAAGTTTTTCATAACTAATTCAAACATGCACCTAGTGTAATTTTACTACTAAGCCACATCCACATGCTAGATGTTGTTAGAAAGATAGGTTAGTTAATGTTAGTTATGATAGTTAGTCAGTTAGAGTCTGTTAAAGATAGTTAGATTATGTTATGAGTTTGTTATAAGACACTTGTATATATAGCTTATCACTCGTGTAATTCATTACAATGAGAATTCATTTCATCCATTTTTTCTTCTATTCTCTCAGTTCTCAGTACTGGTTTCTCTTTTATTCTGTTTTAACTTGAGGTCTGATACCTTTATGGTATCAGAGCTTCAAGGTTCGATCATGGAGGTACTCAGTTTTGGCTCTTCATCTTTGTCCACCACCTTCACGCTCCAAACCTTTTCCAATCCGGATTCTTTCAAACTAGACGAATCAAATTTCTTGCCATGGAAACAACAAACGTTGGCTACTATCAAAGGCTTCAAGTTGCATAAATACATCACTGGATCTAGAGGTATGCCTCAGAAATTCCCAACTCCAGAGGATGAAGTCCAGTCAAGGATTAGTGATGATTTTCTCAATTGGGAAGCACAAGATTAGTATTTCTGTCCTGGTTGCTCTCTTCCATGTCCAAGGGATTAACTACAAGAATGGTTAGTTGTGATCACTCTTATGAAGTATGGCAGAAACTGGAGGTATTTTTCACATCACAGATCAGGGCAAATGTGAAGCAACTCACGATTCAACTCAAGAATGTCAAGAAAGTCACTGGAATTAGTGATTATCTCTTGAGTATCAAGAAAATTGCAGACACCTTAGCTGTTGTTGGTTCTCCTGTTGACACAGCAGAATACATTGAAGTCATATTCGATGGACTATTATATGAGTATGATGATTTCATCACCTCAGTTATGTCTAGATCTGAGCAATACTCCATTGCTAAGATTGAAGCACTACTGATGGCTTAGGAGGAAAGGATTGAGAAGTATAGAAAGAATTCTGACTCCTTCATTTTACAAGCAAATCTTGTACATCAGCAAAACTTCAAAGATAAGAGGTTCTTTGGTAACAATCAGGTTTATCAGAATGGTCAATTTCCAAATGGTGGTTCATATCAAAATAATAGTGGTACTCTTCAAAATTTTGGTAGTTATCAGAATTTTTAGAATTTTGGTCAATTTTAGGGTCGAGGTTCTTTTGGAAGGTTTAGAGGTAGAGGAAGATTCTACCGAGGAGGTGGTACAGGATCAACTAAGTGTCAGGTCTGTGGAAGATTTGGCCACTCAAGTTAGTATTGTCGCTATAGGTTTGATCAGCAATATCCAACACCTTATATGCATTCTATTCCTGGTGCTCAATCATCTCAAGCCTCCATGGCTCAATCACCTCAAGCCTATATGGCTCAAGCATCTAGTTCTACTCCTTCACAGCTCACTTCTCATATGTCTGCATTGTTAGCCACTCCTGAGACTCTTTATGACCCTGCTTGGTGCCCAGACTCAAGTGCTATACAAATCACTTAACTCCAGAATCTGAGAATCTTATAACAAAAGTAGCTTACAGTGGTGATAACAACATAAAAATGGCAAATGGTGCTGGTCTGCAGATTTAGCACATTGGTAATTCCCAGTTGACATCTCCTCATTGTTCTCATCCCTTCTTTCTAAACAATTTACTGCATGTACCTCACATTTCTAAAAATCTACTCAGTGTCTCTCAGTTTGCCCATGACAATAGAGTCTATTTTGAGTTTCATGCTGACTCATGTTGTGTCAAATCTCAGGATACCAACCAAGTCCTACTGGAAGGGAAGCTTAAAGATAGTCTTTATGCTTTTGACAGCATTCATCTTGTCACACCTTCCATATCCAAGTCTGTTAATTCTGTTTGTAATTTTCCTATTTGTAATTTTGTTGTTTGTACTTCTACAAATTGTAATCATGTTTCTAATTCTATAAATCATCTTTTTATTCTTTGGCACAATCGTTTAGGACATGCCTCTAATAGCATTGTCAATCTTGTATTGAAAAGATGTAACATTTTCATTCCATCAAATACAAATTCTACTATTTGTGCAGCTTGTTGTATGGGCAAATCTCATAAATTGCCTTTTTTTTATCATCCATTGCTGTATATACCAGACCTCTAGAGCTTATCTATTCTGACATCTAGGGGCCCTCTCCTTTTCCCTCAACAAATGGTAATAGATATTATATACACTTTGTTAATGCATATTCAAAATTTACTTGGGTATATCTGTTACAAAATAAATCTCAAGCCTTGCCTACCTTTATCCATTTCAAGACTATGATTGAATTACAATTAGGAGTAAAAATAAAGGCCTTCTAGTCTGATGGGGGAAAGGAGTATACTGTTTTCTCTAAATTCTTACAAGAACATGGCATAATCCATAGATTTAGTTGCCCCTATACATATGAGCAGAATGGGGTTGCTGAGAGAAAACATAGGCATATCACAGAAACAGGCTTAGCTTTATTAGCTAATGCCTTTATGCCACTCAAGTTTTAAGGGGAAGCTTTTCAAACTGCTACCTACTTAATTAATAGACTGCCTACTCCTAATCTTAAAAACTAGTCACCACTTGAGCTTTTATTTCAGCATTTACCAGATTATCAGTCTTTAAAGACTTTTGGTTGTGCTTGTTATCCATATATTCGTCCATATAATCAATTTCAGGTTTGAAATGTGTGTGTTTCTAGGTTACAGTCCATGTCATAAAAGGATATAGATTTCTGTCCTCTTTTGGTAAAATATACATTTCCAGACATATTAAATTTGATGAGTCCTTGTTTCCTTTCAACTCCTGTCCATCTCTTTTTAGTTTTGACTTGTCTACCACTGTTAGTTCTCCTATTTCTGTGTCCTTTCCACCTTCTATTCTTGTGTCTATAAAGTCTATTCCTGCAGTACATCATCATTTCAATGTTAACACCACTGTTGGCACCACTGATACATCTAGTGAGCATGATGTGTTCCAAATAGCCTCTGCAGCAATACAATTACCCACAACTTAGCCAGTTGACATTGCCACCAATTCTCCTTCTTTGCCAAATTTTGGTACTGTAGTTACAGCTCCTCTTGTCTAGAATCTTCATCCCATGACCACCAGGGGGAAGCTAGGCATTGTAAAGCATAAAGTACTACTGACCACTACAACCTCTACTGATTCAGGTTATGAACCATCAACTGTTGCAGTTGCTCTAAGTACTCTATAGTGGAAAGATGCTATGGAACAGGAGTACAATGCCTTGATAACCATTAATACTTGGACATTGGTACCTCTACCACCTGATAGAACAATAATTAGCTACAAATGGGTCTTCAAACTAAAGAAGAATTTTGATGGTTTTATACAGAAACACAAAGCAAGATTAGTTGCTAAGGGTTTCCATCAACAAGAAGGTTTTGATTTCTTTGAAACTTTTAGTCTGGTTGTAAAGCAAACTACAGTGAGGGCTGTATTAACAGTAGCATTGTCCAGAGACTGGCCTATAAGACAAATAGACATCAATAATGCCTTTCTTAATGGAGACTTGCAAAAGGAGGAATACATGTCTCAGCCCCAAGGGTTTGTTCAAGGTAACAGTCACCTAGTTTGTAAGTTAAACAAAGCTCTATATGGACTTAAGCAGGCACCAAGGGCTTGGTTTGCCAAACTAGCCTCCACACTCACTATATTGAGATTTCATTCAACAAAGTGTGATACTTCATTGTTCATCAGATTCACTCCTACATAAACTATTATGGTCCTAGTATATGTTGATGATATTCTTGTCACAAGTGACTCACCTCAGTTGATTACAGATCTTATTCATTTGCTGCATACCAAATTTCCACTTAAAGATCTAGGTTTTCTCAATCATTTCCTTAGGATAGAGGCCAAAACTACTTCTAGTGGAGGTCTGCATTTGTCTCAAACCAAATACATCAAAGACCTTTTAGTCAAAGCCAAGATACAATATGCCAAGCCAATCCAAACACCAATGATTTCAGATCTGAAACTTACAATAGCAGGGGTGATCCGGTAGAGAATCCCTCTTTATATAGGTCCATTGTAGGTGCATTACAATATGTCATCATAACAAGACCTGAATTAGCATACTCAGTTAATAAAGTCTGTCAGTATATGCGTAATCCTATGGTTTCACATTGGTTAGCAGTTAAAAGAATTCTCAGATACTTGGCAGGAACAACAAGTTATGGGTTGCTGCTGAACAAATATGCTACTCTTAACATCACTGCATTCTGTGATGCAGACTGGGGATCAGATGTGGATGATAGGAGATCAACCTCAGGGACATGTGTTTTCCTTGACACTAATTTGATTTCATGGTCTTCAAAGAAGCAGGCAGTTGTGTCTAGGTCAAGTAAAGAGGCAGAATATAGGAGCCTTGCTGTTGTTGTTTCAGAAATAACTTGGTTGAAGTCTCTGTTGAGTGAGCTTCATGTTCCAGTGACACAAACATCTGCTATATATTGTGATAACCTTAGTGCAGTCTTGCTTGCAACCAACCCGATGCTGCACTCAAGAACAAAGCACTTTGAGCTTGATTTGTACTTTGTCAGAGAAAAGGTCCAACAGAAATTGATTGATGTTCAACATATTCCCTCACACAAACAGACTGCAAATGTGCTAACAAAGCCTGTCTCTTCCTCTATCTTTAACTGTGTAGATACAAACTCAAAGTTTAGGATTTTCCTTCTCTGAGTTTGCAGGGGAGTGTCAGAGAGATAGGTTAGTTAATGTTAGTTATGATAGTTAGTCAGTTAGAGTCTATTAAAGATAGTTAGACTTTGTTATGAGTTTGTTATAAGACACTTGTATATATAACTTATCACTCGTGTAATTCATTACAATGAGAATTCATTTCATCCATTTTTCCTTCTATTCTCTCAATTCTCAGTGCTAGTCTCTATCTTTTATTCTCTTTTAACTTGAGGTCTGATACCTTTAGATGTTCAATATCTGAAGGTTATCTGTGATTTGTATAAAATAAATAGTTAAAATATAAACTAAAGCAGATTTAACCTTTGAATAAAACGGATTTAGATTTTCTCAATTTTTTAGTCACTCACTTCTAGCTAGTGGTCAATTATAACATGAAAAAAGTTATTATCTAAGAGGTGCTACCCTACTTTCTCTCTAATGCATTCATTCCTAATTATTAGTTATGGCCACACATCCAACGCAACATCCTCATCTCCGCAACACTTATCTTATGCTCTTGTTTTTTTTATAATATTTGTATCTTTCTCTACAACATCGCAGTAATTATACACTGCGGTAAAAAAAATTGAGAGGTATTTTCTATCAAAATAACTCCTGAATAAAACAATATCAAACTTTAATGTTTCAAACATATTTCTCTTGGGCTAAGCCTCCCAAACCCAAATGCTTATAGATCACTCTCATGGGCCAAAATATATTCTATATTTGTTGCCGTTTTATCTATAATTTTAAGAAAAAGAGTAAGCAACTTGATTATTTTGTAAATTATCATTATAAATTTTAAAAATTTTTTAGTTAATTTTTTAAATTTTAATTAATATTCTAATAAATCTTTTTATTTAATTTAGATATGTTAATTCACTAATAATAATATTACCTAACAATATCTTATTTATATTAATATCAATCTTAGATTATTTATTAATTTATTTATTAAGATTTGATCATAAATACATTTTATTATTACAAATAAATAAAAAAATTATTTTAAAACAAAATTTGTTTCTATTTATTTTGTAAGGAATAAAATATTTTTAAAATTAAAATTTAATAAATTAATTAATAAATAATTCATAATTAATATTAATACAAATAAAATATTACTATATAGTATTATCATTAGTGAATAAATAGAACCAAATTAAACAAAAGAATATATCAAAACATTAATTAAAGTTCAAGAATTAATTGCAAAAATTTTAAAGTTTGTAATGATAGTTTGTAAAAAAGTCAACATTTAAGAAGTCTATACTCTCTTTCCAAAATTTTATATAGCCTAATAATAATAGTAATAAAAAATTTTATATAATATTTTTATCCTGGTTAAGTTTTAGAAGTTGCACGTACGAAGAAAACGGAAACATATTTGAGCACTATCAACATTGCATGAAGTTTTTATCTCCTTTGAAGACCCTCGAATCGAGGGTTTAGCAAAATCGACAGTCGTTAAGAAAGTATAGGTAATAGCTAAGCTAACAAATAAAAATTTCTGATAGGAAAAATTTAGATAAACTTGTGATATTATTTTTTAATAAAAATATAATGTATGTATTTTTTTATAGTTCATTAACGCACACTTTAGTAAAAATAAGGAGGTGATTAAAGAATAGAACACAAGTTATATTTTTATTAAAAACAGCACCATAAACATTAAAGAAATTTATATAAATTTTGTCATTTCTCAAATTTAAAGGTCTATGGGCTGAAGAATTTTCTGAATGGCTTCACTAAGGGTGTGTTTGGGAGTTTGGAGGGAAATGAAGGAGAAGAGTTTAAAGGGAAAGGAAAGGAAAGAAAATGAGAGGTTTATCCTTCCCCTTGTTTGGGAGTATGGAATATATGAGAGAAAGGAAATGGAGGGTTTAAAATATACTTTTTACCATTTTACCCTTTATTCGAAAAAATTAACATAATTAATGTAGATGTCGCGACCGGAATTCGCGGCGGATGCAACAACTCATAATTTTTTTAAAAAGAAATAGAGTCGCCACCAATTTTATTTAAATTAGGAAAAATCGGAAAACCTTTCTTTGGAAATGGTCTTTGGAACAGATTGAATTCGGGAGTCGGTTATGGATAAGGAAGGGCGGAACTTAATCCCACAAAGACTTTAACACACCCGTTTAAAAACAAGACTTTAAATTGATTGTGTGAAACTTTATAACTTTCAAGAATATTTGCTTTATCATTAAAAAAAGATAAATAAAAAAAGGAAGGAAAAGTAGATTTTGTGAATCATCGAGTCGTCGCGACTTAAATGATTCTAAACCAAAAAAGAGGAAATTAACAAGTTACAGCTAACAATCTCATTTTATTTTATTTTTTCTAACAACGTTTAATTATTTTATTTATTTATTTATTTATTTTTTAACAAAAAAAACCAACAGCTAAAAAAGGAAGGCAAAAAGATAAAAAAAGAAAAGGAAAAAAAGATAAATATGATAAACAAAGTTAACCAAGAAAAAAAAAGTAACCAACATGCTATTGTTATTCATCTATCCCACCCAAACTCAAGAGAAGGCCTTGGAACACAAAAAAAATAATAATAACCACGAATCCTAACCCAGCAGAACCCTCTTTTTGTTTTATCATGCTTTTGTTATAAATTCCTTCTTAAGACATACATACAAACAAAAACAAAGAAAAATAATAAAAATAAAATAAAATAAAATAATAAAGGAAGAAAGCAGAAAACAGAGGCTCATAGCCTCGATAAGAGAAAAAAGGGAGGCTTTCACCTACCGAAATGGGAAAATGAAAACGTGAGGTATCGTGTTGGGGGTGTTGGGATCCGATTATTGGGAGGATCTAGGCTCTGCGCGTCCGACCTGGCCTAGGGGATGGATTTGGGTGTTGGAATCGACTTGAAGGGAGAGATTTGGTGTTGGATTCGACGGTCGGTTGAAGGGAGAAATTCGTTGGGTTCGACGGTCGGTTGCAAAATTTGGTGTTGGATTCGACGGTCGGTTGAAGGGATTCTGAGGTTCGACGGTCGGTTGAAGGGAGAAATTTGTTGGGATCGACGGTCGGTTGAAGGGAGAAATTTGTTGGGTTCGACGGTCGGTTGCAAGGGAAAATTTGTTGGGTTCGACGGTCGGTTTTTTGGTGTTGGATTCGACGGTCGTTGAAGGGAGAGATTTGGTGTGGGGCTCGACCCTCTATTGTAAGGGGAAATTTGGTATTGGATTCGACGGTCGCCTGTTGAAAGAGAGATTTGGTGTGGGGCTCGACGGTCCGTTGTAAAGGGAAATTTGGTATTGGATTCGACGGTCGGTTGAAAGGATTCTCGAGGTTCGACGGTCGGTTGAAGGGAGATTTGTTGGGCTCGACGGTCGGTTGAAGGGATTCGAGGTTCGACGGTTTTTGAAGTCCGACGGTGGTTTTTATGTCCGACTTTAGGGGTAATGGGTTGTGGGGAGGTTGGTTGCGAAGAAGAAGGCTATGGAGGTGAGGATGGGATTTGAGGTTCGACTATGTCAACGGTCGGTTTTGGGGTAATGGGTTGTGGGGAGGTTGGTTTTGAGTATGCGGATGATAGGGGAAAAATGGTGGTTTCGAATCTTTTAAGAGGATGAGGGTGTGAATGTATGTGCTTATGAAGGTATGAGAACCAACACGAGAACAAAGGCAAGAACAATATGAATAAGATCAACAATCCTGCCCATTCGGATGCTGGCAATAATGACAAAAGTCAAGATGCATAAGGAAAGAGCGAACAATATACCTCGAGTTTCAAAACAAACCGAGTTTCTTTCTATTCAAATCTTTCTTTTTACAAACTCACTTCTCACTCTTTCTCAACATCAGTTTTCTCACCAAGAGCAAAAATAGCTACAAGTGAGTTCCAGATTTTTAACTAAGAAGAAGAAGCGTAAACCAAGAAAAATTTCTCTCTCAAAAACTGGAACCAACAAAAACACCAATTCCTCCAAAGAAGCCAACCCCTTTCTTTACATTGTTCCTCTTTATATAGGCACTCAGAATTCTGGCTTGGCATGCCCGAGGTTGTGTAGTCCCTTTCTCTATAAAAATATCTCCTTCTCCGTATCAATTTGGGCGGCACAAGGTTGTGCCATCCCCTGTCGGATTTATTCTTGACTTTAGACTTGCTTCCTTTTCACGAAACATTAGGTAAAGAAATTTTCAATTTCCAAAAATGAACCTTCTCTATTTTTTTTGACTCTGCATTCCCTCTAGTCCGGCTTCCTCTTACTATTTTCAAAAATTGTCTTGAGCCTTGGTTGTGGGAAATCGAATGTCAAGTCCTTCTCAACTCTATTTTTGGCTTTCAACGCCGCTTCCCCTTCTTTGGTCAACTTGTGTAGCAAAGATATAGCGAGCCTCGGTCATTGTTCCCTTTCTCGTTTGATGAATCCTTCTTGTTTTTGTCCACCCCGTGCCCTCGTCGTCCGCTTGCCATTTTCTCGTGTCACAAGAGGTGCAAATATTCCATCTCCTTCGTGTTTCACCCTTTTGGCCCCTCGTTTTCTTCATGGCGCAATCCTTCTTTTTGGTGTTGTATCACATGCTTTTGTCTTTTCTTTTTGGTTTTATTCATTTGGCTGATGCTTCCTGCAACGTTAGTTTTTTCCTTTTTTTTTTTTTTAGCAATTAAGACCAATGGGCCAAATAGTTAAATGGACTTGAACATTGTTTCAATTAGGCTGTACTTGATTTGGATCATGAATTAAAGGAGTGAGTGAAAAGAAAAAATGAAACAAAATAAGAAATCTTTTATTATTTTTATATTTTTATATTTATAAATTAAAAGCTGTAATGACTCGGACAAAATTGGGTGTTCACAGTAGATATAATGTAGCTTGTGCCAACTCCGGATCATAATATAGCATATCATAATAGAAAGAACCAAAGAACAAGAAAGCACAGATTAGATTAGTCGTCCAGCACACCAGAGTCCAACATAGCACAGCCCATTACTACTGGTTTGTTAATAAATCAAACAACTTTATAAACAAAACTACTGGTTTGCTAATTGGTAGGAACAATATATAAATCAAAGATGTAGATATAATGGGTATGGGATATAGTAAATTAAAATCTTAGAGGAAATCCCAGAATCAGAAGCGCGTGCCGCAGCCGTTCTTGCACTGCTCCATAAATTAAGCCGTAGCAAGATCTCTTCTTCGTCCTTTCTTCCTTCCTTACCTTCCCCAGCATTTCATTTCACAATTCACATTCCAACTTCTGTCCATTCTCTCTTCTCTATCCATCACTTCATATTAATGGCGTCTGAGAACGACACCGCTGGATCTGGATCTGAGCAACCCAGGCGCGTTCCCACCAGATCCGTGAGCCACCCCGCGTCACCTCCGATCTATGCGAGCACCGCCCTCCATCGCCGTCGATCTCACTCCCCTTGCGAACCAGAACCACCTGCCGCGCCGAACCAGTCATCGTCCCCACGCTGGCACTGCAAGATCTCGCTGAGCCGTCCTCTTCGCCAACCGTTCTGGACGTTCACCGCCGCTTCAGCCGCTCGGTGGTGGAGCCCCTACAAAATCGTGCAGCTCTGTTTGTAACGTTCCCCCCTTTTGTTGTTCTCTGTTTTGTGAGATTAACCGCTTCTCGTCACCCCCACGCTTGGACCCGCGTCGCATCGGAGCCCGGCTGCATCGTCCCAGCAGTTCGAGCCGCTCGATCCTCTCCTCACACCGCATCTCGCACCTATCGCCGCCGCGTCCGAGCCCGCCATCTTGATTTGGGGGTGAGGGTTCATCTTGATTTGGGGGTTTGGTTGGAGAGAGAGATTTTGCATCTGAATGTTTTCATCGTGAAACTGAGAAGAGATGAAAAATATTAAAATGTAAATCTAAGTTTTGGTAAGGACATTTTAGTACATTTGTTTGTCTTTCCCCCAAAATCCCCCAATTTGGAGGAACCGTGAATTGGGGAGATGGGAGGGTTTCAGAATATCCTTATTCCCTTTCCCTCCCATACAAAAACTTTCAAACAAGAAAAAGACATAGGATAAGCCTTCTCTTTCCCTCCCTTTCCCTCCTAAAATTAGCTTCCAAACATAGCCTAAGAGAACGTACTGTGTTACCAAAAGTAATACACTACTTTAATAAAAATTGTCACGTGGTACTTTATAACTATACAATCTACTAGTTGAGTTTTCCGTGCATTGCATGGTAGTATTAAATTATTAATTAATTATAAATAATTTAAACTTTTTATAATATGCTGTGCTTACAATATTTAATATTTATTTCAGAATTTTTTTTTGTAATAAGCATAAAAATGGAGTAAATTTGATTTAATTTTAATTCAATTCATTATTCTCTATGTTCATTAATATGTTGTCAACATATAAATTGATTTAACAGACAATTTGAATCTTATTTTTTTATATAAATTTCAAAGATATCAATTAATTTAACAATGCATAGATTTTTAGTTTCATGGAATATCAAGAAAATTATAAGTACACCACACATAGATTACATAGCTCGCAAAAAACCAATTTGTTAGCTATGAAGTACGAACATGTTGTTTTTGAGACGTATCTGCGTGTTGGACACGTGTTCGTGTCAGATACATAGAGACGCGCATATGATACAGTATCACATGTGTCTGAATATATCTGATTAAAAAGATTATTTTTTTTAGCTTGAACACGATTCAGACACACTTAAACATGTCAAGGACACGGCTTGAACACGTTTGGACACGACCCATTAATATTTTTTTAAAAAAAATTAGTTTCAATTAGTAAGTCCGTAATCTCAATCACTTGACTGATGTTTCAAACGACTATTTTCACATTTCAGTGTTTTAAGTTTTATCTTTTCACATACCACTATTTTCATCTGATTCTTCTATCTCTACTCATACCAAGCCGTCTACTTCGTCGACAATGAAGCTTGCCTCACACCATTATTCCCTCTAGTTAATTTTTTTGGATACACATGTACTTGTACATGATTAATTCTATTAGAAGAAGTTAATTTAGGAAATTTTTTAAAAAATATCAATAAAAATTATGCTTCATATTTTTTTAGAGAGACTTATTAAGTAACAAATATTAACACATATAACATATATCAAAATATTATAAATCTTTAAGCATATAAAAATGATATTAATAAATTATAAATTTTTTTTCTTAAATTTTATAATTATATATATACATAAATAAAGTTCTTTAATTTACTTTAATATAAATATATGTCGTATCCGTGTATTATAATTTTTTAAATTTGATGTATTTCCGTATCTATATCTGTATCCATGTCTGTACTTCATATACTCGAACTTCAAGAGATGAGGCATTTTTGTCACAAACTCACATAATAAAATATAAAATATCAACTTCTAATTTGATGAAATGGAGTCACTTTATTATACTTTCCTCATAAACTCCAATTCTTAAGCTAAAAACACCATAGGGTTCAACATGCAAAATCACACCTAGCCTGGATAACATAATAAGAGGGATGGATAATCTATGAAAGATGCTAGAAATACACATTCTGACATTGACATATTGTCAAATACATCAATTGCATAAAGCTAAAAATTATCCAAAAAAAAAAAGCCAAACAATAAAAATAAGAGCATGTTTCTTTTTATTGATAACTTCTGGTAGAAAAAAAATTGTTATACTACATACAAGTTTCGCTATACTACAAATAAAAATCGACAAAATAAAAAATATGACATCATTACAACCGCACCGTGGGTCATGTAATTTTCAAGAGCCTCTAACAACAAACTTCAAAATATACAAACTATCATCTGGATAATGGATCCAGCCCATGAATGCAAACATTTCCAGAGGTTTAGATATTTTCATGGAAGTAAACAACTAAAAGAAGTAATAACATGTATTTGATATCTTCTTGTATAATATATTTAATATGATAAAGAAGTAATGACATGGTAAAGAAGTAAAGAAAGCATACGACAGTAAAGAAGCAGAATTCTTAGCAATATAAACCTATTAGCTTGCTTTTAGTGGAGTGATCCTGACCTGCCATTTTGAAGTATTAGAAAATCAGTCTTGTCTAGATATAGCACTACAGTAACAAATGCAAAAGCTACAACAAAGTTCCAAATGGAAGATGCAAACATCCATTAGGAAATGAAGTAGTAATGAAACCAATTCTGTTAAAATACAAATGAAATGTGTGCCAATAAACATATATTGATATATCAGTTGATGTTGTGCATATAAAGGAGCAAAATTTTTAGCAATATACACCTATTAGCAATATGAACTCGTATCAGATCAAAAGAGCAACATACTAATACTAAATTGTGATACAGCAAGGCCAATCAAGTGTGAATCCACGTAGATATGGCAAAGCCATATATATAATTTAGTTTTTGTTAATCCACACATTGCAGAAAGAAAAAAAAGCATGCATATAGTGATTCTGCCATTTAAAATTGTTGTATAATCACATGAAACTACAAAATAAAATACAATGATTCAATAGGTATATTCGTAGTGTTATGACAATCTGACTAAATAATATAGATCTAAACTGAACTCAGGGGGACTAATTATATTTGTTAGCAATGCCCTGAAAAACTAACATATATAGCGAACAATTATGGTTGTCACCTACAGTTTTCTTACCGGAGGCTACAATTATCAAATTAGATACATCATACATTAACTAAATTTAGACATTTAGCAAATATTAACTAAAGTCAGGCACCTGAGATTTCATCATAAGACACCTCACCTCAAGTGGAACAAATTTGCTCAATAGAATGTGCTTACATGTACTCGAACACCTAAGGTATTAAAAGTGCTAATGCTAATCCACTTATCTTAATAGTTACTGGGACCATATTAATCTTGGCATAATGGCAGGTGGCTCCTGGAATCAAACAATAAAAAGCTATTCAGAGATCACTTTCAACTAAGAAAATGATAGTTGTTATTATTGAAAGCATATTTATATATTTAGCAGCAACCAATTAAATCTGATAATTCTAAAACATACACTTATACTTAAATGACAGGAAAATTGGAAGAAAAATGAAATGGCTCTTACAGAGTTAAAGTATACAGTTGGCAATGCTGGGTTTAAAATTACACCAATCAAGGACTTGCTGAGTTGGCTATATCAAGGAATATATCTCACAAGTCACAACTCACAATAACAAAATCTATATTTTGACTTTCTATAATTAAAAATAAAAAAAATAAAAAATATAGGAACCTATAACCTTGAGCTTGAACAACTTCAACTAAAACAATTTATTATTATTAAGATTGGAAATGAATCACGATGATCATAGAACATACAACTATAAGAACAAAAAATATGTTACAGCATTTCAAATTACTCCAAATTTTTAACCATAATATCCATTCTATTATTCTTCTTTACAGTTTATCCCATTCTCTAGTACATGGCCTTTTTTTCAACCACGTAACTTTTGGCCTTTGCAATATAAACTTTGATACACAATTTAATCCAAACTATAACCAAATTGAATCATGAAATGACAGCAACCTCAACAGAGACACAATATTCCAAACAACAAACACTCCCACTTCCACCAAGCAATGTAAAAATGCGAAATTGACAGCAAATGAGGACTCTCGCCGCTAAAAAATCAGACCAAAATCCAGAGAGATAATCCAAACCCATTACACGTTACCACACAGCAAGAAATACAACGACAAAAGGACCTAGAAACAAAACGGCACTGTAACACCTACTCACATGAAACATTTTTCTGAATCACTCACCCAGCATGCTAAGATAATAAACTTATGGTATTTATCTCAAAAGATGAAATTAGAGTCCTTCAAAGAGTAAAACTGACTTGCTTTTGCACCTGCACCTACACCTAAATGTCAATATTCTGCGCTTGAACCTACTCAATCTGCTAAGATTGGAATCAATTTCTTTAGTCAAATTGCTCATATCAAATTATGGTCATCAATCACAAAAGGAAGTCAGCAATCATTTGACTCTGGCTTAAATAGTGTGAAATTCAGGTCAGGGCCTTAAATCAATTGTGAAGTTACGTCAGTTCATAACTTTTTCTCTATCATAAAAGCAACATAGTAAAATTGATTTATTTAGGCCAAAACTTTTTCTTGTAAAAAAATATTTTTATTAAGAGAAAAAGTAAGCAGGATCAGGAAATGTCCTGATACAACAAATAAAGAAAACAAAGAAAATTACCTCAGAAAAACAATCCAGTCTCTTGCAAATCAGACAGGGAAGCATCCAGAAAATAAAAGATGAACCAAAACCCATAGAGGCTAGACAAACATACCTATAATATCCACACACACACACAAATGGCCTCCTAGATTGATACATTTGAAAACAATTCTAGTCAAAGATAGATGATAGACAAATTTCTTCATTAGAATCAGAATCATATTAATGGAATAATAGAACAAACCTGTTGAGAAACACCAAGCACCAGCAATAAATGAAAGAAACACTGAAATTTATATTTTTTTTAAAGTACAAAACTGAAAGTTAAATGAATAAAAATTGTTCAAAAAGAATCGAATAGGAAGAGGAGATGAACCTTGCAACTTGGCGACCGCAACTCCCTGCCGGTCAGAGAAACCAATGCCGCAACAATTTCTTGATTCCCTGCTGGAATGTTCGCGTGACAGGCACAGTGGATGAAATCAAAGAGAATTAAGATAAGTGAGAAGGAGATAAAAAAAGGGAATACCGTAATAGTCTCCAGCGTTCATATGAGAAAGAGAGGGAGGATACCCGTGTGTATTGATTGATCTTTGATTCAAATTTCGAAATGCGACAAAAAAAGTGGCACAAAAGGAAATTACATTAAAAAAAAATAAAAAGAAAGAAAGCTTAATGAAATAAGTGGCACAAAAGGAAATTACATTAAAAAAATAAAAAATAAAAAGAAAGAAAGCTTAATGAAATAAGTGTGTATTTGAAATAATTATAAAAAATTAATTATTTTAATAATTAATTATTATATAAAAAATTATATTATAATTAATTATAATAAAATTAATTTTATATTTAAATATATTAGATAAAAAATAATTTTAAACTAAGACATTTTGATATAACTTTTTTATGTCATCTAACAATTTTTATGTAAAAAAAAAACCACAACATCTTTTATGCGGAAAAAAACTGATAACATAAAAAAGTCATATAAAATATGCTGTATAAATTATATAAAAAATAAAAACTATTAAAATAAATTTATTACGAGAATGAATGCATAAGAATTTCTCCTTGACTTGGGCATCTGGGATTGTGGGAACCATAGTTGTATGAAGCCGTCTCCACTGAAAAATCTGTGACTCCCTTTGGGTCGATTTGATTCTTAGTTATAATGGATTTTTGTATTAACCTGATTAAATTTGTGTGATTTGCTAGGATGGTTTTATTCGAACATCTAGTTTTTTTTTTAAGGTTTCAAAAATGTAATTTTTAAGATTTAAACATGATATTTTAAATATCTTTTTTATAAAATGTATTTTGTTATTAAATTATATTAATGATATTTTTTATTTTTTAATTTATAATATTATTTAATAAATTTGATTTTAAAAAATTAAAATTAAATAATTATTACGATTAATTTGATTATATCATTAATATTTTTTTATATAATATTTTTTATATAATATTTTTTTAAAATATTTATTATTTATCTAAATATTTTAATTTAACCACTTAATTTATAATCAAATTACTAATTGATTGACCCAACCTTCTAACCATTAATCTATTGACCCATAATTCTAATCAATTGAAACTCCAATCCCAATTATAAATCTAGTAACTCGGAAATCTACACAACTATATATATAGGTCAACTCCAGTTCCAGAAAAGAAAAGATAAAAAAAAAAACTATAATGTAATTGGGGAGGTAAGGAAGGGCAAAATCGTCATTAAATGAAACCCTAGTCTTGCTCTGGTGCTCCCATTTATACTGTCAGTCTCATTTCTTTCTCCTTCCTCACAATCTGCGGAGGACGCGAAGCTTTTCTCGGCGCCCTTTTCGCGTATCACTCTCTTCCCTTTTTCACTTCAATTTCTTCTTCTTCCTTTTTTCTCTTAGAAGATCTACATTTTTTTGTTTGGATCTAGTGCAGATTTTACTACTGTCCATACTAGATCAGTGTTTTTCTTTTGCTCGATATAATTTTTTCTGCATAGTTAGTTAGTTAGTTAGTTAGTTCATATTTGATTTTTACTTATATTCAATTAGGTAATCATTTATCATTTTTTAATTTTTAATATTTGACTTCATTTTTAGTAGCTAACTCTTATAGTAAAGCAAAATTGGAAACTGTAATCGATTTTGCGAGATCAAATATTCTGAATTTTGTAGCAATAGTTGCTTATCGCTTCGTCAAATTCTTGCATTCTGCTACAGTTTCGTGAAGTAATGATGCGGAATTTACATATAATATATGCCTAGGCTAAGTGTATGAAGCATTGCAAGGCTATTAAGAACAGGAAAAGTGTTTTTTTATTTTTTTATTTTTTTGGTTTTGCTGTCACCATTGGTATGACTTATGGTTACTGCATTTTTAGATTTGCTAAATTGTTTTTTTTCCCCCTTCAAAAGCTCTCTCAATAAGATTTTGATTATATGCTATTTTAAACATAAAATAAGATAATCCAAACACATACTAAATGTTCACAGGTCACTGTCTAAACTGCAATCATGGCGGATGGATCGCAGCATCCATCGGTAGTTCAGAAGTTAGCTGGACAATCTTATCTGGTGTCCAGGCTCACCCCCAACTTTCACTCCAGAAACTATTCTGCCACTGGTACTTACTTCAATGGAGGTGTGCATTCTTCTGGTTTGGCGATTGTCTCGCCTGTATCTCCGATTACTGTGCATGCTCCGGCAGAGAAAGGAGCATCTGCGTTTTTAGTGGATTTTCTCATGGGAGGAGTGTCTGCTGCTGTATCTAAGACGGCTGCTGCTCCAATTGAACGAGTTAAATTGCTCATTCAAAATCAGGATGAAATGATCAAAGCTGGTCGATTATCTGAACCGTACAAGGGAATTACTGATTGTTTTGCTCGAACCATTAAGGATGAAGGAGTGATTGCTCTGTGGAGAGGAAACACGGCTAATGTTATCAGATACTTCCCTACTCAGGTGATTTTTCTTTCCACTGAACTTTAAAATGACCTAACTAGTCTAATGTGGTTTAAACATGTGACATCTGATTTTGTTGTTTTAACTGTCACTTTTTATACAATGGTTGATTATGTACTTCTGCAATGTCTCTTTGTTTTTCTCTGTACATCACACATAGAAAACTCACCTTTTTCTGTACCATTATATTTTCCCTGGATCTGTGATTGTTATTATTATTTGCATGAATTCACATGCAACCGAATGGTTCTGCACATTTGTTGTCTGTTTTTGTCTTATTGAAGTGTTGTTCATATAGCATTCTTCTATTTTCAGAGATGCTAATATTTTTGTAAGAGAAAGGATTTTAGATAATATATAGCCATAGATCTTGTATTTACATCCCTCTACAAAAGAGAGATTACCCTCTCTTATTGGATTGTGATGTCTTATTGGATTGTGATGTGATGAATGTACATGTATATTTAGTGTTTGACTTTTTGGTCTGCAGTTTCTATGTTATTTCTCTAACTTCAGCTTCTTCCTTTTCTTTCCAGGCTCTGAACTTTGCTTTTAAGGATTACTTCAAGAGGCTTTTCAATTTCAAAAAAGATAAAGATGGCTACTGGAAGTGGTTTGCTGGGAATTTGGCATCTGGTGGGGCTGCTGGGGCTTCCTCCCTCTTATTTGTCTATTCTTTGGACTATGCCCGAACACGTTTAGCAAATGATGCAAAGGCTGCAAAAAAGGGTGGTGAGAGGCAGTTCAATGGCTTGATTGATGTTTACAGGAAAACCATCAAGTCTGATGGTGTTGCTGGTCTTTATCGTGGATTCAACATCTCGTGTGTTGGAATTATAGTGTATCGTGGTCTGTACTTCGGAATGTATGATTCTCTGAAACCGGTGGTTTTGGTTGGTGGATTGCAGGTACGTGCAAATTTTGAATTTGAATTCTGGTCTGTTGTATTGTGTGGATAACACTACTCATCTTTATCTCAGTTTCCTTTGCATTTATGTATTTAAGGCTTTATTTTGTGTGATATAAATAATAAGCTAAATGTATTTTCTACATGAATGCTCGTGATTTTGCTGCTCGTTGATATTTATTGATGGGCCTAACCAAGTTTATTTTGCACACGTAGTTTAAAAATGATGCTATTCATTATGACTATTAAACTTAATTAAACTTGAGAATTTTGTTCTTCTAAAATTCCCCCTTTTTTAATTTGACCATGATCTGTTTTTATGTTTACTTTAGTTATTCTTCTTGTTAACAGGATAGTTTCTTTGCGAGTTTCCTTTTGGGATGGGGGATCACAATAGGTTCTGGCTTGGCCTCTTACCCCATTGATACTGTGCGTAGAAGGATGATGATGACATCTGGAGAAGCTGTAAAATACAATAGCTCTTTGGATGCATTCAAACAAATTGTTGCAAAAGAGGGTACTAAGTCACTCTTCAAAGGTGCTGGTGCAAACATATTACGTGCTGTTGCAGGTGCTGGGGTACTTGCTGGTTATGATAAGCTACAGCTCGTCGTGTTTGGAAAGAAATATGGTTCTGGTGGTGGAGGTTAAGATACAGATAATGATGACGACAACTATCTGGGGCAATTATGTTGTTTCCCCTTTGCATTGAATAATTTGGATGAAAAATAGTGGTTTTGAGGTTTCCCAGAATTTAGGGGCTTGATATTTAGAAAACATAGTTTTGCAAACTTGAATTTTAATTGGTTGTTACATGTCTTGAGGTTATAATCCGTGTAGTTTTTTTAGACCCTTTGGCTGGAATAATTAAAGACTACTGTTTTACTTGTCTGTGTTTGGTTGGAATGTATTACTGTGTAATGAAAGTTACATTTCTTGTTCAAATTTATTTGTATTATTATCTGAGGCAGTGACTTTGGTATCTCTACTGATTGAGTGTTGGATGTAAAATTTGAAAAAATGTTGCCCCCATAACTTAAGCCTTGCGGAGTTGTATCATTTGGAGCAGCTAAATTTGGGGCATGAGTGGTACAGTTACTATGGGAGTTTGTGTTGCCAAACCTAGTGGGGACAATGGAGATTTCTATAATACTCACTTTCTGATTGAGTATCGATACTCACTTTATGAGAAAGCGTTGATTTAATAATATATAAAATGAAGGGTTGGGATTTTAGACTTGAACCATCTGCAACGAATGAGCTCAGATGCGACCAGGTCTGATGCTTGCAATAGGCAGGGAACCATTATAAGAATTAAGAGGCCTTAGTTGATTGAATTCCATGGAAAAATCTTCCTGTTTCCTCCCATTCTACTTATAGTGCTGAAATTCTTGAGAAGAAAGGCAAAGGCAAGATACAATGTTCATTCCGAGTAAGTCTGTTGTTTGCACTTACACACTGAGTCGTCACACGCTAGTTTTTCGTCTAGATATCACAATTAATGTTCATATGCACAGGTTTTGAAATGAACCCACCATTTCAAACCCAGTGTTCCAAGGTTTTCTATCACAGAAGACACTTCCTAATAAATATTTTGGGTATTGTGCAACAGATAGTAAGGGTTATGGAATTCAAAAGATTATCATCTGTTATGGAATTTCTAATTTACAAAATTCTTAATACATAACTATTAATTAAACACTGAAATAATCAGCTACAAACCAATGCCGCATGATACAATAATGAGAAGATCACGTATTGTGTTTCAGCCCCGAAGGAGTGATTATACTGAAGGAGTGATTATCTTACATTACTTTTTATCATATTTTTTAATGATTATGATTAAATGAAAGAAAGTGATGAAGAGAAAATGATGTAATTATATAAAAAGTAGTGTAAAAAATTATGTAAGAAAATCATAATTGTATACTGAATATGAACTCTATCCAACCGAATAAGCATAAGAAGTCAATTTATTTTTCTTTTAATGCAAACTAATCACGAACTAAAGTTGAAATCATGTTAACGCTTACCGCCGGATTCAAAGATAAGGCAAGTGAAAAAAAAAAAAAAACTCTAGAAATGAATGTTAATTTCAATTTTTGGGCAAATCACAAAGGAAAAAGAAGAAAAATATATTTCGTATTTAGAAAAAAAAAATACATTTGTGTAGTTGTGTTCAATGCCTTTCCAAATTATGTACAAAAACCATACTTTCAGCATCTGAAATAAGGTGGAAAAATCAAATTACAAAATTCCTACGAGAAGAAGAAACCTCCAGTCCTCAACATCAGAAGAGAAGGTTAACCACTAAAAACCGTGTTATTTCGCTTCTCTGATCTCTTCTAATATTAAACGCAAAACAATGTAAAACTTGGATCCCATTAAGCATATTACCAAAATTATCAAAGTTGAGCAGGGTCAGTTGATCCTATTGACATAAACAGTGAAAATCTCTCTAGGCAGGTGGTAGTGGGCGCCGGCAAGTTGGGCACTCCATCTTTATATCCATCCATCTTTGCAAACAACCAGAGTGGAAGAAATGATCACAAGGTGTCACCTGTGTAAGACTCTGTTCATTAGACTTAATCCATATTGTAAAGTTTAATTCAAATCGACAATGGTTATAGTTATATTCACATACCATACAATCATTGGATCGCTGAGTAAGATCAATGGCTGTCATGCAAATAACACAGTCTGTAGCATGTCGCGATTCTTGATCAAACCTCTTATAATAGCTGTATTTCTCGGGTAGAATCTGCAAATCATGAAGATAAACTTAGACTGAGAGAGAAGCATTCATGCAAATTCACAAAAAGGTAGCATAATGCTGGATCATGATTTAAGTTCAGTTAAGAAAACCTAAAGGCAGTGATCCACAACTCAGAATCCTAAACAACGAGATATGTTATTATCCATCTCCGCCGAACAATCATGCTGGCGATCAAATGAAGAAAAAAAGGAAACCAATACTATGGAGCAAAATTACCAAAGATGAGATAAGAGCCCATACATAAAGGATGTTTAGGAAATGCTTCCAATGATTAGAGGAATCTTGGTTACAACTAAAATATAATCACTAAATATCAAACTTCAATTAAAAAGAGTTGGATGAAGTCATATGAATGCATTAGTGGTTACAAAGTATTAAGAAGAAGACAGTTGGGCCTAACCTGACGAGGAATGAACCAACGGGACCCAAGATAGTGCTGAAGTAGAAGAATTACAGCTTGAAGCCCAATAAATACAGCCAAACAAACACACCAACTCTTGTCTGGTTCTATGCGCATGAAGTTGTTAGGGCAACCAAAGATATATAATGGGATTGCTAGCCGAGTAACAGTTATCCCTAAGATATAATGAGGATGCATTGGTTTGCGTGAATCGCGAATAACATTGGTGATTATCTGAGGTATCCAAAAGGAGTACATAAGAAGAAGAATAGGTCTCAAATAATTATGGAACTCATACATGAGTAGAATGCCTCCCAACAGGATCCCATCTGCAAAATAAGTTAAACAGTTAAATTTGAGCCACTCTTCTTCATACAAGGAATTCTTTCCACCAGCTGAAACAACAGGAAACACATAGCTAGAGTTCTTTGGCATGCTTCAACTGTGGAGTGAAATAGAAAATATTTGGATGAGGAAACTCTAAGAATCTAAGGTACAAAAGAGGCCTAGCTCAAAATGAAAACAGATATAATTAATACACTATGAGATATTTTTCCATTCCACAACTCTTATTTTTAACATGGTGACCCTCAGCTAATGCACGCTGTAAGTTCAGAGATTTATGTTGGCCCAAACAATATATATATATAGTCAACAATATGTGAAATTCATAGGTAATATAACAGCATTTTAAACAGCTATTCAAACGACGACAATTAACATGCAGTAATTATACTTTTAGTTACCCCCACAATATTTTCAAGCTAGCTACATAGTTTTCCTTTTCTGATAACAAAAATAAACTTAAAATCTGGGATTGAGTCTTGATCAGTAAAACAGAAATAAAAGTAGTTTAGCTCAAAGCTGACTGGCTCCTAAGAAGCAGAGTGACTATCAAAGCTCAATAGCTCAGAAAATAACATAACTTGATCATGGATCCTATGGAGCCAATGACTCCAAGGTAAACCCATGTTGATGAGATCACACAAAATCAGATAGCAGACAGAAAATTTAATTCTAAATTAGTACTTACAGAAACGACTGTATAACACTGAAAGTTCACGCCTCATTGTCTCCCAACCTTCCCCGTTACTCAAAGGCCTGCTTGCCTTCCAGATGGCAAGGAGATATCTCATCTCAAATATTGAGAAGACCACGAACTTGAAAAATGCAGCAGTTGCAAAAGCATTAAACAAGGATTCTGCATGGCAGGAAGCAACAACAATTATTCAGCCAACAATCTTATTATTACTAAAGAAGATAATCAAACACTCAAGTCTTGTCTACTGTAACAATGATAATGCCATATTACAATCAATGTGAAAACATAGCACTGTGCAGAGTGTCCAGGTTCTGACCATCCAAGTATAAATTTCCATTGGCCATTGGGTTTAAAGTTAAGACTGATATCTTCTTTTCATGGGCCATGCATCTGTGTTTGTGTGTGTGTGTGTGTGTGTGTGAGAGAGAGAGAGAGCATGTTTACACAAGGCAAAGATAAATTACTGTTAAACCTGCTGGTCAAATTAACAAAGTTAAGGGCACGGAAAAATACTTGATGCCCTTTTTTCCAATTAGAAAGGATCCTTTGATATATGTATCTCACCCCAAAACTGGTACCTCAAAGTATACAAGCATAACACAGTGTGTATGGGAGGGGAGAAAGAAAGAGAGCAGTCTGTAGACCAATCTCAAGTTGTGAAAATTTCTAACTTACCAACTAGTATTCCGGCGGTCAGATGTAAAAGGCAAAGATAAGCATCCATTATCGCTTGCTGGCCAATCATTAATATTGAAACCTTAGCAGCTCCCTGTAAAGGTATATCTGAATCATATGATTTTCTATAATCATATTTTTAAATTATTATGAAATAAAAAATGTTTGGTACATTCATCCAAATATTGAAAATTTTTATATTAATTCCATTCATTAAATCTATGACATGTTAAATTTCAAATAAAATTCTAAAGTAAATACTTACAGATTGAGTGCTGCTATGCTCCATTTGACGAATCAATAGAAGAACTTGCAAGAAAGATACCTGGTTTATGTATATTAAAGAACTCACACCATAATGGAAAACAACAGAATCATAAAGCTGTAAGAATGTCCATGATTGAAGGATACAAAAGTAACCATCAAGGTATAGTTCACTGCTTTGTTATAGTAGACCTCAATGTTAACAGAAGTTGCATTTAACAGTAAAGGTAAGAAGCAGTCCCCATCATCATCCGCAGAGGGACTCTCCATTAACCCTTCTAGCTGAAAATGGTCACGCTCGCCTTCCATAATAAATAACATAACAACTTGGTAAATCATAGGGACAATAATATAATATCTTTTCGTCAATAACAAGAATGCACTCAATCAAAATAAAAATGGTGAAAAATCATAGTCTAATGTACATATAATTCTTCTAAAATTAATATGCATTTAATATCAGCAATTGGTAATGTTAAATGTGATCAGAAGTTTCATATTGGCATTGCACCATGGACACTCAATATATATATATATATAATAAGTCATTCTATTAGATAGAAAAGGGTAAGAGTAAACTGTACAAGAAGAGAGGAGGATAAAGCAATCCTTCTAAAACAAGAAGATAAAAGAATACAAAAAGAGAAAATCATCAGTGCAGAAGAGCTCTCTGATCCTTCATATCCGCCAGAGACTGCTTTACAAAATGGAAAGAGAACCAAAAAAAGCCATAGAATCGTTTCTTATGTTCATTGAGGTAGAGGAAAACAAAAAGGAACAGAAAGTATTCATATGCTGGAGAACACAAGTACCGTTTTTTGAGGATGGCAAGCGTGAAAACTGTGCAGCAATTTCAATATTACAATGTTTCTCCATGTCATGCATCGGAGCTGCAGTAAGGGAAAAAATAGCAAGTCAATAGTACAAATAAACAAAAAACAGGGGGAAAATCCCTTCAAACTTTCAATGTATACTAGTATAGTAGATAAATTACAATGTTTTCTTCTCCACATCTTAACTCGTGAAGAATCTTGCAGTACCTGAGATGAGAAAACTCCAAGCTGTGTACAGAAAGCAATAAATGTAGCAAATAAGTACTCTGAATGCTCACCCTTTTTTATAAAATTAGAAATTTGTTAAGAAGAAGAGAAGAAAAGTACAAGGAATTTGGAAATAAGGAATCCTCCATAGTGAAAAAGGGAAAATAAAATAAAAGTGGAAAAGAGAAAACATCAATGGAGCAAAGCTGCCCAATCCCTCTGCATATTCATTAAGGAGACCCCTCCCTTAAAAAGACCATATGTCTTTACAATTACATAATCATAATAAGGACCTGCTACCTGCTACTATCCTCAAATGAATTTGTTTAAATAATTCAAAGCTGTATAACTAACGTCCATGTCCTGTTTTAAAGAACCCAAATATGGTCTTACTCAAGCAAGTTTTTGAGAAGGAGATGGTAAAGGATTCTAACATTTGGAAATTTTGAAAATGGCCACTTAAAAGATTTAAAGCTGCAAGATTACACTTCAAATGATGAGAATCTTATTAGAGAATATCCCACAAGCCTTGGTAGGCATGTATTACAATATATATTGACTTCCAGCTTCAAATATTTTACAGAAAGTATGATTAAGCCGACATAGCAAAGATCAGCATTAACTTGCAAGCTTAAGACACTAAATAAAATCAAGCCCATGAAAACAATTAACAAATTTGGATAGAAGCAATTCATTCTCACTGAAATCTTGGACTCAGGGAAATATCAATTATACAGAGTAATAAACATGTTTAAACAACAGGAACAAAAATTGATCACCGAAATCAGACGTGTTGTTAAGATTATTGTATGCTATATAATCACTAATCAGAGTATAAAAATGTAAACAATCAAGGATACATCGAGAAAGATGGTTACCAGATGATATGGATTAGATAAAATATAATCTTCATCCTGATTCAACTCTCCCTCTTTTCCACTGCAATAGGAGGAAACAAAAGAAACTCTTCAGCACATTCAGTTATTACAGGCTTTACTCTAAGGAAATATCAGTATTTCATTGCAAATAGAATTTGACCATCAAATAAAACACAATTAAACAAGTACAACAGAGCATTAAAGAACTGATTCAAGATGAAATGTCGAATTAGGATGAATAGAAATTTAAAAATTTAAACAATCATGATAATATATGCCAACTTGAGCTCAATATAAACTTGAACTGCACATCATATTGATGATATCCATGAAATTCACCTGTTGGCTACCATTCGAAGCTGTCTAAAAGGCCATATATATACACCTTCTACTCTGATTTGAGCACCACCAACATCGTATTCATTGTCAAACACATCATGGAATATAACAACCCCCTGACAAAAAAGCATGAAATGGAGGAATAAATTTTTATAGAAGAATAAGAAGTATTTTACTGAAACAGTGATAAAGATTTGACATGACTGAAAGTCTAAAAATTTTCACTAACAGTGAAATGAAAGGGTAAAGTATTTGGTTTATGATCTCCAAAATATGGTGTTTGGCACTAGATTAAATTATGCTGTGTATACTGATTTATTATAAGCATGAAAAGTAGACGAAAAAAATACACTTGATTCAGCAACTGAGACAGACTCTGTATACAAAAGGATCCCTGACAGCTTTAGGACCTCTACAGATTATCAGCCTCTCTAACCCTGAAATATGAATACAGATACTCGTCCGAATATGTATAAAAGCTCACTATACCAACAGAACAGAGTCTTATCTAGCAAGTGACATAGTTTCATGTCATGGGCAAGGACCATTAGATTAGTTTAAACTGTTTATGTACAACAAAATACGCAATTATTAATGCATTCCGTTTTATACTCGGTAACAAGTTCTTTTATTTTAAAGTATATAAGTGTTATCAAGGACATAAAAAAACACACATACATAAATGCACACACAAAGAGACATAGAGACAGAGAAAGAAAAGGAGGATGAGTAGCAAGGAGGTAGAGACAAATCAGAGATGTAATGTTACTATTAACCACATGCATGTGATGCACTTGTGACATCAATACACATTTTTCAAACGTGTGTAGTGTACAAAGCTCACTATCATTAGAACTGATGTCATTAAGAAAACAGATATACAGACTACTCTAATCAAGGTCAGCCTTCTTCAAGTTTGAGATATTTAGGAAATGCTTCTATCATACTTTATACCATTCCCTCTCCATTAAATAAAAACATCTAAGCATCCACAAAAAGCCAACCTAATATAAAACACACATGCTGACATCTTAATGGCAGAAACTACGGTTTAGAAACCTTAAATGAAGCCAGAGTGATAACAACTTAAGAACGAATCTTGAACTAAATTGAAAATGAAATTATATACGTGATAAGGAAAAACAGATATTTAGCATAATTCTTCAGTATATCAAGAGGACAACATTCATTAGAACTTCACTAACTTAAAGCAACAACAAAATCCATTAATATTTCCAATGAATACTCACATAAATAAATAATTAAAATTTTAAACTCTATAATAGAGCAAATAAGAAACTATAACATGAAAGCTGAGTTCCTCTGAAATTAGCAATATAGTTCAACATCTCACCTGAACATAATGTACTCCATTTATCTTTGTGGGTGTACTAACTAATTCAATTACAGAATTGCCATTTGTTTTTCTGATGTCTGGAAATTTGGAAGAGCCATTAGTGGTATCTAAAAGCTTCCAAGTCCCTGCATTTCAAGAGGTCAACATACAAACATCCTCAGACTCAAACAAACTTACAAACTCATTCCACAATAAATTAATGAACAAAGTAAGTTTAATCAAACATAACACACACCATTTAGAAATGAAGCATATTTCAGTAAATTGCACAACATTCCTTTTAAAATTACATGATCTGTACAAATGCCTTAAGTTCATTTAGTTAATTCATGGGAGCGAACGTCCTAGTTTACTCCTGGATGCTGCCCCCTTTGCCATTATATTCTCTGTCTGATGGTAGTCAATTAAGAATGCATAAAACTTAAGCAAAAAGATAAGAAGCATAGCAATTAGCAACATGTTTTTTTCCTAAAAAGAAAGACAATTCAATCCATGAAAACATGAACTCATTCAAAAAAGCAAGCAGACACAAAGAAGAAAGTTTTCAAGTTATAATATTTTAAAGCAGTAATTTTGTGATAGCTCTGATTTAGTTTGTTATCCAATCATAAATCCTCTTAACAGGTGTCAAACCATGCATGAAGAGTAAGCTCAGCAACACTTCAACTACGCAACTGGTTACATTAAAAATTTGAACAACAGACCAAAACTACAACTCATAGATAACAGCAAACCACACATACACTTAGGTGCAGTAAAGAATACAAACCTCTGTAAGTTCCTGTTATGTTCCATTGTGAAATTGGAACTATGTCACTCTCATCTTTTCTTGCATATAGCCACTGAGAGAAGCAATACCAATAACATGCAAATAGATGAGTTCTTCTTCAGTCGATTTGCCTCAATCATAAAAATCACGATTTATCAATTAAAATAATTTTTAATCATAAGTCAGTGTTTAGGCAAGTCAAATATCAATAAAGCTAAAAGCTAATGTCTTATGATCAAGTGAAAGTCCTTGGAGGTACTAATAAGTCAGTAAAAGCCACATGACAAAATCATGTAGTCCTTTACAATAAATTTAATTACAAATGATCTAATTTGTTTTCCATTTGAAGTTAGTGTGCTTCAGCTACTTTCAATACAGGTTCTGAAAATGTGAGCAACTACAAAACTGGGAAGCAAAGAATTATTTGGACAAAAAGAAATAAATTTGCAAATGCCTGTTGCCAATTTTGGTTGCTGATCGTTTAAAAGTCCAATTAACAGATCTATGATAACATTTAAGTACATTAAGATAGTAATAACTGGACTTGTGGTTGATGAAAGTTGAGAAAATTTTCAGTCCACAAACACTACAAGAGTTAAACATGAAAGATAAATTCAAATGTATGACTTTTTTTGTTAAGAGAGAAGTACCATGTATTTCACTCCAAATATAGCTAAAGTGCATTTCAACATCCAATTCTATAAAGAATGCTTAAGTGCTGTTTGACTGTTTCAATGCAGTTTCTTAATTTCCTTATTCTGCTTAGGGGTGTGTCTACTCTCCAATTCGATTCTCTCGATAAGGAAATTAAGGGTTAATTTAACACCACTTATAAACATTCTAGACAATTAAATTAACGCCTACCTCTCCTCTGCCAATGTTCAAATACCTTTATCCCTTAAACTTCAAAATTTCTTGTTTCTAGTTTCTACCTTCACAACAGCAGAAAGCAATAACAGCTAAAGCAACCCCTCACAGCTAAACTGGTAATAATTAAAATGGAAGCATGAAATTATCAGAAAACTACAATTAAAAAAATAGAAAACAAACTTTTTATGTTCATATTTACTATATGCATCCTCAATTACCATAGTCAATAACTGTTTTTTATTAAAAAATTAAAAATTAAAAATTAAAAAAAAAAAAAACACTGAAATTAAACATAAGTTCTTGAGCAAACCTCATCACCCCATGACCGTGTTCTCTCCCTTAAGGGCCTGAGACCCACCACAGGAGGAAGAAACAGTAGAACGACCCACCACCCAAATGCAATATGGAACAGAATCCCCAGCCCCCTCTTCCTCTTAAACAACCAAAGCTGCAATCTTTCAGTGGCAACCATGTCAAATCCCAGGCACACCATGTCACAAAAAATTCAACTCCAATTCAACAACACACTTGTCAGATGAAGCTGAGTAGAGGGAATCCAAGTGAATAACCCAAGACCCACCATAGCAAATAGCTTAAGAAAGAGGGGAAAAAAAGGGTTGCTTCAAAAGGATTCAAAAGCAAGAACCACAGGGTTTATGGAGCTTGATCAGATACAGAAAGTGAAAGGCCAACGACTTAATTGGTCACCAAATGCAAATTTTGAAGCAAAAAAGATCCCTTCACCAGCTTAATTTTGCACCAAATGTAGCTTACGTTGTACTTATTAATAATAATAATAATTAAAAGAAAAATATATATTATGGTTTTTGGATTTGGAGCAGGGACTTATGTTTGTGAGTTTCTTGTAGCAGAGGTGGTTGACGAGTTCGCAGGGTTGTGGTGTTTGGTAAATGGAGGTCACACTGCCCCTGCTCGGAGGGGAACAAGTTAGTCACCGCTCGATTAAGGAGGTTCAATGCACGCGCCAAAAAAAATATGTAACAGGTTTTTTGGTTAATATTGACTAACATTTATATAGTGTGATGCACGAAATAATAAAAATAGTAAATATTTTTTATAAATAACTAAAATCATGTATGTTAAATATAGTAGTTTTACATTTAAATATAGTAGTATGTTACTAATTTCATTTATCATAAAATACTTTAATGATACTACATCTAAATATAGTAGTATTAAAGCTGGCAAAACGGGTTCAACCCATCGAGTTAACCCAGCCAACCTACTATTTTTTTGCGGGTTGGGTTCAATGATTGAACCCATATTTTTTTTTTTCAACTCAAGCATAATTCCGCTTCGCATAACCCGCGGGTTAAGCGAATGCGGCGGCGTTGGCTTCATGTTAAATTCTTTTTTTTAAAAAAAATGATAAGTAATACTATAAATAAAAAACTCTTTAATGTTATATAATTTATATTTGAATATTTAATTAGATTATTTTAAAAATTATATTTTAGATATGTGGTTTATAATTTTTTATCATTATTATTTATTATTTTTTATAATATTTATTGATTTTTTATATAATTTTTTTTATTTTTTAAGCGAGTTAAAATGGTTGACCCACCAATTCATCTATTTTTTCTCGATTTTATCTTTTATGCGGTAACCCACCAACCCGCTTTAAAGCGATGCATGGGTTAATTTCTTCCAACCCATTTTCTAAAACGCCAACCCATCCCACCCCGCATTTTAGCGAGTTGAAGTGGGTCGGAGCGAGTTAACCCATTTTGTCACCTCTAAATAATATGTTACTAATTTCATTTATCATATAATATTTTAATGATACATTAGTTTTTTTTAATTATGTAACTTTTGTAAGAAATTCACAATTATCTTAGTATTTATACACTCTTCTATGAATAATTGAAGATCAAATTATTTAAATCTAAATTTTACTTATAAATTATTGACCTAAACAATGTTAAACCTGTCTAATATGACTTGTCTTTCTTTATACTTATATTTCTTCTTGCTTTTTTAAACATTTAGAACTTTGCTCCTCTCAACCATTTAAGTAATATATATCTATGAAAAGTTTTGTCATTACTTAACTATTAAACTTTAAAAATAAAAATGTAAGCTGAATATCTCCTTAGATTTCTTACTCTATAAATATTTTGGTATGACATTGTCTTTGTCTTCCCTGTAATTTTCACCAGCTCAAGCTTTTGTCATTGTAGTCTCTTTTTTAATATTGTATTCTTATATTTTCATCTATTTAGATTTTGATTTTTTTCATTTAAAGTATTGATTTTTTTTTGGCTTTTTTTTAGTTTATTAATCTATATTTCCTATACATAATTAATACTTATAATTTTTACTTACTAATGTATTTGAGTACTTAAATCTAAATAAATAAAAATATAACAACCGATATTAAAAAATTATAAAGACTTATATGGGTGAAAATCTTGTTTAAAGTAATCAATGTAGTTTTTCTTTTTTATTGCAACTCTTTCTATCATGACTCTAAGAAATAATCATATTCTTGTGTCTATCTTCTACTTTTGTTTACCAATCCATGATTTATTTTTTCGTAGTACTTCATTTCTTGATATTTATATTCCACACTCTAAGATACGATAAACCAATGACTAAATATTTATCGAAGAAAAAATTCTCATCAGTTATTTAGAGGGGATCAAGATCCTCTCATTTTAGGAGGTAACATGACAATGTCATGTTCATGAAATCTCAACCATTCTTTGTCTTAAAGACACATGTAACGTCTAAATTATACCATCTCATTTATGAACCAAAACTCATCATCTCACTAATACCATATTCCATTCCCATTTTTCTTTTCACCTAGACGTTATGCAGAAAATCTGCATTTCAGCCAACGAAAAGCTTCTAAGTCCACTGACACTGGGTGTAAATTTTAAGGGGCAAAAGAAAGAACGTTAGAAAAGAAGTCGTTAACCTAACATGTCCAAAGTCCCCATTAATAAAACCACTCCATTTTCCTTTTATATGTGAGCAATTCACCAAAATTTACTCAAATCCCCATTAATAAAACCACTAGCATTTTGCACGCAAAAAAAAAAAAAACTACTCCTATTAGAATCAGATGTCATCATCCTAGCAAGTCCAAAATAATGCTCTGTGCTTTTGCTTTGATTGGAGAAAAAGAGCCTATAAACTTTGACTTTGTTCCTGTTCGTCACAAAATATTGTCTTACACTTAAATTCTTACACACTGGTCTACAAATAATCCTTTCGTTTTGTCTTTATAAACCAAGTGTTCTATGTCCAAAATAATCTTTTTACCCAAATTTCCCCTATTCACTTCTCACTCCCAGGATAGCAAACAAGTGGCAACGGACTTACAAAGTTTTTTAAAGGCTAAAATGCATATTTTCGATGGCTGTACAAATTTTCTTCTGAACATCTGATAGAAAAAGGGAAAGGAAAGGGTGGAAGAGTTTTAGCTGGTGAAAGGAAAATAAAAATGAAAAATGATATTAGTGAAACGATGAGTTTTGATTGATAGATGAAGTGTAATAATTTGAATCATAGATTAGTTTTCAATGATAATAAATTATTAAAATTTCATGAACATGACATCTTTCTTGATACATTTAGAGGTATGATATCTTTCTTGAGAAACGCACTACATAAATTTGGACAAACATTTTAGATTTATATTATCTAAACATTTAGAATATGACATTTAGAAGATATGATATTTACAAATATATATGGTACATTCATTTAAGTTTATATGATATACGAGAATAATGAATTACATTTACATATAACACAATATTTTAAGTGAATGTCGTATTAAAAGTGTTAAAAAAATATTTTTAAATATTTTATATACAATATTTTGATTGAAGATCGTTATTGCCATTTTAGCTTATGTTCTTTTATCTATCTTAAAGAAACCAAAATAAGGTTGCACATGATCTAGTTAGACTGGTCTCTAATATTTTTTTTTTTTAATTTATAGTCAGGTGGTGTCTGGATCAACTTACTTGTATTTTAACTAATTCACATTTCTAATCTGATTAAAGATAAATCATCTACATTAGAATTAGATGATTCATAAAGATAATCTTTATGATTTGATCTTAAGAAATTAACAAAAGTATAATTCAAATCCTGTGACCATATATTAATTCATATATCACGTGCTTACCTTCCGCTAAATTAACTCATTGGAATTAAAAGGTAATGAGAATCTACAAATTCGAAGATGCCCCAACTCACATTTTTACTCTGTCTATTTTGAGCATCTTGATTCTCTTTGAATGAAATTTTTTATTTTCAATTCAAATAATAATAATAACCATCATCATCATCGTAAGAAAAAAATTCCACATATCTTTGTGTATCATTATTATCTTTTTATAGTATCACATCAAAATTTTTCCATACAAATTTGCATTTAATACTAGAGTTATATACTTCAACTACTGTTGTCTCTCATATAAATTGTCCATGTAATATTTCCTTATTTCAGCTCCTCGATTGTGCGTATGATGTTCACACGCAACGCAAAATACACTTTGACCTTATTATACTATATATAAAATAATTACATATATAATGTTCGTATATACTAATATATCAACTCTTAAGTTATGTTTAGATTGGTGAGATTGAGTAAAATGGAATGAAATGGAATAAGATGGAGATAGGTTTCATTATTTGATTATGTTAAAAAATAATAGAATGAGATGGAAATGGGTGAGATGGATCTCATCCTATCTCACAAAAAACTATTAATTTTATTTCTTCTCCAATTTGAGGGGTATAAAATAGAATCATCTTTTTTATTATAATTATAATTAAGATTTTACTACATTAACCTCATATTCTAAAATTGATGTATTTGCAATAAGGGTAATTTAAGAAAAATAAAATTATAATTCTTATTATTTTATCTATTTCTCAAATAATGGAATAGTAAATTTATTCCATTCTATCTAAAATATCTAAATAATAAAATAATATTTTTATCTCATTCTATTCTATCTCATCTCATTCTATTCTATTTCATCAATTACTAAATATTTAAATATAATTTAAGGTTATAGATCTTTTAAGCCTGCCAACAGATGGTAACGATGTGGTCAGGGTTAAAATTAAGTGTTAGTTGCCATCAGGGATGGACCTACATGGAAAACAATGGGAACACATGCCCCTACTTACCTTTTAAATTTTTCTATGACTCAAGATAACAATTTGTCATTTATATCTCCTTCATATTTCTAATTTTGTTCCCATATAATGAATAAATAAGTAAATTTATAATAAAAAAAGTTAAAACTTATTTAATTAACATTTTCCCCTAAGTTATATTCGATTTAATTAGCCATAAAAAACATTCATAAATATATAGAGAATGAGATATTTGATAGTATTGATAGTGAAAAAATTGTTTAACGTCTTCAAGATATAAAAACGTAAAGAGAAAATTGTTAATGGATTTTTTATCATTGTGTAATAATATATTTCTTGATGTATAAACATAATCATTTGAAACTTTTTTTTTATATTTATGTTGTCTTTGTCTTTTTATGTTTGTGTGTTACTTTTATCCCACTACTTAAAATTGTTGTGTCTGTCACTGTTTGACACAATAAAAAAAAATACAAAAGAAAATGTGTTTCTTTTAGGGTATTAAGTTAAAAAGATTAGTTTTTTTTGGGCAGATGTATAAAAATAATTAACCATTTATCTCAACTAACATAGGTTGTGATGTGAAGTTTTTCAGTTGAAGGCTTGACACTTAATTGTTCTCATTTAGACAGATCATTAAAAAAAAAAAAAAGCGAGGCATGTAAATTCAATAGTTTAAATGCTGTTGCTCGATATTGTTAAAGAAATCTTTCTATATTCAATATGTAAGTTTGAATGAAATAGTTTAGGTTTTTTAAGCATGTAATTCTAAATCAATCTTAAAATTTATATGAATAAAAATGATATTGTTAATAAAGTCCCTGTTTAATACAAACATTTTTATTGTGAATTTTAGTTTACAAAAAATTAACAATTACCTCTTTTCGTTTATGTTGAAGTTAATGGTACCGACTGGTTTATTGAGGCGGTGTACCTATTTAAAAAGAGTAAGCTCTAGCGGATTTGAGACCATTTGTGGCATTTTTTATTGGAAAAAACAGATAAATATTTAAAAAAGAAAGCCCAAATAAATTAAGAATAGACTTATCGAAACTTGACCAAAAAATAAAAACTAAAAATGAAGCCCATCATCTTAAAGCTTGGGCCTCAAGGATTGTAATGGAGGGCTGAAATGGCGTCGGATCAGGTCCGATCGTATGACGGTGATCGGATCCAAATTCAAGAGTGAGCATTGAGCAGCTGAAAGTATAGCAACTGAATTCCCAGAGAAGAATAATCATCAAGAAGATATTATTGATCAGTTGAATGTAAGATAATATATATCTTCCTATTCTCTCAATTCAGCTTTAATTAAAGTTGCTTATATGTTATATAGAACACAGATGTTCAGTTGAAGGAGCATTCTTTTGCATTCCAATTTTCAAAATGCAGTTCGCAAGCCTGGCAATGCAATCTAAGGTCAGAGGTTAGCCTTCAATAAGTCCTTCACTCTCTCATTTGCTGTGTGTATGCACGTTTGTGATTCTGTGTAGCACTTATGGTCATACACTCTTACTGTTTGTCAAACATTCTGAAATTAATTCTTCTGTACCATCAGAGGGGGAAAAAATTTGCACAAAAATGTGAGAAGTTTCCCATGCATCCTGCGCGCAGAGAAGATAGTTCAAGCAATAACTAGTCGACTACATCGAAAAGTTAGGTATGTAGATACCGTGTTAAAAGGAGCCAAATTAACGGATATGCTACTTTGCTTTGCTTTGGGATAACAGATTCATATTTATTTTTAAGTGGAAGTAATATGCAATTTTATTATTTGTCCGTATACCTTGAACTGTATCCCGTCTCCGTTTCATTTTTCTCTGCTTTCTTAAATAATACGTGCTACTATGCTAGAGTGACTCTTGATATCACTAAATTTCCTTGCTTCTTGATGAACTTGCTCTACAAGGTGATCAACAACAGTATTTGTCAAACTTGGACATCTGATAATGCCTAACTTTTATTAGTTCCTCAAACTGTGATATACAATAAATTAAAATTAATACGTAGTAGAAGATGCCTGAGTGATTTTCTTGCATTTTTTTTATTGGGGATTACATCAGACAAATGATTTGCCCCTGGCTAAAAGCATGTTTGATATTCGAAATGGCATCATCATGTTTAATTGTTTCCCTTACAGGTTCGTCGACACCAGACTTCCCAACCTTGATTTGATATTCGCAAGGTATGTTTACACTTTATAATCTTTATCATGATTTTAAATTGAGTTCGTAATATTCCAGTTTCAGTAATCTCTACAACTGCATCACGGTCGCAGTTTAGTCACATCATCACATTTTCTCGTAATTATCTACAATTGTGATGAACGTAATATAATCGCAATTACATCGGAGCTGCAATTTAAAACCATGATCTTTACCCCCATAAAAGCTCACAACAAAATGCGCAGCGGATGATAATTTTCTGAATATAAGCTTTTTTAGTCAATAATAGCTACCATCGAGCATGCTGAGAATATACAAACAACGTCAAGAGAACAAAGTTCAGCTTCATCACAGGTAGATTTAAACTTGGTTTTGTAAATAAAATAAAAAGATTTTGCTGAAATAAACATGATGTTTATACTTTAATTTAATTATATTATGTTGCTTGGTAACTTCATCATTGACTAAAAAAACTATGATAATCTTGAGTCATGAGTCAGGACTCGGGACCTTCACAGGTTTCCTGTTCTCAACCTTCTAAAGCAGTCTCCAGTTTCAAAATGCAGAGAAGTTAGATACAATAATATGAGAAGTTTGTTTGAAGCTTTTTCTTATTTGGCAATCTATTGGTGGTGGCGTCCATGATTGTTCAGGGATATGGGCTTGTCAGAAACTTAAAGCAGAAAACGTATAAATGAGAAAAATCAAATCGAAAAAATCTCTTTTAAAGTAAATTTATGATTAAAATAAATAAATAAGAGTATATTTATCTTTAATTTAATCTAAATTTAAAGGTAAATATATTCTTACTTTTCCTCACTTTAAATGTAAGAAGCAAGTAATATAGGAGTGAAAAATTATTGTCCTTTCTTGATTTAAGGAGCAAGAGGGAGCTGTAACATTTTCCTGTAAACAAACCTTTGTCATGAGCTGATCTGTGACCATGCTTAAGGAAAGTGTTTAAATGTAAATTTGTACAAGTAAATTTCTTCTCAAAGAAAGTGTTTAGATATGGTAAAGGGAAAAGAATATGCAACCCAGGAACTTTGATGAAAATACTATTTATAGGTTAAAATTTTAGCTAAACAGTCATGCCGTGCCAAGTGTTTTACTAAAAAAAATTATGGGTCCATTTAGTACGAAGGATATGATAAGACTTAATAATATTATACTTGTAGATCTGATAGTATAAAAGTCCTTATACGTAATGGTTGGAGATGTAAAAGTGTTTAAAATTGTAATGAAAAAGTTTTTATAATAACTTATACATCAAAACTCAATCAGGTCTAAGCTCACCTCCAAGACTTAATTAAATTATCCATCATTTTAATATATAAGAGAGTTTTGATGAATAAATTTATACAATATAGTATTTGTATAAAACAACTGATAAAATCATAATATATTGTATTAATTTATTCTATCTGATCTAATACAACATGTCAAACAAGTTGTATGTATTTTTTGTTAACAACTGCTTTAAGCATTGGTTAAAGTATCTTTTATTAAATGCTTTAAATTATTTATAAAATATATTAATTTTTTTGCATTTTTAATATAATAAATATTTTATTTTTCATTTAATACTTTTAATTTTTATTACCTTAACTAGAGCTTTAAAAATATTTTTTAACAAATAAAAAAATATTTATATAGCAATGCTAATATATATATATATATATATATATATATATATAAATATATATATATATATATATATATATATTTCGCAATTTGATGGCACGTTGACTACAATTTTTGACAAATTAGTCTAGTCTACAATCAATTTTTTACTATCACTTATTTTTTGAACGGTGGAGTTTTTAGCACTTTTAATTTTATTTAAATTATTCATTAACTAATTTAAATTTAAATTTCTTAAATTTTAAATTAAATAATTTTTTATTCAACTCAAATTTTATTTCTATTTATCTACTCACATTTTTTTTATGTATATTCACATTTAATTGAGAAAATTTTAAAAAGTTATAATTAAAATTAATAAAAATTATAAATAAACAATTATGAAGTGCCAATAACGTTATCTTGTTATTTAAAATTGAGGTCTTCAAGTTCAATTGAGATTGGAAAATGTTTTTTGTCCACCTAGAATATGGTGGATGTAATTCTATCATATTCTGATGTGAGATAGATGTCAAATCAAATTGTATGTGACTATAATATTTTCGTAGAATACAGAATGAATTTGTGATTGGGTTAAAAAAAAGTTAAAGTATAAAAGTTGGACGAATGAATTTGTAATTGGGTTGAAAAAAAGTTAAAGTATAAAAGTTGAACGAATAACGAGGTTGATTGAGATTTTTAATTAGGGTCAATAAATTTTAATTTTTTTTTACCTTTTTGATCTTCCATTACTTTAGAAAGGTAAAAAAGAAAATTTTAAATTGATTAAATTTCTCTAATTAAGGGATTAATTGATTTTATTTCACCCAATTAATTACCATTCAGATCTTGCAATTATTCATTACCAAGAAAAGCATATTATAGAACTTGGTAATTATAGATACGTTTGGAAGCAATATATAGAAAGAATTAATATTACTTTATACGCATGCATCAACCAAATACCTCCTTCTCTCATGATTTCATCAAATTTTAATAAACAAATATGTATCGGTATGCCCAGCTCATAACTGTGTACACACGAAAATAATTAATATTTAGAAGAATCAGAAAAAAATTACTTTCCCAAAACAAAATTTGAACTCAGAGGAGAAAAGTATAGCCGTTGAGTACCCTGCATGTTGCCAGGTGTAATTGTAATTGTAAATAAATGCTGCTCAAAACCCAAAAGCACTGAATTAATAGCCTGCTTCTTTCGGAAACGCCCACAACTTGGAATGTGTAATGCCACCAAAAGCAATTTTCATGTTCTAATTCACAATGGTCACCTCCTCCCAATCCCCACTATATATATACATCATTATCTCTCACACATATCACCCTTCAATCTCTCCCTCTCTCTCTCTCTCTCTCCAGATATTAATTTAGGTAGCTAGCACCAGTTTCTTCTGCTATTTTCTGCAGGGTAGAGAATATTTCAGCAGTGTGCAATGGCAATGGGGTCTGGTCACGGTTTTCTAGGCCTTCTGCTTTTGATGATACCCATGTTGATTCTTAGCTCATCATCATCCCAAGCAACAGCACACAAATTTTACGTTGGTGGCAAAGATGGCTGGGTGGTGAAGCCTTCAGAAGACTACAATCACTGGGCTGAGAGAACCAGGTTTCAAGTCAATGATACTCTCTGTAAGTCCAAATATTTTCTCTAATATTTTGAACTCTAAACACCATTTATTTTTAATAAATCATACACCGTTTCAATTTTTATTCAATTTAAATGCAGAAAATTTTATTATGCATGTAGATCTTATGTAAGAGCCAATCATGTATTTAAAAATAGCCTAAGAAGTCAGGCACAACTAGTCAATTAAGTTGGCTGGGTTCGAATTGATCAATTGTCTATAAAGATCCCTATAAGTGCTTGTTGAATTTGGAGATTTACCTGACCCCTTAATCTTAAATTTTGTTGTAAAGGGAAAAAAACTAATCTAAGAAAAAAGTACTCATCTTTATTTAATTTTGTTTTATTTTTGGTGGTGGATACCTCTCATGCATGCAGATTTCAAGTACAAGGTAGGGTCTGATTCAGTTCTGGTGGTAAAGAAAGAAGACTACGATTCCTGCCACTCTACGAGCCCCATCCACAAAATGGACGACGGCGATTCAGAATTCCGTTTCGACAACTCGGGTCCCTTTTTCTTCATCAGTGGCAACGTTGAAAACTGCCAACACGGTCAAAAGCTCATCGTTGTCGTTTTGGCTGTCAGACATAAACCTAGTCAGTCTCAGTCACCTCCTCCGGCTACACCACCGTCCGCTGCGCAGTCTCCGGCGGGAACTGAGTCACCTGAAAGGAGTGCTCCGTTGCCTCAGCCGAGCAAGGGACCCTACGGCTTAAATTCTCCGGCGCCGTCTCCGTCGCACCATTCGGATTCTACGAGGTTTGGTGGTTCGGTTGGTGTCGCTTTGGGAGTTAGCCTTGTTGGGGTGGTTTTGTTCTTCAGCAGCTTTGCTTAGTTAAAGTTTATTTGTTAATGGGCCTTTGTGGTGGATGATGATCCATTTGGTTTGTGGAGATTGGACAATCTGTATGGGGCATTTGAACTGTGTCGAGTTTGTTCCCTTTTCGTTTTGGTGTATTGAACTTTGTTTTGTTGTTCTATTTTAGTGTAGAGTGATGCCCTTAAACTGTCAGTACAGATTTTGTTGTTTGAATTAATACAATTTTACTTGCTTATATGCACATGAATCTGCACACCAAATTTAGGGTATTTGTGAAAATTTTGATTATTTTATAATTATTATTATAATTAATTATAATATAATTAATTTTATGTTTAGATATATTAGTTAAAAAGTTATTTTAAAATAAAAAAATATTAAAAATATATTCTCTATCACACTTCTTTTTAATACATATCTTTTTTTATTGAGTTATTAATCATATACTAAAATATACATTTAATTTTGATTAACGTGCAATCAACTTAATTAGCTTATAATCAAGTTTAATTGTATGTTTTAGTATATGACGTGATCCAATAGAAAAGAGTGTGTTAGAAAGTGTGTTCTTAACATTCCTCTTAAAATAATTTACTTCATTTAATTGATATAAAAAATTATTTTTATACATTAAATTATTAAAAGATGTATAAAATAATTAAAAAATTATTTGATTGAGAATAAAATAATATTAACATTTCAAAAAATTTAGAATAATTTATAATCTAAAATGATAAGTTTATGAAAACAAATGTTATAATACATTAAATTTCATGTAAAAATTGAAATAGGATTATCTAAGCATACCATAACAGTTAAAAAAATTTTTAACCTAAATAAAAAGCTGTTGGTTTGTGAAATAATCACGACCAAACATATACTTATACCGATCAAATATGTACAATATTTTTTTGTTAATAATTAGTTAAAGGAGGGATGTTAATTTTCTGGGTTAGGATCGAATCCAACTCGATCCAAAACATAATGGATAGATTTGAAGCTTTTAATTATAAATTATTTTATAAAATAAATTAATTCAACTACATAGTTTATCAATTATTTTATATTAAAGATATAGGGTTTGTTAAAGATATGATGAAGGAAAACTTGAGCACTGATGAATTGCCGAAAAGGAGTATGCGGGAGCTCAAGATGATACTGAAGAACTTGACACTAGATTAAAAACCAAACAGCTAGACTAATATACGTTGCAAAGGATGACAATGGATGAAGCTCAGAATGAAGGCTGAATAATCGTAGACACAGATTACATGAAAATTTGTTATGCATGGAATCTGGCACGCTCTTAATAAATTTAGGTTCGTTACTGTTAGAGGGTACCCTTGGTTTGTCATATTTACTGTCCCCAGTTCGAAGGCATGCGACTTTGCAAATTTTGATTGTAATTTCACTTGTTACGAAACTGTTCACTTAGTATCATTTTAGTTATTATATAATTGTAATAATGAGTTGAATTTTGATATATTATCAGTATAAATTTTTTTATATTATCAATTAATTATATATTATCATATTTGTAACTTTTAAATAGTTATTGAAAAAATTAAATATTTTTAATGATATGATAATATATAATTAATTAATAATATAAATTTTTTTTACACTGATAATACATATAAATTAAATCCTTTAATAAATCAAATCAATCAATCAATATAATTAATAAAAAGAAAGTTCTGATTTGTATAATTCTACCAAGTGACATCTCTTAATTGTACCAATATTATAATTTGAATTTAAATTTTATTATTATCATATTAAAGCAAAATTAAAAAAAATATATAATTATGAGTTTATGAAATTTTGACATGTATCATTTTTAAATTGTCACAAATGTAGTTTGAATTTGAATTTTATTATTATCTATTAAAGAAAAATCAAAAGAAACATATAAATTATGAGTTTGTAAAATACTAACATATGTTATCTCCAAATAGTGACACTAATATAATTTGAATTTGAATTTAAATTTTATTATTATTTTATTGAAAAAATCAATACCAACTATCAATTAATATAATATATAAAAATAAATTTTTAGAATAATTTTAAAAAATTCAAAGATTATTCATATTTGTATTTTTTTAGCTCAACAAACTTTTTCATTAGTCTTTAGAATTTTTTTCAACTATTCTAAGAACTTTATATTTAAATTTGATATTTGACGATTTCATAATTATAAAATTAATATTCCAGCTCCAATGTAAAATTTTTTACTCTACCCTTGATCATTTATTAAAATAATATAAATTTTTTATAGTAATAAATAATTATGATATTAATTTTAAATATTTTATTTTAATTTTTGTAATAATCCCGTATATCGTGCTATTCTAGTTAAAATAGAAATTGTAATAGCTCCTTTTTTTTTTTTTTTTCATTCTCAGTCGTTGAAGCATTTCATTTCATTAACTAAAAGAAAACAACGTTATGTCGGTAATTGCTATTAGCACTGATTGCTATTTAAAATATTTAATTAAAATTTTGCATCTAATAAAATTTATCACCCAATTCACTTTATAAAACAACGTTATGTCGGTAATTGCTATTAGCACTGATTGCTATTTAAAATATTTAATTAAAATTTTGCATCTAATAACATTTATCACCCTTTATGTAAAAAAAAAAACATTTATCACCCAATTCACTTTATCGCTATGTTTGGAACGAGAGAAAATGAGAAGAAAGAAAAGAGATGGAGAGAAAAGAGGAAGAATCTTCAGTTTTCTCATTTGACAAGGCAAGAAAAAAAATTCAAAAACTTTTCTTTGCTAAATTGCGAAGAAAATGAAGAGAAACAACAAAGCAGAACAGCGTGCGGCAACAAAGCAGGAACAGCGTGCGGCTCGGTGGCTGGGTTCTTTGCGGGGTCGTTCATGACGGATCCGGATTCTAATACCGGCCAGTTCTGATTCAAAATATCGGCGGCACCATGGACGACGCGAAGTTCCGGTTCATCCGGGCTTGCGGATCCGGTTGTTAGGTGGCGCATCACCATTCGACGAACACGGTCCGAAATCTGGGCGGTGCGACTATCGTCGGCGTCCTTTCCTCTCGGTTGGATAAAGGGATGGGGGAAGGGGTGGGTGAGGAAGAAAAGGGAGAAGTGGGGAGGGACGAGTGGAAAAAAAGGGAGTTTAGGGGACGGGTGGGGAGGGACGGGTCGCACTTTAGGGTTAAAATATGTATTTTATTTTTTTTTTTTTTATTTTTTCTTTTTATAAAAAATATTTTTTTAATCTTTTTTATGTTTTCTTTCTTCTCATTTTCTCTCCATACAAACAACTAAAATTTCTCTCTACTTTTCTATCTATTTTTTATCCATTTTTTTCTTCTCATTTTCTCTTTTCTCTTTTCTCATTTTCTCTTTTTTCTCTCCTCATCCAAACGAAGGGTATGGGATTCATGAAATTCTATACCTGTGATGATTCTGATAAAATTTGATCACCCATGGAATAGAAGTATTATTCAAAATTATAATAATCGTTCTGAAAATTAGTATTATGAAAATTTAAAAATCACTTAAATATTTTTTTTTGTCTCCGAAAATATAACATTCTTTTTGTTTTAAATCCCTATTAATTTTTTTATTTTGGTCCAAATTTTTAAATATACTTTTTTATTTTAGTCTTTACTATTAGTGAACATCGGTTAAATGCTTACGTGACAAACAAAGCCTCTAACATTTAGAATCGATGAGTGTGACCTCCATTTGTCATATAAACACTGAACGAATGCTCATTAACGATAGAGATTAAAATAAAAAATATTTAAAAAATTTAAACCAAAACAAAAATATTTAATAGAGACCTAAGCAAAAAATTATTATATTTTTAGGGACAAATAATATATTTAAGCCTTTAAAAATATCCAATAAGTTCAAACTTTAATGGCATTATATATAATATATATATAGCCAGTTTTTTTAAGAAAATAATTAAAACTCCTTTGAATCACATTAAGAAATACGCTTTTTTAGTACAAATTTTTCAAAACGCAAAAGTTGTTTTGGGTATAAATACAATTTAAGTTGTAAAAGTTGTTTGGATATGTTTAAAAATATCTTATTTTGATAAAAAAAAAGTCATAAAAAATGGGCACATGGAAGTTTTTTTAATATAATTAGTATTTGGATAATAAAGTGTTTATTATATATTTTTTATTTTAGACTATGTTTGGTGCGTCGTACAAGGAAGACTTGATAGTATAAGTTAATACTATTAAGTTTTATTAGATGTTTGGTATGTCTATCTGATAAGATAGTCAAATCCGGTTAAAACTTTTTATCTCACTCTAATAGTATAACACTATTTTCCTCATGACCTTCTGATATAACTTGATAGGATTTTCCTTCCACCACTACTCTCCATTTTCATACCCAAAAAAATCAAACAACCCAACAAACTGAAGCCCATCAAGATCAGAAAACCATCCACCACCACCACTTTGCCTCACCACCACTCTACCTCACTCTGCTTAGAGACGTTTTTCTTCATCCCTATCTCACCACGCTCAAAGCCACCTGTAGATCTCACCACGCCATTCCACTGCGAACCTGCAACCCGTCCTCATCACCACCACTCTACCTCACTAGCAACTTAAATTTAAAAAAAAATTAGGAGTCGCCACCAATTTTATTTTTTATTAGGAAAAATTGGAAAATCTAGGAAAAATAGTCTTTAAAACCAGATTGAATTCAGGAGTCGGTTATGTGTAGGGAAGGGTGAAAACTTAATCCCACAACACCCCTAACACACCCGTCCTAAGACGGTACCTTAAGTTAATTATGTAAATTTTTAATAATCCTTGAAAATATTTGTTTACCCCTTTTGTTAAAGAAATAAATGAAATAGACAAATGAATTATGAAAAATTAATTTTTGGCTTGACGGAATAAGAGTCCCGCTCCTACGTATCCTCAGGTGTAATGAGGAACTCAAAGTCACGTAGTTCTTTAGAAAATAATTGTGGGTTAGTTGATTTTAATTTAAAAAAACTTTGAAAATTTGAATTAACAAGCTGTCGTGACTCAGTTATTCAAATTAAGAATTGAATAGGTGAAGCTCGCATCACGCTAGAGACGTCACCCACTGATTATCAAATTTGTTACAAAAAATTTATTTTAAATTTTTTTACCAATTAGCGATTTAACTTATAAAAAATTTGATAATAATAATAATAATAATAATAATAATAATAATAATAATAATAATAATAATAATAATAATGTAAATTATCAAACTGTCAAGTAACTCAGATGATTACAAAAATACAAGTATTAGCAAAATGTCATTAACTCGATAACCCATTTTATTCTTTATTTTTTAAGAAAAGAATTGCAAAATTAGTATACAGATCAATAATATAATAAACATACAAAAGAAAACTAAGTCAACAAAGAAAATAAAACATCCTTTAAAAAAAAAGATCAAAATGCATTTTTTTTTGTATCAAGACCTAAAGATTCAAATAAGAGAACAACTTTAGTATAAAAAAGTGGTTAGCCCAAAAACAAAATAAAGCCCAAATGCAAATTAAGGCTTAGAAAAAAAAAAATATCAGAAACGCAAAAGTAATACTAGAAACATAAAATGGAAGGAGAAAATGGTTGTAAACGCAACAAAGGCAATAAGCATGGGTGAAAGAGTGGTATGACAACAAGGGGTGGCGGAGGTTCCTGAGTGGTAAGGTGTTGCAGGTTCTGATTTTGCCGAATCTGGTGGTTTTACAGCGGTTCTGTGGTGATGGGTTTTTAGCAAATGAAAAGAAGAAGGAAAAAAATGGTTGTGATAGGCGTAGTGTATATGTATGAAGAGAATTTGAAAGTCGGTGAGTTTCTGAGTGTGTGGGTGATGGGTATTTATAGGAGGGGATTAGGTTGAAGAGTTTGAATTAAAAATATGATTAGAAGTTTATTTAAGATAAATGATGAGGTTTATTTAGGATGAGTTATGGTTAGTTTAGGATAGGTTTGCTTAGGATGAGTGTTGGGTTTAAGATAAATGTTGGGTTTAGGATAAGTGATGAAGTCTATTGAGGATGAGTTATGGTTGGTTTAGAATAGTTAGGATAAGTGTTTAGGAATTAGGATGATTGATGAAGTTTGTTTAGGATAAGTAATCTTATAATTACATTAATGAGTTGCATCATGGATTATGAGTTAATGGGTTGGTTTAGGGGTTAATGAGCCAATGAGTTAGTTTAGGAGTTAATGGGCCAATGGGTTGAAAGATGAGTTTTATTATTATTATTATTATTTTTTTTTTTTACAAAATGCTCCGGACAAAATTGGGTGTTCACAGTCACCATCAACCCTCTCAAGCCTCTCCTTATCCATCCAATTTGGCCACCGGCAACGTGATTCGTGAGATCCATGGCCAAGCAAATTGGGGTCTATCATGTCAGATCTGCAGAATAGATCACCGGATGCTTATGGGTCAATGCATTGTCCATTATCGATTACCTCTCGCAATGAGAAGGCTGCAACTCACTCTCAAGAGAAAAGAAGACGGCGGTGGCCATGGTTATTAAATTTTTTTTTCTGGACTTTTGCCATACGCACTGGGGAATTAATCTTTTTTGGAAGTTGGCTTCAAGAAATGGTCAAAAAGTAAGGGTAGAAGCAAAAGGTGATGGTGAGGAATGTGAATGATAGTATAATCATAAGATACTTCCATATACTATCATTATTTATATTATTATGGTAAATATATAATAGTATAAGACCTTATCCTATTGTTTATCTATTAAATCCATTGCCTATTCTATCGATCTCTATCCTATTTGTATGCTTACACTTATTATGTCTTATATTATTAGGTGCACAAAAAGCAGCATTAATTTTTTTTTACCATAACTATTTTAATATTTTTAATAATAAGAAATCAAAATATAGCAATTTGATTAAAAATGAACATTCATAAATTTCTCATTACATATTTTATTATTATGGTATATATTATTGTATTATCTTCCGTTCTAATAAACCAATTGACTATTCTTGTGAATTTCAACTATGCTAATTTCTTAAGATTATGTCGTAAAGATTATCCTTGTAAAATCTCTAGTTCCAGTATGAATCGCCTGTCTTTAACCAGATCGGATGATAGGTGGATTAGTCTTGTAAGTTGATCCGAACACTGTTGATCACAATAAAAAAAATACCAATTGACTAAAATATCATTGTAAAATTGTAACCTATTATTATCATTATTATTATTATTACTAGGTTTTGCACCTGTAAATACACAAGTAAATTAAGAATTAAATAATAAAAATAAATATAATTTAAACAAAATAATTTTATTAAATAAAATATATGTAATAATTCATCAAGAAAAATAATATTAATAAATTTAGTTTAAAAATATATAATATTTTCATGAAAAGATTTCACTCCAATATAAATACAAAAGAATTTAAATATAAAATGTTAAAAAATAACCTATATGCCTAAAAAAATTATTTATAATTTAAACAAAAATCTTTTTCTTTTAAATGCATAATTTAATCCAATAATTTTATAAAAAAATATTTCAAAAATTTAACTTTAATGAAAATTAAATATAAGTTAATTCAATTTATGTTCATGTAACTCAAAAAGAGTAAGTCAAGTGATAAGTAATTTAGAACTCAATTGAAAATGCACTTATGGAGAAAGGAATCTCTTACATCCTATGTAAGTATAGTCTCAAAAGTCAAAACTAAAATGAATGACGAAATCTTCAAAAACAAAAAGAAAATGTTTATGTTAATTTTCATTTTTTTGTTAGTTCTACTTTTTTTTTCATTCCATTTGTATTTTTTATTTTTTCTTTACCTATGTAATTATTATTATTATTTTTCTTTTTTTAAGGAGTTTACATTAGCATTCTAATTTATTAAATTTTTAGTATTTGAATATATGTCATCCATGCGTGCAAACATGTTAGCGCTATATTAAAAAAAAAAAGTAAAAACACACATGACATACAAATAAGAAGACTATTTCACATACGACAGAAAATTAAAGCATATTTTATCAACTAAGAGAGATGCATGACAGAATTTTAGATCATATATATTCTTTTTACATATTATTATATTGATTATTAATTCGGTGGAATTATTATTATTATTATTGGGCACTTGTCGTTTTTGCATATTTTATTATTATGGTATATATCATTAAATAAATATTTTATTTATTTGGTGTAAAAATAACTTTCTTTTCAAAGAAAATGGCTTTTGTCAAGCGTCACTGCCCATGCCATCAGCCTAGTTTTTATATAACAGAATATAAAACAGAATCGCTATTTCTGAGTTAGTTTGGATCTCATCTCAGCAAAAGGATTTGACTGTGAGACCAGAACCAGCCTAAGCAATTTTCAAACTTGATTTCATATGCATGATATGTTTATCAAGGAAAGAGAAATAGGGAGCAATAAACGGACATTACATAACACATGTTACAGCAACCTTTTTTTTATTTTTTTGGTGTACCATGTTACACCAACCTTAAAACAAGTTAGATCACATGAATAGCTGGCCTACTTACCCTCACTAGTCATCACCTCTTCTCCTCTCTCAACCTTAGCTCATTCTTCTTCTGTTACATGGGCAATCTCCTTTTGATAACTTTCTTTGCCATGGCCATGGCCATGGTGTCTAAGTCATCAGAATCATACACTATTTTGCATAGGGGACCCAAGCAATTTTCAAGCTTTCCTCATGGTACACTTGAGACTGCACCGCAGATATGTAATGGCTTGTGGGGAGAGTGTCTCCATGAAGAAGATATGGCAATGGAGTCTGCTATAAGTAGAAGAAGCCTAGCTCGAAGAAAAAGGTACATAAGCTATGATGCTCTAAAAAAAGACAATCCCCCATGCAACCGTCGTGGACATTCTTACTACGGTTGTGGAAGATCCGGGAAGGCTAATCCTTACCGCCGTGGCTGCAGCGTCATTACACATTGTGCTAGATCTACAGACTGATCGAGTAGATGACTATATAGCAGCATAGTAGTAGTACTGGTCCTGGTTAGCAATTTACATGTAGCACAGTAACATTGTTCTTTTTTTTTTTTCTTTCCCCAGTAGTTCTAGGCTTTAGTTGCTTTAGAAGATGAGAGATTACTTGCATTCTGGCAATAATTGTTCTTATTTGTGATATATTTGATATGGGGTTAAAAATGTAAGTGAAAAATTTTTGGATCATTTTTATTTGTAAAATTATATTGAAAATTCATGGACGAATTTTTCAAATATAGGTCTTTTCTGATTCGAATCAGGAAACTAGTAACCAGAGCAAAGGCAGAAGAATGAAAGGAGGTGGGCAAGGGATTATCATTGCCACTAACGTTATTCTTACATAGAGGAAAAAGGGAAATGTAAGTTATATGAGAAACCAGAAATTCTTATATACTCCAAAACAAGTTTATTGCTTTGTATCATTCATTCTTTACAAACTCAGTTATGTGGAAGATCACTATCATTACTTTAACAACATTTTTAATATACCATTTCACAATAACATAAAAAATTGTTTTTGTAATTTTTTCTCTTCTATATATATTTTTCTTTTAGCTTCGGGTTGAGTTCTCAAAATAAATCAAATAAGTTAAGTTGAAAAATTGAGAAAATAATCTTTTAAAATAAATTTATTTTTAAAATAAATAAATAAAAGTATATTTACTTTCAATTCAATATAAAGTATATTATGATTTTAACTTATTAAATAATTTAAAATATTTATATTTTTACTTGTTTATTTTACATATAAATTTATTTTAGAGAAGCATTCTTGAATTTTGTTTTTTACTAAAACATGGGTTTGTTAACCCAAATTACTTATTTTGTTGATTAACTGGAACTAACGAAGCAGGGGCTTAAAGCCCAGAAAACAAAAGTGAAGACAGAGAACTGGTCACTGGGAACAAAAGTAAGCATATAGTAAAGCCGCCTTGATCAGTACCCATAAGCCATAGGCCCTACTATAATAATCAAATGTCAAATTTTGCTGCTAGAGTTTGGATCCATTGAAGCGCTTTATTTTTTTGTTATTTTTGGGTCGAAAAGGTTTCATTTCAAAGTGGGAAAATACAAACATACTGGGCCTAGCTCACAAACAGTGATAGAGATGCTCTACACATCACAAAGCAAAATAGCATGCTCACTCTTTCCTAGATGCTGTCAATCTAAGAAAAGATTGCAGGTAGTAAGACTTTCCGCGATACGAGGTGGAAAGGAAAGCTACCCATTAACCTATTCAAAGCTGAGTTAGCAAAGGGCGCTGGCAAGTGCCAATAATGAGATCCCACCAGGATTGAAGCGCTTTATTTTAGAGCTCTCATTAATCCATTTGCAACAGGTCTGACCTAAAGCTAAATCTAAAAGGCCTCGGACCTGATGGTCAATCTATAGTTTTGGCCCAAGATTTGTTCTTGCCAAAAAGAAAACTTTTGTGTATGTTAGACCAAAAATGAAAAACAAAACAAAACAAAACAAAAGGCTATGGCTCCATGATCTTTAAAAACAGATGTTTTAAAGGATTGAATTTTTAAGTTAAATAATAATTATAATATAATATTCCTTCTGAACAAGAAATTTGCTTTTAAAATTCTAATGCAATTTTCACTTTTATAACGATAAAGTAATGATATTTGTACAATTTGTTTTTACATCGTTTTCATTTTAAGTAATAAAATAATAAAAATATACATTTCAATATTTTCTCTCTTTATCTTTTATTTTTTAACAAACAAAGTGTAAATATGATTTAAAAAATAATGTGCAAATTGAAAACGTTTTGAATAAAGGTCGATTGAACTCAATTAGTGTTAGGTTAAAGTATTTATTATATAAGAAAATAAATTATATAAGATAATGATAAAATAAGATAAAAATAAAAAAAAGATGAAAACAACTTAAGATAATAAGAAATAAATTCAAATTAAATTAAACTAAATATTAGATAAGCTCAAACTAAATTTCAAGATAAGATATTTGTTTTTTCACCCCCTTCAAACTAGTCATTGCCACACAAACTGGCCATCAACGTCAATGGAAGTAGATAGGATGGGTGAATCCAAATGCGTTCTCAAGTTTCCAAGTTTTATAGGAACAACAATCCATTACATAGGTGCTGACGCTTTACCATTGATGGAGGTGGAGGAAGAGAAAAAGGTGTTTATCATCTTTGAGTTAAAAGTGTTTGTCATAATAGACTCAGATATCATGAGAAGTTTGAAGGAAGGCCTATTGAACTCAATGAGAATGAGACCAAAGTATTTATTATATAGATAAATAAATTACATAAAATAATAATAAGATAAAGAAAAATGATATCAACACATGGAGGATGCTAATATGGAGAGGACTTTTTTTATTTAATTTGATAATATTTATATATAAATTTGAGTGTATAAAAAAATTATCAATTAAAATTTATAAGTTATTTATATATACAATTATTTGTGAAAAAAAAATAATTTAACTAAATTTTTATATGAATTTGAATATTATTAGTTAAAATCTAACTTTTAATCTGAATCATTAATTTATTTTAACATTAAATTAATAACTCAAAAACCACAATTCATCCATAAACCTCTTTTTAAGAGTTACATATTACAATTCTCCTCAATACATTATTTTACACACATTTTCTATCAGTTACTCAAATATTGAGCGACGTCTCCTGTTATTAACTTGCTTACCGGACCTCTAAGTCATTCTGGGAATTGTCAAAGGAGAAATTTGTCGAAGTGACACTCTTCACTTTTCTTTTTTTTTGCAGCCTCAAGTCTCAACCCTCACCCGCTTCCCTCATATGGAGCACTAGTGTCCCGGTCCGTTTGCAGGCAACCCCGGCCGTCGACTTGAACTCGGGCCAACCAGCCTTCTCGCGCAGCCACAACTGCAGGTGGCAGCCAGCAAGCCTCCATACGTGGGCCTGAAATCTAGGTCGCCAGCCCTTCGTCTAGCCACAATCGAGGATGGTTACCGGCCAACCCCTGTCTAGCGTCCTCAACTCCTGCCGGCCAGTCCTCCGTCCAGCTACAGCCGTTGGCGGCAGCCCACTCAATCTGCTCTGTGGCTGTGATATAATGCAGAACCTTCTGTTTTTATTCAAAAAAGTGAATTTATTGAAGTTTACTAGCTTCCTTTCTTGGATAATGGAGGCATCATCGGGACCTCAAAGCGGTTAATCTTTTGATGGATGAGAAACCGGTAAGTTTTTATTGTACTTACTAGTATACTTGTCAGTGGGATTCATGGATTTTTTTTTTTAACTTTTTGTTTCAATTACATTTTGTGTGTCTTTTTCGCTATTATTTTAAAAAAATTTAATAAATTAAAACTATAGATTATTACTTGGTATAAAAAATAGTTCATTTATTATATTATAATAATATAATAAATATAATATAGTATAATATATAGTTTTATTAATTTAATTATTAAGTAATAAATGAAAATTAGTAGAAAAAATTTAGAATATAAAAGATTTCAACAACTAAACAAACCAAACCACATAAAGGACACAAAATATTAAAATATATTAAAATCATACAATGATTAAAAATAACAGGAAATGAAGGCCTGAAAACCTTACTTGATTAACAAATAATTTGGATCTAGAACCATAATTTTCATTTTAACTAAAAAGATAGATGTAATTTTGTATAAATTTAAAAATATATGTAATAATATAAAATCAATTATTTTTATGTATTGTCTCTTCAAATATAACTTGATTTAGATATGAATATGTTATTGGACTCTAGTCACAGCCTAGGTCCAAACTCGAAATCAAGCTCACCTTCAGCATCAGTTGCAACAACTTCAAATCTGATAATTGGAGCTATCACATAGTTAGATCAATTAGCTTGTTAGTTAAACAGTTATTTTGTCTAGATAGCTTCACTTGTTTAGTTACATAATTAGTTAGCCCCCTATAATTAATCATCTCTTAATCATGATTAGTGTCACGTATATATTTGAGAATCACAGTGTAATTATTTAGTTCAATAGATTACATCAAGCTCTCAGCTTCCAAATTCGCTAATTCTCTAAAACCTCACAGAGTACAATAAAATAAAAATTCTTAAGCATATATAAGCAATCACAAGTTATTTTTTTTTCATTAGACAACGGATTATCAAGAAACCCTATTGTAAGTGAGAGTGCACATTAACATAATTCAATAAGCTTTGATGATAACAAACAAATTTGCAATTGTTGACAAACACAAGGATCAAGTTCAAGTTCTTCAAAACTTAGTATTATAGGACTTAGATCTCATGTGAAGATATTAGGATTATCACACTTAAGCTCAAAGTTTCTAATATCTTAAAAATATTTTTACATAGTCCTTATCTCTCTCAATTTAGTAGTTGGTATCTTTTAAATATGTTTGAAAATGGCTCCAAATGTTTTTTTAGTTTTAACTTCTTTGTTTTTAATCAATTAACATGGAGCCTCAATCGATTAAAGACATCAAAATATGTTTTACTTCATGCCTTAATTGATTAACAGCATATGCTAATCGGTTGAAGTTGTTCGTGTTAGGAAATGCCAGCATAATTTTTCTCTTCTGTAAACTAAAAAATAGGCACTATGCAGAAACGTAAAATAAGTGTAATAACACCAGAAAATTTTAGCGTGAAAAACTTTCTCAATGTGAGTAAGGAAAAATCACGGGACCCATAAGCCACTTAAACTTCCACTATATAAAATAATGGGAATACAAAAATACAATGATATTGTATCTTCAATTTGTGGATAGAACTCTTACAAATTGGCTTACTATTTTTCTCTCTTCAGAAACTCTCTATGAGACTCTCTCTATTGTTCTCTCACTATTTTTCTCTCTGTGAGGAGGATATCTCACTTCTCTCAAGAAGCTACTTCTGCTTCTGATTTTCCTTCTTACAATTGCTTCTATTTATAGGAGTGTGAAGCAAACTGTTGTCCACAATTTCAAAAATTTCGGCACCAAAAGCCGTCCTATAATTGCTGGCAATTGGGAAATGTCAAAAGTTATGCATTTGATTTCAAAATTTACTTTGAAATCTTGCACCTTCGGTGCAAGTTTTTCTTTGGTTAGACCCCACAATTCTCCCCCTCCAGCCAAAGGAAAAATATCTTTGGATCAATTTGGGATTGATGCTAAGCTTGCAACTTCTTGACAAAATTCTAACTTCTCTTTTGATAAAGCTTTTGTCATCATATCTGAATCATTTTCTTTGGTGTGCATTTTCTCAACCTGCAGTAGTTTACTTTCCAACACATCATGGATCCAATGATACCTTACATCGATGTGTTTCGACCTTGAATGAAATGTCGAGTTATTGTTGAGATGTATTGCGCTTTGACTGTCGCAATAGAGAACATTGCTTTCTTGATTCTGGCCTAACTCTTGTAGAAACTTCTTCATCCACAGGATCTCCTTGCAACCTTCAGTGATTGCGATGAGTTCAGTTTCTATGGTGCTTAAAGCAATGCACTTTTGTAGTCGTGACTACCATGAGATAGCTCCCCCCGCAAAAGTAATTAGATATCCCGATGTAGACTTTCTTGAATCCACATCTCCTGCCATATCTGCATCTGAATACCCAGTGAACATTAGATTTCCATTGCCAAAGCACAAACACCTTTTGGCAGTTCCTCTCAGATACCTTAGTATCCATTTCATAGCACATTGTACAGACCATTGCATACATAAGACTACCAACAGTAGAAGAATAGGGCACCTTGCTCATTTCTTCTTTGTCTTCGTCATTTCCTGGACATTGCGTCTTACTCAGTTTGAGATGACCAGGTAATGGAACATGCACAGTTTTGGCATTATGCATGTTGAACCTTTCAAGAACTTTCTTTATATAGTCTTCTTGTGACATCCACAGCATTCTTTTAGAACGATCTCTAATGATCTTTATTCCAAGAATCTTCTTTATTGCACCCAGATCTTTCATGGCAAAAGATTTGCTCAATGCTTTCTTGAGAGCAACTATCTTTGTCTTATCTTTCCCAATAATCAGCATATCATCAACATACAACAATAGTATGATGGATTCGTCATTTCCATAGTTCTTCACAAACACACAATGGTCTGCGGAGGTCTTCTTAAAATTGTGTTGGGTCATGAAGAGATCAAACTTCTTATACCATTGCCTTGGAGCTTGCTTCAGACCATAGAGGCTTTTCTTTAGACGACACACTAGGTGTTCTTTGCCTGGTTCTTCGAAACCTTCTGGTTGCTCCATATAAATTTCTTCCTCTAAGTCTCCATATAAGAATGTTGTTTTAACATCAAACTGTTCTATTTCCAAGTCTAGTTTTGCAGTTAGACCAAAGATCGCTCTAATGGATGTCATCTTCACCACTGGTGAGAAGATTTCTTCAAAATCTATGCCTTTCTTCTGGTTGCACCCCTTCACAACAATCCTTGCTTTGTACCTGGGGTTTGGGTTGTTCTCTTCAGTCTTGAGTTTGAATACCCACTTATTTTTCAATGTCTTTCGTCCATCTGGTAATCTCACCAGGTCATACGTCTAATTCTCTTTCAGGGACTGTATTTCTTCTTGTATGACTTGCATCCATTTCTCTTTATCATTCGTCTCAATGGCTTCTATAAAACTTAGAGGTTCCCCTTCATCAGTGAGAGTGACATAATCATCTGAGAAATACCTTCTTGATGGTTATCTGACTCTCGTTGATCTTCTCACTTAAGGTTCTTGTTCTACCTGATCAGTCTCCATCTGTTCTCCCTGCATTGCTTGACTTTGTTCTGTCTGGTCAGATTGTTCCGTCTGATCAGGTTGCTCCATCTGATGGGGTTGTATTATCTGATCAGGTTGCCCATTTCTTTGAGGAATCTCTTCCCCTGAATTGTGTATCACAATGGTCTCTGACTTCTTAGATTGCTGAATATCCTAGATTGTTTGATCTTCATAGAATACCACGTCTCTGTTTCGAACAATCTTCTTATTTACAGGATCCCATAATCTGAAGCCAAGTTCATCACTTGGTGAACCAAAGTATATGCACTCATTCGTCTTTGCATCAAGCTTTGCTCTCTCATCTTTAGGAATGTGGACAAATGTCCTGCACCCAAAGACTCTCAAATGACCATAAAAAGCTTTCTTTCCAGACCATACTTCTTCTGGAATCTCTCCATTTAAAGGTCTTGAAAGAGACAAACTAATCAAATTAACTACAGTTTTTACTGCTTCACCCCAGAATGCTTTAGGGAGTTTTGCATGAAAAAGCATGCTTCTGACTTTCTTTGCAATCGTTTTGTTCATTCTCTCAGCTAGTCCATTCATCTGAGGTGTCTTGGGGGGTACTTTCTCATGTCTTATCCTATGAGTCTTGCAATAATCCTCAAATGGACCTCTATACTCTCCGTCATTGTCAGTTCTCAAACATTTCAACTTTTTTCCAGATGTTCGTTCTACAGAAGCATGAAACTCCTTGAAAGCTTGAAGAACTTGATCTTTTGTCTTCAATGGATACACCCACACTTTCTTAGAGTGATCATCAATGAAGGTAGCAAAGTGTTGAGCACCACCAAGGGACCTTTCAGATGTTGAGCAAACATCTGAGTGAACAAGATCCAGAATCTGCTTTCTTCTTCTTGCATCATCTGATCTTTTGAAAGATACTCTGTGTTGTTTGCCTGCTAAGCAGTCTTCACAGGATTCAAGTGGCTGCCTTTTTATGTTTGGAAGATAGTGTTTTGCTAAGATTTCCAAACGCTTCTCGCTCATGTGGCCCAATGGTTTGTGCCACAATTCCTTGCTTGTGTCTTGAGCAACATTCATCTCCTCTTTGCATATCTTTCCCTGCATAATGTACAGAGAGCCTTCCTTTCTGTCGCGAGCAATAATCATGCTTCCTCGGCTGAGTTTCCATCTACTAGCACCAAATTAATTTATCATCCCAGCTTCATCTAACTTTCCTGTTGAGATAAGGTTTAGACGAATCTCAGGTACATGTTTTACCTCTTTCAGCACAAGCTTGGTTTCATTCTCACTTATCAAAGTTACTTCACCAATATCGACGATTTTACTTGTATTGTGGTTGCCCATCTTCACAGTACCAAAATCTTCTTTTTAGTAAGATGAGAAAAAACCTTCATGAGGTGCGACATGGAAGGATGCTCCCGAATCAATTATTCATATGCAATCATCGGATGCAATGTTTAGATAATTTTCTTCTCCGACAAGAAATATATTCTCATCAGTCGAGGCTACTACAGTAGTTGTTCCATCTTCCTTCTTCTTCTTTGGGTTAATCTGGTCAGGGTGGACTGTTCCATCTTGTTGGTCTCTCTTCAAGAATTTGCACTCAGACTTTATGTGGCCTGGTTTAGCACAGTAATAACAACTTAGTCTAGTGCGAGATTTAGATCTACCTTGTGATTTTCCATGACCTTCTTTTTCACGATTCTTACTCCTTCCTCTGTTGTTAACAACGTTAGCTTCAAACTGGTTATTCAAGCCCCTTTCTCTCCGTCTTGACTCTTCATTCAGCAAACTATCTGTAACAGAATCCATGCTAAGTTTTTCGTCTGGAGCAGAATTGCTGAGAGTGACAACTAGAGTGTCTCAACTCTCAGGCAGAGAACTGAGGAGTATAAGAGTTTGCAACTCATCATCTATCTTCATTTCTGTCTTTGTCAGTTGATTCACAATACCTTTGAAGGTATTCAAATGTTCGATCATGTTCTGACCGTCCGAGTACTTCAACTTCACCAGTTGTCTAACAATGTGGGCTTTATTCCTGGGCGTCTTCTTTTGAATCAAGGATTCAAGTTTCGTCCACAAATCATACGCGTTGGTATAAGTTGATACATGTTCGAACAAACTTCTGTCAATATATTTTCGGATCATAGCTACTACTTTTCGATTCTGGAGCTCCCATTCTTTGTCGATCTTCCCTTCTGATTTATCTTTCTGGGTGATTGGCTCATGCAAATCTTTGCAGTATAAGTGGTCTTCCATCATCGACTTCCAATAAGAGTAGTTATCTGCAGTTAGTTTGAACATATCTCCATCATGAGTGACAGCTCCCTCCATCTTGAGTTACACAGGCCAATACTGTATATATGAATAGTGTCATACAGGTAAATAGTATTGTATACTGAAACAATAACTGTAGTATGCAAACAGTGCACTAGGTAAGTTCCTAGGAAAGAGAGGTGGGTCACTAATGGACACACTTAAATACCAAGTCTTTCCTAGTCAGAACTTTCCTAGACAGCACTTTCACACCACCACACGTTATTCCCAGCAACGAGAATAATTCTTTTCTGATGTGGAAGATCAGACAATGCTGCAACCACAAAGCATACTAAGAATTTTCTTATGAATCCAGTACCTAGTATCTGAGAGCTCTGATACCAGTGTTTGGAAATGTCAGCATAATTTTTCTCTTCTGTGAACTCAAAAATAGACACTATGCGGAAGCGTAAAACAAGTGTAATAACACTAGAAAATTTTTAGTGTGGAAAACCTTCTCAATATGAGTAAGGAAAAATCACGAGACCCGTAGGCCACTTAAACTTCCACTATATAAAATAATGAGAATACAAAAATACAATGATATTGTATCTTCAATTTGTGGATAGAACTCTCACAATTTGACTTACTATTTTTCTCTCTTCAGAAACTCTCTATGAGGTTCTCTCTATTTTTCTCTTACTATTTTTCTCTCTATGAGGAGGATATCTCACTTCTCTCAAGAAGCTGCTTCTACTTCTGATTTTCCTTCCTACAAGTGCTTCTATTTATAGGAGTGTGAAGCAAACTGTTGTCCACAATTTCAGAAATTTCGGCACCGAAAGTCGTCTTATAATTGCTGGCAATTGGGAAATGTCAAAAGTTATGCATTTGATTTCAAACTTTACTTTGAAATCTTGCTGGACCCCACAATCCGTGACATATTTTTTGAATTCTGGACCTTGACTTAATTGATTAATAATTTACCTTCATCGATTAAAGGGTTGTCTAGTAGCTCTCTTTCATGTTTGAATCAATTAACCCTTCTTTTTAATCAATTAACATAGCTTCTAGTAACTTTTTTTTATCAAACTTTAATCGATTAATACTAGCGTTAATTAATTAATGATGTATTCAAACACGTCTGTAATGACTATTATTGTATTAAATGCAATTCCAACCACCTTCAAATGACTATAATTCTTCATGGGCTATAAATATTTTCACTTTGAGATATTAATACACTGATGAAACAGTTGAGCTAACTTGGTTTGAACATTAAATTCGTAATTTGATCATTTCTTAAATAATTTTCTGTTCTTGAGTTATTTAGAGTGTTAATCCTTGATACTCATTGAACCTCAAGTTGTAATATTTGTTCTAGTGAGAATTTCAATTTTCTTTTCATCTTATAAATCTTTGTAAAAGGGTGAGACATCCCTCAAAAAGAGAAAATAGTGAGGTATCTCTTGTAAGTGAGGTTCAAATACTAAGGGCGATGTATCCCAAAAGTGTGAGGAGTGCTCTATTATTGTAATGGTACCAAGCACTTGTTGAAACTTAGAAGATTAGTGAAAAAATCCCAGATATATCACTTGAGTACCAGATGTAGGTCATAAGGAGTGGCTGAAGCAGTATGAATCTTGGAGTTTGCTTCTTTCTACCTATCTCTTTTATTTTTGTGCATTATTTATTGTATTCTCTCTTGAATACTTTGATTCTTGGTTGTTTCTTTAGTATGAGAAGTGTTCATCTTCATCTATCTATTTAATTCTAATAATTAATAGCTTCAACAAAGATTAAAAAAAAAAATTTTTTGAAAAGTTTTCGAAAATCTTTTACAAACTCAACTTAATTCACATTAAGTTTTACTCATGTGACACAAAAGGGTAAAAGCATAATTTGATCCCAGGACCACGTAATTAATCACAAGTTATTATAGTGCATGCATATATGAATAATTGTAATTAAGTGACTATTTTTAATAAGATTTAATTTGAATACATGGTTAGTGTAAAAGTTTTTTACAGTCATCTAATCATCTATTGTCCATGTCATTAAAAATATCTGATTCTCACAATAACTACCTAAAATGTCATATATATAATAATATATAATTAGTTGATGGTATAAAAATTTTATATTAAACAATACATTAAAATTAAATTCTTTTTAATATCATTTTGGAGAAGAATAGATATGTCTGTTGCCTAGCACTAATTGCATTTGCATCTTCAATATGAAGGCGAAGGCTACACTGCACCTAAATGAGTTTGGGTGCATCTAATAATTGCATTTGCATCTTCAATATGAAGGTGAAGGCTACAATGCACCTAAATGAATTGGGTGCATGGATGCACATCTGTAATAACAAGTAAATCGATTTTTTTATGACAAAAATAATTTTTATTTTTTGTCATAGTCTATTTTTTTAACCCAAAATTCTCTGGTAGTCTGACTCTCAATTGGAGCAAGGAACAAGTGGGTTTTGAACCATTCTCATTAGATTTTTGATTCATGTGAGCTCTCCCAGCCAACTCCGACAAATACGTGTTGTTGTAACCAAGTCTTGTCATTCACAACGCATGGCATCCCAATATTTTTGCATGATTCAACAAAGAAGAGTCACTTAATTGCATTTCTGCTCTTCACTTTTTCGGTTGTAATCACCCTTCCTGGCTGAAAAACCGAAAAACAAGGGATGTAATCATCCATAGAGGAGGGGTGCAAGGCTCTAGCGATTGGGGTGGTGGTGTGGCCTATAAGTTGGATGAAGTGAAGGAAGAAGAAGAGAGAAAAAAAAATTCAAGATTACTTGTTGAATAAGTTTACATTCTTTCATCTTTACCATTCACTTTTAAAATTGTTAAATCAATGAATTTTTATTTATAGTACATCCATGTACTTAAAAAAATTCATTGATTTAACAATTTTAAAAGTGCATTGAAGCCTTGTACTGACTATAGCTTCTTTGTTAATACTACAGCACAGTTAACCGCTCTGCAGTTCTGGTAGGGTAAATTACTGCATGTCTTCCATCTGATTATATATGTAAACTCAAGTTGATTGGTGATGCAAATCAATTAGAAATCAACCTTTCCAAAGCTGGGCTTGGTAAATGAAGGAAACAAAATATGTTGGCACACACTGATGACATTGTCTCCCCTATAGGATTACCAAATTGATTCAGTGATTTTGATACCACTATCGTTTTCAAGTTTGTGTATAAACAGTTTGAAAGATTCTGGTTAGAATAATGAATTCCTTTAACTGAATTACTAAAGCAACACGCCAACAGGAACTGAAAGTCAACTTTCTTCTTTAATACTTTAACAAAAAAAAAGGAAAAGAAAAGAAAATATAAAAAAGGAAAGGTTTCATTGCCGCAGAAATTCATCTTCATCTGGTTTGCCTGCTGTACATTAGTTTCCTTCACTTTTAAATATCTCTATTAGTTCGCAAATGCAATGCACAGGTGAACAAATGTAAAAAAGTGGTTGTTGGTTTACAAATGTTAAAAATGAGAATTTAAAAAAAGTGGGTTGCTTTACGACTTACGAAAGTATATTCGTCCAATGGAAAAAAACTATTGTGCGTTTTGCTTGGAATTTAAACAGTCCCGTTATTTGTATGGCCAGATGTAACACTCGGATCAGATACTTATAGTAGGACGACATGTTCGCAAGGAGTATTAATTATTTATGTGGTAATTTTTTATTATATATAGTAAATTAAAATTAAAATTTATTATATTTTATATAAAATTTATTATTTATTTGAAATGTATTTATTATTTATTATGACATATTTGTAATACAAATTAAAAATAAAATAATTAATAAAGTTATAAATAATAATTTTTATTATTTATATAATAATTTTTATTTAATTTTTTAATTAAATTTTATTAAAAATTATTATATTTATATAAAAATTATTATTTATCTTAAAGATATTTATCGTTATCGGATTTGAGTATGCAACATTTTTTAAATTCAAAGGTGCTAGCAACTGAAAAAAGTGCTAAATGACCAAAGAAGGTAGAAAGTCTATTAATTTTTTATCAATATAATTATTCATGTAATTTTTATATGTTTAATTTTTTTAATTCACTTGTAAATTTATTTTATATTTTATAAAAATATTATAATTACATAAAAATTAATTTAATATTTTTTTAATATTAACATATGATATAAATATAATATATATATATAAATTATATACAAAATATTTTTCCTTTCTTATCAACTTGTTACCAGTTTTATGTGTCTGAAGTGGGTCAGTAAATCTTTAAAAAGTGTATAAAAATTGTGTTAATAATATTCTTTTTAATAAAAAAAATTAAAGATAATAATAGATAAATTTAAATTAAATTTGAAATAAACTTAAATTAAATCATGAGATAAAATATTTGTTTTATCACAAGAAAAATCTAACCATATATTTTTTTACACATTTTTTTAATACTTATTTTACGTTCACCTCATATATTTTAATTATAATGCAACATATTTATCACTTTTACATAGTTATTTATAAACTCTCTCTTCTTCTCAAATTAAAGTAAACTAAATTCAAAATAAACTCATGAGATAAGAATTTTTTTTTTTTTGGTAATAAGAGATAAGACATTTGCTTTATCACAAATATCATATCCCTACCTTACCATCACAAATATCATTTCCCATGACGATAAGGATTGCACATTCGCTGATACCGACAATTGACAAAGATCGATTGCCCACCGCGTACCCACACTGCCTAGTAAAAGCTAAAATATAAAAACCATTCTGACATTGCGTGCACATATTTCTCAAGTGGGTGTGGACCTGTGGTTGCTTTCTATTGAGTATGGATGGGTTAAGCTAAGCTGACCGTAATTCATGGTCATTATGTGAGCAAGTTGCTCTTTCTGCCGACAATGGCAACTGGATTATGAGATCAACATTTAAATATAATAAGTAGGCCACGGTTCTATAATTTGCTTCAATAATGGCACCTGTTTTCTCGTGACCGATATTTTAGCTAAGGGCTTTTTTTTTCCCCCGTACAAGCAAAGGGCTTCAACTTGCAAAGGAGTGGCAGACTGGCAATTCATTCAACCACGTGGAAGTTGAACTTCAACTATGCCAATATGAATCTTTTCGGAGAATTTCAACCAGTAATTATTTACATGAATTAATTAACAAATAATTGCACCGAATAGTGCTTACAAGATTGGTATTCAAATTATCCCATTATTGATGTGACAATATACTGACATACGAAAACACACGCATATATATAGAGTTACATACCTTTGACTCTTCTAAAATACAAGCCTGTGCTTTGCATATTTAGCAGGTGAATTAGCTAGAGAAAATGAATGACTTTGAGGAAGATGTTTCAATGCCAGTGAGTCCTATGGGGCATTACTACAACAGCTCTGTGTTGAGCGTATCTGTTCTTGGTGTTCTTGAATTTGAGACTCCAATAGATGACTCACAAGCCGTGTCACTGCTTAAAGACATGTTTCTTCCCATCAACACACGCTTCTCTTCTATCATGGTAAATTCTAAATTGAAGCGTATCAAATTTTTGTATGCTATGTGTATGTTCTGTAATCATATCATTCTGAGCTGACTTCAAATATTAAACGTATATAGTTAGTGGAGAAAGTTTCACTAACAAACCAGAAATTAAGTACACAAAATAACAAAGGATACAAAAGACATTATATGTTAGCTTATGTTTCGCTCTAGAAAATGGATTTGTATCCTAAAAAATGAGGATTCATTTTCATTTTAGAAGAAAATGTGAGTAGTTAATTATTATTATTAATGAGAAAATTAATAATAAATAAATAATATATAATTAGTATGAGGGATTCATTTTAAAGAATAAATTATTTGATGCTTTTTGTATTCATGCATCTCCTATCTTTTCGATATCAAATTATCATTCTATTTATTTATTTTTTTGTCCCTTTTCACACTTTTTTGTGTCTAAACCTAATAATAAAACGCAACAAAAACTACATTCACTGACAAAAATGATTTTGTTATTATTATTATTGGTTCCAAGTATGATAGTCTAATGAATTATACATGGACTGAATTAATTTGACAGATTGTGCACAAGAATGGAAAGAAACGATGGAAGCAAGTTGAAGTGAACCTCAACGAACACATCAAAGTTCCCAAATTTCCAATTAACATGTCACTCAAATTATATGACGAGTACGTTGACGAATATATGACAAAAATAGCAATGGAACAGTTGCCACAAGATAGGCCACTTTGGGAAATTCATATTATTAAATATCCAACAAGCAGTGCCGCCGGTACCTTAATATTTAAGCTTCATCATTCACTTGGAGATGGCTACTCTCTGATGGGGGCTTTGTTTTCATGCCTACAAAGAGCTGACAACCCTTCTCTTCCTATAAAGTTTCCTTCAAGTCGAACAGTGGAATCAAAAGCCAATAACAAAACCATGTTTAGCAGATTATCTCGGACCGTCTCTCTGGTATTTGAGAGTGTATTGGATTTTGGATGGAGTTTATTAAAAGGTAACGTGATTGAAGACGATCAAACACCATTAAGGTCAGGGTACGGAGATGTTGGGCTTCAACCTATTACCATATCAAATGTCACTCTTTCTCTAGATAGCATCAAAGAAGTCAAAGATAAGCTAAAAGTGGTATGTTCAGTGTGTGTTTTGATGCATTTGAATCCCACTTGAATGCATGCTTACATTAGATCAAGGAAATGCTTTTCATTTACAAACCCTCGAACTTCGCTACATAATCTTAAAACATATTTTTCATATTTAATAAAGAAAATATTAAATAAAAAACATATTAATATCTTGAAAGTAAAAAAATTTACTTTTTAATCATTTAGTAATCAAAAGAATTATTAAAGATATTAGTTACCAAGATTTAGAAGTATTTTTTTCTTAGATATTACCCAAAGAAGAAGAATAAATTGCATTCTTTTAAAGATCATTTAATTTGAATATATTGTCAGTGTAAAACTTTTTTTATAGTGTCATTCAATCATACACTGTCACGTTATTAAAAATGTTTAACTTTTTTAATAATTACCTTAAAAATTATACATACAATAATGTATGATTAATTGATGGTGTAAAGAATTTTACAAATATAAAAATTAAACTCCTCCTTTAATTAGTAGTAGGAGTAAGGCTATTGACACTTAATTTTATCCATACTTAAGTGTGATTAATGAGAAGTGTGAATAAATAATTGACAACAATAATAGTCTCATTCTTATTATTAGTATTATAACCCATATATTTGAAATTTTTTATTTATTAATTTCCCCCCTTTCTCTAAATTCAGAGCACAAATGACGTCTTGGTGGGCACAGTTTTCCTCGGCATTCGATTATACATGGAAGTAATGAATCATAAATCAAGCAAAGCACAGACTACAGCATTGGTGCTGCTGAATACCAGAAACATAAGAGCTTACAAATCAGTTAAGGATATGCTTGACACCAATACCCAGGCTCCTTGGGGGAATCGATTTGCTTTCATGCATATTCCGATTCCCAAATTAAGTGATACCAGTTATTCGAACCCACTTGAATTTGTGTTGGAAGCCAAGGAAGAAATAAAGAGGAAGAGATATTCTTTGGCGGTACTTCTGAATGGTGTGCTTTTGGACTTAGTGAACAAAATTAAAGGCCCCGAGGTTGGCATGCTCAAGTTCATTTTTCTTTATTTTTCTATCTAACTCTCTATTATTTAATTTTTTTTTCTAATTTGCAGCGTTATATTGTCATCGTAACTTTAATTTAAGAAATATTATAGTATAATGTCAAATAAAGCATGGTATTTTAGTTTGGTAACTTGATAAGTTTTTTCTTTTCTTTTTAAAATCGTTTTGGAATAATTACTTTTCAAATTTTGATAATCACAAAAAATTGTGATATTGTGTTGTGAACTATGATGTACAAATATTTCAAAATTAATTAGGTATCCATATCGTTCTCATATCTGATATCAATATTTATACGATACTACTGTATCAATATTTTTGGTGTATTTTTATTTTATTCTTTTAGATACCAACCACCTTTAAAGTAGTGTCATTCGAAAAGTGAAACATATAGATTCAAATCTCATTCTCATTAATTACTTTCTTCAAAGTATATTTTTATTCTTGCAATCTTGTCCTCCTAAAAAATTATCTCACAAATAACAGATTTTTATCTTCATCAGATGAGTTAGAAAATGCATGAAACTTGAGTTGGGACAATTACAAGTAAAAAGATTTAATTTTTTTACATACATAAATATAAATATTTTAATATGTATTACCATACTCGTATTTTAATTTTTTTTAAAATCATCATAGTTACGTATCATATCAGATACTCATACATGTATCCATACAAAATAGGTTGCGAAGAGGGACTGTTTTGTTTATATTCTTGCATATCTCATATATTTGAGCAAACTAACTATATTTTATAATAGAATATATATTTTTTAGAATAATTTTTTACCCAATAAATAAGAGACTAATTTCTAAGGATAAAGTCAGACGCCTAAGCAGGGACTCATTTCAATAGTATTATTTTTATACATATGAATCTTGTGATCGAACTTAAGATCATATGTTTAAGGGACTCAAACTTCTTTCACTTAAACCAACACACGTTGATTTTATAATAGAATATATAATCACAATCGATAAATATTTAAAAAATCAAAAAATAAATACAATATCAACGTACTTTACAGTATATGTTATCCTTGTTTAATGTTTGTTGGTTTTGCAGGCCGCAGCTAGATACGTATACAACACATTGAAAAATTCAAGTTTAACTATCTCGCACATGGTTGGACCAGTGGAGCAAGTAGCTTTGGCTAATCATCCCGTCAAAGGCATATACTTTATGAATGTTGGTTTACCTCAGGTGCGTTCAGATCTCATTCTTTGTTCTCTTTTTAACAACGGAAATGGATGCCCCGTAGTTTTGTGAAAACTGCAGGAATCTTAACCAGAAAAAATTTGTTGTTATAATATAACGTATTAATGAAAAACATACTATAATAAACTCCAGCCACCAGATCAGGAGCTGCATCTTCTGCAGTTGTTTTTATAAGTGTAGAGGATCCAAATCCCTTTTTAACACATGAACAAGGATCTTAATCCTCTAAAGAATAAAGAATATGTAAAAAACAAAAAAAAGGAATTACACGAGAATCTCTCCTCCGATTATTACATTAATTGGAAATGTGGGGATTATTATATGTAGCATTCCAGCATCTCGATCGCTCTGCATTACTTTCTACCATTTTTATTTTATTTTTTTACCTACGTATATTATTAAGAAAGTAATGTATAAGTACGCCACTTACAATATTCGTTTAAAAAACAATTTGTTTTAATATAAATATGTCAAAAAGTTATAACTTTTTATTGTTATTTGAGGTATACAAATTGTTATTTTTGTATATAGAATTTTAAAGTTTGTTTTATTATTTACATATTTTTCATAACTCTTTCTCAAAACAAAAAGCAAAACTATAACTTTTTAGTGAATATTGTAAATGTCTAATAATCAATCTATGCATGTACCATTTTTTCAACGATGTACCATACTATATAAGACCCCATCTATATTATATCAGGATTGATCTAAAAAAGGTATAGAACATCTCTTCATTATCCGCAGAATTAATAGAGAGCTACCAGTTTGCTTTCAAAAGCTTTTAGGGATAATAACTTTAGTATTGCACAGAAATGTTTATGATCCTCCTGATCACTATTCTTATCTATGTTCCACGTTGTTAAAAGAGAAAATTTAGTGTGTCATTAAGCACTTATGTATACTACTATATATTTAAGTTTCTATAACGTTTTTAGAGCCCATATATTAAAGTACAGCATGGTATTTTTATGGATTTACAGAGTCTCGCTATAACAATCACGAGTTACATGGGATATTTACGAGTTACCTTTGGAGCGGAGGAAGGCTTTATAGATGCACACCAATTCAAGTCTTGTTTCAAAAATTCTCTGGAGATGATGTTGAAAGCGGCAAGAAATATTGCTACTGAAACAATCTAATTGGTCAAAGATAATATTTTTGTTTTCTCAATTGTGTGTGTGTGTTTAGCGTTGGAAGATTGAATGAGATTTACCAACTTTGGCCATATTATTAATAAAAATTATGGGGATAAAAGGGTGATGTGACGTGTTGCAAACTTGCAAAGGCAAAAAATAAAGTAAATAAAAAGAAATATAAATGAAATATATATATAGTAATAAAGATTTAAACATTTGTTTTCTTTTAGTGTTACTATCGTGGAAGGAAAAAGGATTTTTGTAATATGCATATTTTCTATTATTTTTGAAAAATATAATATAGATGAAGTCAAAGTGTGGACTGTAAGATGTGGAATTTTCTCATCCTTTGTGGTGTTTTTTTTTCTCTTTTTGTGGTATTTTGATTTCCTTTTGTTAGGTTTTTTCCTTTTCATGGGAGCTGCGACTTTCTTTTCTTTTATTTTTCTTTTTTAAATTTTTATGTATGTAAATTTATCTAGATCTATATATATGATGAGTTTGGTTTTGAATTTTTTAGAGATGCCTCATGTTATGATAGATATAAAATTTTTAATATGGATTTCTCAAATTGGTCACATGCTTTGGCCTATAGATCCACTACTAAAAAATATGCGAACATCGATAAAAGTTTTCCGTTGCTAGTCGATTAAATTTCGTCACTATAATAGTTAGCGATGGAATTTGTCACGAAAAGGTGAACGTTGTAGAATCATGTGGCTAATTGCCTAGCGACAGAAAAATAAATTTTGTGGCTTAATGGAGATGGAATATTTTGTTGCTATTGAAAAACAAATCCGTCGCTATGGGTACACCACATCTATAACCAAAATATTTTGATTTTATTTCAATAGTATTATTTTGCGATGGTTTTAGGGACAGAAAATGTTTTGTCGCTAAAATGAAAATAAAATATGATGCCTGTTAATGGTAGATGAATTCCATCACCGATGACCAAAAATTTATAAAACATTTTTTAATCTTTTAAATAGTCCCATTATCAATTTGAACCTGTTTAAATATAGCAATACAATCTAATTTAGAATCCAGCAACAAAATTTAAAAATATCATTATCATAATTGCGCATATCAAATCTTACAACTAAAAGTATTTTAAAAGGTCAATCTAAAAGTAATTCAAAAGGTCAAAACAAATACAAATTAAGTTATGCAAGTTGTACTTATCAAATAAAGATGAAAACATTGTGTCAAATATTAGGAGGAAAAGGATTATACTCATCCCTATCCATATCATCTTTATCCCCAACCCCATCGCTAAGTGGCTCGTCCTGACTACTGTATGTAGCTTGTGAGCCACTAACATATAAGTCCAAGCGTTGTAGGATTGTGTTGATTAAATCTCGTTGTTCTATCAACTGTGTACTAAGACTTACAACTAAACTCCTCATGACTTTCATCTCCAATTGTGAATAACCCTAAGCGAAAGTAGAGGAAGATATGCATGACAAGCAACATTAGACCCCAAGATATAGATGCATTAATTTCTTCTTGCTGATGCCTCAGACAATATCTAAGTAGATGTTGTTGACGGAGTGAAGGTTTATCACCTCCTCCCCTGGTGGTCGTTGTGTGTCCCTCTCACTTACATGTTTTTGGTACGCGTCCTGACAAATGCAATTGTTAATAAATAATTATGCTTGCAAATTGACTTAAGCATAGATTAAAGTTTGACTACAACATTTTTTCAACATTTATACTTACATAAATCTTTTCTACTTTGGTAGAGATCAACTTCTCTTTGCGCATGTGAAGCCGAGTGAAAAGCTCTTGGTGCCGTGGACCCCTCACAAATTTGTTGGAAGTTACTCACTAATCTTTTCTTGTGCACTATTGCAGGGATTGAGCCTCCAGTGTGCTTTGAAAGTCCCTCCTTGAATTTTCTATAATGAGTGTTCTTTCTCTTCTTGTCCAACCATTTAGGATATTTCCATCATTGCATCTCCAACTTTTCCCATACATGAGGTGGAATCCATTTGCCTTTACCCTTGTGTTTCCGTTAGATTTCAACAATCTACTTGATGATATGATTCCAGAATCTCAATTTAGGGAAGGGAATCACTTCCTTTTATGGGCTTTCTATTTTCACACAGTGTCTAAATACATTTATGCAAATGTCTATGCGATGAGATGCAAAATTCCATTAAGAAGGATAAGAAATAGTAATTGGATTGAACTAAAAGCAAAGAGTACAACTTATAGAGTTGTAAGAGTTATAGCAAAATGAAAAAACATCAAAAGTATAAAAATAATCTAAAAGACTAAACAAAAGAAAAAGAAAATGCTAGAAATGTAAAGGCGCTTGAAGGACTCTTTTTCCTGCTATATATGTATGCGGAATCATGAGTGTCAAGCCCGTTTTTCTTCTTCAAATTTGCTATTTATACTCTTCAAACTTTCCATCATTCCTGCCTTCTTTTTCAATTTGAGAATTTTATAGTTTAGGTGTCTTCATAGTAGTTGCTCTTTCTTATCAAGGCTAGCTCCCATGTTTTCCATCTAACAACGTGCCTTTAGTGGTTACATGCAATTTCAGGTGATTTCTAGAGGTTAAGAGTAGCTGGCAACTCTTTGCCTTGGTCAACATGCTCTTAACTACCATTGACTTCTTTTTCTGGTGTCGACTCCTTGCCTCCTTATCCTTTTTGTCACGTGTTTCTCCTACTTGTTGATCCTTTTATGAGTTTTTGTCCATCTTTCTATGCTACTAACTCTATGTAAAAATTTTAAAAGTACCCCTAACATATGCCCCCACAAGTGTTGCCTTAGATCTAACTTGGGTGAAAAAGGATACACTTGTTATCATCTAACTGGTTTTATGCATGATGCCACCCATAGGAACTAAATCCTATAGTGTCATTAATTTTCACCTTTGGCCTCCACCAATGGCTGTTTTGGATTTCCATTTATAAATAGCGATCCCTTTTTAGAGTCTCAGGCATAGCTTTCAAAAAGACCTTTCATCTTACTGCAAACTCTTCATGGGGAACATCAACCCTTCTTTGTACTTTCATCAATTCTGAAGAGTTTTAACATCTCAATTATGTTGAACTGAGTTGTGAACACTTCCCCAAAGGTTCCTTTTTTATCCAAGGTTCTTCGTTAATACTAGCCTGGTGCCTTACTAAACTATCTCGAAGTTGGCCAGAGTTCAAATTTTATACAAGGATTTTCATTAACGTCAACTGGTTGCCCTACTTTACTGCCTCCTAGTTTAGCTTAAGCCAAGATTTGGGAATACTGCATTTTAAAGGGTGGAGGGACTTGACAACAGACCATACTTCATTTCGTTAGGGCAAATGAATTATTATCTATTTACCACCTTTTTAGGTTGCCGTCAGATAAAGGTCACAACTCTTGTTGCATTCAAAGAATGGTCAGCTGTCAAGTTCCCCTATTCTTTTAAATGTATGGTCTTCACCGCCTTCTTCGCCCCTTATCACTTCTGGTTAAACAAATAAGATTTTAACCAACTAAGTCACTTCTAATGGAAATCTTTTTAAATTTAATTTTGTAAACTTATATATGTAATCTTCTCTTTTCGACCTTATAATCTAATAAGTTTACTGTTTGTAAGCAATTATAATGTCATACACCTTCGTTGACGATTGATTCAAACCCTTATTTTGCTTAATACCGAGGCTGTTAAATCAAACTTCGACAATGGACTTGGCCACTGGCTAACTTTATAAATTTTGTCATTGAGTCAGATAACTAAAAAATAAGTCTATAATGATGAACTTCAGCTAATCAACTCATTTTTTGGCTAAAAATACATTTACTATGTCGATCCTCTCAATCAAATTCACAAGACCGATTTAGCCAAGACATCGAACTTTTTAGATAATTGTCATGTGGGATGACTAGACCAAGTCTGCAAGCAACTTAACTAATATGGCTGAGTTTAAGACAAAGTTAAACTCCTAGTTGAATTCTTTGATCAGGCTTTAAAAAGCTAATTCTAGCTTATTAAACCTAAATTTTCAAATAAATATTTAGTTGATGGGTTAAATAATTTAATCTAAACATTTATAAACAAACTCAACTAATCAACCAAGCTTTATCTTAACTATTTTGATAGGCCTAATTAGATTAATTTTATCAAACTATATCGAACCATTAAAGATAGAATAACTCAAAGAACTAATTTTTCACATAAGAACTTGGTTGAGATGTCATAGAAACTGAATTAGTTCGGCGAGGTAAACTCTAGTTGACTAATTTGAAATTTCTATCATAACCCATCCATTAGGCTGAACTTAAATATAAAGTGGGCCTCTAGGTAAATCCAGGCCCATTAGCTTTAAACTTTATATATGGTTAGCATCTATTAGATTGCACTCTACTTTCTAACTCCTCATAGACTTGGAAACATTTCTTGTCTAGAAGAAAATAAACTGGTATATGGTGTTGTGTGGATTGTGATTAAATATAATATCAAAAACAGTTGCCAAGTTCCACCAAAAATATAAAATCTTGCAACCAGTTGTAGTAAGCAAGAGTCGATCCACAGAGAACCAATTCAATTAACACTATCAATCCAATTCCTAAATTAAACTCTGATGAAAAATAAACAGTAAAAGTAAAAGGGGGGTTTTGTTGATTAAAACTAAAAAAAGAAATTAAGCTTTAAACCAAAACAGTAAACACAAATTGAATTATCAAGTTAAAGATATTGGTTAAGAGATGGAATCCACCACTAGATTTATATGATTATGCTAACTTACATACCCTTTATACCAACATGATCAACTATGTTCTTATGCAATTGCGAGATAAATCCCATGTCTTCCTTAAGTTTCGCTTTTAATTCAATAACCGCTCAAATCAAACCCTAACCATTAGTTATTTGTAAAGCAACCGCTCTTACACTTACCTAATGATTGCATTAAAAATTAGAAAATCAATCACACTAAGATCTAATCACACACCGGGATTAAATTACTTAGATCATATGTCTCACTAGTCATACCACCGCAACATAGCGCATATCCTAGTTTTACCACATTCGAAGTTTGGCAAGAATATAAAAACCTTTATATTGATTTATGAACAGAAACACATGAATAAAAACATAATTGTATCGATATAAAGAGGTATGCAAGATTCACATAATCAAAACTAGAGTTTCATCCTCCCTTAACCAATCAAGAAGTTTAGCCACACATGACAAATTCAAAAACAGAAGAAGAATTAAAAGAAAACATTGTTCAGAACAAAAAAGAAAAAAGAAAAACTAAAGATCAAACTAGTTTCCAAGGCTTGAGAGTGATTGATCTTTGATCGCTCGAATCCGAATCTCCAATCCTTGATCGAATTCTTCCCCTTCTTGGACTTTGTGTTTCTCTCAGTTTCCTTCACGTCTCTCTACGTCCAGAATACCTTAAAGGGCTCTAAGTCACACTATTTATAGGTTTGGGAACCTAATTTAACATTAAAGCACGAAATTAACTTCCTGGTGCGACGACACGGGCCGTGTCCTTCTACACGGCCCAACCCGTGTCTGATTCTGGAGACAAATTTTCAGCTATTCCAAGGTCAGAAGGGAACACGGCCTACCCCGTGTCAATTGACACGGGCCGTGTTCTCGGTCAAGGCTTCAAATCATCCTTCCTCGTGAAGTCAGAGGCGTACACGGCCTACCCCGTGTCAATTGACACGGGCCGTGTTGATCAAAACTTTCCAGTCTTCAAAGTCAGAATGACACACGGCCTACCCCGTGTTATTTCACACGGGCCGTGTTGATCACTTTCTTAATTCAGCCTTGATTCTTCATGAATGCTCTTCTTCCTTTGCTTCTAGAGGTTGATACTGATTCCCTTAAGTCTCTTAACTCTCTTCTCAACAGCTCAATACCAATGGACTCCATCACTCATAGATCTCCTGAAAATCACAATATGTTTATGAGTGTCTATAATCTCATTTAAGCAAAGTTTCACAATAAACATCCAAAGACAACTCTAAATCAGAAACTTAACTAAATGTCAGTAATTAAACACATTTGGAATCCAATTAGATCAAACAAAGAACATTCAAGAGCTAAAATTATTAACAGATCAGTATATAGTGACTCAATAGTTACCATGTCTTCCTCATCTTCTTCTTTTATCAATTCTGAAGAGCTTAACGAAATTTTGCAGAGGACTTCTCTTCTGCTAAATTCAGACTTGCATAACCTTATATCAGTTCATTATCTGAAAGTTCTAAAAGATCCTATGCATCTCACTAGGGTAGATGAACTCATGCATGATCTAACCTACGAGGAATTTCATACCTTATTGCTAAGTACCCAGATATTCATTTCCTCACACTTTAATTAACTAATGTTTCCTACTTTGGTCTTTACCTTTCTCCTTTATAGGATCCTTCTAGAACCGTCAAAGGTCGTAACCTTTATATCAAGGAGATTTTTGCATTTGAACAATTTTATAATAGTACCCAGAATCCCAATTTTATGGGTAAGAGCACAAGGCGAGCCTACCTAACTTTTTTGGAAAAATAACACCAACACTTCAATCGTTGCCTCCAAAGATTCAGCAAGGTCTATCAAGTCGATTCATCAGTTAACATCTTCAACTTCTTGAACCCTTTCAATTCTGTCAAGCTTTTAAACGCACCTTTCATATTGTCCAAGACAGCTCCTAGAGTTTGTTTGGCCGAATCGGCTATTCCTTGTGTCCAAGGTATAGTCAACATACTTAACTTGTTTTATTCATGCTCTCCAACTAATTAGTTCATTGCTTTATTACATTTTTTAGTTGGTATCAACGTGATGGCTTCGACACTTGTTCAACAGGGAGTCACCTTAGTTCTTGTTGGTTCTTCCAATCCAAGCTCTAGTGGAATACACCCCACGGTGACCATAACATCACATGGCACTTCTTCCTTGCCAACTCACACGGTAAAGGTATAATTGTTCTACCTTTTCCTCTATGTTTGTGTTTTTTGCATGGTGTTAAAGGATTCTATTATGGTTTCACTTGACTAGCAAAAATAACCTTCAAAACAATGTCAATTATCTTCTCCTGATAGTGGTGAAGATTTGGTTTGAAAAGATGACACTGCACAGGGCGATCCTGAATTATTTCCTTTGATTGTCGAAGAATAAGCTATGCTAGACTCTCAACTTCATAGTGTTCCTACATCTTCTACCATTATAACAACTACTGCTCCTGAGCTCGCTTCTGGTGAGAATCTCATATTCCCATAAAAAGCCAATCCAACAGGCTCTCATTAGCAGAGAGCGAAAATGATCATGCTGAAGAGCTTAAAAGTGAAACTATATATGAGGAAGGTTCCTTGATGAGATCGAGTAGTCTTTGTTCCACACTAGTCTCTTCAAACTAGAATCTCATATAAATCACTAGCGGATCAGGTTACAAAGAGAAGGTATAGGTTTGTGTTTCTCTCAACACTCAAAGAGTGGATTTAAGCAATTGAATATAGAGATGAGAATATGATTCTAATTTCTCTATCACTCAAGGAGTGGATTTAAGTAATTACAAACTTGATAAAAGTAGTTTCTCTTCTAAGACAGTGATCAAAAGAAGATTTCAATAGAGAAACTTTGTTCAAAAGCGAGAATAAGCGTTTAAAAGTTTAATCAGAAGTTTGACAGAATAATAGTTCGCTTTATATCTTCAAACTTCTATGCTTCTTGAATTTATAAAGCGTCATAAACTAGCTATTTAATCTCTAATGATTACTGTTCTGAGCACAGTTACCATTTTCTTGTCCTTTAGCTGTCAGTCAGTTTTTCCTTAATGACTTTTGTCTTTTACTAGTGATAGACAAAAGTTTCAAACTTCTGAGGCTTTCTGACTTTGACTTTGCTATTTTTTTACTTTGGCTATCTTCTGAATGTTGTATGCTTCTGAGAGATTGTTTATTCTAATAACTATTTCTTTGATATTTTAGTCTTCTGATGAAGGTGTCTTCTGAATGTTTGTCTTCTGATGAGCTTGTCTTTTGATGGACTTGATCAGTCAAGTTTACATCTTAAGTCCTTTCATACTAAGTCCTTTACAAAGATTTTGCTCAAAGATTTCTTGTTGTAAGGACTTCTTCATAAATTCTTTGAAGACTTTGATTCTCTTGAGACTTTCTCAAAATGAACTTAAGTTATTCACCGAGATAAGTGTTGATAGTCCAGGAGTCTTCTCAACTGTACTTTGATACACTTAGATGAAATATTTGTAATACAAGATTCTAAGTTTAAATTTGTTGATCATCAAAATTTAGAAGGTTTTAAGGAAATTCAGTAAGATTAGATGTTTCTAAAGGGCTTTGGAGCTTACAAATGATCCATTCCTCTTCATGGGCAAACAAATGATCCATTCCTCTTCATGGTCAGACATTGGATAATGCGTGAATTCCGCCATGAAATCGGACAGGGCCTGCACCTTTATAGCTTGGTAGGGCTTACATCTTATTTCAAACTTCGACAGTTCCACATACTAAGCTATCATCCTTCCAAGGATCTTGGGTTTATGGAGAACTTGTCTAATGGGCTAGTCTGTCCTCAACCATAGGATGACACTAGAAGTATTGCCTCAACCTACGTGTTGAAACAAGCAGCACAAATGCTAACTTCTCAATCTTCTGATAACAGATATTAAGCCCTTATAAAACCTTGCTGATGAAATAAACGGGTTTCTGGTCCTCACTTGTTTCTTTAACAAAGACTGAACTAACCACTTCAGCAGCTACAAAAAGATAGAGGTACCAAGTCTCCCTATCCTCCGGCCTGGTCAAAATGGGCAGGGTGGCAAGTGTATTCTTCAAGTTCTGAAAAGCTTCCTCACACTTCATAGTCTACTCAAAGTCTGTTCCCTTCTTTAGGATTTTGACGAAGGGTAGAGCTTTTTGAGTTGACTTGGTGACGAATCTTATAAGTGCTGCAATCCAACCTGTAAACTGCTAGATTTCCTTCAAAGAGCTAGAACTTTGCATGTTGATAACAACTTGGTATTTGTCAGGATTTAGAGCCGTCAAAATGGGTCAAGCCTGATAGGCTAGCCCGAATAACACGACAAAATAGGCGGGCTGAGCTAGCAAAAATGAATACAAAATTAAAAATAGCTCAAATTAGCATGGCCTGAATTAGTCCAGCTCACAACGGGTCGGGCTGACCCGCTTTGATAACACTACATAGGGCTGGACTGGGCTAACAAAATGTTAGCCCAAAACTCACATAGCCCGATCAAGCCTTGCCCAAAAATGGCCTGACCCGAATGGACCGGGATGGCCCTTTTTGACAGCTATTTCAGGATTGGCTTTTATGCCTCTGTTAGTCAACATAAAACCTAGAAAATTTCCAACTTGGATCCTAAATGCGCATTTCTCCAGGTTGATGCTTATGTTGTGCTTTCTCAGCTGTGAAAACACTTCTATAAGGTTAGCTACATGATCATCTGTGTTTGGGGTCTTAACAATCATGTCATCAATGTAAACTTCCATGAATTTTCTAATCTGGTCTTCAAAATCCTTATTCATCATGCACTGATAGATGACTAAAGCGTTTTTTAGCCCAAAGGGCATCTCCTTGTAGTAACAGCTGGCTTTCTCAATGATGAAAGTTATTTTCTCTTCATTTTTGGGTTTTTTACTAAACTGCCACTGTTGGTAAAACTATTTACCAAATTGCCATTTTTTAACTATTCACCAAATTGTCCTTTTTTTAACTATTTACCAAAATGCTACTCTTTTGAAACTATATACCAAAATGCCACTCTTTGTCCTACGTGATTTTTTTTAATATTATCTGGCCAACCAGAATGCGTCACATAGGCTGGATGTGCCACATATGGACCCCCACTCCGATTATTACGTGGATGCGCCAGCCTACATGGCGCATCCTGGTTGGCCACATAATATTAAAAAAAAAGCCACGTAGGACAAAAGGGTGACATTTTGGTATATAGTTTCAAAAGAGTGACATTTTGGTAAATAGTTTAAAAAAGGATAATTTGGTAAATAGTTAAAAAATGGCAATTTGGTAAATAGTTTTACCAACAAATGTTTTCTCTTAAAAAACCCTCATCTTTGGATGCATCACAATTTGGTTATATCTTACATAAGCATTCATAAAAGACAAATATTGATATCCAAAAGATCCATATACCAATTTATCTATATTAGGTAATAGGTAAAGGTCCTTAGGTCAAGCTTTATTAAGGTTTATGTAATTTACATATATGCACCACTTCCATAAGGACTTCTTAACCAAAACTACATTAGATAGCCAAGTGGTATATGATAATTCCTGATAAAGTTAGCTTTAAGGAGTTCCTTGACCTGCTCCTCTATAGCCTTTTAGCGCTCAGGTCCCACTTTCCTTTTTCCTCTAAGCCGCCAGTTTGGCATTTAGGGAAATCGATAACTGGTGGCAGATGAATTGAAGGTCAAGGTCAGGCATGTCAGTAGATGTCCACGTGATTAGGTCTTTATTCTCCTGGAGGAACTCTGTCAGCTTTTTCTATTCTCCTTCGGTTAGGCCTGCTCTAATCTTGGTGATATGATCAAGCTGTTATCTGAGTTGAAAGTCCACTAACTTGCCATTTGGTTATGGCCTTTTCTCCTTCATGTCATTGCAAACATCAAGTTCTGCCATCATCACGGGGTGTTTTATTTTTCCTTTGAGGTGGCAGAGTCTGATATTTGCTCTTGGCGTCCTTTTCAAGGAGGTCCAAACTTGTATTGTAGTAGCTTCTTGTTGTAGCTTAGTTAGCCTTCACAGTCATCACATCTCCATCCTCTGACAAGAACTTCATAGCCACTAGGTGGTAAGTAGACACTATTGCTCTGAGTGCATTCAAGGATGGCCTCCCTAGGATGACATTATAAGTAGAAAGACAGTCAACTACCAGAAATTTCACCTTAATAATTTTCTGCTGGGAGTTATCACTGAGGGTTATAAACAACTCAATATAACCCTTTGACCTAACCTTGCCCCTAGAAAAACCTATGAGATCGGTATAAAAAGGTTTAATGTTGGACACAGGGATGCCATATTCCCAAAACACTCCATGAATAGGATGTTTGTCGAACTCCCTTAGTCCATGAAGACCCTATTTACCCTCGCATTAACTACCTTGAATGTGATCACCATGGGGTCATTGTGGCCTGCGATTACTTCTTCCCCATCTTCTTCATAAAAACTTATCATCGGAGTCCGATATCCGCTACCCTTCTTGATAATTGAGTGTGATGTTATGTTGAGCATGACCTTCAGATGTCTCCTTCAAGTGGATCTTATTTGTCCTCCCCTAGCAAAGCCATCATAAATGGTGTTTAAGGTCTTTGTAATCTCTTTGTCCCTTATTACTTCTCGCTAAGGGTAATTATTCCTCTTACGTCGAACCTATTGGTGAGCAGTCCTCAGGAGATGGTGCCCAACATCGTGGACTTAGTCTTCTTCTTCTTTCATCTCTACTCTAATAGCACGAGGATTCGTTCCCTTTGGATCCTTAGACGTATTTCCATAGTCGTCTGCGCTGAATTAGTGTCTCTATATTATGTCATGGAGGTCCACATAGTTCTCTATGATGTGCTCGTAGGCGTAGTGGTAATTACAGCACTTGGACTTGTCAACCCGTCCTCGAGGCTTCAAAGTCCTTGGCTTTGGGAGGTTGAAGAGATCTGTATGGTACACCTCCTCTAGGATTTTGCTTCGAGAAATCCTGAAAGGGGTCTACTCATCAAATTTTCCTTGTGGTCGTCCTTTTGGACTGTTCTTTGGACCTTTGTATTCAGGCTCCTTATCTTTCCCTTGCAATATGTCTCCATCCTTATGGGCCTCACTTTTGGCCTTAAGAACTTCCTCTATGTTGATATACTTTTTAGAGTGTTGCTTCAGGTCCTTGAGGCTTTTTGGGCTCTTCTTGGCTAACGATTTTTTGGCAAACTCTTTGTGCTTGGGTCCGCCCATTATAGCATGCACGACTACATCGTGGTTGAAATATCAGACCTCGAGGTATGCCCAGTTAAACTTGTGCATGTAGTCTCTAGCATCTCCTCCTTACTCTGCCCTACACTGAAAAGGCTCTAGGTGGTTTTGGGCTGAGTTTTGCTCGTGGCAAAGTGAATGAGGAAGCTCTGAGCCAACTCATCAAAACTATTAATAGAACGAATGAAAAGGGAGGTAAACCACTTCTGGGCTACTTTCTTTAGAGTGGAGGAAAAAACACAACATCTGATGGGATTGAATCCCTCCGTGAGCAACATAGAGGACATGAATGTGTCTAAGTGCTCTTAAGAGTTCGTAGATCCATTGTATGCCTCAATAGTAGGGAGCTTGAAACCCTTGGGTAGCTATACTCCTATGATGAAGTCGAATAATGGGTGGTTGAAAATATAATAGGCCATTTGCATCGTCGAAGAATAGGTGGTTGAAAATATAATGGGCCCTTAGCTAATGCAAGGGGCCAAAAGCAGTGGAAAGCTCTTGCTTTAGTTGTGATTCACAATTAGCACAGATTTGCTTGTCATCATGAGGCTACACACACTACAACTTGTGCTTAGTGATCTACACCACACGCTCCCAATTTCAGTTTACCACTCGGAGTATTTTGGTAGCTACTTTTGCTGTTCATTGAACATGGCGAACCTCTCCTGGTTGGTGGGAGGTTGGTTTGGGGCTTTCACCTCGCGCAAGACTAGAGAGAGAGCACGTTGCTCTCAAATGAAGGGCTCTGCTCGTTAAACAACAAAGTGAACGCATTGAAAGGATGAAGCCCTGTCATGAGATTGGTTGGCTGCCATTAAGGCCTCTACTCCATCTTTCTGCTCCTAGTTTATGGTTGTTCTTTTGCGAGTGTTGGTCATGGTAAAGGGAGTGGGAATATTAGTTTTTCTGATTCTCACAGATGACGTCAATGTTCTGTCCTGAATTGTTAGGCTTCTTGGGCCAAAACTAGTTCACTGCAATAACCTTCTTCTAGCTTGGAACTGTTAGAGAGGGAGTTGGGTATCTATAAAACACACTAACGCTTAAGTTAGTGAGGGTGTAAGATGAGTGCAATGAGCGAGAAAAGATCCTTACTCTCATGGCTACTATAGATATTTATAGTGGAGTTGGTCTTGGGGACCAAGTAGGAATCATGGGTGTTATAGTCATTGTGTGTGCCTTGGGTAAAGCTCCCTGGCACTGTTGGCTTGTGATTAGTTCCCAAAAAGATAATTCCTTTTGCAGAGGGAGAGAGGTTGCATCTCCTTCAGATATTGGATTTAGCGGTTTAGCCTTATTAAACCTAAATCTCAATCCAGATTAGATAGCATAGTCAGACATCATTGCTTCACGAAAGTTAAACAAATACGTAACTTAAAGAAAGTTATTTACCCAAAAAAAAAAAATTGCCCTGTGAATTTTAATCCCTAGCCAAAGGCCAAACGAGGGTAGTAGGAATATAGAGTATATCTGTATATGCATACTCTTCCTTTGCATATGATAGATAGCATGTTCGTTAGGGTCTGAATAAATACATTACTAACAAATTGCAGTAAAGCAAAGTTCAAGATTTAATATGCCAAATTTTATGTCTGAATTAGGGATGGAAACAGGCCAGGCCAAGCCAGACTTCACCCTAAACAGGTCAGGTCTGTGTTACAAATATTTGACCCGAATCGACTGTTACACCGTCAAAGCTTTTTTTTTTTGTCCGGCTTGACTTGTTTAAGAAGCTGACTTACTGCGAAATGTTTAGAAGCTTCGATTTATATTAAGGCCTTTAAATAGCCGACAAAGCCAAGACCTTCATATAGCCCTCAAATAGGCCTAAACCTTTAAACAGGTCTTGAAAGGTCATTGAAAAAAAAAATTATAAATAAATATAAACAGATACCTAATAGGCCTAACAGCTTTCTTGAGAGGTCGACACACCTACTTAAATGAAATAGACTTTTAAAAGGCTTGAGCTCACTCATTTTCTAAACAGGTTAGGTCGTCAAAAGCTTTAAACAGTAGATCATAGGCGCGACAGTAGTCGACTGACTTATTTTCATCTCTAGTCGGAATATTGATTTCTAAGAACACCTTCAACCAATTGAATTGACAAGGTAAGCCATAGCAATAAACAAACAAGCATAAAGAAACATTATGACATATATTAGAGATAGAGAAAACGAAACAGTATATGATGGAATTTAAAGCTAAATAAATTTATATCAATCGGAAGATAATAATGAATAAAATTAATGATAGTGCACAAAATATAAGAAAAAGTAAGGTCACCTCTAGCGAAGACACAGAACAAGAAAAGTGTACTATAGAGATATTATATAGGGAGAATCATAAAAAAGTATATACAAACCAACTTATTTTTCCACCAGGACAAATACTATAAATTCTCCCTGTCAATTAGATTCCTAAACAGTAAAGCAAATGGCTTAATAATTTGCTTATCCATTCATCTCATTATTCAATTACATTTTGATATTTCAACCTCCAGTCACCACAAGTTACGGAGAACATATAAAGATGGAAAGATTGGGTCACAACTCAGTGCTCCCAATTCACCTTCTATTAGAATCCTAAGAATGGTTCCAAACAAGCAGCTTTGATTAAAAAAGAAGAAGAAAGAAACGGGACCACATCAAAACAATCAGAACAACTTGAATATATTATTCTACAACACAATGTCTCCATGGATGGCCCATGGATGGCCATCGAATTTGTCCTTATTTGCTAATAAAATAATGAAAAAATGCTTCTAGTTCACATTATTTATATATATTTATATAATAGAATTAGAATATAAATATATAAAAAATAATATAAAATTAATTATAATTAAATAATAAAAATTATATAAATATAAAATAATATATATATATATATATATATAAATAGATGTGAATAATATTACTCTAAAATAATATTATCACATTACTTGTAACTCAAAAACTTTAATAACAACTACCCACACGCACTCTACATCACAGACACAGACCCACGTCTGCCTTTTCATCCCGCAGTCACAGACACCCTCACACTCAATTTCATGGGTGGGTGCATGTCATGCACTAACTGTCCAAACCGTTGATCTGGCATCAAATCAAATCAACAGATGATATTGATGATCTGGAGCTTGAAATGTAGGTAATATTGTATTTATTTATTTTTTATCATAAATAGTTATGCATACAAATTTTTTTATAAAATTTTAACTAATAATATTTATACATATATATTTAAGTTTATACACAAAAAATTTGAATCACTACTTCTTCTTCTTTTATTATAAATAATTATACATACAAAAAATTATATGAATTTTAATTAATAATATTTATACATATTTTTTATCACAAATAATTAATTGTACATATACAAAATTTTATAATTTTAACTGATAATATTTATACATATACCTAAACTCATAAACAAAAATTTTGGATTAAAAAATAATTATGACACAATTATATATATATATATATATATATATAAATCAAATAATCAGTTATAATGGATAAAACTCATGATGTGTGGTACACGCACCTATGGTGGGTGTACGATAAACGACTCTAGACAGAGTACCTTCATGTAGTGCAGCTTTGTGGTGGGTAGAGGGTGAAGCTTCCAGCAGTGCTCACAGGTGGCTTGGGGTGGAGGGAAAAGAGAATGAAGAAGAAAGCAAAATGGAGGAAGGGGTTAGGGCCTGTGGAGAAAAAGAGGGAAAGCTTAAAATTAAAATTTAAGACCTTCGTCAAAGAAAAAAAAATTAAACTTAGCTTTTGATATGCTTGGTGCAAATCACCAATGGCTCATTTGAGTGAGCTTGTGAAATATATTTTTTTGTGATATTTTTTAAAATAATGTTTTAAATAAATAAAAATTATTTTATGTTTAAATGCAATTTGAGATATTTTTATATTTTTTGAACAATTTTTTTATGTTATAAAAAAGATTTTTTTTTGGAGAAGCATAAAAAACTAGCTAGCAAAAAATTACATGATAAAAAATGCAAAAAATTATTTTTTTAATAAAAAATATTTTTTAATCAAAATAAAAACATCCAAACAAGCTCTAAGATGCACATTACTTCACTGTGATGAGGTAGTAGAATCAAAGAATAGGTATGTAGAAAACAAGGTTAGACTAATTAAAATTGTGTGGTGAAACTTATATAGATATGAGATGAGATTAGATGTCTTTTGTGTAAATGAGTGTTAGCAGCATTATTCTAATAAAAAAATTAATAAAAATAAACACACATCTTATACTTCAAAATGATACAAGTGACATCAATTTGGTTTTCTAAGAAGGTTCACAATAATTTAATTCCTCATCAATGAAAAATGATTTCAAAATCGTCCTTCTAAATGCCACATTCAGAGATTAATCTAGGGGCAGAAACAGGCCAGGCTAGGCCAGACTTTGACTTAAACAGGCCTGTCCTTTATCCCAATTATAAGGCCTAAGCCTGATCTATAAGCTTGTAATAGGCTAATTTTTAAGGCCTGACTTGGCCTTTTTAAAAGTCTGACCTGACCTGAAAGCATATTTAAAGGCCTACTTTGTAATTAGGCCTTTAAATAGGTTAACAGACCTACTTTTAAATAGGCCAACAGACCTTTATATAGGCTAACAAACCTACATTTAAATAGGTCAACATGTCTTACATAAACTAACAGACCTACCTTTAAATAAGTTAATATACCTTTATATAGACTAATAGACCTAAGCCATGAAATAAGCCAACGAGCCTACTCAAAGTCAATAGGTCTTTGTTATAATTTAACACTCACCTTCTAATTTTATAAATGTTCATCACTTCTTACTCTAGTCTTTGGTCGATGTGGGACTTGGAGATATACCAAATTACTCACTTTCTTACTCTAATCTTTCAAGTCCCACATCGACCAAATATCAGAGCAAGAAAGTAGTGAGCATCTATAAAAGTAAGGGGTGAGTGTTAACTTATTATTTTCATTCTAATAAATATATTATATTAAATATATTAATAAATATGTTATTTTTATTTTAACTTGTTAACTTAAGTTTTAGTTACTAACTTTTATTAAAATTTAATTAAAAAATATATTAATATATTATAATAAATTAATAATTATAATTATAATTTATAATTATTATAATAATATATATTATATTATATATAATTAAATAGGTCGGTAGGTCTACCAAACTTAAAAGACCTATTAGATGGCACTGAGGCTGACCTTTTTAGTTAAACAGGCTTTTAAAAAGTCTTGACCTAACTTGTTTAGTAAAACAAGCTAAGCTGCCAGTCAGGTTCAGACAGTCGGCCATATAAGTCTGATGCAAATGCGACTCTATTTTCACCCCTAAATTAAACCAATGTCATTTTTTATTATTGAGAGATTAATTTGATGTCAATTTTTATATATTACGGAAATAAATTGATCATTTTCTATAAGCTTAAATATGTTTTAGTCCCTCTAAATATAGCGTATTTTGGTTTTGATTCTTATAAAATTTTTATTACGGTTTTGGTACCTCTAAATTTTAAAGTGAGTGAAGTTAGTCTATGTCATTATCTCAACTCTGTTAAGTGTTGATATAGCAAATGATGCTCTACCTCAGTGTTGCCACATGTCCTTTATCACTTTCTTCTTCCTCCCCCTCCTTCATCCCTATTTTTTTTATAAAACCATAAGCTTACAATATTTTAATTAAAAAATAAATAAAACCCATATAATTTCTCTCTCTAACATGTGCCAACTTCTATTGAACCCCGGCACCATAACCACCTTCACCGCCATCGCCACCATGCCCCTTTCTAAACCCAAATCCCCAAACAATGTACTAAACACAAATCCTCAAACAATGTCGTTCCCTGCAACTGCAAGCATTCTCCATCGTATTCTCCATCAACGACCTTGGACCTCCTCCTTCTTCTGTTTCAAATCTTAAACCCAAATCCTCAAACAATGTTGTTCCCTGCAAGTGCAAGTATTCTCCATCAGCGACCTTGGACCTCCTCATCCTTATTTTGGTCCTCTTTTTCGACTCATTCCTTTTATCCTCGTATATCTCATACATTTTCAACTCTCTCTCCCTCCTCCTCGCTCAATTCGCACCCAACCTTGACCAATTCCCGATCTCATGTCTGTTAGGGTTCTTCCTTTTCTTTATCACCTCCCTCATTGCGCTAGACCTCTGCTGCAGTGCCTATCCCGAAAGTGCCATGCGCCAGGGTGCAAGGGCCTTAAGAAAGCCACAACACACTTTCCTTTCTTGGGGACCCAAGCCTCGAGCTTTGCAATGGGGCAGCCACAACGTGCTCAGAAGAGCAAGACAACTCGACCATTGGTGGGAGCCATCTTCCTGAGCTCAGACCGGAGGCACTTGTAATCAGGGTTGCCCTCTCTCACGCCCTTCGAGGGAAGCCGATAAATCTCATCAAAACCACAACCAAACTCAAATTCTCCTTCATTTGCAACCACAACCAGACCTAACCTTGCACACGACTTGTTTAATAGACCCACAAGATGACATGGCTCCATGTGGCAAAGTGGATTGGTTGATTAAGAACATATGACAACGTTGAGGTGGAGTGCCATTTACCACATCATCATTTAACAGAATTGAAATAATGACATGAACTAACTTTACTCACTTGAAAATTTAGAAAGACCAAAATCGTAACAAGAATTTTATAGGGACCAAAACTAAAATTCACTATATTTAGAGGGACTAAAAATATCTTTAAGCCTTTTCTATAAATGAGATACTAAATATATCATTTTTTATGACCAAATTGATGTTACTTTGTATGACTAATGCACTAAATTAATATCAATTTTTTTTTACAGGATAAATTGAACATGTATCCTTAGGGGATTAAAATATGTGTTTGTACTAAAAAAATATGTGAATCAATTTTTTTTTCGATAGCATTTGGATGCATGTAATTGAGTTGTGCAAAGAAAGTAAAAAAATAAATGAGTAACATTTTAATTTATATTGACATATTAAGTGACTCTTTTATCACATAAAATATAATTTGTACTCCTTCTTTTCTTTTATGGCTTTATTAATAATAAACTTGAATTATTATTATTATTATTATTATTATTATTATTATTATTATTATTATTATTATTATTATTATTAAAACCAAAAACTTTGTTTATTTAAAAAAATAAATATTTTAAAAATTACTTTTAAAAATCCTACATTTGATCGTTAATAGTTAATTGTTTTTCAATGGGTTTTATTATATATATATATATATATATATATATATATATATATATATATAGATTATTAAAAAAATAGATAATCCAATATTTTATCAGTTTTTTTCTAATAATCCAACTAAAGATTATGTCAAATCTATCACAATGTTTGAACTTTTATTCTTTTTATGGCGTCAAAATAGGATGGCTCGCATTTCGTCGCTATCTTTATAATTTTTATTAACACAAGTTTTTTATATTCAAGCCAGCGACGGATCTTGCTTGCGTCGCTATAATAGTTAAATATTTAATATTTAATGTACTTTTCATTGAAAAATATAGTGATGGAATATATTTTGTTGTTATATATTTCTTACATTAAAACATTTTTTCAAAAGAAATAAATAGATTTAGTCATAAAAATTGTCTCAGATAATTTAGTGAAAATATTGTTCCATCTCTAATTCCATAATCTTTAAAGAAGAATTCTAACTTGTATCTACCACAATAAATCCGTTGCAAGTTCTATCGTTAATAGACATGGAATTCAATTCGTTGCTAATTCTCGTCACTGTCCGCTGGGTTTCTAGTAGTAATTTTTTGAGATATATACATGCTCTTTATTATTATGTAATTCTTTTCTTATTGCAATAAGTGGTGGTCACATTAATGGTTACAACCTTAATATAAGGCTTGTTAAATGATAAATTGTTAATATAATTATTATTTTTCTATTTTTAAAATCATTTTGTTATATGTTTTTCTTTCTTTTTATATTGATGATTTGGATTTTTTACTAATAAAATGGGGTCAAGGACCCATAACACAAAGCAAACTAATGCACTTAAAGAAAATGAGTTCCAGCAAAATCAAATTATTATTTATTACATAAATATTTAATTTACTTAAGTTGTGTAAACTAAATGTGTAAGTTACATAATATCATTTGGAATTATTATTATTATTATTATTATTATTATTATTATTATTATTATTATTATTATTATTATATATTATTATTATTATTATTATTATATTGTATACATCATTTGGCAATATTATTAGTCCCCATTTTATTCTTCGACTAGTTTTATTTTTATTTGTCATTATAATAATTTTTAACCTAAGATTTTTTAGCATTTTAGCATTATTGGTATAGTTTAGTATTCCTTCCGATAAAGGGATTGAAAAATTAAAGGGTGATATTTTTATTATAGTTTAAAATATAAATGTTATTAATGAAAATTTTACGATGTTTCTAAGGATACACAATAATTATTATAAAAAAATTCTGCATTAGGGCTATGTTTAGTATATTCCTTAAAAATATGGGTGAAAAATTGTGGGATAAATTTTTAGTATAATTTTATATAAATTCCATCAATTAATGAACTTTTTTTAATGATATACTAAAATGACTATAAATAAAAATATAATTTCTACATTAGAGGTCAAGTTGGTATATAACCTTAAGAAAGGGTGAAAATTTAAGTGGTAAATATATATATTTTTATTTTTTATATGGTGTATAAAATAGAAAAAATGATAACAAAGGAAAAATTACAATTTAAGAATTAGCACATATTGAACATCATTAAATAACAAACTAAAATTTCCCTAAGAATTGAAGAAGCTTTCAGCATATGAAGATGCCATATTGGCATAAGTTTTTTCATGTACATTATATGGGTAAAAAACACTAGTTAATAATAAAAATGATGAGAATAAAAGAGTGATATGATGTGTTGAAAACTTGCAAAGATAGAAATAAGAGAGATAATAAAGTAAATAAGAAGAATTATTAATAAATGAACACACACATATATATATATATATATATATATATAAAGGAGAGGCAGTGAAGAGTGAGAAGAGACTGTTGTTTTATTTTTCAAAATTATTATTTCTACACTCAAAATTCCTACGTCTTTCCATATACATATTATTTTTAGAAGAAAAAAAACAGGTGAGAGAGAGAGACGATGATGGGAAGTCAGAGAGATTTACAACTTTTTACCAAAGAAAAATTCTTACATGTACATAAATGTAACACATTATTTTTATATACAATCACAAAAAATTAAAAAAAAATAATAATTTTTTGTGATGAATAAGTTTAGTGAGATTTATTTTTTTTTCTAATTTTTTGTGTCTTATATATAAAGATAACGTGTTATATTCATGTGAATGTAAGAATATCTCTTTTCCAAAACTAATAGATGTATAAGACAAATAATGTATGAGTTTGAGCATAGAAAATAACAATGTTTATTATTATTATTTTCTCTCGATCTCCTCCTCCTCGTTTGTTCTTCTTCAGTATTTTCTCTCTCTAGAGCTAGAATCATCACTCCTTTCTCTCTCTTTATTGTTTTGCTCCTTTCTTGCAATTATGGGTTTTATCATACCTCATGTTCAACTTAGTATTTGGCAGTGACATTCTTCTAAAACTTTTCAAACATTTGTTACAAGAACATGGCACTTAAAAGTCCTTTATCAGTGTCTGCACTCAAACAGAAAAAGGAATAAGAAGAAGAACAGCAAAAGACCAAGAAATTGGGTTTTTTTTTCTATTTATCTTACTTTTTGTTTTTTGGGGGTTTACTGAAAAAGTCATTTTTAAAAAGCCTTTGACTCAAAAAATTCCTAAATTAAACTAATAAACAAGTAAAAGTAAAAGGGGGTTTTGTTGATTAAAACTAAAAAGAGAAATTAAACTTAAACCAAAACAAGAAACACAAATTGAATTACAAAGACATTGGTTATCACTAGATTTATATGATTATCTTACCTCCCTTTTACCAACATGATCAATTATGTTCTTATGCACACCCCATGTCTTCTTTAAGTTTCGCTTAATTCAAAGAACCGCTCAAATCAAACCCTAACCATTGTTTCTTGTAAAGCACCTTTTACACCTACCTAATGATTGCATTAAGAATTACCAATCACACTAAGGTCTAATCACACACGGATTAAATTACTTAGATCATATGTTTCACTAGTCATACCACCGCAAATCACAAGATAGCAATCCTAGTTTTACCTCTCTCGAAATTTGGCAAGAATATAAAAATCTTTATATTGATTTAAGAATAGAAACATATGAATAAAAACATAATTGTATTAATATAAAAAGTATGCAAGATTCACATAATCAAAACTAGAGTTTCATCTTCCTTAACTAATCAAGAAGTTTAGCCACACATGACAAAGTTAAAATCACAAGAAAAATAGAAGAAAAACATAGTTCAAAACGAAAGTGCAAAAGAAAACTAAAGATCAATCTAGTTTCCAAAAGTTGATGATCAATCTCCGATTCTCGAACCCGAGACCAATCTTGATCCAATCTCCTTCCCCTTGGTCTTTGTGTTTCCCTCGACCCTTGACGGCTCCTCCGCATAATCCCTTTAAGGGCTCTAAGCAACCCTATTTATAGGTTTGGATACCTAATTTAACATCAAAATACGAATTTAACTTTCTCAGTGCGACGACACGGCCGTGTCATATGACACGCCCAGCCCCCGTACTTTTCATTCTCGCCCAATTTCATGTATTTCTCGAGAAGAACACGGCCCTGTGCCTGTAATTTGACACGGGCCGTGTCGTTTGACACGCTACACCTCCTCGGTGACTGAGCCCCGTAATTTGACACCTTTATTTTCGTGCCGGATTCTTTACAAATGCTTTTCTTTCATTGCTTCAAGAGGTAATATTGATCTCCTTAAGCATTCATCTCTCTCCTTAAATGGTCATCAAGCTCGGTTCAATGCTAATGGACTCAAACACTCAAAGATATCCTAAAAAGTAATAATTCATTTATGAGTGTTTATAACCACATTTAAGCATAGTTTCATAATAAACATCCAATTAAGCTCTAAAGCAGAAAATTAGCTAAATATCAACAATTAAGCACATATGGAGTCCAATCAAATCAATCATAAGGCAATTAAAATATGGAAATAATCGACAGATCAGGGGTTTACTGAAAAAGTCATTTTTAAAAAGCCTTTGACTCAATTTTTTTTAAAATATAAGTTTTCTCTCCAGCCTCTTCATTATCACCGTTCTCCTCTTTTTCCACCACACCATTGGCCGGCGGCAATTGTTTCTTGCCACCACCGGCACCCACCTCAACTATCCTGGCACACGATGACGACCTTGACCGTCGGTCATAACTATCACTGGAGCCCAAGTGGACTGCAGCGGAATTAGCATTGAGCCTCCGATTCCTCGCTAGACCAAATTCCCTCTCGCGAGCCGTCCTCGAACCGCCCTAGATCTTATTCTCCAACGATGACTTTGGCCTCCTCGCTGGTGACTTGATGTTTCGTTCTCTACTGAGAGTCGTCCTCGAACCACCCTAGATCTTCTTCTCCGGCGACAACTCCAACCTCCTCATCGGTGACTTGAGTCTTCCCTCTTTGTTGCTTTGTTTGTTGGTTGCTTTGTCTTATTCTCTCTTCTCTGTGCGGTTAAAATGTTGTGATAAAATTAACTTGTTATGCAGGTTATAGGTCTTTAACATGAACCGTTAATCATTAAAATATATAAATTAATAGTCATTATTTTAAGAAGATCTATGTTCCAAACTCCTTTAAGAACATTTTAAAATTTTTTCATTTTTTTATTGTATGCGTGGGGCTTGTGCCGTAATCAATGTGTTGCGTGCTATATAGGTTAGCAATAATGATATTCTTACCACAAACAATACATACACTTCTTTTTACACATCTTTTAATACCATTGATTACATCATTTTTTTCTTATCACTTTCTTTCACTTAATCATTACTATTCACAAAAGGTGTGAATAATGGTGTTTTAAAAAAAATGATATATGAGCATCGTTTTTCATAAGTTAGAGTCACCGTAGGAGGGAAAAATCTTATAAACATCTGAAGGAAGAAATTTTTTCCTCCAAGTGGATCTCATACCTTTGATAATTGTGTAAGACTCATATTACAATTACAAAAATTAGAGATTCAATGCTTATAATGTGCGTGGAGGAAAGAGAGATTCAATGCTTATTTGAATGTTGAAAAAGATCTCGTGGAGGAAAGAATAAAGATTCAATGCTTATAATGTGTGTGGAGGAAAGAGAAATTTTGCTCTGGGAGGATATAAGAAGTTCTTCCATGGGAGGTAATCCGTGTACGTGTCTCCAAGTAAATTTGAAGATATTGAAAAAAGATCTCATGTGTGTTATTGTTATACAGTAATAAAGATTTAAATGTTTGTTTTTTTAAATGTTATTGTCGTGAAAGGACAAAGGATATTTGTAATATTTATATTTTCTATTATTTTTGAAAAATATAATATAGATGAAGTCAAAGTGGGGACTGTGAGATGTGGAGTTATTTCGCTGTAGTGTTTTATCTCCCTCTTTATGGTATTTTCTATCTTTTTGTAGCACTTTAGTTTTTTTGGTTGGATTTTTTTCATGTGAGTTGCCACCGGTTGTTTTGGTTTTTTCTTTCTTTAATTTTTTAGTTTTTTTAGTATAAATTCATCTAAATCAATATATTTGAAGAGTTTAGTTTTAAATTTTTTTAAAATGTCTCTTGTTATGATAGATTTTTTTTATAGATAACAGAGGTTTAACGCTTTAAAACTCTCCCCAAAAGAGAGGAGCAGGAACCAACAAACAACCAATAGAGGTGGAAATAGGCCAAGCTACCTATCAGGAGCCTATGGCTTGACTTGCATGAGGTCTGGTCTGGCCTAACCTATTTACTAAATAAGTTAGGCTAAGACTTTTTTAAAAACCTGTTTAACTAAAAAGGTCAGGTCTCAAGCCATCTAATAGGCCTTTTAACCTTGACAGGCCGACTTAACCTATTTAATTATATATAATATAACATATATTATTATAATAATTATAAATTATAATTATAATTATTATAATAATTATAAATTACAATTATAATTATTAATTTATTATAATATATTAATATATTTTTTAATTAAATTTTAATAAAAGTCAATAATTAAAATTTAAGTTAGTAAGTTAGAATAGAAATAACATATTTATTAATATATTTAATGTAATATATTTATTAAAATGCAAATAATAAGTTAACACTCACCCCTACTTTTATAAATGCTTTCACTACTTTCTTTATTCGATCTTTGGTTGATGTGAGACTTGAAAGACTAGAGTAAGAAAGTGAGCAACTTGGTATATCTCCAAGTCCCACTTCGACCAAAGACTAGAGGAAGAAAGTGGTGAGCATCTATAAAATTAGAAGATGAGTGTTAAATTATAACAAAAGCCTATTGGCTTTGAGTAGGCCAATTAGCTTATTTCAAGGTTTAAGCTTGTTAGCCTATGTAAAGGCATATTGATGATGTGTGTGAAACAACATCATGTTTTGTTCTTGTTTTGCATGCATTCTTGAGCATTTTAGGCATTTTAGTTTCCCTTTTTGGTTAGTTTTTCCCTTAGTTCGGATAACTGCGGTGTTTTTGATTTTCTTGTGCAGGATTAATGTTGATTTGACATTGGATTGAATGGAATGCTCGCATGATTGAAGTTGGAGCTTAATGGATAGCAATAAAGGTGCAAAAAGGTCATTCCAGAGGGATCCACGGCCTGCCCGTGGATCAAACCACGGCCAAGGATCGAGGGACAACTTAAAGAAGGAAAAGAGAACTCCAGTGAGTTCCACGGTCGTGGAATTCAACAGAGTGCAAAATTGGCCTGTGGCAGAGAGATCCACGGCCGTGGATCGCAGTGCGTAGCAGCTTTTATGTTTTTCTTTTTATTTCTTTTAGGGGCTTTTTAGCCAATTAAAACCTTAGGGTTATAAATAGAGGTTCTGAATACAATGAGGGGGTTCTAATTTGGCTTTGGGAGGAGGCACATTGGAGGCTTTGGCTCTTGATCTTCATCTTTCTTCCCTCTTCTATCTTGGATTACAGGTTTGGATGTTTAAGAACATGTTTTCTGATTTCTTCTTCTCTATGTCTGAGTAGTTTCTTTTGTTTCTTGGATTGGGCAATGCCCTTTGATACATTGATAATGATTAATTGACGTTGTTTCCCCTTTTATTAATCTTGAATGTTCTTTGATTCAATCCTTATTGCTTTTATTCATGTGAATTTGTTGGCCACTTATTTGCATCTCATAGGCATTTAGGGACGTACTGAGAGGTGAACCTAAGTGTTGGAACCATAAGAATTGAACTTAAGGTCTAAATCACGAGAGTAGTTTTAGCCTTTCGAGAATTCAATGAATTACCACAAAGCGTAATGAGTTCAATTTAAATTCAATTACCACAAGAGTAGGAATTGGTTTAATTGGGCACGGATCTTGTATCTTGAGAAAGAACATTAACTAATTTAGGGTAATTCACCTTCAATTGAATTTTAGATTTAATAGAAGGGTTGTCAATTAGGATTTATCTTGTATCATTGTGATATCCCAATCTTGAAAGCTTTCTTGAATCTGAATACCTTTCTTGATAACTTGCTATTTTTGTTCTAAATTCTGCACTTTGATTTTTATTTAATTGCTTTGTTACTACATTCTTCTTAATCAACAATCATATTCCCTTTTGTTTAATTTAATTGAATTAATTAATTAATTGGTATTCATAGACACAGTCCCTGTGGATTCGATCTTTTTATTACTTGACAACGAAATCGTACACTTGCGGATTTCACGCATCAAGTTTTCGGTGCCGTTGCCGTGGACTGTGTTTTTCTTGAATATCAGTTTAATTTTTAATTTAATTACTTTAAACCTTTTTCTTTTATTTGGTTCATACGTTCTTGATTTCTCTTTGACTCTCTGTAGGCAATTTCTCTTGTCTATGCAAAGTACTAGACGTTTTGGGACTCTTATTGAAGCAGATCCTGAAATTGAAAGAACTTTACGTAGAAAGAGAAGACAACAAAGGCAAAGAGTAAGAGAAATATCTGAAACACCACTTGTCATGGCAGCAGCTGAGGATAATAAACTGTTAAAAGAGTATGCAGCCCCTAATGCTCGGGGTTTGCGATCTAGAATTGCTCGGCTAGACATTGAAGCCAGGCACTTCACCATACCTCCTGCCTTACTTTCTATGATAAGGCAGAACCAGTTTGGAGGATTGTCGTCAGAGGATCCTAATGATCATGTGGATATGTTCTTGGAGTTCTGTGAGACCCTCAAGATCGAAGGCGCCTCTGTTGATGCTATTCGTCTCTGCCTGTTTCCATTATCTTTGAGAGATAGAGTTAGAGCTTGGTCAAGTCCGTTCTCGCCGAGACGATAACTACTTGGGACCAATTGGAGCAAGCCTTTTTGGACAAATTCTTTCCACCTTCCAAGACTGCTCACCTAAGGACCCAAATCACAAGCATTGTTTAGAAAGATGGCGAGTCATTGTCAGAAGCTTGGGATAGATATAAGGCTTTGCTGGAAGCCTGCCCACACCATGGGTTAGAGAAATGGTTAATCGTCCACACCTTCTACAATGGTTTGGAATATTCTTTGAAGGTGTCTCTTGACTCCGCAGCTGGTGGAGCTTTGATGAATAGAAGGCTCACAGAAGCTTATGGGATAATTGAGAGTGTAGCTTCAAATCATCACCAATGGGCTAATGAAAGAGGGCACAACCCGAGAAAGCTCTCGGGAGGTAAGTTTGAGGTAGATGGTATTGATTTAATTATGTCAAAGTTTGATTCTTTGAATAAACATTTTGACATACTTGAGAAAGCTCATGTTAATGCCATAGATGCCTCTAACAATTTTTGTGAGATTTGTGGAGCACAGGGACATATTGGTGCTGAATGCCAAGTTGGAATGGGATCCTCACATGGTGCACCGGTGGAGCAAGTAGAATCATGCCACAATTTTCATGACTTCAACCAAAAGGAGAGGAATATTCCGTATTCTGAAACTTCCAACCCTGGTTGGAGGTCACATCCTAACTTCTCTTACCGGAATAGTCAATATCAAGTTGGGCAAGGTAGTGCTCAACCCTCTTCTGGATTTCAATAGGTACAAAAATCTAGACTTGAGTCTCTTCTTGAGAATTTTGTTGAGAGCCAGTCTAAGCAGAATGAGGAGTTTAGGCACATAGCAAGTTGTAACTGAGGCAATTAAAGAGTTGTCAGCTAAGGTTGACAATTTAGCTATTCATAATAAGATGTTAGAAACCCAGATTGCCCAACAAGCAAGCACTTCACATAGGATCAAGGTAAGTTTCTCAACCAAAATAAACCCGGGAATGAATAACACAGTGAGTTTGAGAAGTGGCAAGAAATTAGAGGATTCCATAAAGGAAAGTTTTTTAAAGACCTCTTGGCGAATGAGGAAAAAGATACTAAGACACAATCCTTAGAGGAGGAGGAAACTAGTGAGAAAGTATCTAAGTATGTACCACACGAACCTTACCAACCCCCACGCCTCTTTCTTTCAAAGATTGGCTAAGGCCAAGTTAGATAAGAACCTTTCGGGAAGTTCTTAGAGGTCCTAAAGAAATTGTACATTAATGTACCATTCACTGAGGCGTTGAAACAAATGCCTACCTATGCTAAGTTTCTTTAAGGATATTTTGTCAAATAAGAGAAAGCTTGAGGCAATAGAAACCATCAGCTTTAATCGAGGAGTTAGGCCCAATTCAAAATAAATTGCCTCCAACTAAAAGATCCTTAGCTTCTCTATTCCTTGTTTGATTGGTAATACTAGTTTTGATAAAGCTTTATGTGATTGGGAGCTAATATTAGTCTTATGCCTTTTTAATATTAAAAAATTAGAGGTGGGTGAGCCAAAACCCACAACAATCTCCAAGTAATGAGAATGTCGAATCATCAAGTACCCCATAACCATCTTGGAGGATGTTCTCATTTAGGTCCCTTTGTAAGTTTTACATGAACCAAGGCATGGATTTTGTTGTGCTTGATATGTCCGATGCTACAATGCCGATCATACTCGAGTAGACTTTCCTTGCCAATAAGGGCGATCATTGATGTCTCATATTGACTCATTTGAAATTGACTTTGCGATTGAATGATGAGGAAGTAGTTTTTGATGTTTTTAAATTTGAAAATAATTCTAATTCCTCAAATTCATGTAATTGCATAGATGCTACTAATGTACTTTGGATAATGTTGTGGTTTCGGTGTGCGTCGGTGGTGATGCTATGCTAGAAAAGACCTTGCCTAACTCCTACCAAATTTAGAAGTCGTAAGTGATTTCAAGAAAGAATCTAAGAAGCACCACAAACAAGTGTGTCGAGAAACGTGAATTTAAACTCGCTTATGATAAAGTTCTTGTTAATAACTCGCTTCTACATTTGGGTCCTAGTAAGTTATGGTCTCTAAATGGTGAGGACCATATAAGATTGTTCGAGTTTTATCCTACCCGTGAGATGCTTCAGGTGAAGAAAGAAGGTCATAAGCCTTTCATGATAAATAATCGAGAGACTGAAACACTTTAAGGAGTGGGGTTGTAAGCACTACTCCATTAACATCACGAGTACAAAACCATACCAAAGTCAAGCTAATGACTTTAAACAACGCTTCTAAGGCAACCCAAGTTTCTTTGTTTTTTATTTTTCTTTTTATTTCTTCTTTTTCTTTTGACTTTGTGTGTTGGATTGCTGGTTTGATCTTTATCTCATGAATCTTATTTAGGTTTGACCCTTTTTGAAGCTCAAATTAGAAGAAGAGTGAAGTCAGAAGGTTTCACACTCAGCTCATGAAAAATTCTATGGCCATGGATTGAATATCAGAAGTTTTTCCACCACCGCAGTGAGTTATTTTCTTTTCTTTTTACCCTTCTCTTGTTTTAGATTTTTACATTGGGGACAATGTAGGTTCTAAGCTTGGGGGGATATTTTCATATTTTCATTTTCATTTTAGATAATTGGTGTTGTCATTTAGAGTCTCATGCATTCTCATGCCTTGTTTTGCATTGCATTTTCTCATTCATCATATTTCTTGGGTTTTTGGTTGAACTTGTGCCCCTCTCTTGAGGATTTTGAGATGATATTGATTTGGAACCCAATTTGTTGATTCTTGTGGTAGGCAACAAGCATTGTTTTAATTGATAGTACATGGTGATCTTTTGATAGTTGATAATTAGCATATGTTCTCCTATTTAAGTTTCTTATTGAATTTTTCAAACCTCTAAATGTGAGTTTTGAGCCTATTTGGGACTTATGCAGACAGTATGATTTTTGTTCACATTCTTTGTGTTGAGTGATATTCCTCATTGATCTTGTGCTCTAGAACTTGATTTGAAACCATTTTGATAAAATTTTTAGTTGCATGCTTGAATATGATTAAAGCATCTTAGGTATTTTTCTCGACCTTCTGAATTTGTTACAGGTTTCATCCACTAGTTGCCCAATTTGAGCTTATTGCATATTTAATTTTCTTGATGCCTATGATGATATATTATTGGTAATCATTTAGAGTATTAAATGGAGCAAAGTTGGTTTGAAAGTTGTGAAAAGTGTGTTGGAATCATATATGAATGACATTTCTCTTTCTAAAAAAAAAAAGGGGGCAAATAAAAGAAAATCATAAGAAGCTTGAAAAAAGAGGAAAGAAAAGAAAAGAAAGGAAGAAAATTCTTTGAAATGTGGAGTTGTTTTAGATTGAAATATTGCCTTTGCTCCATTTAATTTCTATTGGATTACTTGTGTTTATTGAGAATCTTGATGAGCCCTTTTGCACCCCTTTTGTGCAAACCTTCCTTTCTCTTCCTTACCTAACATCATTCCCATGACCCCATTACAACCCTTGAAAAACCTTTTGATTCTTGCATGCATACTGATTATTAGTAGAAATTTGGTTTCTTATCAAGCATATGGTAGTGCATTTTCTTTGAGGGATTTTGAGCGTATTGTTACCCTTAAACACTTTGAGTGTGGTTAGTAGAGTGAACTTAATTCAATCAGTGAGGATGCATGATTTCTGATAACTTAGACTCTAATTGGACTTGATTTCGATTACCTCTCAGATTTTTTGGTTGCCTTAGCCTATTGCTTGATATTATTTTCTGGGTTCCTTATTCTTTGATTGTCTATTGATCCAATCTTGGTTTGACATTAGTTATTGCAGGGACAAGCAAAGTATTAAGCTTAGGGTGATTTGATGTGTGTGAAATAACATCATGTTTTGTTCTTATTTTGCATGTATTCTTTATTTTAGGCATTTTAGTTTCCTTTTTCTTAATTTTTCCCTTAGTTTGGATAACTGCGATGTTTTTGGTGTTCCTATCTCATGGATTAATGTTGATTTGACCTTGGATTGAATGGAATGCTAGCATGATTGAAGTCGGAGCTTAATGGATAGCAATAAAGGTGCAAAAAATTCTATGGCCATTCCAGGGATTTTTCCACCACCGCGTGGATCAAACCACTTCTCATGGATCGAGGGACAACTTAAAGAAGGAAAAGAGAACTCCAGGTTCCACGGCTTGGGGAACCATCCATTTTGGAATTCAACATTTTAGAAATTGGTATTGTCATTTAGAGATCCACTGCATTCTCGCATGCGTTGTTTTATGTTTTTCTTTTATTTCTTTTGGGACTTTTTAGCCAACTTAAAACCCTCTTATAAATAGAGATTTTGAATACAATGAGGGGATTCTAATTGGTTTGGAAGGCACATTGGAGGCTTTGACTCTTGATCTTCATCTTTCTTTGTTTCTAATTGATTATGGGTTTGGATGTTTAAGAACATATTTTTGATTTAGCTTGTTCTCTATGTCCGAGTAGTTTCTTTTGTTTCTAGATTGAGCAATGCCTTTGATACATTGATAATGATTAATTGACGTTGTTTTCCTTTTATTAATCTTGAATGTTCTTTGATTCAATCTTTATTGCTTTTATTCATGTGAATTTGTGCCAGAACTTGATTTGCATCTTATAGGCATTTAGGGGCGAAATTTTTAGTTGAACCTAAGTGTTGGAACCATAAGAATTGAACTTAAGGTCTAAATCACGAGAGTAGTTTTGGCCTTTCAGGATTCAATGAATTACCACAAAGCGTAATAAGTTCAATTTAAATTCAATTACAGATTTAATTGGTTTAATTGATGCCTATGATGATATATTATTTGAAAAGAACATTAACTAATTTAGTAGGTAATTCACCTTCAATTGAATTTGTTTTAATAAAAGTGGTTGTCAATGAGGATTTATCTTGTATCATTGTAGTATCCCAATCTTAGAAAATCATAATCAATACCTTTCTTGATAACTTACTATTTTTATTCTAAATTCTGAACTTTGATTTTTATTTAATTGCTTTGAAACTACATTCTTCTTAATCAACAATCATATTTCCTTTTGTTTAATTTAATTGAATTAATTAATTAATTGGTATTCATGACATAGTCCTTGTGGATTCGATTTTTTCTTACTTGACGACTAACATCATTCCCTTGGCCCCATTTCAACGCATCAATTGACTTTTATTTAAAGCATGCAGGTCTATTATTAGTAGAAATTTGACCTATTTAAAGCATATGGTATGTTAGCTTTGTAGGTTTTTGAGCGTTTAAAAGTAGGTTTCACCCTATTTAAAGGCACTTTTGCAAAGTGGTTTAATTAGTGAACTTGATTCAATCAAAGTTAGGCCATGCATGATTTTTAAAACTTCACTCTAAAAATTGGCTTGATTATAATTCACCTCTCGGCCATTCTTTGGTTGCCTTAGCCTATAATTGATATTATTTTCTCGGCTTGTTTAAGCCAAATTCTTTATTGTCTCTTGATTCCACCCCTAACAACCAAATATACAAAAAACATAAAGAGGAACAACAGAAACAAACTAATAAGAAAAGGCAAAAAGAACCTCAAAACTCAAGAACAAAACCAAGAGATCTTCTGTTCCTCTAAGATGGCATCACTCATAAATCTGAAAGTTTCTTTAGTCCTAGCTAACCTTTTCTGATGCATAAACCGTAAGTCCTTGAAACATCTCCTGATAGAGTGGAATTTGTTTCAAAGGAAGTGCATCTTCCACGGGACAATCTTGTCATTACCCACCCACGTCAAGGCAAGCAAGGAACCAGAAGCAATCAAGATCGGATATTGTAAAACTCATGTTTTTTGAAGAGACACTTCAAGAGCAAAAATAATGGCCAGAAAGTTAACTTCATTAGCATCACAGCACAACACAGATTTAACACAATGACATCTTCCCACACACATCCTTAAGAGTACCTTTGATAACAAACTTCCTCAAATTACTTCTACCATCCAAACTCAAAAAGACACCTGGAACTAAGAAGCACGCATGCATTTTATGTTTTTCTTTTTATTTCTTTTGGGACACACCAAATTCAAAAATTGTAGGACACAAGGTTATATATATATATATATATATATATATATATATATATATTCTAATTACAAAATTTAAGTAAAAAAAGGCTTCATAATTTATTAATATCATTTCTATAAACTTAAAGTTTTACAATATTTTAATATATAAGGACATATTTTACCAATTTTCTTCTACTTAATAAGCCCCTCCTAAAAAATATTTTGGAGCATACTTTCTTTGATATTGATATATTAAAAAATCTCTTAAACTAACTTAATCTTGAATAACTTGAATGAATACATGTGCATAAAAAAAATTAACTAGAGGAATATTGGTATGAAACAAGTTTCATCTCAACATTTAGTGGACGATTTGAGAGAGCAAAGGTAGAAGAAGAAGTGTTGGAACCATAAAATAACTGGTGTGGTCTAAATAAAACTTAAAAGTTTAATAGCCTGTATGAAAAGATAATGAATTAAAATAAAGTGTGAAAATAGTTCACTTTAGAATTAGTTACGTACCACAAGAGTAGGGTTACGGTTTACTAATTGAACGTTAATCATGAAAACATTTTAAAAAATATTAATGGATCGTTCAAGTCGTGTTCAATTGAATTTCGTTTAAACGTGTCCGAAAGTATCTAAGCATGTCCGAGACCTTTATCTTGTCCGATGGTATCCAAATCTGAAAAAAATAATTTTTTGAATCGAATACACTTTCTTGATAACACGTTGCTATTTTTGTTCTATGTTCTCGCACTTTGATTTTTATTTAATTACTTTGTTACTACGCAGATATGTCTTAATTAACAATCATATCCGTGCTTTTATAAAACATAAGGAGTCCTTCTAACAACCTGTTGTCCTATCGAGCCAGGGAGCTTCTATTTTCGAACATCCTGTACATTAGACTTCAAAAACTCCGAAGAAAATGAAAAACTAGAATACCAACCCCTAGTCCAATACTCAAGTCTTAACTTAACTTGTATGTAGACCTGCTCCCATATTGGTTTAACTTTATCAAACACTAACCTGTTTCTAACTTGTCAAATTGTCCACATAACAATAAAAAATAAAGGCACCCACAATTTTTTTTGAAAACCAAACAAGTCAATATCCACCCACGAGTCAAAAAAAGTACGTGAGTCAGAAGGGGAAGACCATTAGAAGCTCTACCAATCCAAACAAGTACACTATAATTTCCAAGAAAAAGAACAAGTGAAAAAGAGATGTTCAATACTTTCCTTATCAACAATACAAAAGGGGCATCCTTCATCACTTACCTGAATTAAGTTGAGCTTCCTAAGGTGATCTTTGGTGTTCAATCTTCCCAACAACACAAACCATACAAGCAGTTCAGCCCTTGGAGTAGCTAGACCCTGCTAGACGCATTTTGTAAAATTACTAGAAAGACACATGGATCCTGATAAAGATGCTTCAACAAGCAAGAACGATTTAATTGAAAAGGATCATTTAGAGTCAAATTTTCAAAAAAGCTTATCTTCAGTCTCTTTATTAAAAGAAGCTTGGGATAACAAAATATTCAACTTGTTAAGTTGTTGCAACTCCAATACAAATAATGCACGTCTCCAAAGAAAGTTCCACCTCCAACAATACCCATCCCACATACCGAACTCCGTAATTACTTATTTTTTTTGCAAAGAGACAGCAAACAACCTTGGAAATTTATCTTTAAGTCTTCCATCACCAATCCACTTATCTTCCCAAAACAAAGACTTCATACCATTACCCACATTCATCCAAAAGCCATGCTGAATTATTTTACTTACTTCCTTTCCAGAATTTGTAATATTAAAAACATCCGTCCAAGGACCCCTCTAGAAGATAATTGCTGATCAACAAGCAATCTATCCAAGATCAAATTATACTTAGAGCACAATACCCGCTTCCATAAGGGTTTATCTTCAGCTGAAAATTGCCACCACTATTTGAATAACATAGCAACGTTTTTAATAACCAAGTCACCCACTCCAAGCCCTCCCAAAATTTTTGGCTTTTGAATAACACTCCATTTGATAAGAGGCAGTCCTTTCTTATTAATATCACTTCTCCAAAAAAATGTACTTTGGATCCTTATAATTTTTTTGACCACTGCCACCAGAATTTTGAAGAGTCCAAGATAATATAAACGTAAATTATTAAGTACAGACTTAATTAGCACGAGTCTACCTGATCTAGACAGAAGGCTCACCTTCTAAGAAGCAAGTCTATTTTCAATCCTATCCACAATCGGCCTCCATGTGTCCACTTTTCTCGGACTTGACTCAAGAGGAATTCCCAAATACTTTATTGGCAAGGAAGCAACCGAGCACCTTATCCTGCTGCATACCTTATCAATCCACTGCTGTGGGCCTGAAAAAAGAATGAGAGCTGACTTTGTATAATTTATGTTCAGTCCAGACATGACACCAAAACAATCCAGTAATCTTCTATAATTAAGGATAACTTGTTCCTTAGCAGGGCAAAAGACTATTGTGTCATCTGCAAACTGGAGGTGAGATAGTTCCACCTTATCCTTCCCAATGCAAACACCTTCTATCAACCCGGCTTCCTTGGCTCGCCACACCATCTGATTGAAAACCTTCACCACCAAGACAAATAAGAAAGGGGATAGAGGATCTCCTTGTCTTAGGCCACACTTAGGGGTGGAAATAGGCCAGACTGCCCGTCAGAGGCCTATAGCCTGGCCTAACCTATTTACTAAACAAGTTAGACCAAGGGTTTTTTAAAAGCCAGTTTAACTAAAAAGGTCAAGCCTCAAGCCATCTAATAGGCCTTTTAAGCCTGATAGGCCAACCTCGCCCTATTTAATTATATATAATATAATATATATTATTATAATAATTATAAATTATAATTATAATTATTAATTTATTATAATATATTAATATATTTTTAATTAAATTTTAATAAAAGTCAATAATTAAAACTTTAGTTAGTAAGTTAGAATAGAAATAACATATTTATTAATATATTTAACGTAATATATTTATTAGAATGAAAATAATAAGTTAACACTCACCCTTACTTTTATAGATGTTCACTACTTTCTTACTCTGATCTTTGATCGATGTGGGACTTGAAAGACTAGAGTAAGAAAGTGAGCAACTTGGTATATCTCCAAGTCCCACATCAACCAAAGACTAGAGTAAGAAAGTAGTGAACATTTATAAAATTACTTTTATAAATGTTAACTATTTTCTTATAACGATGTGAGACTTGAAAGACTAGAGTAAGATAGTGAGTAACTTGTTATATCTCCAAGTCCCACATCGACCAAAGACTATAAGAAAGTAGGAGCATCTTTAGAAGGTAGTGTTAAATTATAACAAAGGCCTATTGGCTTTGATTTCTTATTTCAGTCTTAGGGTTGTTAGTTTATGTAAAGACATATTGACTTATTTAAAGGTAAGTCTGTTAGCCTATGTAAGACATGTTGACCTATTTAAAAGTAGGTCTGATAATCTATGTAAAAGCTTATTGGCCTATTTAAAGGTAGGCCTGTTAACCCATTTAAAGGCCTCATTGCAAAGTAAGCCTTTAAATAGGCTTTCAGGCTAGGCTAGGCTTTTAAAAAGGTCAGGTCAGGCCTTAAAAATTGGCCTATTACAGGCTTATAGGTCAGACTCAGGCCTTATAATTGAGATACAGGTCAGGCCTGTTTAAGGCAAAGTCTAACCTGGCCTGACCTATTTCCACCCCTAACCACACTGCATATTGAAGGGCAGTGTTGGTATACCATTCACCAAAACTGATATAAATGCCATTGAAATACATTGAGACGCTTATATTCTCCATTTCACTCCAAAACTCGTGCACTTTAGCACATGATCAATAAAGTTCCATCTAACTGAATCATAGGCTTTCTGAAAATCAAGCTTTATGATCACTATAAAAATTTTATGCTTCTTAAACTAATGAACCGCTTCACTAGCAATTAGCATCCCATCAAGGATCTGCCTTCCACTAACAAAAGCTGGCTGAGTCTCGCCCACTAAGTCTGGCACGACCTTTCTTATCCGTGTAGCTAAAATTTTAGCAAGTACCTTGTAGATACACCTAACCATACTAATAGGTCTATACTCTGACATGTAGCTAGCCCCTTTTATCTTCGGAATTAAAGCTACCCAAGTCATATTTACCTTTCTTGGCCAGAGAACCCGATGAAAAGAAATCAATAATAAAATTTGAGAATTCTTCACCTATTACACTCCACATATTCTTTATAAAATTTAAGTTGAAACCATCATACCCGAACAATTTTGTAGGTTCACAACACCACATAGCATTTCTTATCTCATCCACGGTTAGCATAACTTCAAGAGCCAACGCTTGTTCTTTATTAATACACAGCAACATACCTTCTTGGATTTCAATAGTTGGTAGAGGCTCCTGTTTGTAAAGATCCTTAAAGAGCTTTCTTGCCACTTTTTAATATTTTTAAGGTTTTGAAAAACCCTCATTCCCACCTTTAACTTGAGAATCTATTTTTTTTTCTTCTCCTGTTAGCAGCTATAGCATGAAAATATTTTGTGTTTTTGTCTAACTCCTTAAAGTATTTTTCACGAGATAACTGCCTCTAGTATTCTTCTTTTCTTCTATACCATTTTTTGGAGTGACTTATAAGAGCATTCTTCCTAGCCATCTCAACTTCATGCAGATCTCCCACTTTAGCCTAAAGGTCAATTTTGGATAACTCCATCTCCAGACACTTGATTTTGTTGTCATTATGGCAAAAAAATTTCCTTATTCCATTTTTTTTATAGGATCCTTCAGCCCCTTCAACTTTTCCTCAACTGATATATTACCCAGATTCTTCCATTCCATTTCCACCATTTTCGTAAAGTCCTTATGCGAAAACCAAGAGTCTAGCAACCTAAAGGGCTTTGGTCCCCAATTCAAGGTCTCTGATTCAAGAAACAAAGGCGAGTGATCCGAGACTGACCTTCTTAGACCGCATAGTTTTAGGTTCTGAAAAATTACAAGCCATTCATTCTCCACAAACATCCTATTCAATTTACTGTGTCACCTTCCTCTCGATCAAGTAAATTTTCTTCCAATAAGAGGCATGTCTACAATCCCTATATTTTGTACCCACTCAGCAAAATCTGCCATACTTGGTGACATAACACATTGCCCTTTACTTTCCTCAGGTAGAAGCACCTCATTAAAATCCCCTATAATGTGCATAGGGGCCGTTACCACCTACTTAAGGTTTAGTAATTCTAGCCACACTGTGTTTCTTTCACTACGACTATGGGGACCATATACCAACAGGATAGGACAATGAAATTTCTGCTTAGATACAATTCCTTCCATGTATACCCACCTTTGGTCATACAAGATATTTTTTTGAATAAAGAACTCTTTATCCCAAATACAAATTAGACCCCCACCACCGTTTATTACTTCCACAGAACACCAACCACAATCAATTCTACCCCACAGACTTCGAATTTTATGGTCAATAAGCATTGAGTATTTCGTTTTTACCATACCCAAGAAAGAAATATTTTTTCCACCACCAATTTTTTCACAATAACACATTTCCCCCCACCTCCAATACCCTTAATATTCCACCATAAAATACGCATATTAAAACAGAAAATGGCACACCTGTAACAAGAGAGCTCACAGTCTCCCTCTTGACTCCCGCATCTTTGAAGCTTTCCTGCTCCTTTTCTTTACCGATTTCCTAGCATTTTGGAGGGTTAAGATTGTCTCCTCTTCATTTGAAGCCACCAAACTAGCTATCTTTTCCACCTTCCAAGTTTCTTGAGCTTCCTCAACATCCTCTGCGTCATCCCCTGTGCAAGACGTTGAGAAACCTCCAGAATTTTGATTATCAAACACATTCTGATTCTAGCATTCACGACAATGCTATTAGGTGAGTTTTCATTAGAGACCGCTCGGTTGGGCCCAAAGCTAGGGGGATATAAGTTTGAGTAATCACTTTCTACTTCGTCACACCGAATGGGCGTATGGTCCATTTCACTTTCATTTATCCCACTTATTAAGATTGATTTTACGTTGTTAACTAACGTGGACCTAAGCAGACCCAAATGCATTTCGTCAATTACCTCCTCCGTCCTCCTGTCATCACTAAAAGCTACCATGTACGTTCTAGCAGGAGAGTGACCAACCTGAGACATTAAAGGTTGATCATAGAAACATTCAATATATCTATGTTTTCAACCTTGTGATAAATGAGCCATATCCATTCCCAACACTTCATTAAAAATTAAGTCCCCACCGACCACCCCTTGTCCTTCTCGTTGATCCTGGATTGAAAATACTACCGGAGACTATGCCTCATCTTTTTCGGCAAACTCATCATCTCCTATCCCCGATGAAGATGGACTCATCGAGTTACGCTCCATCCTTGGGGCGACACTACACTTCTTCCACGTGCACCCTACATCCCTTCCAACTTCCTTGACATAGACATTGAATCCCTTGCCATCTACTGATAGATAAACCCAGCCACCAATCAAAGGCCAGTACTCTGTATCTATTAACAGTCTTGTAACACCAATAGACAAGGCAAATTCAGTTTTCTTGTCAAAACAAATGACCTCACCCTAGCACTCTCCAATCTTTTTTAGGTTATCACAAGACCAAACATGGGGAGGAATACTAATGCATTTAAGCCATACTCTCCTGGTTAAACAGAAATCTTCCTATGACCATCTTCTATAATTCTCAAAGTAATTCTTCAAAAAATCACCCCTGATGACAAAGCTTCCTCCATATCTTCCACGAATGTAAATGTCAGAAGAACTTTATGCTTACCCATGTCTCGCACATTTGTGATTGAGGACCATTCACTTATCAGTTTTACCACTAGGGTGTTAATATCAATAAGATAAGATATCACCCCAACGACACTTCTTCTCAACCATCCCATATTTTCTTCACATACTTGACCTTTAACCACCTTTGTCTCTTCCTCTGGGAATTCCTCAACACTCTTCTCTATTTTCATAACCTTCCTATCATCACATCTATCAATCTTTCTTCCCCTGATATTTTGGTGATGCAGAGAGCCCCTGTTTCTCAGTTGAGTTGCAGAGTTTGTGATAACAACATCTTTATATGATTGCCCATCCCTAAGCTTCATCCTTCTTCTCTCACCATGTACTGCCACCTCCTTCTGTTGTTTCTTACTTTTCGCAGAGACCTTGTGATTGATCGTTCTTGAGTATGCCGCTTCCTGCACCTTCATTACAAAACCTCTAATCACCATCCCATTTAATCTCTCAATTGCCCTTAAGGCCTCCCTGCGCCAATAGAACTGAACGAAGCCAAAGGGCGAATCGCAGGATCTCATCTTTTGCATAGAGATGTAAATGTCCGCAATTTTCCCCTCATGCTTGAATATCTACCACAACCACGATCTTGTCATTGACATGGGTAGATTGTCAACGAAAAGGGAAGTTGTGGATTTCTCCACCATTGGGAAATGAAACCTATGATCATCACCGTCACCGTCACCCCTCTCCCTCTCCCTCCCCCTCACGCTCCACCTTCTTCTCACGCCCTCTCTCCACCTCCCTCTCACGCCTTCGCTTATTTTTTTCTAAGAGACCCCTTTATTTAATAAATAATAAATATTATTTTTAGTTCTTAACCTCTATTTATGATAAATCTGAAACTTTTAACCTTAGTTTCTTAAATTGGTCACATACTTTGTCCTATAGAATAGTAAGACCTTTATATCATCTGATGAGTAAAGTTACAGAACATGAAAGTGCAACAGAATAAGCGAGACCTTGGCGCAGGGAAAAGAAACATTTTTGGAGCAATTATCAAGACACCCTTGGTTCAATAAAGAAGACGGATATAACCTTTTATTTTGTCTTTTTATTTCTCTTAGTTTCTTTAATAGTATTTTATGAGGATTATGGTGTTTGCCTTGTGTGTTATTTGAAATTTTGTTCTCCTCTTCATTTTAAATAATGAAACCTATATAATCTCTGAAAAGTTAAAAAAAAAAGTGTCGACCACAAGATCTATTGAGAATTATTATTATAGTGTGTTGATTTGTAAATTCATAAATGGAGGCACATATATTAGCATTATTCTATCTAATATTAATATATTCTAATAGAAATTTATAAATTCTTTCTATTACTAATAGTAATAGAATTTATACTAGTACTAATATTAGTATAGAGTATTTAGTACTATAGAGTAATAAATACTCTATATTAGTAATGAGAGATATTAGATATGTTAATTTATAATTTTTTTATTTAATTTATCATGTTCGTGCATGAATGTGTTTTCTTTTCTTTCTTTTTTTTTGCCTAAAATAAATATTCATTAACCAAGTAATAAGAGGAAAACAAGTTTCATGGGTACAAAGCAATGGATAATTACCGAAGATCATTTCCTACAAACTAGAAATTAAGAAGTAAGGAATAAATAAGTCAAGAAAAATGTCATAAACTCCATTAAATCTTAACAATAAGATTAAAGAGGAGTAAAAGACAAAAAATTAAGTTACATTAGCCTTCTCTATTGAACTTAAAGTGTATCGATCTTACTTTAAAGAGGGTTTCTACCACAACAGAAGGCATATCTAATAAATTTAAAACTAAACTCCCTAAACCTATCCAAAATATAACAAATACAGATCTATAAATTTATTCAAAAAAATTTAAGAAAAAAAGAAAGAAAAAAAGAGGATATGGCTGAAATCAGTTACAAAGACGGGTCTGCAAGCAGCCAAGGTCGATATGGAACTATTCAGTGCAGATGAGGGTTGCAGATATTGGGGACAAGTAGTATCAAATTTTCTTCATAGAGAAGGGGGACATGTTGAAGGCGTTGAAGGGTAACCCATGGCTCCGTCAAAATAGCTGGTTGATTCTTAAGCCATGGGATCAAGATGAGAAGCCTGAATCCATGCGTTTTGAGTATGCTCCACTTTGGGTGCAATTCTGGGGTCTTCCCCCCTCATTGTCGTACGATGGGCAAGAAAATTGGTGAAACCGTTGGGGAAGTATTGGAGGTGGATCTTTTTTCAATTCCAGGGGCTGAGGGGTGGGTGGTGAAGGCAAGAATAAATCATGAGGTTTCCAACCAGTGAAGAGTGGCACTCACATTGGTAGTAGGAGAGACGGAGTTACGTGGGTGCCGTTACGATTTTGGGGCATGAGGAGAGATTCTGTTTGTCGGAGGGGGGAAATTACCACACCGACCAAGAGAAGAGCAAGAAACGTCGATGAGAAATTCTTAGATGGATACAAGTGTAACATGTCACATTGAGGCACAACCAATTGAAAGATAACAACTCCTAAAAAATGGACCCCACTGAACCATCTCTGCATAGCACAACCCACTCGAAAAAAAAAGCGTCAAAAAAGAATTTAACAAATTTGGAGTAATCTCCATCTTTGTCGGTGATGTCGTGCCAGTAGTAGGGGTCGCATCATTGTCGATCCAAGTAGAGAGGAAGTGTTTAAGTCTAGAAATTACGGATACGCTATTTTATTAGTGTGTCCATATATTTGACATATGTTTGATATAAATATATTTTGACACATACATGATACATGCATCTCAAGTATCTGAGTGTATTTAATTAAAAGAATTATTTTTTATTTAGACACAATTTAAACACGATCAGGATACATCTCGAATATATCACAGATATATATTAGACACAACTCATTAAAATTTTTTAAAAAAAATTACTGTGTAGTAGTGTACTAATATCACGGTCCATGAGTCCAATATCACCCGACCCACCCTCAAGAAAAATCTTCTATTCTTCCTTAATACATCATGTTGTTCACCGCATACAAATTTGCTCAAGTTTCAGTGAGCTTTCACTGATCTGATAGTTCAATTTTCAATTATTATTGATTTTTTTTAGTTATAAACGAAAATGTTTGTGTTGTCATTGAGGAGTTGTGTTTGAAATGTTTAGTCAAAATTATATATACATATGTCGTGTCCGTGTACTAAAATTTTTGAATTTGGTGTGTCCCTGTATCCGTATCTGTGTTGTGTTCCGTGTCCATATCCGTTTTCGTGCTTCATAGGTTTAAGTGAAATTTTGGTCAATAGGTCAAATTTTTTTAAATAAATAAATAATTATTTATCAAATGAATATGAATTTAGAGTTATGTAGTAATTTTATAAGTTTTGAAAATTAACTTAAAATAAAAGAAGTTTTAATGTACGTTTAAAGAAAATAAACAAAAGTTTGAAAAGGAAAGCTTTGAAAGGTAAAGAAATAAAAAGACTGAACAAGAAGTTTAAATGTAGAAAGTTAAAGGAAAACAGTAAAAAAAAAAGCATATAAAAGTGCAATAAAATGTAAAGAAATTTAAAGAACAATACTAAAAAGTAAAGGAATTTAAAAGAACATTACATTAAATTAAATGACTTGAAATGAAAAGGGAAGGCATACTTAGATTAAAATCCGTTAATTTGCTCGGGTGTGATTTTAGGATTATGTATCAGCAAATAACCTCCCTTTTTACATTGTGAATGCTGATATTTATAGACAAATTACAAAAATAACTGACATCCTAGGATTTTGACACGTACATGACAATTATGCCACTAAAATTTTCCCAATTTCCTGACAGAACCATCTTCTAACCATTTTAACATTCTTCGTCAGTTTAATCTTTTGGAAATGCAACTCTTCTATCGGATTAAACTATTTGTCCGACATCAATATCTAGTGGCTGCATTGGGTCTTCCAACCATTCAACACTTCCGTCGGCTTAACACTTAGAAGATTCTTCCAATATCATCATCCAACCATCGAATAGTCAAACTGTTTATTTTCACTCCCAACATATGCCCCCCAAAATTTTTCTTTCGACACTGGCAGGAGGAAGATAAATTTTAATCCAATTTCGACTATAACTTTTTTGATCAAAGTCCTTTCAAAAGGATAGTTTTTTTTTTTGACATATTTCTTTCCCTCAAATTCTTAACTCTTACCATTCATTCAATATCTGATTCTATCATTTCAGGATCCGGAGGTTGAACAAACTGCTGATCATCCTCTAGAACCTGTTCTCAAACCAGGAATTGAAGAGCCAATTCAACAGTCTCTTGAGGTAATGTATCTTACCAAACTCAACTATTTTCATGATGTTATTTATTCTGAAATCTCCTCTGTTTATCTACAGGATTCAACAAACTTGACTATATCTAATAGCTCACAAAGGCTAGGAATCGAGAATCCTCCAGAATCCCAAACTTCTATGGCCCTTGCAATACCTGTTGTTTCTCCACCACCTCCGACAGAAACCCATACTGTCGTGGTCTTAGAAAAAAGTCCAATCCCCTCAGGCATTGAGAGTTCTTCTCAATCAGACAGAGCCAATCCTGTCCAAATTCTCTCAGAAGAATTCGACATGGATACTCTTATGGCAGAATTTGCTCTAATCGATCCACCTTCATCTCCTCCAGCCAACTTGACTGCTTCTGTGCCAGAAGATACTGAAGACATAGAAGCAGATTTAGATGAATTAATAACAATGTTGTCGGGAGGTCACAGAAGTTCTCCTCAATCAACTCGCTCTTCGACACAGCTTGGACAAGATTCTAGTGATTCTCATATCACTGGACTCTTAGCCGAATTGAAGAATGCCTTCACCTATTCTTTCAAGCACTTGATTTCTGATCAACCCCTTCAAGAAAGAATGGTGGCAATTGTGATTGAACTTGAACCCCTTGCTCAACAATTACCAATAACTAGTCGAGCTCTTCCTACGACTGTTAAAGATTTTCTTCAAAGCTTAACAACAAAGATGCCTGTTATTCGTCGAATCATTCCTGCTTATACAAAATAAATTCAAGAAAAGTCTAAAATCTTGAAGCAGTTGACCGACGCAAAGAGTGAAAATACAACTTTGAAGGAAAATCTTGTAAAAGGAAAAACCAAAGAAACAGAGCTCGACAAGGAAATTGAAGACTTAGAGAAAAAACTTGAAACAGCCCATCGTTGCAAACAAAAACTTCAAACAGCATTACAACAAGGGGCCACTAGGCAGCAAAGTATTGCTAATAATACCAAACAATGGGCTGTCGAAGCCAAAGCTGTGTTGGCAAAAATAAATTCTCTTGAAGTGGAATATCGAACTGCCTGTTGCGACAGATAATCTTTACAAGATTCCTGGGGTGTAACTTTTCTTCCATTTTTAGCTAATTGTCGGTTTATTCTTTTGTAAAGTTTTGGCTCAAGTTGTAACATTTGCCTAGTATTCTTACTTTGACAATATGACCTACAATAGCCAAATACATGAATAGATATATTTTCTTTCTTCATTTTTTGTCAACTTTTACTTCGCACATTGTCGGTCTATATGGCTTCAAATATTTGCCATTAATCGATTTATTCTTAAATCAGAATTAATTTTGACAAGTGCATAAGTATTTCTTGAAAATACTTGAGTCACTTTAAATGGTCCTTCCCACTTTGGAGACCATTTCCCATATTCCCGACAATTCTTATCCATGGGCAAAATCACCTTCCAAACTAAATCATTAACTTTGAAAGATTTGTACTTAATTCGACTATCATAAAATTTAACAATTCTCTCTTTTTGTCGAATCAAATTTTCCAAAACAATTAATCTTTTATCATTTAATTTGTTTAATTCATCAAACATAAGTCCCAATAATGTTCAACTGGTAACTCATCTTGCTTTTGAATATGAACTGACTGAAGATTAATTTCAACGGGCAATACTACATCATGACCATATACCAACTTGTATGGTGATGTGCCCGTTGCTTCCCTTGGTAAATTTCTATATGCCCATAGTACTTGATTAAGAGTATTATGTCAATTCTTAGGCTGTCGACCAATATGCTTTTTAATTAGACTTATGATTATTTTATTCATGACCTTTATCTGGCCATTTGCCTGGGCATAATATGGCGTCGACGTGAGCATTTTAATTTTTCTTGAACTGGCATACTCGACAACTTTCTTTCCAATGAATACTGATCATTGGTCGGTTGTCAAAGTTTGCAGTATTCTAAACCGACAAACTATATTATCTTCAATAAAGTCAATTACATGCTGCTGGATTACATCCTTCAAGGCTACAGCCTCAACCCATTTGGTAAAGTAATCAACTCTTACTAGAATATACTTGTGTCCCTTCGATGAGACAAGATGAATTTGGCTAATTAAATCCAAAACCCATCCTCTGAAAGTCCAAGGTTTAACTATAGAATGTAATTTACTAGCAGGAATATTTTGTATATGGCCATGTCTTTGACATTCCTCACAAGACTTAGCAAACATTATACAATCCCTAACCAGTGTAGGCCAATAATACCTTTGACGTCGAAGGACCTATTTCATCTTTTCACCTGCCTGATGAGCTCCACAAATTCCTTCGTGGACTTCTGCTAAGGCAATATAAGCCTCTGCTTCACTCAGGCAAACTTCTAAATTTTCATCAATAGACTTTCTATACAAGGCTCCTCCTAATACTACAAATTTCGATACTCTGTACTTGAGCTTTCTATCCACATTTTGACTCGAATTTTCGAAATAAGTTAGTATTGGTTGTCTCCAGTCATTAATCGTTGAAATATCATTTTGTACTATATCTCTTTCCTCTAATGGATATAATAGTTCCCTTATTTCCATTATACTTGTAAGAACCTTGGACGAAATTCTATACCCAAAGGCTAGTTGCGCTAATTCATTAGCCTTTTCATTTAAACCTCTGGAAATATGTTCGACAGTTACCTCGTCGAACTTCCTCATTAGCTTACTTGCCACAATATAATATTTTGTTAGATTTTCACTGATACATTTATATTCTTGGGCAAGCTGCTTAATGACCAATTGTGAATCACCAAAAATATGCACCCTATGTGCTTTCATTTCTACTAATATTTCTAATCCGACAATTAAGGCTTCATATTCAGCTTCATTGTTAGAACAAGTATACTTAAGTTCAAACATGAACTTAGTTGGAGTACCTTGAGGAGAAACAATTAAAATCTCCACTCCAAGTCTATTTTGATGCCTTAAACTAACAAAATATAAACACCAAGGTTTCAAACCAACAACATTTATGCTATCCAAATCCAAACAAGGATGGTCGGCCAAGAAATCACCAATTGCTTGGCCTTTCACAGCTCTTATTGGAACATATTGTAAAGAAAATTCTGACAATGCAATGGTCCATTTTCCAATACGTCTGTTTAACACTGGTTTTGATAACATATATTTTATTATATTAGTTTTCGACATAACCAATACATTATAAGGCATCATATAGTATTTGAGTTTAGTACATGAGAAATACAATGCTAAACAAAGTTTTTCTATTACACTATATCTCCTCTCAACATCATTTAAAACTTGACTAAGATAATACACGGCTCTCTCGACGCCATTCTCATCTTCTTGAGCCAGCATACTTCCTATGGTCTCTTCTAATGCTGATATATACCACTTCAATGGTCTTCGAGGCACTGAAGGCATCGTGACTGGTGGATTTGTTAAATACTGTTTTATCTAGTCGAAGGCTTCTTGGTGACAAGATTCCCACACAAAGTCTTGTTCTACCTTCAACTTGATCAATGGAGCAAAAACTCTGGTTTTTCCCGACAAATTGGATATGAATCTTCTCAAGAATTTCATTTTCCCTAAAAAAAAGATTATAATTCCTTTTTGTTCGTCGGTGGTGCGGCCTCCAAAACTATCTTGGTTTTATTCCTGTCCACCTCAATACCCTTTTTATGGACTAAGAAACCCAAGAATTTAGCAGCCGACACTCTAAAACCACATTTTTCTGGATTCATCTTAGGGCTGTGCTTCCTCATCCTGTCGAATGCCTGCCTCAAGTTTGTCAGATGGCTCTCCTTTGTTTCTGACTTAACAATGACATCGTCGATGTAAACTTCCATAAATTTTCCAATGACATCATGAAAAATTGTATTCACAAGCTCTGCTTCCTTTCCCCTTTTCTAACTCTCAAGCTCTCAATATTCTATTTTCCCTCTCAAGCATGGACCAGAACTCAACACCAACCCCCCCCACAAAAAAAAAAAAAAGACTACCCTTTGTTCTTTGATATATGGTATTTATGTGCAAGAGTGTGTTTATTGATGGTGTTGGTGAGTGAGTGAGTGAATTGTGAGTAGTGTTTGGGTGCCGGGAATGTGTAGTGTGTGCAGGTACTCTGTAGTGTGCCGTGATGTGATGGGCAGTGAGGTGCTAGTGGTGAGTTGTGGGTTGTAGTGTATAGTGTTTTGGTGAGGGAAAAGAAAGAAATAAAGGGGTGAGAAGCCATTTTTTTAATTTTGGTATGATACTCAAAATGGCAAGCCAATGCTGATGCTAAACATGTTATTTTACTCATATCAAGCATCAGGATCTTTGCCCCCCCTCCAAGGTGGGCAACTGCTTCATCATTGATTTATAAGCATATAAAATTACAAATCAACTGAGATAGGCAAATGCTGCAAAGAAACTATTAAGTGGGAACAACTTATCACTCTAAGCAAGAAGAAATCACCTACTTAATAAGAAGAGGGAAAGGAAAGAAAGAAAAAATCCTACATGACCATGAGTGAAACAATGTGATAAATCAAACAAGCAGGACCCAAACTGCTTCCTTATTTTCAACTTCATCTTGAGCCAACTTCTTTACAAATTAACTTCAGATAAGAGTTATGCTCAGAGTAAGATATACCTGTCAGCTTTATCAAACCCAAATCTGGCTCCAAAATAGAAGGCAAGGGCAAGTAACCATGTATCACTATGGACAACAACTAAAGATAACCAATCTTTTTCTAGCATGCCATCCCTAGCAAAGATAATGTCAAGCACATGCTCAGGAAGCTCTAGAGGAACTTCTTCAACAAGTAAATTTACTTCCCACCGCTCATTAGGTAATCCATATAAGCACAAATTCTCCTTATCTGAAAGAATAAAATAACTGATATGTAAAACTTATACAAGGAATAAAATAGCTACAAAGGAAAGCAATTTAATATGGATAAAATAATTTGTAATGCTACCTTTACAATAAATTTTTTTGTGAAGCTAGAATAACTCTATAATATATTTACTTCCTAATAAAATTTATTTCCAAGAGGGTTTTGAGAAGTATCAAGCATTTCATATTATCCTAGTTCTGCAATACAACAATGTCTACAGGAGAATGACACCAAGGGTGGCGATGCAAATGTATTCCCCTTATGGTCAGTCAATAACAAGATTTGATAATCACATATTTTACAACTATGTAACCACATTTTTATAGCAGAGTAACTAATCACTTATCTTATGGAAAAACATTAGGCCATACCAACCTCTAGTATCCTAGTGTCATTCTCCCAGTGCCTATTCTATATCTAAAGTTTACAGCATGCTTGAATACCATCTGCAACTATATTGAATAATAGAACACAACAAGTACTGTAATATAAGTTATAACAACACTGACTGATGATTACAAGGAATGCAGTGAGTATTCAAAGCTACAATCACATGATAGAGAACAGTTTGTCAATTGAAATATATCACCAAGCTATCATTCGTAAGACACCATGAACTTAGGTTTTTTTTTTTAACAAAAAGATAAATACATGATAATAAGCTAGGTAAGTTGACACACCTTAACGCAAGAGCCTTGAGACGTGTAAAATGTAAATCAAACACGAGAACGAGTAACTTGAAGAGTTTAAAATGGTAATGCTGGCATATTAGCCTAATTGCAATATATGTATTAGATAAGGAAAGTGAGAACATTTGAATTACTCAAAGCAGTAAATTCAAACCACTAAAAAAATAATTGAAATATAAAAATTAGTGCAAAAGAACTTTCAAATGTCATGGTGAATCAATAGAACAATATTTATTAAAATTTTAGAGAAAGTCTTGGGCTGTAACTAACCAAGATCACATTGGTTATAGAAATCTTCAACATCTGCCATAGCATGACCAAGCCAAAAATAGGGGAGAAAAGAAGTTAAATAAGTAGGGGGAAAAATATCAAAACATTGATATATAGAAATTTGTATAGGAATTTTAAAAATAAATATAAAAAGAAGAGTCATGTATGACATTTTGACTGCATCATCAAGAAACATGAAACAAAGGGATTCATATGATATGATAAAACTAACTGTTGTTATCTCTCTATCCTTTTCCCTCAAGAACCACGACAATAAATTAAAAAAAATTGAAAAATCACAATTTGTAAATTAAGTGTGTTGGTTCCCCCATTTGAATGCATCATAGAGGAATTAGAGATTAACATATCGTACAACAATTGCTCTTGAGATTTTGATTTTGATTTTTTGTTGTTTGTTAAAATGTTAGGGAAAATCGAGAGCTGGCCTGAGCTGTAGTTGTAAAATTCAGAGAGAGCTCTAAGATTGAGAGCTAAGAATGAGTTAGAACGACCTGAGAGACGGAGAGCTGAGAACGTGCTAGAGTGACCTGTGAGATGGAGTGAGAACGAGTTGAGAGATTGAGCGACAACGAGGTGAGAGATGGAGCGAGAATGAACAAGAACGAGGTCAGAGATGGAGGGAGAACGTACCAAAATGACCTCAGAGATGGAGGGAGAACAAGGTGAGAGATGGAGATGAGAGATCAAAGGTTGAGTGGGAGCGAGAGAATTGGGTTTCTGAGTTGGAATTAGGGATTTAGGTAGAAATATTAGAGACAAAAACATTCTGTCTCTATCTTTAAAAAATTATTAATTAAAGAATATATATATATATATATATATATATATAATTTAGAGACGGAACACATCCGTCTCTAATATGTTTAACTTTTTTAAAACACTTATTTAGCTAAATAGATATGGAATTAGAGATGAAAAATTCAAAGATGGATAAATTCCATCTAGACAAAAAAAAATAAGACGGGTAAATTTCGTCTCTAAATTTCATCTCCAACTATATTTGACTTTAAATTAACTAAATAGAGACGGAATTAAAAGTGAAAAATTCTGAGACTGATTAATTCCATCTCTAAGTTTTAAATTTGATTTTTCCTCTCTAACTCATCAAATCTCTATTAGGTGCTTTCTAGTATACACCCTCTGAAGGAGGGTGTATGGTGCTCCGCTTGATCTAAGTAATTGATTCAATCATAAAAATATCAATGACTTAGATCAAGTAGCAGGTTTCTTTTTTTTTTTAGTTTTATGTTTTTTTTTACATACCACCACGACTACTATCATTGGCAAGCCACCGTACACCGTCGAACAGCAACCGTTCGCCACCATCGACCACCTCCAGTTTTCTTTTAGGTTGTATAATCGTATAAATATTATCGGTTAAAATCTATAAAATTTTCATCATGCACGTTTATGATTTTAGGGAAAAATAATATTTTTTTAAAAATATTATTATATATAAATATCATCGTTAAAATTAAGTAATTTTTTTACCAGTTAAAATTTAGTAATATTACAAGTTTATATATATATATATATATATATAAAATATATATATATATATATATATATTAAAACCCTTTCACAATCATACGAAGAAAACTATGAGGACTTTTTAAAAAAAGATATTGTTGTGTGTAAATATTATTAATTAAAATATGTTAAATTTTTAGTATGTACAATTATTTATAAAAAAATATAAGGACTACTACAGTTTTCTCAATGTGAGTCGGTAAGAATTTTTTTTTAAAAAACATATAAATTTTAACTGGTATTATTTATATAATTGTGTAATTTAAAAAAATAAATAGTACAATCTGAAAAAAGTGGTGGCAGTCGTCGGTGACCACCAGTGATCGGTGGCTGCTAGTGGTCAGTCATCGGCGACGGTCGATGACTGGTGACCGACAATGGACGACTACCAGTGACTAGCGATAGATGGCAGCTCTGGTTGTCGGATGGTTGTTGACAGTGGCCAGCGGTTACCGATAATGAACAAACAATGTGTCATAAAAATTGTCAAATAAAAAAAAATAACCTGAACAATAAAAAATGTTGTAATAGATAAAGTAAAAGATGTACAGTGTACCTAAACTTGACATCTTGTAACATAACATAAGCCTTTAAACTAAACATACACGAATACAGTGATCAGGGTAAACATATGATACAAATATATTAATATAATAAATTTTAAAAAAATAATTATAAAATATTAAAATACATATTATATATATATATATATACAGTGATCATTTTGAAATTTCGTAACTTCAAACTATTCCTTGCCTTATCTCTTGACTCAGCAGATGGACCTTTTGCTCTGCTCAACTGACTCTGTTTTGTCTTGTTCTATTTATCACGTACAATTATTGTCAATAACATGAATTGTTTTCGTAAAAGACAAAAAATATCATTCTCATGAATTGCTCCACTTTTTTGTCTTATTGTATTATTTCCTGTCAATTTATCAGCATTATTAAACGAATAATTTTAAATTCTCTTATATAATTTTTTAAAAATTATTAAATAAAAAAATATTAAATATTTTTATATTTTTAAACATTAAATATATTTACTTTTTTATTAAATATTTTTATTTAATATTATAAAAATTATTAATTTTTTTAAAAAAATATAACAAAATTCTTATTAAATATCATTAACATGAATCATCTCTATCAATTTTTGTGACACAGAAATTTAGTGTGTGCTGTTTTTATGCCTGTTTGGCCAGCACTTCAACACTCGATTGCGTTTAATAAAAGAGTTTTGTTAGACTTTCGTGAAAAATCTTTATAATAATTTTTTGAATATTTAATAAAAAATATTAAATAAAAAATTAATATCTTAAAATCATAAAAAATACTTAATATTTTTATTTAATAATTAGAATAATTAGTGAAAAAATTTATTAAGAAAATTTAAAATTATTCTTAATAAAAAACCATTCAACTATAAAGACAAAAAGGCTGTTTAACAGTAATATACTCATTTGGTTATCAGGATGTTTAAAATTGAACTAATGTAATCAAAATTGAAAAAATCGACTCAATAAACAAAAAAAGTTGAATAAATAAAAAATTCAAAATATTGAAAGACAAAAAAATAAAATGAAAAACTTAATTGAATTGGATCAAATTTCAAATTCAAATTTGAATATCGACTTAATCCAAATCAAACTGAAATTTTATATAATTTTTTGAAAATAATACTTTACTTAACCTATACTTATTTTGAATTTTTCTATTATTTTCAAAATCAAACTTAATTATCCTTCTTAAATTTGGACATTTATTGTAAGATTAATAATTAATTTAAATTTGAATTTATAATTTGGATTTATAATTTTGGGAAACATCTCCTCTTATATTTTGATAAATTAGTTTGAACTTATAGTTGTTGTACTTTAATGAATTAGTTTAGACTTATATTTAATGTATTTTATTTAATGAATTTAAAATTTCATATTATGATGAATTTGATAAATTTGTGTATAAAAAATGATGAAAAAAATTAAAAAATATTAAATTCAAATCGATTTAAATTGAATTGAATTTACAATTTCAACTAAATCAATTAAATGATAAAATAAAAAAATTAATTAGATTAAATTAGATGATTTTTTTCTCAAAATTAATCTAATTCAATCTATGAATATCAAGTAAAAGTGGGGAAAGAAGTTTTATACATTATAATTTTGTGTGTGTTAAGAAACATAACAAGAGCCAAATAGAGAATTGTGAGAAAATGAAAAGTAAAAATATAAAATTTAATTAACCAATAAAAATGTGTACAAGAAATCATGATTCACATAAAAAAAAGTAACTAACTAATAACTAATTACTAACTAAGCAATCTAATCCATTCATCCCCTAACCGATAGTAACAAAACTCTAAGCATACTTTGTGGTAAAGCGGAACTTTGGGTATTCCACGTGGGTTCTAGATGGCTAGGGTGTATTGTCATCATTTCGTTGTAGTCTTGTAAAAGATTCCAATTCTAGCACAGCTTTACAACAAGTGGATCATGGCTTTGTGCGTGTGGTGCCTGTTACTGAGTTCATCGATGTTAATTGGTTGGAAGCGAACATGTGCGTGGATTATGGACGCTCTGGCCCACCAATGTCTTTTCCTTGAAGATTGGAGCTGCGAAAGTTTTCTGTAGTCCCTAGATTTTTTATGATAATGCTTGGTGTCACTTCAAACCAGAGCGAGGTAGAAAAATCAAAACACGTTTGCAGAAAACAAAGCAAGATAACTTGTAATTAAAGGCAAATGACGTTGATACATATTTTTTTCTTTATATCTCTTTTTATATTTATTTTGAATTTTTATATTCATTTTAAATAGTTGTGATTAAATAAAAATAATAATAAATAATAAATATAATAAATAATATTAAAAATAATATAAAAAAGAAATATATATATATTTATAATAAAAATATCAAAATTAGTAATTAAATGCTAAATATTACTCTTAACCAAGATAAACTGTATGCTTGGTAATGCGCTCACGAGTTAAAATGAGTTTAGAAATTAATAGAGTTAAAAAATTGGAGCCCAACGAACCAAAATTCATGGTTTGTGCTTTCTTTTTAATAAATTTGTGTGGGGGTAATTATCTTGATAACTAGAAGTTTTGGTTGTAGAGGGATAGTGAAAGGGAGGCAATGTTTTTAGGAAAGGAAAATTCTCTCTTGTCTCTTTGGAGCAACATAGGAGGACGAGTTTAAGTTTTGCTCTTTCTTTTTTGGTTTTTTGTTTTTTTGGTTCTTGATCCAAAATGAATTCTTTGGAACTGGTTCTCCGTTTTCAGCTGATTCTCTATTTCTTAGCTTTGTTCTATGCTAATCCCCCATCTCTTGTCTCCTTGGCGGTGTAATTCTATAGGTATTGCTTGCTTGGTTTCTTCCTTTTCACGATAAGAACTTTTCACGATAAGAGCCTCATAATTCTATATGTATAACAAGGCTGGCTGAATTCCAATTTCCACATGGTCGGTCCCCCATCACTTTTTGAATTTTACGGCCCATCTCTCGACTGTACGACACCCTTATATCTTATAAATATGAAGGTGTTGTATTTACATATATTAATTAATTAAAATTTAATATTTATTTAAATTAATTTAATAAAAAAGAAAAAAATTATTTATTTAATTAATATAAATTTTTTAATTATATATAAAATTAAAATTAAATAATAAATTTAAATAAAATGATTTAAATTAAAATATGAATTAATTAAAAAATAATTTCAAAACTTCAAAATTATTATTTACTATACAAAGATTAATTTAATTTAAATAAAAATTAATTTTATTTTATAAAATCTCTATAACTATAAGCTTTGAATATTACTAAATAAAAATTAAAGTTTTATTTTAATTTTAAAAAATAAAATTAACTATTCATAATAAAAGTATTAAATAAAAAAATCATAAAAAATAATTTTTTTCTCCTTTTCTCAGAGTGCGGGTCTGTTTCAGTGTTGCGTTCCTCCTCAGTTATTGCACATATTCTTCCTTCTCTACGTCGCAGCTCTCTGTGATGTGGTCCACTGTGCGGCACTGTTCTTCCTTTCTTTTGGTCTATGCGGCGCTTTTCTATCTCCTCTCCGCCGCCTTTGTCTTAGAATTTTAATTCATTATTAAGTGGATTATCCTAATTGTGCCGCCTTTTGTTATTCATGTCTGATGCGCACCGTTTCTCTAATGGCATTCATCGGCCGCACGCTTCAATTCTTTGGCCTCTTAATTTTGTGGCAGCCCGCTTTAATGCCCACCAAACCTTGCATAAAATCTTGTGATAGACCAGCAACTACAACTCTTACATCAGCCTCTTTTGCTCTGCTTCTTTGTAAACGCGGACCAGCTTGCTTCATCAATTTGCACCTTTCAACTTTATTAAGTAATCTTCCAAAACAATAAATGAAGCTTTTAACTTCACAACGACTATTAAAATGAGACTATTCAATCAATAATTTTTGCTTCACGACGAGTATGTTTTGTTGGCTTCTAAATGTCATGATTTTATTTAAGAAAATGATACTCATATATCTTTTTTAAATATTATTATTTATATTTTTTGTGAATAATGATAATTAAGTAAAAATAATAATAATAATAATAATAATGTAATTAATAATATTAAAAAGATATAAAAAAATATATATATTATTTATGATAAAAATATCATTATTATTTTATTTATAATATAATTCTTTTATATTATTATCAATTATAACTTTGATATTTTTATCATAAATAATATATATATTTTTTTTTATTTTATTTAATATTATTTATTATACTTATTTTTTTATTTTTTTTTTCTCTTAATCACATTTTTTTAAAAAAAAATATATACAATATTTACATTTTAAAAAAAAATGTAATATCATCATTTTCTTATCAATTATTGAATTCATCGATGTTAATTTGCTGGAAGCGAACATGTGGACGCCCTGGCCCACCAATGACTTTCCTTATTGGAGTTAGGAAAGTTCTCGGTAGTCCGTAGAATTTTTATGATAATGCTTGGTGTCACTTCATACCAGACGGCGGTGCAAGATCAATATACGTTTCCAGAAAACAAGGCAAGAAAAGCTGTAATTAAAGGAAAACGATGTCACACATTATTTTTTTATATTATTTTTTATATTATTAATAGTTATGATTAAATAAAAAATATTGATATATAAATAGTGATTTTAATAATATAAAAATAATATAAAAAATGTGATAAAAAATATGATAAAAAAATTGGAATTGGTAATTAAATGCTAAATATTACTCCTAACCAAGATAAACTGTATGCTTGGTAATGCGCTCACGAGTTAACATGAGTTTAGGAATTAAAAGAGTTAAACAATTGGAGCCCAACGATCCAAAATTCATGGTTTGTGCTTTCTTTTTAATAAATTTGTGTGGAGGTAATTATCTTGATAACTAGAAGTTTTGGTTGCAGAGGGATAGAGAAAGAAAGGCAATGTTTTTAGGAAAGGAAAATTCTCTCTTGGCCCTTTGGAGCAATATAGGAGGACGAGCTCAAATTTTGCTCTGTTTTTTTTTGGTTCTTGATCCAAAATGAATTCTTTGGAACTGGTTCTCCGTTTTCAGTTGATTCTCTATTTTTTAGTTTTGTTCTATGCTAATCCCCCATCTCTTCTCTCCTTGGCAGTGTAATTCTATAGGTATTGCTTGCTTGGTTTCTTCCTTTTCATGATGGTTTCATGATTATGTATAACAAGGTTGAGCTGAATTCCAATTTCAACACGGGCCTCCATCACTTTTTGGATTTTACGGTTGATCTCTCCATCGTCCATGTGATCCAATTTGACCTTTTGGACAACAAGGATAAAATTGTAATTTTCGATATACTTCACATAATGTAAGACTAAAATGTAATATTAAAACTTAAGTATAAAATATAATAAAAACTGGTTAACCTACTATCATCCATAAATATAGAGTGTATTTGGAAAAGTTGAAAAAAATAGATTATGCTGTTATATTCGATTATAATTGATTCATTTTTATGTTTAGATGCATTAGTTGTAAAGTGATTTTAAGCTAATATGATTCGTTTGGATGATATAAAAAAGAATCGTTTTTATGTATTAAATTATTAAAATAAGTACAGAATGATTAACAAAATTATTTGATTGAGGACAAAATAGTATTTACATATCAAAGTGTAAGGAATAATCTATAAGCTATAATCATAAGTTTCAATCTTCAACTTATGAAAATTAGCTTTAAAAAACTTTTATTTTATATTGAATTTCGTGTAAATTTTTTTAAAAAAAATATTTCTGTCCAAACATAATAATTATTTCACAAAACAAATTTTAATCTTTCAAAAATAAATGAATGAAAAAGAATTAATGTTTCCCAAACAAACTTATAGTTGTTTCATCTTTTAAATTAAGATAATTATAAAATATTTATAAAAATAAATAAATAATAATTAAAAGATTATATGATCATCTTTTAATTAATTTATTTATTTTAAAATATCTTAAATATAAAAATTATGTATTTCAAATAAAGAACAAGTTATCTATTTTCTTTTTCTCAAAAACTCAACTCCCAAATATATTTCTCTTTTAAGTACCTCGCCAATGATCACATCTACTCAATTCCCTGCCTATAAATAGCGTTACGCATGAACTCTTCTGAAAAACTGGCCTGTGCTTTCCTTACTTAATTAGGAGGCGAATTAGCTAGGGGAAAAAAATGAACGACTTTGAGGAAGATCATGTTTCAATGCCAGTGAGTCCTATGGCGCATTACTTCAACAGCTCTGTGTTAAGCGTATTCGTTCTTGGTGTTCTGGAATCTGAGATTCCAATAGATGACTCAAGAGCAGTGCCACTGCTTAGAGAAGTGTTCCTTCCCCTCAACAAACGCTTCTCTTCTATCATGGTAAAGTCTAAATAGAAGCCTAGTAAATTTTTTAGTGAAATCTTATTTTGGTTCCTCATAGCTTCACCAAAAGGAAATGCTCCTTGGTCTATGGCTTGAGACTGTCAGCGCCGTCCATCTGGGCGACGCCTGTCAATTGCAATGGCTACGCCCCGTAAATGAATTGGCACTTTGGCTTTGCAAAGTTTCATTTCTTTGTAGTCACTAGGCACTTTCCACAATCTCTAACAGATCGATTTGCTTTTGTGGTTGCTGCTGTTACAATACAGTTTCTCTTAATTTTCTCTTTGTTTTCTCTTTATAATAGTAATGTTGTGGTCAGAGTTAGAAACTTCAGATATAGACCAAATTAATGAAGGTGGACATGAAAAATCTTGAATGGTTGGTTACCGTTTCATATCATTCTTAGCTGAATTCAAATATAAAGCTTAAACATTATTTGGAAAAAGATTCATGACATTCTTGGTACATAGCATATTCAGTAAGATGAATTTTTATTATGAGAAGGTGAGATGAGTAAATTTTGATCATACGACTATATATAAATGGTCAAGATTAAAAGTTATTTAAATGTTATGTAACTATTTAAAAAAATTACATACATTTATGTTTTAATATTAACTATTCAAGTAAGATCTAATGGTCAAGATTTATTCTTCTCACTTCCTACGATAAACACTCATCTCATCATATACACTCCCCTGATTATAGATACAACGAAAAGTTGTGCATAATTAGAACCTTTTAGTTAATTTGGCAAAATTTACTTGGTGGGAGTCTTAGCTAAAAATGCTAACCTATTATTTAGATTAAATTAAAGCTTTTGTACCTATATTTTTTAATTATTCTCAATTTATTTCCTATAACTTTTATTTTAAATCAGTTATCATATTTTTAGATATTTTCAAAATAATTTATTCTGTCAATTTCTGTTATAACAATGTTATAATATCATAATTTAACTAACATAGTAAATATTCCTTTATCTAGTAAATATTTTTTATATGTTCCTTTATATGTAAAACATCTATTAGATGATGTTCTTATAAGTGTTCATTTTAGTGCTCTTTATTTAGTGCGTGGTCTTTTAAATGCTTTTCGTTTTTTATAAAATGTCTAATATAAATTAAATTAATGGTATTATGATAAAATTGATAGTATAAATTATTTTAAAAATCAAGTATACAACCTGAGGAAAAAAGTATAGAGACTAAGTAAAAAAACGTATGTAAGTATAATGACTAAAATTTTAATTTAATTAACCTATTATCTATTAGTTTGCACTTTGTACACTTGATACATTTTGTCTATCCCACAAATCGAATAATTTTTCACAAATTTCACACTTGCCCCCAAAATTATTTCCTTTCAATTTAGGGCTACGTTACCTTCTACGCATATCACTTTATGATTTATTATTTTTTTTTTTGAGGGGGCGGGGGGATGGGGTAATAATGCATCTCAAATGTTTCATAATCTCAAATTCTCTTTTTTGTTTTTTTTTTCTTCCGACACATTTGTAGTTTGGCTTAAATACAAATACATCCATATGAAATTGGAAAGATATATTTTAATTTTTTTGTTACTGGTTGTTCCAAGTATGATAATACTATGAATTTAATGTATTATGCATGGAGTGAATTTGACCAGATTGAGGACAAAAAAGGACAGAAACAATGGAAGCAAGTTTATGTGAACATCAAGGAACACATAAAGATTCCCATATTTCCAACCAACAACACTCCACTCAAATTATACGACGAGTACTTTGATGAATATATGACAAAATTAGCTATGGAACAGTTACCACAAGATAAACCGCTATGGGAAATGCATATAATTAAGTATCCAACAAGCAGTGCTGCCGGTACTTTTATATTTAAGCTTCACCATGCACTTGGAGATGGCTACACTCTCATGGCAACTTTGCTTGCATGCGTACAAAATGCGGACAACCCTTCTGTTCCTATAAAATTTCCTTCAAGCCGAAGAGTGGTGGAACCCGAAATCAGTAACAAAACCATGCTTAAGAGATTACATCAAACTGTCTCTATGGTATATAAGAGTGCACTTGATTTTGGGTGGAGTATATTAAAAGGTAGCTTGATGGCCGACGACCGAACACCAATAAGGTCAGGGCATGAAGATGTGGAGTTTCGACCGATTGCTTTCACAAATGTCTCTATCTCTCTGGATAGCCTCAAAGAAGTAAAAAATAAGCTGAAAGTGGTACGTACGTTCAGTGTGTGTTTTTTATGCTGCATTTGAATCCCACTTGAATGATTGTTTAGACTAGAAGAATGGTAATATGTTTTTCTATAATCCTTTTCTTAAGTATTAACAAGAAGATGACCAATAAATTTCATTCCCTTTCCACATTTCCCTCCCCTTTATTTCAGACAAGAATAACTAGTTAGCTACACTAATTATGGCAGAGACAGATATTTGAAAAAAATTGTATAATGAAACATTCATTGATATTTGATTTGATATTAAACTACCTTAATAGGATATATTTATTTCATGTTTTATTTCTTGTTGCTTAGGTCCCAGTAATTCAAATAATTCTAACAAGCTAATAATTTGTTAACCGAACTCTCTTTTTTTATGTGAGGTTTTTCTAGCTGATCTCTTTAGTTTTGTCCGATTTGAAAACTAATACAAACCCATAATGTGTTTTTTATTCTTGGCAAGTCCTTATTTCATTAATTTTTCCTCCATTCTCTAATTGTAGAGCATAAATGATGCCTTGGTTGGCATAGTTTTCCTCGGCGTTCGATTATACATGGGAACAACGAATCATAAACCAACCAAAGCACAGACTACAGGAATGGTTCTCCTCAATACCAGAAAAATCAGAGGTTACCAATCAGTGAAGGAGATGCTTGATACCAATTCCGATGCTCCATGGGGGAATCGATTTTACTTCATGCATATTCCGATTCCCGAATTAAGTACATCGAACCCACTTGAATTTGTGTTGGAAGCCAACAAAAATATCATGCGGACGAGATATTCTTTGGTAGCACCACTGCATGGTGTGCTTTTGGGCTTGCTGAAGAAAATCAAAGGCCCAGAGGTTAACAGGCTCAAGTTTTACTTTTCTTTAATATTTTATGAACTAATAAACTCCTTAGTATTTTAATGTTTTTTTAGTTTGCAGCATTATCATCCTCGTAAGTTTTAATTTAGGGAAAATTATGATACAGACATCGTATTCTATTTTGGACTTTGGTACTTCATTTGAAGAGTTTTTTCCCCTTCCAAATTAATTTTGGAATAATCACTTTTCAAACTATGATGATCTCAAAAAAGTGATTATTGTTTTGTGAAGAGGTTATTCTATTTATAACCTCGATATCTCAAGTATTTGAACAAAATGACTATATTTAATATTAGAAAAATCACACTCGTTAATTGACATTATTATTTTTTAAATAAAGAAAATACAATATAGTACATGAAATCACACTAAACAAAATATCTGTCCTTGTTTAATATTCCTTGGTGTTGCAGGCTGTAGCAAGTTACATACGCAAGAATTTGAATAATTCAAGTGTAAGCATCTCACACATGGTTGGACCACTTGAACAAGTGGCTTTGGGTAATCATCCCATCAAAGGCTTATACTTTATGACTATTGGTTTATGTCAGGTATGTGCAGATCCCATTCTTATTGTTCATCTAAGTGAGAACAAGGAGTGTCATTTCGGGGAGGAAAATAAAATTTGCATACTTTTCAAAGAAATGAACAAGAATATTTTGAAAAACAAAACTGATCTATCGCTAATTCATTTTACCGTGTACGGTGTACCATTGTACCGTAATAAGAGCTGGGTTAATTAAAAATGTAATATCTCTTCATCATCCACATATGAGAAATGAGACAGCTGCCAGTTTTCCTTTCCAAGCTTTTAGGGTAATTAACATTTTATTTTTAATGGATTTGCAGAGTATCACCGTGACAATAGCAAGTTACAACGGATATGTACGAGTTGGATTTGGAGTGGAGAAAGGCTTCATAGATGTACACCAATTCAAGTCATGTTTCGAAACTTCTCTGGAGATGATACTGAAAGCAGCAAGAAATATTGCTACTGAAACTAAATAATTGATCAAATTAAGGATCAAAACTAGAATCTCCTACTTCAATTAATGTTGTCGCATTTTTAGTTTGAAATGTTTTATATACTTATATAATATATATATATATATAGGTGTGAAGTCGTAGCCCTTATTTGGTTAAATTGAGAGAAGGATAATTGCAGATTAAATAAGATTGGCCATCTTTGGCCATTTGTGAAAGTAAAAGGAACAAAAGAGTGGACTTGACTTGTTGCAATGAAAAATAAAGGAAAGTGATGAGTACTGGTAGATATGGAACACAGAAAGAGTCGCCACGGGAGGTAATGCATGTGAGCTAGTAAATTTGAAGATGCTTCAAAAACATTAAGGTGACTTATGTACTGTTGTATATTAATAAATATTTTAATATTTGTTTTTGCGAAGGTGTTATTATTGTGAAATTAAGGACAAAAAGGGCATTTGCAATGTATGTTTAAGTTATTCTTGTGTGAAATTTTAAGTGAAATTGAAGTTTGGACTTTGATATTTTGAAAGATCTATAAAGAGTGATGATTGATTATTATTAGATTGAGTTGCAAATCCATAAACGATAAATTTGCGGAAATTTCTTTCCACTATTATGCTTTCTGTTTATTGTCCACGCGGCAGCTCCTGGATGAATGTGTTGCTTTAATATATATTTGATTTTTACATTTCTATATATATATATATATATAATTTAAGACTAGAATTTGCTTTTCTAAAAATATAAATCACAACAGGGCTCAGGAAATTGTTGCTGCCGTTGGCTTTGGTTTAACGGACGATTTGGGGATATATCTTAGAATGCCTCTTCTTCATAAGAGAACTAAAAGAACATTTAGTTTCCTTACTGGCAAACTCTTTAAGAAGCTGCAATCTTGGAAGGCAAATTCTATCTCTCTAGCAGGTTGGTGAACCCTTTGTCAAGCTGTTGTTAATGCTATTCCTTGTTATGCTATTCAGACAGCGATGGTTCCTACCTCTACCTGTGATGATTTGGATAAAAGGTGTATAAACTTTCTGTGGGGATCCACTCCTGATAAAAGGAATGTTAGTTTGGTTAATTGGGACATTGTGTACTCCAAAATGCAAAAGTGGCCTGGGGTTGCGTCACACCAAGAACATGAACATGGTCTATATGGCAAAAGTTGGGTAAGTTAAAAAAGATGAGCTGTGGGCTATGGTGTCGACAAGCAAGTACGGATGTGGCCCTGACAAGATTCCGTTAATAAAGCCTCGAAGGGGGTGTCGAAGGCTTGTCATGTGATTAAGGAAAATTTGATTTGGAGAATTATTGATGGTTCTTCAATGTATTTTCAGAAAGTCTTCAGATTTTAATTTAAAATTAATTAATACTAAATTAAGTGATCTAATATATATATAGAAGATCTTATTCAAGTGAGAGAAGTATTTATTATGAGAGGTGAGATGATTGAATCTTGACCATTAAATCTTTCATGAATGATCAAGATTAGAACATAAATGTATGTGACTTTTTTAAGTTGTCACATGATCTTCAAATAACTTTTATTTTTGACCATTCATGTATGGTTGTATGGTCAAGATGTATTTCTCTCACCTTCTCACAATAAAAACTCCTATCGCTATATATATATATATATCGTATTCAAAGATTAAGGTAGATAATGTGAAATTTTAATAAGGGTCATTGGAATAGGGATATATATATTAAGGTAGATAATGTGAAATTTTAATATGTAAGTCCTAATAAAGGGCCATTGGAATAGGGATATATATATCGTATTCAAAGATTAAGGTAGATAATGTGAAATTTTAATATGTAAGTCCCTAATAAAGGGCCATTGGAATAATTCTCCCTCTCTGAACTAAGAGTGCAGTCAAACTGCGGCTTCTTATGTTAGAAACTATTAAGAGACTCATGCGATGCAAAGTGCTACTCAATTTTGTAGTGTGTGTTTATTATTTTAATAATTAAGATTATTTTAGTTATAGTTATTATGAATTAATTTTAATTTTGAAAATTAGACTATTCAAATTAATAGATGTAGAATATATAAAATGATAAATAATTTTTTATTTCTATTTTTGATAAAGTATATTTAAGAAATAAACACGAAAAAATTCACACGTTACATACATACAAAAATTGACTTATATAAATGTGGAACCAAAAATATTAGAGCTAATTTCGACTTTAAATGTATCTATTTCAACTCAGCTCATTTGAAACTCAAGTATTTTTTAGAATTCACAAAAAATAAATGTCAAAATTGAATAAAAGAGAAAAGGAGGCACCTTGCACATATCCTATGTCCTTCTTGACCTTGGCCTGCATGTATCACAAAGCCGCAACTTAATATTCCACCTAACCCATCATTGTTTTCCCAGTGGAAAGTTGGAACTAAAGGAAAATGAAGGTAAAGTGGTGGAGGAGATTGGCAGAGAGATGTAAAAGGCAAGAGGGAAAAAAAAACCTATTATTGAATGAGTTAGGTGAAATAGGAGAAGACAAGAAGAGTGATTGAGAAGCTTATGCACATTCTAATGCTCATTTCTGCCTCAATCAAGCAGTAAATAAGTCGTACACACCACAATAAAGAGGCCTTCTCATAAGAAATATAGTATCCTCAGCTCTCAAGCGTGCCCAAGACTCATAAAAAATAATAAATTAATAAAACGTTCTACAGTATGAAAATTGGTTTTAAAAAAACCCATAAATTTTAAGTGGACATCACAAATATTTTTTTGTATCTATCTCAATACTCCAAATAATCATATAAAAGAAAAAATAATATAAGAAAATCTAAATTCATGAAAACTGGTATTCATTTATCATAAAAAAAAGATAGATAACTATTTATATGCGTGACTAATTGGATATATTAAATTAATAAAAAAAATTAATAATAATAGTTAAATAATAATACATTGGGCAAAATCAATTTGGTGCATTTTTACAACTGAGCAAAATGTTAATAATAATATGTTATTAATAAAAATGTTAAATTGATGGCTAACTAATTGATATCTCAATTGGGCAAAACCGATTTGATGCCTTTTTTTTAATGCAACATTTAATAATAATTTTATACGCACTAATTTAGACCGAGCATAAGAGGATGAAATGCTGAATACCATTGGCATCTGACATACGCAATACCGATACCCCCCAACAATTTTATCCCTAAACTATAAGCACAACATGATTTATCTGAATTCTCATTAGCCATTTGTTATCTCTTTGGTTTTCCCTGATTTTTGTGTGGATCAAGGTGTTGAGATAGAATTACTGTAGTAACAGGACATTTAAGTTGTGAAATCAAAGAAGGGGAGTAATAGTAAGAGGGAAAATTCAAGTGAGAGAAACAGTATGCTTGCCTCTGTACTGTAATTTAGGCTTGAACTCGTGCTGACACTTGACAGTGAATGGGAACAGAAAATATTTGTTTAGGCTGAGCTAGGTTTTGTACAAACTTTGAGAATTTGTTGATAGACAAGTGTAATATGAGAAATGAATGACTTTGGATTATTGTTGTTTGTCAGTTATTGATGTATACAACCACAATGGTTTCATAGAATTTACAGGAGTAGTCTACAGGGATAGTTGTCTCGGGGTGATTTATATGCTTTAGAAATCTTACAAAAGTAGATTTTCTACTTTTAACTTGTTTGGAGAAATGTGGATGTGAATCTACTCCTAAGAACCGATTCATGGGGAAATTGGTGGTAGTATAATTCCAAAAACATTCCATAAAAATCAAGCACTAACACTAGTGCTATAGAGGAATATATATTGTTATGTGAATTTGATATATATTATTATAGGTCTCTGTAGGTTTCTGAATAATGATAATTCAAAGCTTTTATTTGTTTGTGTTCTATCTCTTATGTGGTGTTTGTAGTTGCTTGTTGAGGATCCTATAACATTTAAAATGGTCAGTTTTGATTGGGAACTCCTCATCAATCTTCATCAACTCAAACATCACATAAGACACATGATATTCATACAATTATATGTGGTTCTGATTGAGTTGGTGTCTTTATTGTCTTTGAGTTGTCCCACCGATTCCAACTCAGTCATGTTGCCAAATAATGGAATCCTAAGAGAAGAATGATGACAATTTTCATTGTGTGTGTAAGTGTGTGTGTATCTCCCTTACCTTTAATATTTTACATAGAACTTACTCATTTCTGTTTTGTCATTTTGGAATTGTTTTGGGTTGCCTTTTCTACTATTTCATAGAGGTTGCTTATTGCGACTTTCTTTATTTCATATTCAATTTATTGATATGTATGTTCTTGATCAATGCTTAGCAGGAAACAAAAATTACTTCTCAGAATAAAGAAATAAACTATAGTGTGGGGCCTTGCTCCTGATACTATTCAGAATTTGTTGGATGGTAGAGAAATCATGCATCAAATGCCCTCAAAAGGAATATAGAGCTCTGTGTAAAGTAAGACATCTTTTGTTCTCTAAAATTATGCTTCACTATTTATTTTTATTCATAGTTTGTATGCTTACTTATTCTGTTAAATTATAGCCATATAGTTATGCTTGTTATGTGGTCTCATTAGTTCTCCTATTCCTCTCTATTTGTATGTGTATTTGTGCATGTGTTTCAAATTGGTAATTTGATGTTATGGCTGATAAAACATTTAAAGCTTGATAGACTGGGAATGCATCATCCTCTATATTTTGCATTTCTACTATTTATATAATGTGTCTGCGGTTTCTGATTAATTTTTGCATGCCCTATTAATCTGCACTGTTTAATTTACTTTAGTGGATTATTTGGGCCTGTATCAATAAATTAACATGACATTGACTTTTTCGAAAAAAAGGTAAATAAGTGATGGTATTTAAAGAATAATTCAATTGGATAATGCGTAATTTTAACTTTGAATTTGTAGGAGCTAGTTTCCCATGTTGTTGCTCGTCCTTCACCAAATGATATTCTTGAGTGGCATAAGTTTGTTTCACAGTCTTACATTTCTTTTTTTTTATCTGATTCACACTCTTACATTTCTTATATTAATTTATGTTGAACTCTAATGGCCAAAAAGAAGAAAAGATTATGTTGAACCTTTGATATATGTGTTTATCAATGTTTTAGAATCTGTGATGAACTGGTCACAAGGCAGCAACCTTACCTTTGCTCCAAGGTTCACCCTCCCCAATACCACTATTTTGTCAGCAAGAAAGGAAAAGATTATGTGTTATGATGTCCTACTTCATTGTAATTTGTTTGTTAAGGAGTGGTTGATACTAATCTTATTCTCTGTTAACTCCCAGATTATGTGTTAGAGGGAAGTGAAGGAACAACTTTTGCAGGTTTGTTAATTTAGCAATTTTTTTTTATTGTTGTATATTGACATTTCACTTTGTCGGTCCTACTATGCTTTGTCATTTTGAAATGTCCAAATTTATGTATTCCTATCTCAATTTCTATAGTATTTATGTTTTGTTTATCCTATTTTTAGGTGGATATTACTATGGAAAAATCAAGTTTCCTCTTGAATATCCATATAAACCTCCTAGAATTAGGTGACCCTTCTTTCTGTCGTATGCTTGATCATTTTAATTTTCAATTATCTAGTCTATTGTAATATTGACTAAGTTCATACTTTCTGTAATGTAGCATGACTACACCTAATGGACAGTTCATGATGTAGAAAAAGATTTGTTTGTCTATGAGTGATTGTAAGATCTTTCATCTGGTGAAGCATGAAGCACAAATCACGAGTTACCCATAATATTACTATTCTGGACCGTGATCCGGGATCCCGCTCCATGGGATCAACCCAACATGCACACTACCGGACTCTCCTAGCTGGCGTAGAGGAAGACTCACGATGTATTCTGGACCACGAATTATGGTCCTAAAGTGGCGTTGGGATTCGACATCGCAGCTGATAGATTCATACGGGATCAATCCCTAAATATCCGCAACTGTCGATCATCAACTTACGATATTATAGGATTTACAGATATCTTTGATGGCTAGATACTTTCCTTATATTAATCCTGGATTTATAGGGATGTATCCTATAATAATGGAAAGGTGATCATCATCAGGATACTAATCCTAAATTGCCTGCATTCAATAAGAATCCCATTAGGATTCTGTATACGCTCTATAAATACAAGGCTAAGTCATCTTAGTAAGGTAACTCTGAATCCAATCTCTTAAACCTTCTTGTGCACTGTCTGACTTGAGCGTTGGAGTCACTTTGCAGGTACCCACCCCCCTGTGCTACACGCTCAGCTACTGCTCAAAGGAGGAACCACCGTAACGTGCCTATCTCAGGTACTCCTCTGAATCCACTTCAGAACATTGGCGCCGACTGTGGGAAAACCGTAAAATTCTAATCCTACCCAATCATGGTGAATACGAGATAAAAGTCGAGAAGAGACGCTTCTCAAACCTCTATCAACCAGAGACAAGATCTTGACATGCAACGTCCACCACCACCACTGCCTCCACTTGTAGCTCAAACCTCCGCTATAAGAAATCAGGCACCCGGATCAGGAAGCCGACGTGATGGGCACTCCACCTCCTTTTCTGAGGAGTCTCCTAACCCATCACAAAGGATTTCTGTCAGGGAAAGACTTGAGTTCCCAGCCCAAAGAGGTGATCAGAGCCTTCAAGAGCGCAGGATTCCGGTACATCAACGCTTGGGAAACCCGAACAATGAGTTCGACGATCGTGCATCCCGCTCTGAACGCACACATCAATCTCGGGGTTCCCAACGCCAATTTCAAGATATGTTGTAGCAACATATGGACTTACTCAATGACCAATTCAGGAGGCTGGAAGACATGCAGCGCGCCATGCATGAAAACCAACCAAAGCCGCGCCAACGTGATAGACGGATCGACGTGGAAAATAACAAAATAAGGGCCCACGACGATGAGGGAATTCCCAATACTGGGGACAATAACCGGAATCAAGGAACTACGGAACAACCTTTCTCCGACCAACTCATGGAGTTCCGGGTTCCGAGGAATTTCAAGTTTCCTCCAAACCTTGAAATTTACGACGGAACCACGGACCCCCAGGAACACATAAATGCCTACGAGCAGTCCCTATGCTTCTATGGCGGATCCATGGAATTGTTGTGCCGAGCCTTCCCTCTCTCCCTCAAAAAGGGGGCCCTCAAATGGTTTACCAGCCAACCACGGGGGACCATCGTGGATTGGTCGGACCTCAAACAGCATTTTCTGCTGCAGTACACCACGAGCAAGGAACAACCGAAGTCCATCGAATCCCTGGCTAAGATCCGCCAGGGAAAGGACGAGAGCCTCCGGGATTACGTTAGGCGCTTTATGGCTGCCTGCACCAATGTAGAAAATTTTGAAGACAGAATAGCCTTGCATTACGCCAGGAGCGGCCTCCAGATAGGTTCAGAATTCTTCAAGTCCCTGGCAAAAAAGAAACCGGACAATCTGACCGACTTCCAGAAACGATCCGAGAAGTATGTCTAGTTGGAGGAGGCAACAGAAGACCATAGGAGGTGGGACAAAAGTAAGCCTTCTCACTAAAAGCCCAACCAAAATTCCTCAAGGTCGCGACCCCCAAAGGGCAGCCCTCCACGGAGAAATTATTCTGATTACACTCCTTTGAACACGCCTCGGGAAACAATCTTAAGGGAGGTGATGAATACGGAGTTTCAGAACGTCCGGAGACTGCCCCTTATCAAGAAACACAAGCAGAAGGATCACTCCAAACATTGAACATGGCATAAAGCCTATGGCCACTATACAAAGGATTGCTATCAGTTGCGCGATGCCATTGAATTTCTAATCAAGGCCGGACGCCTGCAGCAGTATATCCTCCGTGTACAAAACAACAAAGGGGATAATAGACGCAGAGACAGCAGGCGTCGAAGTCTGTCCCCTCCACGCAGAAGAAGGACAAGAAGCCCTAGGAGAAGATCCCGGACTCTGCCTCAACGAGATAACAGCGATCGACAGGGTCGAGCCAGGAACACTCCCCCCGTCGATAACAACGACCACCGCGCCGAGCCCAACAGGACGATCCATACCATTGCCGGTGGCTTTACCGGAGGGGGATCCTCCAATGGAGCTCGAAAGAAAGCCCTTAGAATGGCAGTTTTTAGCGTGGTTCACTCAGAACTAAGAACACAAGCGGAGAATAGAAAAGCGCCTCTCATCACCTTCTCAGATGAAGACTACGGCAGAATAATCCCGGATCACGACGACCCACTCGTCATCTCTGGGGTGATTTCCAATGCTGAAGTCCACCGAATTTTCGTCGACCAAGGGAGTTCAGCTGACATTATGTTTCTAGATCTTTATCAGAAGTTGGAGCTCCCGCAATCCGACTTGACTCCCCACGTAGGAGAGTTGACGGGTAAGATCACCCCGGTTGGATATTACGAAACCCACTTGACCCTCGGATCATCTACACTCTTCAGGACTGTCAAGGTAAAATTTCTGGTTGTGGACTGCCCCTCAGCTTATAACATTATCCTGGGCCGTCCTTCTCTCAACGCCATCGGAGCGGTGGTTGTAACACCCTCGTTAGGGCATCACATTTTTGACTCCCAACTCATAATCTGAAAAGAAGTTCGCACAAAGTTTGAGTTATAAAAGATGGGTTTTAAAATTTCTTCTTTACTGAAACGTAAATTTACTAAAAATATTAGTTAATATTGAAAATCATATTTCAGCTATTCATTATGCAATATTGACACCAATTAATATCACAATTTAAAGAGAAATATAAAATTAACAGACTTATTTTTTTTTTAACAGTAGCAAACCCCATGACGGGTCCTACTTAATAGCACGGTGCAACACTAACGAGAAACTTTAATATACTTATTCCTTTTTCTGTCCATCTTGATGCATCAGACATCTGTTCCTTTATCAACACTGCACACCTTCAAGTCCTGAATGTCCACTCCTTATTGTTGTCACCAATCTCAGAGTATCCATCGCCTGTTATGTCTAAGACAACTCGATCCTTCTATTATTTGATTTTAACAATATAGACAAAGCAAAACAATATAACAAAGAGGTGAGATCACCTACACCAATACCAACATGGCAGCACAGAGATAACACAAACAGCAATATTATACAGATAGATCATACCACATTATGATCAGGCCATCAACATTAATCAACTATCATCATCCAATCATTTATCAATTCAATCATCATCCAAGTATTCAAAACAATTGTCATAACCAATAACCAATATTCCTCAATTAATATATCACACAGATATAAATGCTCAGATTTAGGCATATGCACAAAGACTCATTTTATCAAAAACAACTCCATGGAGGTTTTCACAATTTCGAGAAGAATGCTCTGGTTAATTGTCAGCCTTAGCCCAAAGACAATCTCCCAGTTGTTGAAAAGAATCGTGTTCTTGTCGGGTATCGTCAATGCGTTGCAACGGACTGCATCGCTAAGTGGCACAGGGTACTCGCCAACTGTCCACTGGTCGACCGCCGTGCCTTGACGCCCCCAAGATCCATCATAGACCTCACTATCAATTCTCATTCCCTCTTCAACCACAAGGGTCATAATAGCTATTAGCTATATTTTATACAATGCACGAATATATCAGTGCAAGTCCAACCCCAAAGGGCCAAATTTTTTCAATTTCATTTGTTCAATGTAATCATATGCTTCAACGCATATTTTTCCAATGCACATATAATTCACCAAATCCAATCACAGACATATCTTTCTAATGCATGTATAATGCATCAAATGCCAATCACAGGCAAAACATGTCATTTTCTCACACAGCATCATATATTGATTCTACAGTATTTATATTGTATTTTCAACAGGAAAATCATATTATCACATTTCATAGTTATAAAACACTTTCGTCGTATTTTCACAAAATTGCGCAACATTTCCATTTCGTTTTCACAATTTCAAAACGTTTCTGTTATGTTTTCACAATTTCAAAACGTTTCTGTTATATTTTCACAATACCATAACACTTCTTTTACGTTTTTAAAATTTCGTAACATTTCTGTTATATTTTTAAAATCTTTATAACACTTCATTGCACTTTTAAATCACGTATTTAATTTTTTAATATTTTTCTCAATCACATAAAAATATACGTTTCTCAAATTGCGTAACGATTTTTCACTGTTTTCAAAATTGCATAACTTAAAAATCATTCTTTTAAGTTGCATAAATCATTTTCCATCATTCTCAAAATATTTAAAACACTTTCCAAATCACATAAGATTTTTTGTCATTTTCACAATTACGTAAAAATATTCTATCATTATTTAATCACGTAGTGATTTTTCAATAATATTTTCAATAGTGTAAAATATTTAAACGCTTTCCAAATCGCGTAGAAATATTTTAACATTTTTCAAATTAGCGTAAAAATATTTTACTTGTATTTCAAATCGTTTTAAGATACGTAAAATATTTTTTAACATTTTACAATTACGTAAAATATTCCTCAATATTCCAAACATTATTTTGGACTTAAATAAATCAATCTTAATTCAAGAAATCATTTTTCAAAATATAATTCACAAAATCACTTTTCCATTGATATAAATCAACGTTTCAAAACTTAGCATTTTCTAACATACTTCAAAACTCAAAAATAAGTTATACGTTAGTAAATTTTCAAAATACCATTATATTCTCCATTTTTCCCAAATCATTTCCAAATCAACCTTCCTCAAAATAATATAACTTTCTACTTCATTTAACACATCTTCTTATTCAAGAAAATCCTTTTTCATAGTATATTTCACAAATTCACAATTCCATTGAATTAAATCAATGTTTCTAACTTTAAAAAATTTCTAACGCTTTCCAAAATCTAACGGGATTTTAACAAAAAAATAAATTCTTTTTAAAACCAATTGAGGCTCACTTGCAACCTCTCTTTTCCATTTACATAAAAATTCATTTCTCAAGTGCTAAAATACTCTGATTCCCTTTTCAAATTCCTTGTATTAAATTAATTATATTTTTACTTGGAGAATCACTTTGTTTCATCAAAATCAATGCATTACAAGCCTTCGAAAACGTGGACATGACTATTGAAACCATCAAATATTTTTCCTTCTAAATTGATATGGTTTTACACAAACAAAACCATTAAAAATTTTGTTTTCAAAACCGCAAGACTTATGGTTATAAAACCAAACCCATTTGTTCAAATTCATTTTTATTTTCTTTGCAAATCTTTTTTTTTCACTTTCTTTGCAAATCCTTTTTCACTTTCTTTGCAAATTCTTAAAATCATCATTGCTATTTTCATTTAAATCTCATGTTTTGTAAAATACTTAGAAACTTTTTACACAAAATAAATCAATAAAAATTCCTCAAAAATCATGTTCTTGTACTCTTTGAAAAATAAACTCTTTGTTTATTTTCCTTATTTTTCTAAACATCCATTTTCATCATTCATGAAAATATTCATTTATGAATACCTATCTTGAGGTGTCTTAACCGATATTTACCATGTTTCTAGGGACCAAAAATTAATTCCCTTGTTCTTGAAAAATTTTAATATGAACCCTAATCAAGGGTATCAAAACCGTAGTCCTTTATTGGCCATTGGGACCAAAATTAATTTTCTTTCCATTACCAAATCATGGCATACACATACATACACATCATATATATATATATATCAAAAGCATGCCATATTATCATCATGCATAGTATAAGCATACCATCAAAATCATAAACTCATGCAAAGTATATATTAAGCATAGGCAATTAATCAAAGCTCATAAACACATATAAATTATTACATGACCATGGATATGAATCCTCACATGGATTCACCATCCATCAAATATAAGACCATCTCTCACCACCATGCTTGGTTGGTGAGATGGATCTCCCTCTTACCTCTTGAAGATCCTCAAAAACTCCTTGTTTTGCTTCTTTTTCCAAGTCCTTCACCACCAAGGGCTTCTCAAATACAAAACAAAATATATAAAAATTAGTATACTAAGCTTGATTAAGAGGAACCATGGATCAAATATAGTTTAGATCATGAAAAAGAAGAGAAGAAATGAAGTCTTCTTATACTTCACCTCAAAAACCCAATAACTTTGATCTTGAAGAAAGTCCATGAAGATGAATGATTTAGAGAAAATCTCCAACATGAAAGTTACTTAGAATATCATGTAGATTCAAGATCTATAGTTGGATGAAATTAAAAGAGATTGGAGAGTGGTTTTAGGTGTCTTGACCGAATGGTTCCTCTTGAAGCACAAAGATGGAATTTTTTTAATTTTTGATAGAAACTTGAAGCTTAGATTTGAAGCTCAAGATGAATGATTTTGGAAAAACTCATAACTAGAGATGCTCTTAGAATGGTGTTTAGGTTTAGGAAATGTGTTTAGATGAAATTTTAGAAGCTTGGAGACATGGTTTCTAGGTGTTGACCGAATGGTATTTCTTGGAGAAGAAAATAGAGTTTTTTTTTTTTTTTTGTATTTTGCTTTGGAGAAGATGATGAATAGAAAGCAATTATGATACAAATGATAGAAACCAAAAATTTTGGTCTTCTTTGGAGTGCATGGCCATAGCTCATATGGAGAGAAAGAAGAGAATATATTTTGCTAAGTCTTGCTTTTGGAAAATCAATGAATGATGAAGATTGATCAAGATAGGAAATTAATGGTCTTCAAACTTTTTCTTTGGCCTAAGAAGGCTACTCAAAATTGTCTCCTCCTTCCTATGCATTCTCCAAAACCGTCCCCCATCTTCCTAATGCATTCATGAAGTTGTCATCATTATTAGTCACCATCTAGAACATTTCTAGCCATTGATTAATTCAATAGTTAGGATTTAGGTAGACTTTTGATTTAGAAGACTTAATCTAGGCCATTAGATTTTTTTCCTTTAAATTCTAACCATTAGATGTGTCTTCAAAATGAAGGATCAAGATTACTCCTTCTTACTTTTAATCCAAGTGTCATAATTAGTCTTTACTACTTTTTAAGACCAAATCTCCACCCTTGATTAATTCTTTATCCAATGGTCATAAATGGTTTTTTTCACTTTTTAAAACTAAATCTCCACCCTTGATTTAATCTAAATCCAATGGTTATAAATGGTCATTGTTACTTTACAAAACCAATTCTACACCGTTGATTAAATCTACGGTTGATATTGAAGTCTTTCTTATTAAGCTTGTCTAGATTAAATCTCTACCATTGATTAGATCAATGGTTAACATCCAATGTTTCTTTATTAAATTTATTTCTCAACCGTTGATTAAATCAAGATCAAGTCTCCACCGTTAATTAAATCAATGGTGGATATCCAAACCACCAATGTTGACTTAAGCAATATAATTTCTATTTTTATCTACTAAAAATCTCACGAAAGAATATATTTACTATATTTTTATCGCCCGATAATTAAATACAGTACCAAACACAATACAAGAAAATTTCTAAAACTATTTCCGGATTCAGGTTTAGTAAGATCTCCTGTCTCTGTCTAAACAGTACAAATTTTTCTATGCATAAAAAAATTTTCACTTTGCGGGACCCACCTAGGCCCACGTATGGCCACCTGGGCCCACAAACAGTAAAAATTTTCATAATCACACATAAAATCACAAAAATTAGAAAATTCACAAATATCAAATCAGATCACGTAAAATAATTAAAACCAAATGGTAAAAATTAAATTACATAAAGTTTTCCCCGGCCCGAAAATTTTTATTTTCCTGACACGGAGTAAATCACTCAAAACGATCAAATACGCTGATGGAATAATCAAAATAATTTTACAGTATCCAAAAATTACTAAACAGTAAAATTCTATTAACTGTCAAAATTATTGTTTAAGAGATAGAAAATTTTGGGGTGTTATAGTGGTATCCACCACCCACCTCGTGATGAAGTTCCTTAATAAGAACAATGACGTCGTCACTGTAAAAGGCGACCAAATTGTAACCAGAAAATGCTATAATGAGAGCTTGAAGATTTGTAAAGTGCACCGGAGGTCGAGCCCCGTCGTATCCACCCCGGCTATCGACTAGGTTAACATTCTAATGACAGAATTGGACGTCAGAGAAAAAATCTGGGGTACTCGCCCCCAGCCCGAAGGTGAACTGGAGTCTCTTCAGCTTGGGACCAACCCAGAACAGGTCACCAAGATCGGAGCTCGTCTGGACGAAAAAGAAAAACAATAACTGTCGGAACTCTTGTTGAAAAATAAAGACCTTTTCGCTTGGACTTCCTCCGATATGCCCGGACTCGACCCAAGCTTCATTTGCCACCGATTGTCGATTAAAGAAGGTAGCAAGCTGGTGGCACAAAAGAAGAGGAAGGTCGGGCCCGAGAGGCAGCAAGTCATCGAAGACCAAGTTAAAAAGCTACTAAATGGTAACTTCATCAGAGAAAGCTCATATACCACGTGGCTTTCCAACGTGGTTCTGGTAAAGAAGTCCAACGGAAAATGGAGGATGTGCGTAGACTATACTGACCTGAATAAAGCCTGTCCCAAGGACCCATACCCACTCCCTAATGTGGACAAGTTAGTGGATGGTTCCTCGGGGTTTAGATGGCTCTCGTTCATGGATGCATATTCCGGGTACAACCAGATTCCCATGTACGCTAGGGATGAGGATAAAACCGCTTTCATTACCGACAGGGCGAGCTACTGCTACAAGGTCATGCCTTTCGGCCTAAAGAATGCAGGAGCCACCTACCAGAGGATGATGAACAAGGTTTTTGAAAACCAAGTGGGAAAGATGCTAGAAGTCTACATAGATGACATGATAGTAAAGACCCCACACAGCGGATCTCACACGACGAACCTCGAGGAAGTATTTGCACAACTCCAAAAGTACAACATGAGGTTGAACTCGGAGAAGTGCACTTTCGGGGTCCAGGCCGGTAAATTTTTGGGGTTCATGCTAACTCGTAGAGGAATCGAAGCCAATCCGGATAAATGTTAGGCCATCCTCAACATAAGAAGTCCCTAGAATGTTAAAGAAGTACAACAGCTTACGGGGCGCATAGCAGCCCTCACAAGATTCTTAGCTAAAGCCGCTCACAAGTCTCTCCCCTTGTTCAAATTGCTCAAGAAGGAAAAAAGTTTTGAATTGACTCAAGAGTGCGAGGACGCCTTTACATCATTAAAGAATCTCTTGTTCCCCCCTCCTATCTTGACGAGGCCGGACACCGGAGAGACACTCTACTTGTATTTATCCGTCCACGACGAGGCCGTAAGCTTAGTCTTGATCCGGGAAACTGACGAAGGACAGAAGCCTCTCTACTTCGTAAGCGAGGTCCTCCAGGGCCCCGAGCTTTGATACCAAAAAGTTGAGAAAGTTGCCTTTACGCTCATTATCACCGCAAGAAGACTTCAACAATACTTTCAATGTCACCCAGTGGTGGTAAGAACAGACCAACCTATCTGACAGGTGCTACATAAACCAGACTTGGCCGGTCGAATGATTGCATGGTCGATTAAACTCTCAGAGTTTGGAATCACATACGAACCACGACTTGCAATAAAAGCTCAAGCGCTGTCCGACTTCCTAGCGGAACTCACAACAGACAACGGTGACCTTAAGAAAGCCTTCTGGACCATTTTTGTCGACGGATCGTCGAACCCCAAAGGAAGCGGGGCCGGAGTGATTGTCGAAAATTCTGAGGGTTTGACCTTGGAGCACTCCCTAAAGTTTGAATTCCCAACTTCAAACAATCAGGCCGAGTATGAGGCTTGCATCGCCGGTTTGCTAATGGCAAAGGATCTGGAGGCAACGCGGATCACACTTTGCAGTGATTCCCAGCTAGTAACCTCCCAAATCTGAGGCGATTATCAAGCTAAAGAACCCCTCCTGCAGAAATACTTGAACAAGGTCCAAGAACTTTTGAAAGGTTTTGAAGAGGTCAAGATAGAGCACATCCCAAGGGAACAGAACTCCATAGCAGACCTTTTGTCTAAATTGGCCAGCACGAAGAGCCCCGGCAATAACCAGTCTGTGATTCAAGAAACTCTCTCCCAACCCTCCATCACGGATCATAGCATATCCCAGGTGGAGGACCATCAGCCATCTTGGATCACCCCTATGTTGAGCTATCTGCGGCATAGAAAGTTACCATCGGACCCGAAAGAGGCTTCCAGATTGGTAAAGACGTCGGTCAGGTACACTATTTATAATGGTCGCTTATACCGATGTGGTTTCTCCTCTCCTCTTCTAAAGTGCTTAACCCCAAAAGAAGCAGAATACGCTCTAGCTGAAGTTCATGAAGGAAGCTGCGGTCACCACTTAGGGGCCAAAGCCCTAGCCCAAAAAGTATTAAGGGCAGGGTTCTATTGGCCGACAATGGAAGCAGACTCTCATACACATGTTCAAGTTTGCGACAAGTGTCAGCGTCATGCAGATCATTTTCAAGCCCCTTCTGAAGAACTATTCACGACGTCGGTTCCTTGGCCCTTTTACAGGCGGGGTATGGACATTTTGGGGCCGTTCCCCCAGGCCCCAGGACAGTTTAAATACTTGGTGGTAGCAGTAGACTATTTTACTAAGTGGATCAAGGCCGAACCTCTGATTACCATCACCTCGGCGCGAATTCAGAAGTTTACTTGGCCCCATATTATCACCAGGTTCGGCATACCGGAATCTGTAGTCACAGATAACGGTACCCAGTTCAAAGACAAAGCCTTTGAAGAGCTACTAGCCGGATTGAAAATAAAGTACTACTGCATCTCCGTCGAGAACCCCAGGACAAATGGACAAGCCTAGGCCGCCAATAGAATCATCGTGCGAGGCTTAAAAAGGAGGTTAGACGAAGCCAAAGGGAACTGGGTCGAGCAGCTTGACCATGTTTTCTGGGCATATCGGACCACTCCACATTCGACCACGGGAGAGACCCCTTTCAAGCTGACCTATGGCTGTGAGGCCATGATCCCAGTAGAGATAGGGGAGCCCAGCTGGCGCTACCAACAGTTCTCATCCGACAGCAACCCCAGTCAAATCAGAGAGGACCTGGACTTGCTCGAAGAAAGAAGAAACGTAGCCCATATACGGGATGCCGCCCTCAAGCAGAAGACAGCGGCCAGGTACAACAAGAAAGTGGTCCCAAGGAAATTCCAGCCCGGTGATCTAGTGCTCAGGAGAGCCGACATAGGAGGGAAAAATGCCTCCCAAGGAAAACTAGCCCCTAATTGGGAAGTCCCCTACCGTGTCGTCACTAGTACGGGTAAGGGAGCCTACACCCTGGAAACGTTATCTGGAACCCCAGTCAAGAATTACTAGAATACGGATAAACTAAGAAAATACTATAACTAAATGCCCATAGTGGCTTAGCCCTCTAGTAAAGTTATCTTTAATCCATTCTCGTTTTGAATAAATACTTTATGTATGGACTCTCGTCCTCCTAATATCATCAATAAAATAGTTAATCAGGTATCAAGGTTGGTCGAACGCACTGCTCTAACTGCTAAAATGTCAAATTGATAGGAGACAGTACGGATCATATGTACACACTCTTTCTTTATACCTAAGCCAAAAAAGGGTCCCAAAATCTACATGATTATTGGGGTACTTACCCCGGGCGAGGTTAAACAATGTTGACGCCTTAGGTAAAAGGGTTTTTGCGTAAAATGCCCTAAGCCAGGCGTTATTCTTACCTATGTCTGCAATTCCAAACGCTTCCCATAGCAAGCACTAGAATATGGATTAAGGTTTTACTTTGCGTAAGTCTAAAATTTCTTGACGTTTGATTATTATAAACGTTAGATTACAGACTAAGGCGTTATCCCTACCTAAGTCAAGTGGAATGCCACTCACTCGACGGTATGAGTGAAAGATCCCGGACCATGGTTTTTTACGACAAACAGTTTTCTAAGTCCATTACAATGACTATGAAAATGGGCGTTGGACCCAAGTCGGACCATAACAAACAAGAATGAATGGTTAAACAAAGTCATTAATTATAAAACCCCAAACACGGGGCAATTGTCCATACAAGTAATAAAACCCCACGCAGGGGGGCAGAAAACAGGAAATGAAAAAAGGAAGAAAAGCTTAAGCGTCGGCCTCTTCTCCTTCCGGGATCTGAATAACCTCCGGATTGCCACCAGGAGTTTTCGCGGCTAACTCCACAACAGCTACAAGTTGGCTGTTATGAAAGATTTTATCCAGAGTAACACCCTCCAAGTTAAGGTCGACCCCGGGATTGAAATGCAGGATTTGCGCCACAACATTTTGGAACTGCTCTCCCCCGACCTTTCCAGCTACCCCGTCTAGCTCCTCCACACCCTTTTCAAGCTCTGTCACCTCGGCCCTCAGTGCGCCCATGCTTCTGTCAGCTTCAAGCTTCTCGGTCTTCCTGGTAGCCTCAGAGTCCGCCAATGCCTTCTCCAGTTCAATGACCCTCTTTTCCAGTTCGACGGCCCTCGCCCTACTATCCTCGTCGGCTTTCAAAGACGCGGTCAACTTCTGGTTGATTTCCTCTTTTTCTTTCCTCAAAGTCTTCAGCTCTTCCGACGCCTGCCGATCAGCGTTCTCAATAGTCTCCTTGATGAAATGGATCTCGGCCGCTGCCCGGAGAGCTTGCCTCTGAAGTGCGGCTAAGGTTTGGGCCAGACCTTGCTCGACAATATGCTGCCTCACCTCGTCACCCAAAAATCGTCCAGATATGAAAGGCCCGGGATCAGAGTGCCCCGTGATGATTGGCAAGAAGTCTGCCCTTTCCCTATCGCCGCCCTCCGATGACCTACCATCGTGCTCAGAAGGTTCTTCGACAGCCTGCCTCTTTCTCCCTTTGAAACTCTGGACAGGGGACCATGGAAGACCCCGGTCGGAGGAGTTCGGAATGGCTGTGGAGGAAGAAGCTGCGATTTTCTTCCGGTTCCTTGAAGATTGCAGGGTAACCATGGAAGACCCAGAAGTCATGTTGCTAACTGAAAAGAAACAGAAACAAATACAGTCAGCACATCACGAAACATTGATATATGAAGACAGAGCAAACACCTAGGGATACTAGGGGTAAAAATGCCCTAATTCCTACCTAATAAAGCGTAAAGAAGATCATCACCAGGGATATAAAGAACATCTCTAATATTGATGTTCCCATGCTTCTCAGCATATCGGGTTATGAACCTCGCGGTCCTAAGCTCCTCGGGGTCGAGATCTTCCTCCTCTTTTTCAATCAAGTCGATGGGCACGTCCCAGCATCTCTGCGTCTAGTAAAGAGGAAATTCTGGCTCCCCGTCTGACTTGAGGAAGAATGGTTGACATCCCTCCTTGGCTTTTACCTTAAAAAATGCGGTCTTAAACCCTTTGAAGCTTTCTTCAAATATGTCGAAGGACTTACAACCAAGCCGAGATCGGATGACAAACCAACTCGTTTGTCTTACCGTTCCTTGGGTGTTTATTCTTGTATAAAAATAAAAAAAGGTATTCACCGAGCACTTAAGGCTCATCAACCGACAAAACCTCTCAAACGAGATGATGTAACCCCAACCGTTAGGATGGATCTGCGAAGGGGCCACTTGGAGAGTACGGAGGACGACCATTTGGAAGTCAGAAAACGGCATCCTAAGCCCCAACTTGAGAAAAAGTGGCTCATACAGGAACATGAAGTGTGAACCCTCTTCTCGACAGGAGCACACTCTCTCATTCCAGTTTGGGCAGACAACTTCAAATTCATCGTCTCGAGCTTTGTTCACAGTTAACTCCAAGGCAAATAAGGATTCTCCGAGTATGGCTTCGAAAACTTAGACTGACGATCCCATACGTCGTCCACCACCCAGGGGCACACCAGCCCGGGACCCCACCGAACTCTAACCAGCTCGTCCTCTGCTGGGTCACGGACGTCGTAAAGTGGGGGCTGGACTCTAGCCTTTTTTCCTTTGGCTATGAAAATCCTGAGAACATCCAAAGAAGTTGGTAAGCAACTGTCAGAATCGATAGTTTCATAGATTCAGACTCAGGGAGAGCGAAGTAATCTAAACCTCCCCTACCGACCTCCTGTCCCACCAGAAACAAAGCGTTCAGGGGAACTCCTCCACCGCGCATGGCGCAGCAAAGATGGTGTTTCAGGGAGGTGATAAAATCTACCTAAATCACTAAGCTCTATTTGAAGGAAAGCAAAACCAAAAATGCGAAGCTACTCTACTCTTTAAAATGTTACTTACTATATGAAGGCAAAATACTTGAACAGTGGAGAAGATGCGCCAGAACAGTGGAGAAACCGCGAGTGGCTGAAAAGCACCCAAAAGAAGCCAAAGCTTTCTACGCACGGTGTTTTCAGTGAAGGAAGCCAAAAATAGTAAAGTAAGGAAGATGAACCTTTGACTCTTATTTATAAAGGGTTGAACGGTTAATGGACATTTCTGTCCCCTCCGATGCAAGTTCAGAAGGTGCTCATCATGGCTTGCGGAGCTCTAGGCACGTCCCTCCGATGAAATCGCAACACGTGGCCCACATAGCTATAATAGCAGTTGAAAGGACGGTTACGCAGTGACCCAAAACGTCGTATGAATGTTGGATGAGAACCTGGGTTTGTACCACGGATTCCATCTTCAACTCACTATTAACATCACTGACAACGTGCTAACGCCAAGGTGCATTTGTGGAGGCGATTATGCCGGGTTGGCTTTGGACCTACCCCGGCAACGTCTTTACTTGGTTATACCAGGATAAGCGTTGGACTCATCCCGGCAGCGTTAACTCGGTGGAAAAACATATATATAATGAAAGTGCAGGACAAATACAGAGAAGGTAAAGTCTATTGAATTATCTTCATTCCATACATCGTCATACAACCGAAAAAGAGGAAAAAGAAAATATTGAGACATGGAATGTATAAAGATATCCCGGGAAATGGAGCAAACATCTTCGGCTGGTTGGATCATACCCCATCCACATCTCCAAACCCCGGTCTCTTGAAAATGTGGGTTGGCTTTGAAGAACATTGGCAAACCGGGATCATAATCCCGGATAAGATGCCAAAGTTCCTTGCACTGCTTCTCTGCGATGCAACTAAAGACCGAGATCTTCTTTCGCTCGTTGGAAGGGGTACGACCTCTCTAGCTGAAGAATCCTCCACCGGTGTCAACCATTCCAAGTTGCCACAAGTCACGGAGCAACTACAGCGGCCTTTCCACCCCGAAACAGAGTGAAGCCACTCCGGAGTAGAAATCCTCCGCTCGCTCGTTCTTTCCCCACCTTCTCGATGGATAACGGCAGATGCGGATACGCGTTGCTTCCTTGAAAGCAAGTCAAAGAAAGCAGACCACCCCAAGTTGCTCCAAGAGGGTCCTCACTTCCTTTGTCCTAGCACCCTTGCATTTCCAGCCGTTACTACGAAAAAGACCGGCCGGGTGCTTTCGAGTAGCCCGCCAAGAAGAAGGAGAGAGGAACAGTGTGCTCCGTCGGGTCCCCATGCAGTAGTAGACGAAGGCATTGTCTCATCCTGGCAACACGTTGGATCAGACACCGCCGTGTACGCCAGGAGAGAAGGCTCTCGCCTCCCTAAATGCATAGCAACCCAGTTTTACTCAAAGAAAGAAAGGCCCCTATCGAAAAGAAAAAACACTCGGGGAAGATCAAACCTTTTCAAGAACTTTGGAAGAAATAAAAGTATAATCTCTGCAAATGATGAAGCTCTCTTCACACAAGAAGGAAATGAAAAAAGAACTACACTCGTTCCCCTGGGAGAAATCATCCTGTTCGACAATGTAAAAGAAAAGGGGAATGCAAGTTCATGGGAAAGTATTCTCTTCTTATAGCATGCATGAGGAATTTTGATTGGTTCCATAAAAGGTGACCTGATTCCATGAAGTCAGCCAAAATAAATGCTTTTGATCTCTGGTTGGTCACAAAGATAGGGAGCAGTTGAAAAAATTCGTATGAAACTGACATTTTCTTTAAAGAATCACTACTTCTCAATAAAGGCCAAGCATCAGTTTCCCAGAGAATCGCAGACTGTACCACCAGAGATCACGATCAGGATTTACGTTGAATATGTCTCTAGGAATCCTTAGTACTCATGCTTGGGGGCAGTGATCTTTGCTCATAACTGAATAGGACAAAAACGTCGGTAATAACCCGAGGTCTAACACTTATCCATCGAATTACCATAACAGCTGTGTGATGGTTGATCCGTTCTAAACTTGACTCTGGTCTGTCTCATCCAAGAGCCAAGCTGGGGGCAACTGTTCTGGACCGTGATCCGGGATCCCACTCCATGGGATCAACCCGGCATGCACACTACCGGACTCTCCTAGCTGGCGTAGAGGAAGACTCACGACGTATTCTGGACCACGGATTACGGTCCTAAAGTGGCGTTGGGATTCGACATTGCAGCTGATAGATTCATACGAGATCAATCCCTAAATATCCGTAACTGTCGATCATCAACTTACGATATTATAGGATTTACAGATATCCTTGATGGCTAGATACTTTCCTTATATTAATCCCGGATTTATAGGGATGTATCCTATAATAATGGAAAGGTGATCATCATCAGGATACTAATCCTAAATTGCCTGCATTCAATAAGAATCCCATTAGGATTCTGTATACGCTCTATAAATACAGGGCTAAGTCATCTTAGTAAGGTAACTCTGAATCCAATCTCTTAAACCTTCTTATGCACTGCCTGACTTGAGCGTTGGAGTCCCTTTGCAGGTACCCACCCCCCCTGTGCTACACGCTCAGCTACTGCTCAAAGGAGGAACCACCGTAACGTGCCTATCTCAGGTACTCCTTTGAATCCACTTCAGAACAATTACAATTTAATATTTTTGTGGGTTTTGCTGCTTTTGCAGTTCATCCAGAAAGTTGGAATCCTATGTGGTCTGTATCAAGGTCAGATTGATTCAAGTTATGAAGTTCTTTTATGTGTTTTAGTCTGGTTTGCTTTTTATTTAGGGTCAGTTTGGTATGGGGTTAAAGATGGGGGTGAAAATTTTGGGATGAGTTTTCAATCCAGACATACCATTATATCATAACAAATTTACATATGAGAATCTAGTGCCAACTATTAACAAATGGAACAAAGAAAAAAACTTACACAACTTCTGAAATCCAAACTATAAACAAAGCAAAATTGTAAACTAATGATATCTATTCATTATATCACACCAAATTTACATATGAGAATCTGGTGCCAATTGTTAACAAATGGAACAAAGAAAGATTTCCAAACTTACACAGCTTCCAACCTAGAATATCCATGGACCAACCAAAAATAGTCAAAATTCATTCCTATGCATTAACGATAATCAATTATTCATTACCTAAAGTACTTAACTGGACTAAAAAGGAAAATACAAAAAACACATTCATTAAGTGCCATTCCAGCTATATACAAAACAACCATTCACACAAGTCCACAGAAAATCACTGCTTCTCCATTTTCACTTCCTTCATAATAGCAAAGGAACATGCACCACTTGCAGAGACCAAGACCTCATCCAAACTCTACTTTGCAGGATTTAACTTTACACAACAACAATCACCAGCAGAACCCTATGAAATATTAAACCATTCATAATAAATACCACAGTAGGAATATTATGGAGTGATTGTTCTGTGGTATTCCTATGAAACCTAGGAAATATTAAACCATTCATAATGGATACCCAACACAAGTAAATATGATTCAACTGTTAATGTAATGGAGACCTTAGGAAATATTTCACATTCTTCGAAAGCACATCTGAGATATTGAAATTTTGTGAGAGGGTGTCTATGAGAGAGATGAAACTTTTATGTTATTCACTCATTTGAGTTTTAGTCTTTACATTTTTTTACTCATTAAAATATTGACATTTATTGTTTTTAAGGATTGATTGTTATAGTTTTCAATTATTAACGTATGAGTCTCTAATAGAGTAAAATTTAAATGACTGAAACTATAGGATCGATAACGAAAAAATAATTTAAAATACTAAAATCCATAAAAAGTGAAACAATTTGCAACCACTACCCCTTGAACAAAGTTGATATATTTAAATGTTCAATTATTCTACATGTTCTATGTAAGAACTCCTTTACAAAGATTTCTTGGCAATATATAGAGATCTTAATTATACTTTTTACTGATATCAAAGTTTTGTTTGATCAAGTGAGATGACTCACCTCCCCAATAGAAACTTGTAGCCCTTATGGCAGTAACACATTTTACTCTTCTGAGAAGCAATAATAGGTTTGGTGTCTTCACGTCCCTTGTTCTATAAGTAAAATATATCAAAAGTATGCTTAGAACATTCAACTTCTGGTCACACTTGCATAAACCTATGGTACTGGTAAAATTGAAAGGAAATCTAACAATAGACCGTACCACATGCTATCATTTATATTGATTTGTGGAATGCATTTTTGAACATGATATTAAAAAAATTCAATCTTGAAATGGAATGTATGTCTGAACATGTTCTGCAAGGCAACAATTTCCCAAAACTAAATTAGTCCTTAGTCCCCCCATTACCATTGCTTTGAAATGGCCTTTGTTCGATAGGATTGACACCTAGTTCGTTAGTATGTTTCAGCTCAATAAATTTTAAACATGTTCTATAAAACAACACATTCCAACAACTGAATCAAGTCCTTACACCAAGAGAACTCCTTCCATTATGCATTCAATCTACCTAATAAAAACATCTAATTAGATTTTTGAGTTTAGTCAGACTTCCAAAACTTTTTTAATTTGAGCTTCCTAATAATAACAACAAAAGCCCTTCAAGCAAAGAATGATGTTCTTGACATGCCTCCAACCTAGCCGACACTGTACATCAATTTATATCGAGCTTCTCAAATTGAAGTAATAAGTATAATGTATGCATATATAGATAAGGGCTAAGGTTTAACAATTCAAGACTAATATTTCACAACTATGACAGAAAATTGAAATTCATGTGCACCTCAAAAATTAAAAAGACAATTCCAAAATCCAAAGTATAAACAAAGCAAAATTGTAAACTAATGATATATATTCATTATATGACAAAAAATTCACACATGAGAATCTGGTGCCAACTATTAACAAATGGAACAAAGAAAGCATTCCGAAATTTACACAACTTCCAAAATCCAAACTATAAACAAAGCAAAATTGCAAAGTAATGAAGTTTCTTATGTCATATAAGAGTTTGGCACTTTAGCAGTTTACATGGCTGTGATAAAGGAAAACAAACTGGCTAACAGGATTTGATGCTCAGAAAATTGTGCGTGCCAATAGTTGATAACATATCCAACACCAAAAGAATGATGGATTGGAAAAGAAGAATGCATACCTACCTATGAATACTCTCGAGATTGTTTCCTGATGAACCTGCAAAAATTCATATTTTTATAGTTCAAAGTCTTGGGTTTTCATTCTCTTTTATTCTTTTTGATTGAGGTTGTTCTCAAGTTTCTTTTATTTTTAGTTATTTTAAATTATGTTTTAATTGTGTGTTTTTATGTGTTTTTGTTAGGTATTTGCATATGGAAAAGACTGGACACTTGAATGATGAAGAAAAGTTGAAAAATCAAGTGAAGAGCTCGTTGAGCGCCTGAGCGTTGGACAGTGAGCGCTTGAGCACTGATTGCGTATGCTGCACCATGACTTGAGTGGCTGAGCACCTGAGCGCTGGAGAATGAGCGCTGGACGCGTAACAGCAGCGTGAATTTCTTATAAAAAAGAAACTTTTGCCAAATTGAAGACACTCTTCAAACTTTTTACACTTTTGACAGACTTTTTACACTCTTAACACACTTGGACAGAACACAGCAGCCGTCAAGAGGCATAAACTCTAATGTGGTATGGGCACAATTAGGCTTGAAGAGTAGGGATTTTCTTAAACCTTTTCACCTTTTAATAATAGAGTTTGTCATATTCTTCCCTTTGTGTTCTTCTTTTTCCATATGTAACTAATTTCTCTTTGTTAGGGGGATGATGGATCTTGTTCTTGGATGATGTAACTTTTTTATGGGTATAATTTATGTTTCTATTTCATGATTTATGTGTTTATATCTATTCTTAATGATTTTATAAACCTAATCAATTTGGGAATGATCTTTTAGGTTGATGTATGATTTGAAAAAATTTGCATGAACGTAAAACATGTGATAAACACCATAATTTCTGCAATCGCTAGGAATAGACGTTGTGAGTTATGTAGTCTTTCTTTTAATTATCTAGTTCTTGATAATGCCTTTCTAATTAAGGTTAGATTAAGGGATTAGTTAATTCCAATCAGCGTAAAAAGATTAATATACCAAGGGATTGAATATTAATTAATTTTAGAAATTGACCATAAATCATTGAAATAGAACATAGTTAAACTAATATTTAAATGTGCATTTAAAGTGTTCAAGTGAAATCTGAACCATAATGAATATCCATTTATTTTAAAAAGTTTCAAAAAACTTCTGTTTATTTGGTGAAATAATAATGTTATTTTCTTATTTTTTATAATCTACCCTCTCACATTATTAATTATTTGGTGATTCCTCCTTCATGTGTTAGATTCTCCTTTCTTTCTCTTTATTTCCCACCACCCCATCATCCTGCAACAAAAATTAACTGAAGTTGTGAAAGCCATCCAAACACATAAGATAACAATACCAGGTGAGATCTAATAATAAGGGTAATTGGATGACGCTAAGAAAAAGAGAGACAAACAGCTTATTTCTGAGGAATCTGAAAATCAACATTACTTACCAGGCGTTTGTCAAAATATGAAGTTTGTTTTCCTGGATATGTTTTTTTTAATCATTTAGCCAAATATTAAGTATTGTTTTCCTTACTCTAAAAAGTGTTGTTTTTTACACACCTTGGACACATTAGATATGTACGTTCTGCTGTCACAATGGATTTGGTAAGATGGGATGTTATAATAGAAAAATAATGCACCAATAAAATTTATAATGTCAATCTAGCAACAAAAAAGAAAATAAAAAAAAAGTTTCCTGCTTTAAATAACTACAAGTCAACCTAACTCTTGGATGCTTTTGCCTTAATTCTAAAATAAAAAAGAAATCTATTCTTCAATTGCATCTAATGTAGCTACATTTATTTTTTCCTTGGTTCATGTCACATTATCAAAAGTAAATTCTTTTTGCCATCAACTTAAATATCAGGGCTGACAGTTCATGAGTCTGATTCGCCACTTCAAACTACTCATGAGGATACAGGGAAGAAGCAAAGACAAAGGAACATGACTCAAGAGGGAAAGGTTTATAAAATTCAATAGTTAATCTGATTCAGATCATTGTAGAGGCATGCCACATAGCCTCTTGACATGGTTTAATTGACTTTTGTACACATAAGAAAGATAAGATTAATTAGAACACTCCAAAGCCAAAAATCTAAGTTCTAAAGCTACCAAAAATTTAGACAATGGAGCGTCTAATTTAAGGTGATTATATGGCATTTAAGTTTCAAAAACATACTTTCATATACATAAGATTGAGCTATCAAAAAATCAATGGAATTATGCACCACAGCATATTCATACATGTCAAATCAGACAACATATTCAATGGAATTATAATTACAATCTGATTTCCTGAAAACCAGACATGTACATACCAATAAAAACACATGTTCATCAATGAATATTCTCAACACTACTTATAAATACATCATAAAACAATATTCAACCCATTTAAGAAACAGAAGGCCAACAAAAATTAAATTTCACATATCAATGAAAAAAAATAGAAAGAAATGAAGTGAAACAAAATCAACATAGAGAAGTTCAATTGGTTAAAGCAGACTCACTCTCAACAGAGGCAAACCTAATACAAAAAAACTCATCATTTAGTTCCCCATCTGCAAAATCAGAAGCATGCCACACGCACGATTTATCATTCCCCGAATGCTCCTATACTGTCAAACTGTAATGAATTGCAATTCACGCCACACCTATCACAAAAAAAAATTCAAAAGAAAAAAAATCATCATGATCTCTATTAGAAGCAATTAACTCACAAATAACAAACACATAAAAAAATCCTAAAAATATGCACACACAAAATAAAAAAATAAAAAGAAGATGCAAAGCATGCCCAGATGACATGTCCAATGAACTGAATACAAAGACAAAGAGGGTTCAAGCAAGTTCACGTCCAATATTCTTCATGCACTGGCGTCCACTAACTTATCCAATAACAGTGTTCAAGCTCTATTTTTTTTAAGCTTGAAAACAAAGACAATGAGGGAAACAAATGAGGGCAGACTTATTAGACAAAAATGAAATTGAGTCAAAGAGTAACACAACCCACCATACGAATGTTATCTACCAATCCCATATAAAAACCGCAAAATGTTACACTCAAAAACCTTGCTAGAGTACAATTTAATTTATCAAACTAATTACCACATTTATCTTAGATTGTCATCTACAAAATCCATCTTAGTTCCAATGACATGCACAAGGGCCTTTATTAATCAATATCTCAACACCCTTATCCTCAACCATTTTAACTAATTTCCTTTTTTTAGCTGTCAATAAGGCATCCATCTCTAGCTTATCACAATTGAAAGGCACAATCAGTACAAAAAATTAATAGATGCTCAATAGGATTAAACTTTGCTCAATATTACTAAGGTTTGGGACATGAGATTTTCATATAAAAATATATTTGCACCAAAGGTTGACTTTGAGTCATACTTTTTTTACCTTAGTATTTGACGTACTTATTTGGTACATGAAAGAGTCAGTACCAAAATGCATACTTTTGGCTAATGATATAGTTCTAGTTGATTAGTCAAAGAGGAGTAATTTCTTAAGTTCCATTAACTATTTAATTACTTGTGCTACTTCCTCATTGACAAACGTCAAGGTACAATTTATTTAATCATATCAAATGTGTAATTTAATGTGTACTATTTCTATTCAAGAATATGAACTGCATTTCTAGTTTCAGAAGTATTAATCACCAAAATCATCAATAGTACAAACCACTCATTACAAGTTTTTTAAGTTTTGATGGACTTATACACTCTAGAGGTACCTAGCTCTAGTGGGAAGACTTGTTCAAAGATATTTGAAGAAGCTGATTGCGATCCACCTGCAACTCCTAGTTCAAAGATATTTCCCTATCCTCAGTGACAGCAAAGCAACACACTCATTAATGTCATGAACCCTATCAGTCCAAATCTCAGGTTCAACAATGGGCACAAGAGCACACTCTTGGCAAATCATGGCATAGCGTGCCAAGCCCTGTGCATTGTGTTGTATGTACAACTCAGAGGGTTCACTGGGGCCAATATTAAGGACTCCACGCTAAATAATATTATATTTTAGACTTCAGAAAAAAGAAATAAGCTTATATATTTAGATGAACATAAATAGACTTCAAATCACTTTGATATAATGTATGGATCATCATTAGAAAGATTGTATAAAAAAGATCCAGAAGCAGCAACAAATTATCAAAGAATGATATGTAATGCATTATCACCAATAATGCTAAAATAATCAGGAAAGATATGAAAAAGGATCAGTAACACTAATGATTTTTCCTATACAGATTCTTCCTTTAAAAGGAATTTTGCATCAAAATAACCCTCTGCGCTTGACACCCAGTTGAGCTATCTTCAGCAAGCCTATTTTAAAAAATAGTCAACATACATCATCCAAGTAAAATGGTTGGCAAAACTAAATAACTGGGGGCTTGTTTGGCATGTCGTATTAGGCATGATAGGATAAACTAATAAAATACATTATGACCTTATCAATTGTTTGGTGTAATTGTATAAGCTTATCCATCAAACTCCTCTTATACATTAAAATGATGGATAACTTAATCAAGCCTTGGAGGGAGAGATTAGACTTGATAGGTTTTTGATGTATAAACTCTTATAAAGACTTTTTCATTATAATTCTAAACACCTCGATATCCCCAACCCTTACGTATTAAGCTTATTCTATCAGGTCTTATACTATCAGGTCTAATATTATCAGATCTTATCCTATCATTCGTACGAAACGGGCCCTGGATAACTGAAGCTATACACAATACCTTTATATAAAATAACTTCAAACCCAAAACGTACCTTTGTCTAAAAGAAATGACCTCAGTAGTAGGAGGATTGAACATTATCTTGGATGAATGCATGACGGTTTGGATAACAATTTTTCTTGAGGAAAGAAAAATGAAAAATGAACAAAAAAACAAATGGACAAAAAAAAACATGAATTAAATAAGAGATATAAAAAAAAGGAAGAAGGAAATAAGTGGGAACACCAATGGAGATCAGAACAAACAGAAAAAATAGCAAAAAAAAAAATTACAAAAAAGTAATAAACAGATGCTTACCTCAGAAAAGCTTTACTTTAGCAAGTTGGATGACAATAATAGGAAGGTCAGCATTACCTTCTATTAGAAAAGCGTTAAACTGATCCACGTATTCAGCAAACAAAGCACACTCAAGCTTGACACTATGATAAGGAAGGAAACATGTTACTCACAAGTAAAAAACAAATAAGGAAGGAGACAGTAAGATGTAAAAAAAAAAGGAATCAATTTTAAAAAGTATATAGAAGCTAGGCCATGTATTGGGAAAAAAGAGCACCCACTTGCAGTCAAAAAGCTCTGTAACAACTATCTTGCTTGGCTTTCCATCTCGGTCATATTCTTTTGGCTAGAAGTGCCTACCAATAGACCCATGACATCTGCAAAGGGTAGAAAATGTAAGTAAATAAACAAATTTGAAGATAACAAAGCACAAATCAAGAACAACTTTGCTCAATGCATCAGACTGTGGAGCCATAGGAAATAGGTAAGATCACCTAATAAGAAATCAGAAATCAGAAAAACAACACACAAACAGAGCAACAAAACGAAATCAGTAAGAGAATAAGTTTCAGGGTCAGAAACGAAATACAATAGCAACCCTATAAATAAGGACCACAAGATCACAATTCAAATTTCGAATTTGTAAAACGGAGAGGGAAAATTTAGGGAAAATTTTAGCCAAATCAACCACCGAAACCCTAATCGTACACATCATCCATACCCATACCAATCAGAGAACGGGGGAATAGAAAGTAGATTGACCTGGTGGAGTAGGCGTATGGGCAACTGATTTATAGACCCCGCTCCTCCTATAGTTAGATGGATGGTTGCTACTAGCCTTCACGTGGACACGCCATCCTCACAACAGCTCCAGCTCTTGCGCATGGTATCAGATCTGTTCCGCCCTGTGTTGATGACACGAAAGGAGATAGGTTGCATGTGAGAAGTCCACCTGTATGGGCTGGTTTCAGGACTTGACGACAACCATTCACCTGCACCATGTGCAGGTCTATCTGAACTAACAGAAGAGTGAAGATGGAAAGGTTGAGAGAAGAAGGAGTAAGGAGCATCATGGGTCTCGGCAGAGAGAAGAATGAGTGAAGGAGAGAGAAAATGAATCGTGCATAGATGACCAATGCAACCCCATTCTTAAGGACACCAAATGCTCAGTAAAAAAAATGAGGACAAAATTATAAATGGCAAAAAAAGTTAATGTAAAATAAATTAACTGTAATGGAAAGACAAATTCATCTTCTATCCAACTGAGCACATTTGATCAGAATTAAAAGTCATGGGTAAAATGGTAATTTGATGCATTAGAACTGCTAACACTTGACATATGGATTTGAACAGAAATTGTAGAGAAATTCTTGATTACACACAATTGTACCACATCATCCTTACACACACTTATAAAAAATTAGAAGGAGAAGATGATTTTTTATGATGAATGGGGTTAGAGGGTCTCATTTTTTTTCTCTCTTTAATTTTTTGTGAGTGTGTGTAAGAATGAGGTGGTATAATTGTGTGTAACCAAGAATCTCTCGAATTTGTATAGTAAGATTTAAGGGTCTGCTATTGTATTGTGTATAGATTCTGGGGATTGGGACTGGGAGAAAATCAGTGTTTTATTCCCCTCACAGGTGTATGCCACTTTTCTCTGAGTTGGATATTCATGATTGGCTGTCCATAAATCTGTCTCATAATGCTAAATTGGAGGGTCACCGATGGCCTTTTTTATTTGGAGTTGCTTGCCATTTCCTTTGGAATCTTAGGAACAAAGCTATTTTCGAGCCCCAGATTAATGATCCCAGGGATCTCTCTTCCAGGTTCTGGTTGTGAGTGGCTAGTTTGCAGAGAGCTTCTAATAGCTACTCAGTTTTACCTATTGACCAAGGGAGAGATATGGAGCTTTGTGCGTGGAAATTTCCCCCACTGGGTTGGGTTTGTCTTAATAGTGATGGGTCTGTGGTAAACAATAGTAAGGCTGCTTGTGGGGGTCTTGCTAGTGACTCATCCGGATTGGTTCTAACTTGGGGGTGACATCCATTACTATTGCTGAGTTGTGGAGGGCTTTTCATGGCCTTCGTTTTGTGTGGGATATGGGTTAGAAGAAAATCAAGCTCAAAATTGATTTCCAATGTGCTATCTCCATCATTGGGTCAGGCATTGAGGCTGCTCATCCTGCCTATACTGTTGTGCTGAAAACTAAGGAGTTGCTTAAGAGAGAATGGGTTGTGGATTTGGCTCGTGTTCAGGAAGTCCAATAGAGCAGCTGACTTACTAGCCCACATAGGGCATGATCTAAATTTTAGTGTTCAGAGGTTCATTTCTCCTCCTTCGTGTCTGGCAGAGATCCTCCGTGAAGACATGGCTGGTGTTACCATGGAGCGTTTAGTTGATTAGGTTCTGCTTGTGTTTTTTTACCCAATCCCGATTTTTTCACCACACTTTTCTCTCACATTACTTTTTATATTATTTTCTATACTATTAAGATCAACATTCACATATCAACATTTTTTCTCATTTAATCACAATCATTAAAAAATGATGTAAAAAATGATGGAAGAATAAAAGTGGTATGAGATCATCATTTTATTTTCCTTTTTAGCCCACTGTCAAAAAAAGAAAAGGAAAAAAGTCAAAAAACTAATGTGAAAATAATGTCATTATCTTTTTTATATAGGATACTTGAATTTTGGTGAAGACTGTTAAGTAACGTTCAAGAGAGGGCAACTTTATAGTATGATCTATACTAGGTTTCTCTTCAACTGGTCTTTTTTTTTTAATTATTCTTTTCCCTCCTTCTTTTCTGTCATTTATTAGGATTTGGTGCTTTACATTTCATTCTTTAGAGGTTACCAGCAACGCTTTCATCATCTCTTAATGGGTTTTATTTTATGTTATGTTGCTTTCGTTTGACTATTGATTCCTTTCATTTTATTTGTTAATAATTTCTGAATAACTTAAATAAAAGCTCTAATAATCAAATAATCAAATGAGTTACATTTGGTAGTTTTGAGGAGTTAAGTACTCTCCGATTAATTTTGAGTTGCTAAACAATGTCATATTCAATCCTGTTGGCTCATTCAAGCGAGTTTTTTTCAAGTCCAATAAATCTTTTTAATTATTATTAAAATTAACCAAAATAAAAATATCTTTTAAATTTTTACTCTTTATCCAATTTGTAAATAATTGTAATTAATACTTTGTAAGTATCATTCACTTAGTTTTTTTATTCATTTGCCTTTGTTTGCGGGTAAAATAAATATTTTTAAGATTATTAAAATTTGTACAATTAATCTTAGGATAATCGTTATAAGACTAATGTATCATGGGTGCAATGTGGTTCAATCTCTACATTCTCTATGCATAACTGGCTCCCGAACTTGACTTGGTTTCACATATTGGTTTTCAAAATTATTTTTAAAAAGGTTTTTCAATTTCTTTAAATCAAATAAAATTAGTGGTTGAGTCCATAATTTTTTTTAATAAATTTTAGTTGTCTCTCGTCGCAACACCCTTTGGGTATTGTTGTGACACCCTCTTTTGAAAATCCTTTCTTTTTAAATATCACTTTCTTATAAAAATATTCTTAGGCTCTATTAGAGGAAGAACATTTATATACAAATAAACATAACAAATCTTTAGCCTCAAATATTTCTACATGGGCATTAGCAAACATTTTCATAGCCTCAGATATTTCAGTTTGGGCATCATGCAACCATTTTTGTAGCCCAAAGTATTTTCGCTTAAGCATCAAGCACACATAAGTCTCATAATCATATAACAATCTCCTCATCATTCAATCGTTATCATATTATGGTATACCAAAAGTTCTTCCTAGTGCCTTTGATATTTCAAAATATAATTTTAATATTATCATCACAGTTCATGTATTTCATAATAAAAGTAAATACTTAAAATTAAAAATTAAGCAAAGATGACTGTAAATGCTCAAAATACACGTTATAACCAATATTAAGTTCAAGATATCAAAATATATCCAGTTAGGAATAGAGAAATATATAATAATCATATACATAATAAATCATGATAATAACTTGAAAACTCTAGCCCACAATTCATAACTCAAGCTACGTATAAAGATTTTAGAATATAAAATATGACAAAATTATTATTATAAACTTTCAAGTAAATTTAATTAAAGCAAAGTGATACTAGAGCAGTAATCCAAGAGTTTTCTAGGTACTCACAGTATAAAGATCTTTGGATGAAGAATCATCAGTATGATATCCTAGTATTTCCTCAAATATTTTTATCTAATCAAAATATCAAAAATGATAAAATTTAGATTGATTATCCTAGATTAAAGCTTTTAAAAATTGTAATATGATAAAGTAAAAACAATCTAAGCCTTACAAAAACTTGATTTGTCAAAGCTTTACTAGAAAATAAAACAAAGATTTTATTTTGAGGGAAAATGGCTACCAAAATTTAAAGCTAAAATATCAACTTCAAGGAGAGATCATGCGAGAAATTGGTATACACCTTTAAATGGTTTTAGGGGTGTATATTATATGTATAGGCTATTCATTGGTTTTGCATTAATGGCCAAACTACTTTTAGTTTAAAGCATTGTTTCAAGAAGTCTTCAAAATTTAATAAATGAGCAGCAAAAGTTTGGTGGATGGTTGAAATAATGCAAGCACATCTTGTAAGTTTCAAATCTTCATGAGATAAAATCAAGCATGTGTTTCTTACACACAACAAGGAGGAAAGATAGCGTGCTTATAATAAGTAAAGTCAAATCAATGCAAAGGTTCATTTCAAAAGCTTGCTTCTACATAAAGTTTATGTGCTCTATTAGTGAAGCATGTCAATATTTGTTTTCTTGCGTGAAAGTTGAACTTGCAATAAAAGCTCCTTTAAACACATTGGACTTTGTCCATTCTTTTGCTAGAAAATCACTAAAAGGTATGTAACACCCACCTCCACTTATCATTAATGAAATTACTAAGGCATATGAAACTATTCACCTTATATGCGTAGAAAATACTTTGGTGCAAAAATTAAGCTGCCTATTCTAACATATATTTATTAAATTGTCTAAAGAGATTCTCACATGTAACATGTTACAAACTTGCAAAGAAAGAAATAATAGAGAAATAAAATAATAATGAAAAATATAAATGGACTTACAAGAGAAATAGAAGTTAAAAAACAAAACAAAACAGTAGAAAAGGGAGAGGCAGTGAAGAATGAGAGGAGACTCATGTTTTATTTTTGAGTGTGTGGCCTACCCAATGTGTGCGCTGAACCCAAAGAAACAAAAATGTGTATAGAGAAACATGTAAGAGTCAAAGAAAATTGAGAGAGAAAAGATGTCAGAGAGATTGAAACTTATTAAATGGTGAAAGGTACGTACAAGAAGCTAACGATGTGGCTCATATAGACTAAAGATAGTAATTAATCACTAACTAATTATATATGCATTTATAACTATTTAGATGACTTAGTTAGCTAACCAAACTATGGTAATAGCCTTGCAAGTTGGAGAATGTGCAATTAGCAAAGTTAACGTCGTTCCATTATGTTTTGCTTCACGAGGAATATTAGTAATATTTTTTTATACTTTTTTAATATTTATTTTATTATTGATTCATTTTATATATTTAAAAAATTATTAAAAGAGAGATAATAATAACATTTATTTTTAGATTAATAATAAAATAAATATAAAAAATATCTAAAAAATATATTACTAATATTTCTGTTTCTATTAATTGCTCTCACTCCTTCGTCTCTTCTCTTTACACATGAATCACATCGAGGAATGCCATATTCACTAGGCACGGACACCCCCACCCCTCAAGCGCAAGTACGGAGACCAATCCACCACCCATAGCCTCATTGGCTTCTCTACCCCAATCGTGGCACTATCACCAAATGCCGCTGCCACCATCCTACTACAGCTTCCCTACCTTGACCACCAACTGCATCGAGCTCCCCAAGCAATGAGCCCAAGAGGTCGTCGCTCACCACCATAGCATATCTGAAGTAACTAAAGAATGAGTGTGATCTTGCATATGTGAAGCCTCAATACTCAACACCTTTAATTTTTCAGTCTCCAATCTCTTATACCCATCAAGTGGCATTGTGCAAGCAAAAAGATTTATATCCCCATTGGAAGGGTTCGTATCATTATTGGCAAAGGTGGCGAGACCATCAAGTATCTTCAATTACAGTCGGGCGAAAATCCAAGTTACCTGTGATATGAATACTAATCTCAATTTATTAAGAAGAATGTTAGTAATATATTCTTTTAAACACTTATTTTATTATCAGTTTAAAAATAAGTGTTATTAATATTTTTTTCCTAATAATCTTTCAAATATATGAAGTGCTCAAATAATAAAATAAATATTAAAAGAAATATTTAAAAAAATGTGCTGTTAACATTCTTCATTCACCCATTACGATGGTTGAGCTTATAGGTACGTATTCCTAATGCAATTGCCACTCCTGAGAAGCTCAAGGGTGTAGTTAGCGGGTGACGATGATGGTGAAGCATTTATTCATGCCAAAAATGAACTGAAAGCAAAGATCAAAAAATGATGAGAACAACGTTATCTTTGCTATTAACGGATGAAAAACTGACAAGTATTTTTTTAATCAAGTTGGCTTATTTTAATTAGAGAGATAGGGAAGGGGAAAAAAGAAGGGACAAAAGATTTTAATCCATACTAGCTTTAGACCTTTCTATAGAACAGAGATAAAGGGGAAATAAAGTTTACAATTGTTCACATGTCATGCAGATGGGTTACCCACTGTTAAAATTAACAGCACACTTGAGAGTTTCATACTTTACCAAACATCTTTGTGTATCAAATGTGAAAATGACCTTAATTTTAAGGGACAAATATGTAATTTAACTTAATATTTATATAGAAAAAGTACCTACAAGATCTCATAAACGTTTCATGACAAACATTCACATTTTTTCCTTACATCAACGGGTAATAATTTTTTGTTTGTCTGTCCGGACACACAATTGTTTGCACATCTAATATCAATTGAGGCTCCATTGATTTAGTACTTGAGATCAAGTTGTATGAAGAACTTCTCCAAAAAAACCATGCTTTAAACTATTCCCAACCATTTGGAAAATGACACCGAAAAGACAAATCTCGACTCAGGAAATGAACCTATGTGCTCAACTAACTCTGTTTTGTCTTTGTTATTCCATTTATCACAACCATCAAGTGTCAATAACATGAATGGTTTTCGTAAAAAAACAAGGAGTTTTGTTAAGGAATAAAATAAGTATTTTTTGGTTTTTTAAATTATCCCATTACCCAATAAGTGAAAGACTGATCTCTCAGGATACGATCAAGTACTTAAGCAGAGACCACTTCTAACAGTGTTATTTTTATTTTTATTTTTATTTATATACACATAAATTTAAGGATCAAATACAGAACTATATATTTAATATATTTAAACCCTTTCTATTAGTACCAATACACGTCAGGGAATAAAGTTAGTATTTATTACTCTACACTAATTACTTAAAAAATATTAAATATATTTAGATTTTTAAAACATTAAATACTTGTACTTTTCATTTAATAATTTTTATTTTTAATTCTTTAACATGTGACTTTAGGGAATACGTTAACAAAACTCTTATCAAAAGGATTTTGTTAACGTGTGTTGATAAGGATTTTGTTAATGTGTGCCCTTGGGACACATAAAAGAACCAAAAAATAAAAATTATTAAAGATTAAATACATTTTACCTCCCTAATTTATTATTCTTATTGTACTTTCCACCCCAATTTATAAAAATAGGCTTTGTTTTGAATTGAGTATGGGCTCATCAAACTGGAGCGAACTCGACCCACCAGGTAGGTTCCCAGGCCTGCCTAGCGCAGAATAAGGCTCACCCATTGAGTCTGTTCCCCTCGACCGAAAAGAGGAGACACTACTCCACTTTGATGGAGGGGCAGACCAAACAGAGTGACATTTCTTGTACCAAAAAGGGAACAATGCGTAATGCGCACTAATACTCTCAGATCCCTCTCACTTTTTACACACTCATACATCTCTATATAAAGGTCAAGACAAAAAGACAAAGGTTCGCATTAATTCCTTTTGCACATTATCCTCCTCAAGCAGCTACTGACTTGAGCATCAAAGTACATTTCGTAGGTACCACACATAGTTCTGCCAATCGTCGTTGTTGCATTGTGGAAGAATCAACCACGCAACTTACTTTCTTAAGTAATTCTCAGATCTCAGTTTTAAACAAGCACATTGCACCCTAATTTACATTATGTATTGCAATCTTCATTTTTATGGTAAATTTTAATTTAATTTCAAATTAATTGGCAAGTATTGTCAAATTAATTTTAATCTTCATATTTTTTAAATAGTTAAAATATGATACTCGCATGAAATATTGTACTATATGTGAGTGTAGCTCGATTTTTAAGTATATCGTATGAATGGTTTTTTCTCTATACTATATTCATATATGAGAAAAAAATTATATAGATATAATATTTTAAGTGTTAAAATAACATAACTCAATGTTTAACTGTTAATTGATGTTGCTTCACCGAATCTTGTTACCTGGCCTTATTTATTGGATGTCGCTGCCCACTCAACTTCAATTTAGTAACTTTTACTCGGATGGACGAATGACCGCTATCAAATTGCCAACCAATGTGATGTTTACTTCAAACAAAATGCTTTTTATATTTCTAAAAAATTGGTTTTTATGTTATTGTGCAAATCATTAAGAGTTTTATTCCATGTGCTTTGTTTATTTTATATATTATATACTAGTGAGAATTTTTACAATCTTCAATTATATTATATTTTATATAATTTTTTAATAATATTTTGTTTCTTATGTCATATTATAAATATATAAATGTATAAAACAAACTTATTTTTTTATTTTAAAATACATTTCTTTGAATTAAAGTGATATATATCATCAGTGTAAAGAATTTTACATTAATATCCATTAATATTTTGATATTTTTATTTTTATTTTAATTAATAAGAGATAAAAATAACAATAAATAGTGATATATCAAAATATTGACAAATGTCAGTGTAAAATTCTTTTACACTAAGAGCACACACTAATTAAACTCTTGAATGAATTATTTATCATGGGTGCCAAAGATTTGCTGATTACTACAAATTGTCATGCTATTGAACCACGCGATATGAGCACAACAGGTATCTTGATCATCATTTATGTGTTTACTTTTTATCAATATATAATATATTTAGTTCATTTGTTTATTATTTTTCTTTTGTTATTTCTGGGAGAAGAAAATTTATATAATTTGTTGAGTCAAGAATTTTATACAATCATTAAGATGAAATTATTTACTCAAGAGCAATAGCACAACGATGGAGGAATAGATTATAAATTTATAGGAATCCACAAAAAAAAAATTGGTACAACAGGAGTATACAAATTTACATGAATAAATTACTTAAAAGGAATATACAATTTTTACATGCTTCATATTTAGTTGACTTGCTCAAATACTTCGTAATAAATTATAAAAATTTATTTTATGTTATCTTTCCCATGGGTTTATAATTTTATCTATTTACGTATACATTATTTCTAAATTTTTAAAATTATTTTAAGTGTTTTTTTTTTATTATCCATCAGAATGGTTCCAAATGAATTTCCAATAACACAATGTACGCGAATCAAAACTAAAATAATTAAACATATATTATTTCCCATGAGTACATTTTTTTTAATTATATACTAATTTATATTAAAAATATTAGCACAATTATGTATATAACTCAATATAAATAAATATTTTTTAATGTTAAAAATATTATTTATGATCAGATTTACATATGTAATATTGCTTTTAAATAAAAAATAAAATAAAAATAATTAATTTACAATAACATGGTCTAATGATAAGATATAAATGACTGCAGGTCGTTGCTAATATATACCTTATTATATTAATGTGTATGATACATCTTCTATTTTATCTACAATAACATGAATATTTTTATAGATTTTTTTTGTTTTATATTTTTTTTTACACATGACTACCACCACTGTCTCTGGCAGGCCACCGTTCGCCACCACACCTTTTTTTTCAAGTTATAATTGTTCATTTTTTTTAAGTTGTGTAGAATCGTATAAATAATATCACCAAAATTATATTAGTCATTATATTTTTTCATAAATAATCACAGATATCTTGAAAACTTTACAAATTTTAATGAGTAATATTTACACATAATAATATTTTCTAAAACAAACTTAGTATATTTTTCTCCATGTGAGTGTGTAAGGGATTTTGTAAATATATATATATATATATATTTGATAATGGTATCAGATTTTAACTGATAAAAATAAATATTATCGATTTTAATTAGTAATATTTACACATAATAATATTTTTTTTAAAAATATTATTATTTTTCCTAAAATCATAATTGTACAAGTTAAAAATTTTATAAATTTTAATTGATAATATTTATACAGTTGTACAACTTAAAAAAATAAAATAAATAAGTAAATTACATGTCATTCATCATAATCATTAATATATTTTTTAACACAATTAATAATTATAATTCACAAAATATACCATACACTCTCAAAAAGAGAGTTCATATTACAATTAGCCATGAGTACATTAACAATCCCAAACATTGCAACCAAGATTTGGTGAAGTACTCTTTCCATTTTTAATTAATAGTCACTTTTTAAAACTTATTTTGTTTCAAATTATTTATTATTTTATAGAATTAAAAAATATTTATTAGTTGTTTTTAATTTTTCTATCATTTATTGTTATCTTTACTAACAACCTCTTTTTTTATCATATTAATTATTTCTTATTTTTTCAAAGATAATATTAGCAAATATTATTTTTTTCTAAAATTTAGGTCATTTAAAAAAATTAATTAGTATATTTAAACAATTATTAGTTAAAAACAGAAGGAGTAGCATCTATCGATCTTTTTTAAATGCAAACGTGCATTGAAGTGCTGGCCAAACAGGCACTAATATAACGTACACTAAATTTTAAAATCTCTCTTATATTAGTTGGATTTTATTTTTTTAAAGGTTAATATTTTCTAATATCAATTTTTTCTTAAAATTTAAGCCATTTAATAAGTTTTTAATTAATATATTTAAACGGCTATTATTTAAGAACAAAAAAGTAATATCTATTGAGCTTTCTTGCACCGAGTAAATTTAAAAGATGTTTGGATGAATTTTTAAAATAATATCTTTCTCATATGATTTTTTTCATTTTTTTAAAAGGTAAATATTATTTTTATGTTTAGATGTAATATTAATAAAGTAATTTTTTAATATTTAAACAGTTTTTTATGTTATAAAAAGAATATTTTTTGAGAAACATAAAAATTTAACTTTTAATTGTGCTTTTTCTAGTATTTTTGTTAAATGTTCATTTAAATATGATAAAAATGAACAAAAATATGTTTTTTTAAAACTATATATTTTATCTAAAAATGCACGTTCAAACAAATTTATAAGATATTTTTGTGTGCACATAAATATAACATGTCATTTTTGTATACAAGAAATAAAAAATTAATAAAAAAAATAAATTCCATTAAATTTACTTATTATAAAAAAATATTTTTTTAATTTTTTATAAATATATATAAAATAATATATTATATTTGTGTGCCACTAATTTTTTTTTCAAACTTATAATAAGGTTAGGGTACGAGTTTGTGATAGTGTAGATAGAACCACTCCGTTGCATCACTATTCTTTTATTAAATGCAAGCGTGCATTGATGATCGTGCTTGATCGGGTTGGTGGTCGGGTTAGTGATTGGGTTGGTCGGGTTGGTGGTCGGGTTGGTCGGGTTGGACCGACTCATTAATATTTTTTCAATAGAAATTACTCAAAACAGGCACTAACACCACGAACACTAAATTTCCAAGTCAAAAAAATATACGATTGATTGAGATGATTCATGTTAATGATATTTGGTTTAGGATGCTTGTTTAAAAGTTAAAATATAAAATTTTAAAAAAATTATTTTTTTTGTTTTTAATATAGTAAATATTTTATTTTTATTTATTTTTTTTAATTTTTTAGTAAATATTCTAAACTTTTTTATTAATATGTGTGCTTAAGACATATGGTAAAAATTAAAAATAAAAATTATAAATATTTAATATCTTAAAAATTTAAAATTTTAATAATTTAAAAAAAATTAGTATAGAATATTAAATACTGATTTTATTTTTTATCATGTGTTTGTCTAAAAATAAGTATGTCACGTTATTCTGAAAAAAATCATTCTGAGAAATTCGTGAACACATTCATTGAAAAAATTATCACATGACGTTGACACCAAGCTACTCATTGTCCTTTCACTAATGAAATATATTGCATTAAAGTTTGACAGCTGAGAGTAAAGAATAATAGCCACAAGATGAAAATGAATGGTTCTATTATTAAAAATTCACGTGATCCTCTATTTACTTCACCATGGGCGTTCCTTTCTTCATCTTCTACCGCAGCGTGAATCTCAACGATGGGTTCCGATTCTAAAATCTGCCACCATTTCCCAGAATTCAAACGAAATCAAATCAGCAAACACCTCTCACCATATTGACGTACACATCACAATTGTCGCTTGACTGTGCGTGATGATGCTGGAAACCCCATCTGGTCCGGGCTTTCTAACATGACCCTCTGCCCTTCTGCACTTTCTTAAAGAGTAAAACTGTTTTTATATTGGGGTTTTACCATTTTAACTTGTCAACTACTTAATGTTTGCGTGAAATAATTGTAAAAATTTAATTATTTTAATAATTAAATATTATATAAATTTTTTAATAATTAATTTATTTTTATATTTGAATATATTAATTAAAAAATAATTTTAAACTAATTTATTTTATTTAGATGATATAAAAAAAATTATTTTTATATATTAAATTATTAAAATAAATATAAAATAATTAAAAAATTTATTTAATTGAAGATAAAATGATATTTATATCTTAAAATATAAAGAATAATTTATAAGTTAAAATCAAAAACTTCAATCTTCATCATTATAAAAAAAAAATTTATAATAAATTAAATTTCATATAAAAAATTAAAATTAATTTTGACAAATATATTATAACATTATTGAAATAATTTAAAAAAACTATTTCAATAATAAAATAAGTATTATCAAACATGTTCTTAGCCTATTTTTCCACCTCCCATATTCAAGCTAGCAGCAGGTTCCTTTAGCAAATAATAACTTGAGCTTTCTTTCCTCCATTTCAAGTTCATATGTTACCATTGCATTTCATCACAGAAGCTCCAGCGGATTTTGTTTGGAAGTTATTAATTAGTATCAATTATGGAGACGTTTAAAATCCTCCTAAACACTTTGGAGCATCCATGCTCCATGACCTTAATATTGAATTAAATGTTTCACGTGATAAGTATGTGATTTATTTTATTAGTTAAATAAATAATTAAATTAAGTTAATGAATTAAATTATTATTAAATAAAAGAAAAAATAATTTTATATTTATAATAACTATCAACTTGATGAAAGTTAATAGTATTTAAAAAATAATTTATGTATAAAATTCAAGATTTTGTTCTTGGTCGTATAAAAAGTTTTTTATTTTTTCATCATCACTAAAGTAGAAAAAAAAGTAAAAAAAGATAAAAAAAATAGAAAATAAGTTTTTAAATTTCTCCAACACTCTTAGAATATAATTTATTTTTATTTATAAATAAAAATTAGTGTCTTCATACTTTTTGTTTGTAAAAATTATAAATTCTAAAATTCTTATGTTTTAATAATAATTTTTTATATTAAGATTCTTAAAAAAATTAAAATTAATATGTGATATTAAAGTAAAGTTATGAAATTTATAATTGATTTTTTCTAATTTGTATGAATCTTAATTAAAAAAATTTATAACTTTTTATTATAATATTCTATCATACTATGTTAATTAATTTTATGATATATTATTAATTTTAATAATTAATTTTAATCTCCACTACACATTACACATTTGATTGCTTTCATAAATCTTATAACGTACATCAACGAAAGTTCACGTTTCAGGGTGGGTGCTATTATACACTCTATTAATTTTAGGTGTATAATATATTCTGCTTTTTATTTATAATAGCAGATTTTTTTTTTCAAGTTAACAATTTTTTTTAAGTTAATTTTTTGCTAGTTGATTTTTTTTCAGCTTAGTTTTTTAGGTTAATTTTTTATTATTATTTTTACACATTATCATATCACTGTTGCTGGCCAGTAACTGTTGATTACCAGTCAACCACCGTCTGTCGATCACTACATTTTTTTAGGCTATACTATTTATTTTTTAAAGTTATATAATTGTGTAAATAATATAAATAAAAAAATACCAATTAAAATTATACTAATTCTTATATTTTTTCATAAATAATTGTACATACTTGAAAAATTTTACAAATTTTAACTATAATATTTATAGACAATAAAATATGTAAATTTTTTAATATACACATTTATTTATGAAAAAATATAAAGACTAATATAGTTTTAATCGGTATTATTTTAACAATAAATTTTTATATAATTATGTAACTTAAAAATAAAATAATAACTGTATAAATAATAATTCTGACTATAAATAATATAATTTTTTGATAATAAACAATATAAATAATATAATTTTTTTTCTGAATAAATAATATTTTTTCAGTGTAAATAATATTTTTAACAGAAACAATAAATAGTGTAATATATTACATATTATTGATCATAATTAATGATGTATTTTTTACTACAATCAATAATTAAGATGTATTAAATACACTATACAATTTATATAATAAGATGTATATTAAAAATGGCCCGCGTTTCAGTCCGTGGATGATTATGTTTGAAAACAATCACGTGCTGTTTCCTTGTCTCCACACTTTGTAATATCACGTCACCACCAACTTGCAATCACGTCATTTTATGGCACAAGAATGTCACGTATTAAGCAATCACGTCATTATTTTTTTTGACACATCATGTCTCCACACTTTACAATATTTTTTTTGTAAATCAACAACTTTAAATTTCATTGTTTTATAGAACATATAGTATTTAATTTTTATACATAATGTTATTAATTTAAGAAGATATTGTATAAAATTTATTAATTATTAAAGTAATTAAATCTTTAAATTGATTTAATTTTAAATTATATAAAAATTTTTTTAATTACTCAAAAAATAAATATTGTGAATGACATAATAATTATTTGTGTATAGGTAAATTGAAATTTATTGTTATAAGATAGTTATGAATCACACAAAGGTTAATTAATTATCCTTATAATAAATAGACATGATTGTTGGTAGTATAAGTGCACTATTAATTTTATTTATATATTCAAAGATAATAAACAATTTTAGTTAGTGCATATATTATTGTCAAATAATGTTAAATTTGTTAGCATTATTATATTTATTATTGTATATTGATGTATCACCTAAATGATAACATTGATATATATTGAATGCTTAAGTGATTTGTTGTCTGAATCTATATAGTATGTTAATTTATGACTCAAAGTATTAATGTTAGACATGTAATCATTGCAGTATATGTCCCCTTTTTTTAGATTCGCTTGCTTCGTCTGGTCCAGTCTTTAATGGGTTGAACTTCTCTTATTAGAGTGAACAAGTCCAATTTTACTTCGATGTAATGAATTTTGATTTGGCACTCTAAGTTGAGAAACTTGCTGCTATTACTGCTGTTAGTAGCAATGAATAGAAAGTCCATCATAAGGCTTAGAAAAGGTCAAACAGTCTGAGTCTGATGTTTATGTGAATGAGCATAGTAAACAACATCAAGTCAGCACTTTCCAAAACTAAAAGTGTTAAAAAATTCATGAGTTTTGAGGAAGAACATTTACAAACTGCTGACAAGTCTCATGCTAAGATATTAATGTGTACTTTAACCACCATGAAATTCGATGGTTTTCTTACAATGCATAAACACGTCATTGAAATGGTAAACATTGCAGCAAGACTTAAGTCATTGGAAATGGAAATAGAAGAGAATTTTCTTATGTAGCTCATTCTGAACTCATTACAGTTTGAGTATGGTCCATTCCAAATGAATTATAATACCATGAAAGATAAATGAAATGTGCATGAATTACACAATATGTTAGTTCAGGAGGAAACCAGACTTAAGAATCAAGGAAATCACTCTATCCATTATGTGAACCATAAATGAGTTGGAAAGAAAGCTGAAAAGAAACATAGAAAGGGAAAAGGACCACTAAAGATTAATGAGTCGTCTATCAAAATCCAGAAGAAAGAGTCAAACAATAATAAATGTCATTTCTGTGGAAAATTTGGATAATTCCAGAAGGATCGCCTAAGGCATAAGGCTTAGTTCGAAAAGAAATGTAAGCTTAAAGCTCATGTATATTTCGAATCAAATTTAACTGAAGTTCTCCATAATACTTGGTGGATTGATTCTGGATGTACAACTCATATTTATAATACGATGCAGGAATTTTTACAATCCAAACCATAAGTCTAAATAAGAAGTTCGTCTTCATGGGGAATAGAGTGAAGGTTCCAATGGAAGGTGTCGAGATTTACCATTTAATCTTAGACACTGGACATCATTTAGATTTATTTGAAACTTTTTATATACCTAGTATTTCTAGGAATTTATTTTCTTTGTCTAAACTTGATGTCGGTTGATACTCTTTTATGTTTGGTAATTGATATTTTAGTTTGTATAAGCATACTTATATGATTGGTTCTGGTATACTTTGTGATAGTTTATATAAATTGAATCTTGATAATTTATTGTTACCAAGTGGCTTCCAGTACTTAAGAGGGGGGTGAATTGAGTATAAAACTTTTTCTTTAAAACCTCTTTTTAACAAAAAGCAAATATTAAAACTTAATAAATAAATGCACATAAGGAACGAGAAGAAAAAAAATAATAAAAGTAGCGAAAAATAAATATGCAGTAAATTAAAATTGCATAAAATAAAGAGATTAAGAAGAGAGAAGCAGACACAATATTTATCCTGGTTCGACCACTAACCCACTTGTGGTCTACGTTCAGTCCTCGAAAGTCGAGATTTTTCACTATGTATACAAGCTTCAATAGGTGCTTGCAACCGTTATATAAAATAGCACTTTTCACACACAGGGAAACTCTACTCTTGTGCTAAAGTCTCAGCCTGCCGGGATACCTCACCCTTACGATTCAAAATATCAAAAAGTAGATGAAGAGAAACTCTCACTCAGAACAAGTAATACAAATTGAAGTGCTAATGGAGCTCTCACAGAAATATCTCAAAGTTTTTAATCAAAAAGAGCATAGAAAATAATTTTGACAGATTAGAACAAGCAGAAAATAATTCAGAGTATTGGGCAATTTTATTCGTGACCCAAGGTTCCTATTTATATAGAAAATTAGAAGAAATAGCTGTTGGGTAGCATTAAAAGCCATTTAACCGAATTAAAAACCTGTTTGTTTCCATATCAGTGTTCGTAATTAACGTGTTTATTCGAATAGCTTGATATGTTATTCGAATAATACTGTTCCTGAAGCCATCGTGAAAAAGCCATCTGATATGGGTTATTCGAATAACCTTTGTGTTATTCGAATAGCTTGGTAAAAAAGGTTTATTCGAATAACGTTTGAGTTATTCGAATAACTCACTTATAAACACAGTTCTAAGAACTCACTTATTCGAATAGCTATCCTGCTATTCGAATAGCATCTTTAAAAAACATACCCTCGTGAAAGTGTTTATTTGAATAGACTAAGCTCTATTCGAATAAATCAGTGCAAAAACAGTTTTGGACAAAGTATTTTAAAGCCATTAAGATTCTTTTAAAAATAAGCTTTATCTTTTCTTTTGAAAACAGAGAGATATCAAAGTGGGCTCCGTACAACAGATCCTAAGTCCTAAAGCTAATCTTATATAAACTTGGACTTGGTCTTTCTATCATCTTCATTTAGTTTTCACGTTTGTTATCATCAAAACAAGTCTTCAAAGGTATACGTCCAAACACATTCTCCCCTTTTTTGATGATGACAAACTATCAATGAGAAAAGAGTTAGTGCATATAATTGGAATTCACAAAGAGGTATAAAAGCTTACTTCTCCTCTTTAATTATAAGAGGTAATGTATATCAGATATGTGCGCAGCTCCCCCTTTGAATTTGAATCCAATCTCGTTTTAAGTTTACTTGTCTTTTCTCAATTAAATTTCAAATTTTTCTCCCCTTTTTGTCATGAGTAAAAAGAAGGGGTAAGTCCCATAAACATATATTCAAGTGCATAAAAGGAAGCATACTCAGATCAAGAAAACTGTATTTATGCATTAATCAAAAGGGATTCAAGTACAAAAGCCAAAATAAATAACATAAAGGCAAAAAACAGAGACCCTAAGAGCTAAGGTTCCTAGAAATAAGTATCCGGAGGTGGTGGTGAAGAAGCTGGTGCAGGAGCAGGTGAAGCAGATCGGAGGGCAGCAACCTCACGTTCAACACCTTTTATTCTATCAAAAAGAATAGAGAAGGTTTGTTCCATATAGGCTCTGTTATCATGCAAGGTGGCCATGATCTGTTCTAAGGTGACAGGAGCAGGAGCAGCAGCAGGTGCATCAGCAGGGGCAGCAGGAGCGTCAGCAGGGTCTAGCTCATCTTCAGCAACCTCATCTGGGTATACCCAGCTTTCATCGGTTTGGATCATCTTCATTTTGCGTAAGGTGTGGGTGCCAAAGACGTTGTGATGAGTCAGGGCAATGACTCGCTCAGTCTCCAAGACCTGAGGATACTTCCTCAGCAAGGTAGTGACGAGAATGCCATAAGGCAAGTCAGATTTTTCCTTACCCTTGGCCCTCATCATGTGTTTCATGATAAACACAGGCTAGTTGATCTGATGGCCATTCTTCAGAAACCAAAGCATAAAGATGTCATCTTCACTGAGGCAGGCGTAATTTCCACCGCGGGGAGCCAAGATATGAGCGAAGGCATAATGTAGAAGCCTATCTTGGCTTTTCAGCATGCCACCCTTGAGACCCTTGTCAGGCAAGGCTAGACCAGGCTTCAGCAAGTCCTCAATCGCCTGAAACTTATTGAACTCTTCAAGGAAAGGGTTGTCACCATCTTCAACAAGGGCGCCAGTGAACTGCAACTCAAACAAAGTCTGCCAGTCCTGCGGTGTGATCATAATGTTCTGATCATAGACTTCGGAGAGAAGGTTCTGGCCATCAAATGCTAGACTACAAAAGAACATCTTCACTAGAGCTGGATAGAGAGTGGCCCGGTGAGAGCAAAGCTGTAGAACTCCCTGGTTTTGCAGCAGGGTCAGAAAATCGAAACCACAGTGTTGCTAGAAAAAAGAGAGGTCAAGATACTTGGGTTGGACCAGGTTACGCTCCCAGAAGTGCGTAATGAAGCGGACACAGTGCTCTTCGTTGGATGAGAGCCTTTTCAAGTCAAGTGGATTATTGCATAGAGCCGTCTTCGTGCGTGGGCGCTTGCTGGAGGAGGAGGCCATGGTGATTGGAAGTATGGAAGAGAGAAAGAAGGCAGGAAGATGGTGGAGGAAAGTAGGAGAGGAAGAGACGATGGGCAGAGAAGGTGAAAAGCAGAAGAGAAGAGGGAATGAAACGGTTAAGCGCGCAGGAGTTATTTAAAGGGAGGCTCGTGTTTATTCGAATAAACAAAGTGTTGATACCCAATTTTGTCCGTGAAATTTTCTTTTTATGTTTGTTGATTGATTGTTTAATTGCTTTGCTTTGTACCTTTTTTTTATGAAAAAATAAAAAAATAAAAAATATAAACATAAAAAATAAAAAAAATATACAACAAAATGCACAGCATACTTTTTTTCTGCCGTTAGGTGAACACCCGTCTTCTTTCTTTTCATTCTCTTTTATCACCCACTGCACCTTACATAAGGTGCAGCTTTCGCACCCCACTTCACACATGGAGCACATATGCTTTACTTTTTTTGTTTATTCCTATTCCCATGCCATCTTGCAGCTATCATCACACGGCATTTAGCACATATGCACCTTTTCTGCTTGTTTATTCTACCTCCATCCTTTGCTACCCCATTTCCCACAACCAATGACCCAAGCACACAGAGAACCTTTGTTTTTCTTTATTCCCCTAACCATACCATCGTGAATCGCCTCCCCATCACCACCACCGCCACCTCCATTACTTGAACCACTTTCAATCCACGTAAGGGGAGATTCCCTTGATATTCATTATCAACATTCAACTTCGGCAACGAGAGGAAGGCCCATTAACTCTCAATCGCATCCTCACCTCCGAAGGATTCCAATCTCCTCACCATAAGCCTACATCTTCTCTCTGCCATTACCCTCTTGATTCTCACCATCCTAAAACCTCCATCAAGCTTCATTCTCCACACCTTCAACCTCATTCATCTCCAAGCAACTCAACCTCCATAACACACCTTCTTCTTCATCACCATCAACTCGGGTCCCTCCCAACCTCAATCAACCAACAACCACCTTCACCCCCATTCCTCAACCACCACTAAAAAAAAAAACCTCAAAACCTTAACCACCACCACATCAACTCCATCTCCCTCTTCATTCACGTGAAGCTAACGTAACCATCGACCGACCGTCGGACTTCACAAAACCAGGCCCCTCTTCAACGACCGTCGGGACCGCACGAGAGCCATCGCCCTTCCAACCGACCGTCGGACCCCCAAAAATCGACCCCACCATCTTCATCGGTTGCAACCAACTATCGAATCCATCACCCCTTCCCAACCGACCGTCGAACTCTAAAACAGAATCACCCAATCTCCCTAAACCGACCGTCGAACCCACTTTCAATCATGCCTCCTCTACCGACCGTCGGCACCCAAAATCAAGTTCCCATCATCTAAACCTCCAAAACCCCAAAACTACACCACCATCCTTCAACTATCCAACCCAACCGAACATCCATCGGACCAAGAACCGAACCGAGCGTCGACCGAGAAACCGACCGTCGAATCGTCCAATCTCCTCACCGGCCAATCTCACCGACCAACTTCACCGACACCGACCGTCGAACCCCAAACCCTTCCCTTCAACCAACCGACCGTCGAACCATTCCACTATAACCTTCACCTCACAACCTTCACCATCAACAAACCAACAACATCTCTTCCACCCAAACCTCACTACATGTTCGGACCTTCATTACCCATACCCACCATTAAACTCCCAATCATACCTCCTCTACCGACCGTCGAACCACACCTGCACTACCCCTCACCGACAACCCATCCAAACCTTCACGACATCAACCAAACTCCTCACTCGACCGTCGAACCACACCTGCACTACCCCTCACCGACAAACCTCCAAACCACACCACCGTGACTTTCACCGACCAACTTCACCAATACCAGCACCACCCCAACCGACCGTCGAACCTCAACTAGATCTCCCCTCATCGACCTTCAACCTTCCAAACCCAACTAAACCCATCTTTCCACCGACCGTCGAACCCCACAAGATCCATCTCTCGAATCGACCGTCGAACCCAACAGATCCATTTTTCAACCGACCGTCAAACATCGAGAGCCGGCTCCCGACCGTCGGACCACGGAACTCGCCTCGACCGTCGAGGCGGGACCCGACCGTCGAACATCGGAAGTCGACCCCGACCGTCGGACCTCGAATCCGGTCTCCCCAAACCGACCGTCGAGCCTCGGTCCAGGTACCTTCAACCGACCGTCGAATCTCGGTGGATCCCTTCACAAACGACCCCCTGGTGTGTCTTTGTTATTGTTGCTAAAGTCTCCAACTTTTTATTGAATTATGATTGTCTTTTTTGGGTGAGGTTTGAATCACGTGGGCTGCTGTCCATTTCACATTAAGGCAATAATGATGCATTTTGGCAAAAGGGGAGACGGGTAAAGAAAATAAAAATGGTAAATGAAAAGGAAATAAAAAAAAAAAAATCTTTTAATTCATGCAATGACCGATGACGATGATTGAATAGCGAATGCTATCTTCATTATCTTTTGAATCATAAGGGGTTTATTGAGTAGCCTAGTGCTAACTTGAATCCTGTGCAAGAATGGATTCACTTTCAAATAAAATCTTTTTTAAATAAAATCAACCAACCCACATTTATTTTATAAAGAACTACGTGACTTTGAGTTCCTCATTGCACCCGAGGATACGTAGGAGCAGAATCTCTATTCTGTCAAGCCAAAAAAATAAATTTTCATGATTTGGTTGTTTATTTTATTTCTTTCCAAAAAATGAGAAAAATAAAAAATAATTACAAAGTCTTTTGTTTAAAAGGGGTAAAAATAAATATATTTGAGATTATTAAATTTTGCACAACTAACATAAGGTACCGTTTATTGGAATATAAGAACAGGTGCTAACACTTTCCCTATCTGTAATCGACTCCCGGACTCAAACTCATTTTCAAAAGACCAGTTTTCCTGATAAAAGGGTTTTTCTAGTGTTTTCCCAATTTAAATAAACATTGGTGGCGACTCCATTCTATTTGATTTTATTTTTTTTTTCGGTCGTCCCGTCGCGATCCCGGTTGCGACACAAAGGTTTATTCGAATAAACCTTGCTTGGAAACTGAAAGGACAAGCGTTGAAAGGGTATTTCTGGTAGGTTTTATTCGAATAGAGGGAGTTTCTATTCGAATAGATCATCAGGGAAAGCCAAGCGTTTTGGCAAAACAACTGGGTTTATTCGAATAACTGTAGAAGTTATTCGAATAGACTGAAGGCCATCAGTCAAGACTGATAAAACAAGGCTCTGGTTATTCGAATAGTCTGAGGTTTATTCGAATAGACAGAGGGCAAAGACTGAGACTGATAAACTAAGGAGTCTGGTTATTCGAATAAGGGGGATTTATTAGAATAGATAGAGTGCATATCAAACAAGTTTTAACACAGGAGCCAGTTTATTCGAATAAACTAAGTTTTATTAGAATAAGGCTGATATTCAACACAATTTTGACAAGCTGTAAAGAATTTTATTCGAATAAAAGCCTGTTGATTCGAATAAAACTAACAAAGAAACACAAAAAAGAATACGTTCAAGACATTCAAAGCATATATTCATGTAATAATATTTAGCAATAAAACATGCAATTATATATTGGATTGATCAATTATGCCCAATTCTCATTGAATATAAAAGAATGCTTCTTTTGCTAAGGGTTTAGTGAAAATATCTGTAAGTTGCTTAGTTGTTTCAACAAACTCAAGAATGCAATCCCCTTTTTGTACATGATCTCTGATAAAGTGATGTCTTATCTCTATATGCTTTGTTCTAGAATGCAGAATGTGATTCTTAGACATATTTATTGCACTAGTGTTATCACATCTTATCGGGATGTGATCAAGTTGAAGACCATAGTCTAAAAGTTGTTGCTTCATCCATAGGATTTGAGCACAACAACTCCCGGCTGCAACATATTCAGCCTCAGCGGTAGACAAAGCCACACTATTTTGTTTCTTGCTATACCAAGAAACTAAAGAACTACCAAGCAAGTGACATATCCCATTAGTACTCTTTCTGTCCAATTTGCACTCGGCAAAATCAGAGTCAAAATAGCCTATTAGGCTACAAGAGGCACCCTTAGGGTACCATAAGCCCATTTGTGAAGTGCCTACTAGATATTTCATTATTCGTTTAACAGTACTTAAATGAGATTCCTTAGGGTTTGCCTGATATCTAGCACACATGCATACACTAAACATAATATATGACCTACTAGCAGTAAGATAAAGGAGAGATCTAATCATAACTCTATATTTCATTATTTCTACTGATTTACCTCCTTCATCTTTGTCCAAATAGCAAGAAGTGCCTATCGGAGTGGCCATGTGTTTAGCATTTTCTATTTCGAATCTCTTGAGCAATTCCTTGCAGTATTTGGTTTGACTTATGAATGTCCCTTCATTTGTTTATTTGATTTGAAGTCTGAGGAAGAAATTTAGCTCTCCCATCATCGACATTTCAAATTCATTCTGTATTGTCTTAGCAAATTCTTTGCACAAGGATTCATTAGTAGCGCCAAAGATAATATCATCTATATATACTTGCACAAGAAGAATATCATGCTTTTTATTTTTAATAAAAAGGGTAGTATCGACTTTTTCTCTTGAAAAATCATTTTCTAAAATGAACTTACTCAACCTTTCATACCAAACTCTAGGAGCTTGCTTTAAGCCATATAAAGCATTTTTAAGTTTGAAAACATGGTTGGGTAGTTCATAATTTTCAAAACCAGGAGGTTGTTCAACGTATACCTCCTCTTGAATAAAACCATTTAGAAAAGCACTTTTGATATCCATTTAATATAATTTGAAGTCCATGATGCAAGCATAAGCAAGTAACATTCTAATAGCTTCTAATCTAGCTATAGGTTTCTTCATAATTTATACCTTCTTCTTGATTATATCCTTTATCGACCAGCCTAGCTTTGTTTCTAGTTATTAACCCATTTTCATCAAGTTTGTTTCTAAAAACCCATTTAGTGCCAATTATAGGGTGATTATTAGGTCTACCAACTAATTCCCAAACTTGATTTCTTTCAAACTGATTTAATTCCTCATGCATAGCTAGGATCCAGTGTTCATCATCAAAAGTTTCAATTAAATCCTTAGGTTCAATTTGAGAAACAAAAGCTAAGTGATTACAAGCATTTCTAAGAGAATTACGAGTACTTACACCTTTAAATACATCACCGATAATCTGATCAAGGGAATGATATTTTGAAGTTCGCCATTCTTTGGGAAGTTCCAAAGCTTGCGAATCTTCTTGTCTTTGTTTATCTTCTTGCTCTTTGATTTCTTTTTCTTTACTATACAAATGTGTTTCCGCCAAGACCTCTACAACATCATCAATAACAAGATCCTTTCTCGATCCATTTGGGTCAGTTTCATCAAATGCAACATGTATAGATTCTTCAATAGTCATAGTTCTTTTATTATATATACGAAAAGCTTTACTATGATTTGAATAACCAAGAAATATACTTTCATCAGACTTAACATCAAACTTGCCTAAGTTATTTTTTTCATTATTTAAAACAAAACATTTGCATCCGAAAACATGAAAATGTGAGACATTTGACTTTCTTCCCTTATACAATTCATATAGGGTTTTCTTTAAAATAGGCCTTATAAGGGCCCTGTTCATTACATAACAAGTTGTACTTACAGTATCCGCCCAAAAGTACTTAGGAAGAGCAGCCTCATTAAGCATAGTTCTCGTCATTTCTTTTAAAGAACGATTTTTTCTTTCTACAACTCCATTTTGTTGTAGAGTTCTAGGGGCAGAGAAATTATGATTAATGCCATGTTCATCACAATAATTTTTAAAAACATTGTTTTCAAATTCGCCACTATGATCACGTCTTATAGAAGAGATTTGAAAACCTTTCTCGTTTTGAATAACTTTGACAAGTCTTTTAAAAGCTAGAAATGCATCATTTTTATTTGCAAGAAATAAAGTCCATGTAAATCTAGAAAAATCATCCACAATCACTAAAGCATAGTAATTCCCACCAAAGCTTATAGTTCTAAAAGGTCCAAATAGATCCATGTGCAAAAGTTGTAAAGGTCTAGTAGTTGAAACTATATTTTTTGCTTTAAAAGAGACATTTATTTGTTTACCCTTTTGACATGCATCACATAACTTATCTTTTACAAAATTAAGTTTGGGTAGTCCAATTACTAGCTCTTTAGAGACCAACTTCTTTAAGTGATTCATGTGAATGTGTGCAATTCTCCTATGCCATAACCATGAATCATCATTCTTACTTAAAAGGCATTTCGCATCATTTGAAGATATATCATCAAGACTAATCATATAGATGTTGTTTACTCTATGACCAATGAATTTAACATGCTTATCATTTTTATCTTCAATTATGCAACAGTTTGAATCAAATATTACCTTATTTCCTTTATCACATAACTGACTAATACTAAGCAAGTTATGTTTCAAACCTTCAACAAGCAACACATTTTCAATAGAAGAGTTAGGGTTCTTACCGACTTTGTCAATTCTAAGAATTTTTCCTTTGTTGTTATCACCATAAGTGACGTGTCCATGATTCTTGGGAATAAGTATGGTGAATTTCGAGTCATCCCCGGTCATGTGCTTGGAGCATCCACTATCGAGATACCAGTTTGAACTACTGGCTTTCAAGCACACCTACAATACATGTTTATTTTTTAACTTTTGGTACTCAAACTTTCTTGGGTCCTTGTGTGTCAGTTTTGGGTATAGTACCCTTGGGAACCCAAACCATTTTTGTTCTAATTTTTGTATTTATGTTTTTCCTTGCATTACATGTTGATGCACTATGTCCTTTCCTTCCACAGTAAAAACATTTAATAAAAAGACTACTTGAAACACTAAAATGCACAAAGAAATTTTTATAGAGTTTTTGTTGATTTTTCAGGTTATAACCTATCCCGGCTTTTTGAAAAACTACTCTTTGTCTTCCTAATAAAATATTCAAGTTATCTCTTCCAAAGGTGAATTTAGAAAGAGTGTTCTTTAAGTCTTCAATTTCTTTTTCAAGCATATGACATGAAGAACAAGATGAAGATGTAGAAGCATGTGAAGAATGATTTGTGCATGCATCTATGATTCCCAAGGTTTCATTTTCAACTTTTAATTCTTCTATTTCTTTATTTAAAGCAAGAATTTGATTTTCTAAAGAAGAGATTGTTTTCTTAGAAGAAGAAATAATTTTTGTAAGTTTTAAAGACTCTTCATGTAATTCTTCAAAAGCATCTTGTAACTCATCATAAGAAGGCAATAAAGTAGTATTAGAACTTACTTCATTTTCGCTTTCTTCTTCTTCTCCTTTGGCCATGAGACATAGTTGAGCTTCCTCGCTGTCTAAGCTGTCAGTTGAATCCTTGTCGTTTTCATCCCATGCTATATAGGCTTTTCTTCCTTTTCTTTTCTTGAAAGGTTTCTTTCCAAATTTTTCCTTCTTCTTTTGGTAAACTGGGCTCTCCATTTTCATGTGACCAGGTTTGCCACATTCATAGCAAGTTGGAGTCAATGAAACTCCTTCGCCTTTGTAATGAGTCTTCTTCGGAGGGAAGGGAGGTCTTCTTGGCGTTTCCTTTTTCCTGAGAAATTTACCAAATTTTTTAACTAACAGACTAAGATTTTCTTCGCTTACCTCGATGTTCTCTGAGCTTTCTTCATTTTCTTCATCATCATTGTCGAATGTTGGGGAAGTGGCTTTGAGCGCTATCCCCTTTTTCTTTTTATCGTTTTCTTCGCTTTGACTTAATCTGCTCAGTTCCAGTTCGTGCTCATGAAGTTTTCCAAAGAGGGTAGCTAGAGTCATTGTCGACAAGTCCCTCAATTCTGAAATAACTGTTACCTTAGGTTGCCAAATCCTGCTAAGACATCTCAATACTTTGTTAATCAAATCTTCATTAAAAAATTTTTTACCTAAAGATGCAAGATGATTAACTATGTGGGTGAACCTCTTTTGCATTTCCTAAATGCTTTCTCCTTGGTTCATTCTGAATAATTCATATTCACGAGTTAGAGAATTGATTCTTGACATCTTTACTTCAGTAGTACCCTCATAGGTAACTTGCAAAGTGTCCCACATTTCTTTAGCAGTTTTACAATTTGAAATTCTAAAAAACTCATCATATCCCAAAGCAATAGTAATAATATTTTTGGCTTTTAAATTATATTGAACTTTTTTTTTGTCTTCATTAGACCATTTATTTCGTGGTGTTTCGGTCCTTACACCATCGGCCTCATGTGTGGGTATAAAAGCGCCATTTTCGACAGCATCTCATACATCTAGATCAATAGCTTCGATGAAGATTTTCATTCTTTCCTTCCAATATGCATAACCATCCCCATTGAAAAATGGTGGTCGGTTTATGGAAGATCCTTTCGAAAAATCATTTGAAGAAGCCATATTCTCTTGAAGCTGCTAAGCTCTTTATACAAGAGTCTAGCTCTGATACCACTTGTTACCAAGTGGCTTCCAGTACTCAAGAGGAGGGGTGAATTAAGTATAAAACTTTTTCTTTAAAACCTCTTTTTAACAAAAAGTAAATATTAAAACTTAATAAATAAATGCACAGAAGGAACGAGAAGAAGAAAAGAAACAATAAAAGCAGTGAAAAATAAATATGCAGTAAATTAAAATTGCATAAAATAAAGAGATTAAGAAGAGAGAAGCGGAGACACGTATTTATCCTGGTTCGACCACTAACCCACTTGTGGTCTACGTCAAGTTCTTGAAAGCCGAGATTTTTCACTATGTATACAAGCTTCAATAGGTGCTTGCAACCGTTACATAAAAGAGCACTTTTCACACACAGGAAAACTCTACCCTTGTGCTAAAGTCTCAGCCTGCCGGGATACCTCACCTTTATACAAACATTGAGGGATACCTCACCCTCGATACAAAATATCAGAAAGTAGATGAAGAGAAACTCTCACTCAGAGCAAGTAATACAAATTGAAGTGCTAATGGAGCTCTCACAGAAATATCTCAAAGTTTTTAATCAAAAAGAGCGTAGAAAATAATTTTGACAGATTAGAGCAAGCAGAAAATAATTTAGAGTATTGGGCAATTTTATTCATGACCCAAGGTTCCTATTTATAGAGAAAATTAGAAGAAATAACCGTTGGGTAGCATTAAAAGCCATTTAACCAAATTAAAAACCTATTTGTTTCCATATCAGTGTTCGTAATTAACGTGTTTATTCGAATAGCTTGATATGTTATTCGAATAACACTGTTCCTGAAGCCATTGTGAAAAAGTCATCTGATATGGGTTATTCGAATAACCTCTGTGTTATTCGAATAGGTTAGTCAAAAACTGTTCAGATAGAAAAGGGTTTATTCGAATAATGTTTGAGTTATTCGAATAACTCACTTATAAACACAGTTCTGAGAAACTCACTTATTCGAATAGCTGTCCTGCTATTCGAATAACATCTTTAAAAAACAGACCCTTGTGAAAGTGTTTATTCGAATAGACTAAGCTCTATTCGAATAAATTAGTTCAAAAATAGTTTTGGACAAAGTGTTTTAAAGCCACTAAGATTCTTTTAAAAACAAGTTTTATCTTTTCTTTTGAAAACAAAGAGATATCAAAGTGAGTTCCCTACAACAGATCTTAAGTTCTAAAGCTAATCTTATATAAACTTGGACTTAGTCTTTCTATCATCTTCATTTAGTCTTCACGTTTATTATCATCAAAACAAGTCTTCAAAGGTATATGTCCAAACACATTTATATACTGAAACTCTTATGACCTTACATCATAATGTTGACACTAAATGTAGTTTAGTAAATGAACATTCTACTTACTTGTGGCATAAACGTTTGACTCATATTTTCAAAGAAAAGAGGGAAAGGTTAGTAAAGAATGACATCCTTCCAGATTTGAATTTCACTGACCTTAATATTTATGTGGATTGTATTAAGGGAAAACAAACAAAAAATACAAAGAAAGATGCCACGAGAAGCACTCAGCTTTTTGTAAATTATACACACTGATATATGTGGACCATTTGATGTTAATTCTTTCAGTAAAGAAAAGAATTTTATCATCTTTATTGACGATTATTCATATTACGAATATGTCTATTTACTGCATGAGAAATCTCAAGCAGTGAATGCCTTGAAAATTAAGTTGAAAGGTAATTGGACAGAAAGGTAAAAATCATAAGGTCAGATAGAGGTGGTAAGTATTATGGAAGATTTTATGAAACTGGACAACACTCAGGTCCATTTGCTAAGTTCCAAGAAAAGCGTGGCATATGTGCTCAATACATAATGTCAGGTACACCACAACAAAATGGTGTATCAGAAAGGTGTAACTGAACTTTAATGGATATGGTCATGAGCATGTTAAGTAACACGTCTTTACTCTTGTCATTGTGGATATATGCTTTAAAAACTATAGTGTATTTGCTGAGCAAGGTTCCTAGTAAGGCAGTTCCAAAGACACTTTTTGAACTGTGGACAGGTAGAAAACTCACTTTAAGGCACTTGCATGTTTGGGGATGTTAGACAGAAATGAGAATCTATAATCAACATGAAAAGAAAATGGATACAAGAATAATCAGTGGTTATTTCATTGGTTATCCAGAAAAATCTAAATGGTATAGATTTTAGTGTCCTACCCATAGTTCAAGAATTGTTGAAACTAAAAATGTCTGGTTTATTGAGAATTGTGAGACTAGTGGGAATGAAGCTTCACAAAATGTGGAGACTAAGGAAGTTAGAGTATAAGTTCCTTTGACTTGTGCTCCTACTTATGAAATTGTTGTTCCTCATGTTGTTGAACAGCATAACAATCAAGAAGAACAACAAATTAATGATCCCGAGATTAACAATGAACCTATAGTAGAATAACCACAAGAAATAGCATTAAAAAGATCCCAAAGAGAAAGGAGATATGCTATTCCAAATGATTACGTGGTGTATCTACAATAGTCAGAAAATGACTTGGGAATTAATGATAATGATCCAGTTTCATTTTCACAAGCCATTCATAGTGATAATGCTGATAAATGATTAGATGCCATGAAAGATGAGCTTAAATCAATAGACATAATGGTGTATGGGACCTTGTGGAATTACCTAAAAGATAGAAGAGAGTTGGGTATAAGGAAACTACCTTTATAAATGAGAATTTAGATGACTATTGATTATAAGGAAACATTCTCACTAGTTTCCAAGAAAGATTCTTTCAGAATTATCATGACATTAGTAACTCATTATGATCTAAAGTCGTATCAAATGGATGTGAAAACTACCTTTATAAATGAGAATTTAGATGAAGATGTTTATATGGATCAATAAATGGAGTTTTCAGTTGAGGAGAAATAACACATAGTGTGTAAACTTAAGAAATCAATATACGGACTTAAGTAAGCTTCCCGACAATGGTATCTTAAGTTTAATGATACTATTGTATCTTTCAGATTTAAGCAAAACATTGTTAATCGGTGTATATATCTGAAGGTTAGTGGGAGTAAGCTTATCTTTTTGATTCCATATGTTGATGACATCTTGCTTGCAACTAATAATCTTGGTGACTAAGAAGTTTTTATCTAATAACTTTGAAATGAAAGATATAAGAGAGACAAACTATGTGATTAGAATATAAATATTCTGTGACAAATCACAAGGATTGATAAGTTTGTCTTAGAAAGCATATATCAATAAAATTTTAGAGAGATTAAGAATGGAAAATGTTCAACATCATCCATTCCAATTCACAAAGGAGTCAAGTTCAATCAGATGCAATGTCCAAAGGATAATTTGGAACAAAAAAATGGAAGCAATTCTTTATGCATCTATTGTTGGGAGTTTGATGTATGCTCAAACATTTACAAGGCCAGATATCAACTTTGTAGTTGGTATGTCAGGTAGATATAAGAGTAATCCTAGATTGGATCATTGGAAAGCTGCAAAGAAAGTCTTAAGATACTTGCAAGGAATGAAGGATCACATGCTTACTTATAGAAGATCTGATCATCTTGAGGTGGTTGGATATTCAGATTCAGATTTTGCCAATTGTTTTGATACAGGAAAGTCCACATTTGACTATTTATATCTTTTAGTCAGAGGAGCGATATCATGGAAGAATGTAAAACAATAAGTCATTGCTGCATCCACCATGGAAGCTGAATTTGTGGCATGCTTTAAGGCCATGGTTCACACTAAGTGGTTGCAGAACATTATTTCAAGACTTGGAGTAGTCAATAGTATTGTCAGGCTGCTGAAAATTTATTGTGATAATTCCACAACTGTCTTCTTTTCTAAAAATGACAAGAATTCTAAATGTGCTAAACATATATAATTGAAATAATTTACCGTTAAAGAAGTTTAAAAATATAGAGTGTTAATACAATACATTAGCATCGACTTTATGATTGCTAACCCTTTGACAAAAGGGTTACCGCCTAAAACATTTAGTGGACATGTTGAAAATATGGGTATTGTTGCCAAGTAGGCATTATTGTATATTATGTTAATGTTTATGTTTTATGTACTTTGACACTTTGAGCTCATTAATGAATATGTTTCTGTCTTACTTGTTTTTCGAGTTTGTATACATGATTGAATAAGAATGATGATAACAGGTTCTGAATTTAATAAAGACATTATTGTTAGACCAATTATGTGCTTCCCATTTATAGGTCATGTCAAGGAGAAGACTAACTTTGTAGTACATTGAAGGGACTATGTCAATTAAATGATATACGACCTCCATGATTCATGTTAGTATTCTTTCTTGGTCATATATATATATTCATATTATATTTTGACAGACTTATTAAACTATAAAGAAGGTAATGTTACATGAGTTAAGTGAGAGAATGTTGAATTAAATGTCTCATATGATGGACATGTGACTTGTCTTATTAGTTTAATAAGTAGTTAAAGTAAGTTAATGGGCAAAACTCTTATTCAGTAAAAGGAAAATGATAGTTTTGCAATTATAGTAACTGTCAACTTGATATAAGTTAGCAGTATTTAAGAAATAATTTATGCATAAAACTCATGGTCCTGTTCCTGGCCATAAAGAATTTCTTCTTCCTTCACCATCACTAAAGTAGAAAAAGAGAGTAAAGAAAGACAAAGGAATAGAAAGTGAGTTTTTGGATCTCTCTAACACTCTTAGAATACAGTTTGTTATTTATTTATGGATAAATGTTAGTGTCTTCATACTTTCTTATTTGTAGGAATCATGAATTCTAAGATCCTTATATTTTAATGTTAGTTTTGTATATTAAGATTCTTAGAAAAATAACAAATTAACACTTAAGATGATTAATTTTTTGAAAAACAAGATCAACGGCTGGTATTCATTACCTGTAACATGTTCAACATGTTAGAGTGTGAAAGTTGTTATTTACAAGTTAATCCTTCAGAAAACCCTTCTTTATCTCTTCCCCTCCTCTTTCTTTCATTCTCTATATTTGGGGGAGATAACTTTAGTCTTTACCATTCTTGAAGGTTGGGCGGTCGTGGTTCGATCTGAAGGGATGCTTGGTGCGTGAGTCCAGATTCGTGGGTTACTGCATTGGAGGTGAGGCGGCTCCTTGGTGATTGTAGGACGAAGTGTCAAAATCGATTATGGGATTCCTCGATAACTTCAAGAAGGGAGATATCGATGTTGTTACAATAGTTATTGTCGTTAAAGCCATTGGATCTGGTTGCTGGCGGTGGTGGTGGCGCTGCCGTTCAGAATAGTGAAACGACATTGCTAAACTTGCATTTAGAGGCATGGTTTGGGCGACTCAAGTAATTACAAGTGGTTTTCTAGCATCATCAATGAATGTTCACCAAAATCAGGTCTTTAATTCTAATTGATTATTGAATTGAGGAAACTTAGTATGCAAAGTTTGGTAATTAAACAATTAAAAAATAAAGAATAAAAAATAAAAGAGGTCCGCATCAATGATGAATCAAGTCCACACTTTCTTTTCTGATAATTAAAAAATGAGGTCTTTGGCTCCAATTGATTATTTAATTGAGGAATTATAGGCTATTCAGATGAGCATGAGAACCTTAACAATTATCGTTCTATGAACTACAGCTTGGGAACCTCTCATCTACATGGAGATTTAATATATTTCCAGGGATTTTCACACAAATAACAAGAATTAAGGTTGAAAAAATAAATAATACAAAAATAGTGTGAAGGACTAAAATATAATAAAGAAAAGATGAAGAATTGCAAAATAAAAATTATAAAACTTATAGTTTCAGATAAAGTCAAAATCCATCTTCCCAAGTTATTCTAGAGCATGTTAAACGTCCCCATCAATTATATATATCTTTTGATGGGCATCTTTTTGAAGGTAAGGAATAAAGAAATGATGGATACTTGGATAGAATTAAAAAAGTCATTGATATATGTTAGTGAAAGAATATGAAAACTAGAAATAATCAAGATTAGAGATAAAGCACTACCAGAAATTGAAGATAAGAAGAAATTATCAATAAGCAATATTGTTGAAACAGAAGAAAGAAGGTATGCTACCACAAGAAAGTTCTTTAAGAATTTATACAAACAAGACTTGCTACCACATATTGAGCTTCAAGAAGGTATGCTACCTTGTATTGCTAGGGACCAAGCTTTGTCTCTTGAAATTATGTCATCTTTTGAATAGATAAAAAGTGCAGTTTGGTGTTGTGATCCTACAAAATCATCCGGATATGATGGTTTCAATTTAGAATTTATAAAAAGCATGTGCAGTGTAATAAGTGAAGAATTTTCTAATTTTATTCTTGATTTCTTTTCTTTGGGCTCTCTTCCATAAAAGGTAAATATGACTTGGGTGGCTTTGATTTCAAAAATGGAGAGTGCAAGTAATATGTCAGAATATAGACCTATCAGTATGGTTGGTTGTATTTACAAGGTAATTGCCAAAATTTTAGCTGCACGAATTAAAAATGTTATGTTAGATTTAGTGGGCGAGACTCAGACAACTTTTATTAATGGGAGACAGATCCTTTATGGGGCACTGGTTTGAGAAGCATAAGATTTCTGTAGTTCTTATGAAGCTTGATTTTTAAAAGCATATGACTCAGTTAGATGGAGTTTTGTTGATTATGTTTTGAAACTAATGGGCTTTGGGGGAAAATGGAGAAGATGGGTGTCTCAATGTATTTCATCAGCCTCTACGTCAATCTTGGTAAATGGTTCACTAACAATGTCTTTCAATATGAAGTGTGGACTAAGTCAAGGAGACCATTTATCTCCTTTTATAGTTGTCCTAATTGTGGAAGTTTTCAATCAGATGGTTTGGAGAGCTAAGGAAGCTAGTTTGGTTGAAGGTATTTGCATTGGGAAGGATAATGTTGAGCTGTCTCATCTCCAATTTGCAGATAATACGATATTTTTTATCCCTCTAAAGAACAAATCATTTTTAACTATAAAAGACTACTGGGTTGCTTTGGAGTCATGTCTAGGATAAAGATAAACTATGTAAAATTTACACTTATCCCTTTCTCATGCTCGTAGCAGTGGGTTGAAGATGTGAGTAGTAGTATAAATTGCTCGATTATTTCCTTACCAATTAAATATTTGGGAATCCCTCTTGGTTCAAGTTTGTGAAAGATGGACACATGGAGACCAGTACTGGATAGGATAAAAAAGAAGCTTACATTTTGGAAGGCGAAGCTTCTATCCAGGTTAGGTAGACTTGTTTTAATTAAGTCAGTACTTAATAATCTCCTTTTATATTATCTTGGACTCTTCAAAATTCCGTCGGTTGTGGTTAAAAAAATAATTAGGCTTCAAAATAGATTTTTTTGGAGTGGTGATACTAATAAGAGAGGACTTCTTCTAATTAAGTGGAGTGTAATTCAGAAACCCAAAAGTTTGGGAGGTCTAGGTGTGGGTGGTTTGGTTATTAAAAATGCTGCTATGCTTTTCAAATGGTGGTGGCATTTTCCTGCTGAGGATAAACCCTTATGGAAAAGGATTGTGTGCTCTAAATATAATCTAAAATTGGATAGACCACTTGTTGATTAAAAAATAACTTCTAGAGGGGGTCCTTGGGCTGATATTTACAATATTTCAAATTTTGAAAAAAAAAGTTAATAAAATAATTCAACATGAAATTTGGATGAATGTGGGAAATGGTACGAAATCTCTGTTTTGGAAAAACAAGTGGATTGGTGATGGGAGTTTTAAAATAAATTTTCATGGCTTTATGTTGTTTCTTTGCAAAAAAAAAAAAGGAAATTGCGGAGTTTGGGTGCGGGATGGGTATGATTGGAGATGGAACTTTCTTTGGAGGTGTGTTTTATTTCTTTGGGAATTACAACAACTTAATGAGTTGAATACATTGTTATCTCAGGCATATTTTAATAGAGAGATTGAAGACAAGTTTTTTTGGAAGTTTGATTCTAAAGGTATTTTCTGGGTTAAATCTTTCTTGTTTGCTAAAACCTCTTTGTTAGGTTTGATGTGTCTTTCTAGCAACAATACAAAAGGTGTTTGGCAAGGTCTTGCTACTCCATGAGTTGAAATACTTGTATGGTTTGTGATGCTGGGAAGATTAAACACTAAAGATCACCGTAGAAAATTCAATTTGATTCAGGAAGATAATGATGGGTGTGCTTTTTGTAATTTAAACAATGAAAGTATTGAACAACTCTTTTCACTTGTGTTTTTTCTTAGAAATTATAGTGCTCCTGTCTAGATTGGTAAGGCTTTTATTGGTCTTCCCCACTTGATTCACGCACCTTCTTTGATTCGTGGGTGAATATTAGTTTGAGTGGTTTTCAAAAGAAAATATGGGTGTTTTTATTTTTTGTTGTTATTTGGACTATTTGGCAATCTAGAAATATGTTGGTGTTTGATAAAATTAAACTAAATTGGGAGCAGGTTCACACTCAAGTTAAAATGAGGCTTGGGTATTGGACTAAGGGGTGATGTTCTGATTTTCCTTTCTCGCTGGAGTTATTAGTGTCTAATCTGCAGGAAGTTAGAAGATGAAAGTTTTCTGGTTCAATTAATAAGACAACAGGTTGTTAGATGGTCTCTTGTGTCTATGGGTGTATTTTTTTGGAATTTAGAAGGTTCTTTTAAGAGTAACATGGGAAAGTTTGTCATTGGAGGTGTTTTTAAGGACATGTGTGGAAAGACTTTGTATCTATATGTTAATTCTGTGGATTGCAATGATGCTAATGAAGCTGATTTCTAGGTCATCATTTTTGTTCTTGAAGTCTCTCTCCAAAAAAAATGAATTTTACAAAATCCAATTTTGATTGCTTCCAGCTCTTTGCTTGCACTGTCTTGGGTGGGTGATGATAAAAATATTCCTTGGAGGATGTGTTTCCTTTGGAATAAGTTTCAATCTATCAGGAAAAGCTTCAAGGACTTACGGTTTGTTTACCAGAAAAGAATAGTTAAGCTTAAAGCAGTATCTTGGGATAATCTTGATGCCAATTAGGAAGAACAACATATTACTTCTGTTTTGTTGTATTCTTTATTGTTTATTGTAGGTTCTTGCTCCTCTCTGTTGGAAAGAGTCTTTTGAACTTAGAACCTTATATATATATATATATATATATATATATATATAAAATAGAGAGAGAGGAACGACAAATTGGAAATTGTTGAGCAAAAAAAACAAATAGAATTACAAAAATCCACAAATCTCCAAACAGCGGAATGGGTCTTCTGCAAAATTTAATTTGGGAATATAATAATGAAGAAAAAAAATGGAGAACAATTGATAGAAATAGAAGACCATGAAGAGAGGGAAGAGGAAAAATTAGAGTGGAAGAAAGCAAAAAGAGAATTTAGCTTTGAAGTAAACAAGATTGTTGAAGCCTGATAAATGTCTAATACGCATGCCTTTATAGATGTACATTGAGGTTGTTTATCTTTCTTTTAAGATTTGAGAGGTTGATTTATTTCATGTTTTGTGTGTTTTATTGAGTCTTTAGAAATATTATCTTAATTGTTGTTTTTAGGATAAGCTAATGATGTTTGATTTGTTTTTGTGTAGTGGATGCAAGATATTGAAGTCCATTGAAGCCCAATTTGAAGTCCAAGCTAAAGCCCACATATGGAAGCTAGTGCTTAGCCCCAAGGTTGTGGTGCTTAGCCTGAAGAAGCCAGAAGATTGACTGATGCGTGATGCATTTCAGTACATGTCGCGCTTAACGCCAGTAAGTCACGCTCAGCGCGGCTGCTCATGTTGCAACATCAAAGTCATTTAATTAGCGCTTAGCGTGATTTATGTTGCGCTAAGCGCTGAATGCATTTGGAAACATTCCAAAAGCAAGGCATTGCGCAGAAGAAAGCATTTATTCCAGTCGATTTTGGGGGACATTTCTGAAAGGGACAAAAGCAGAAGAAAAGGAGTATCCATAGAGTTTTCATCATCTATTTTCTTCATTTCTTTTCATTTTATCACATTGATCATGTCTAGCTAATCATCCTCATGTTGAGGGTTAGATGTATCTAATTATGAATCTCTTATGTATTTGACTTGATCATTCAATATAATTCTCTACTTCTTTATGAGTTCTTAATTTCTATGCTTAATGCTTGTTGTGGCTTGATTATCCATGGCTTGATTCTTGATTTGGTAAACAATTGGAAAGTTGATGCTAGATCTAGATCTGAAATTAATCACCTAATAGATCTTGAATCTAGGAATGGATCTTGATTTATTAGTAATATTTTAATCCTTAATCTTAATGCAAATTCACTTCTTAAGTCACCTAAGGAATTAGGACTTAATTAGGGGATTTAGGCTCTTTTCATCTAAGGAATTAGGATTTGAATAAATATAGGGTTGATTTTCATAATTGAAGTTAGAGAATATATTGATTTTTATGTCATTTGATTTGAGAAAAGATTAGTGAGTCTAACCCCAACATCTCATCTTAATTGAAGTCAAATCCATTTGTACTCACCAAGTGTTTGAGAAAATTCCAAAAAAACTTTGTTCTTTTAATTTCTGATTTCATCAACTATTGTTTGAGCTCCCTTCTTTCCAAACTCATCATTTAGATAGTGATTGTTGTGTTATGTGCTAGTATTTGTCACGATCCTCGTTGGGAACGATAACTCACTCATCTCTTTATTACTTGCATGACTTGGTATACTTGCCAAAGTTCTCTTAACAAGTTTTTGGCGCCGTTGCTGAGGATCGATGTTTCAATATTAGCATAACCATTTCGATTACTAATCTAGACACAAATTTATTTTTCTATTCTATTCTTTTTGCTTTTAGTAATCTCATTGTGTGCTAATCATTTTTTTTCTAGCTTGTGTTGTTTATGCGAGGTAAAACTCCGACCGATCAACTTCTTTACGATTCGGAAGTAGAGAAAACAACTAGGAGGAATAGTGGTCGGACAAGGAAGAACAAGTTGTTAGCCAAGACTACATAACAACAACAAGAAGTTCCATCTTCCACTTTGGTTCAACAAGCGGAGGAAGAAATGGCTGGAAATGGTGATAGAGCTCGGAGAACACTTGGAGATTATGCCAATACCAATGCAAACCGGCATACCTCTAGTATAGTACCTCCTCTGGTCACTGCCAACAATTTTGAAATCAAGCCTGCTCTCTTGAACATTATGCAGCAAAATCAGTTTGCAGGAATGGAAAAGGAATATCCAAATACTCATATCTCCAATTTCATTGAGCTTTGTGATACGGTGAAGATCAATGATGCCACTGAGGATGCAATCCACCTAAAGTTGTTCCCTTTCTCTCTTAGAGATAGAGCCAGAGCTTGGCTCCAATCTCAACCAAGAGGGAGCATTGTTACATGGGATGACTTAGAAACCAAGTTTCTAGGAAGATTCTTTCTTGCATCCAGATTTGTGAAGACACGGGGTGATATTACAAGCTATGTTCAACAGGAAGGAGAGACTCTTCTTGACACATGAGAGAGGTTTAAAGAATTACTCAGAAGATGCCCAAATCATGGGTTTGATGATCTTATGCAAATGCAAACATTTTGCAATGAATTGAGACTGTTAACCAAGCTCATTTTGGATGCCTCAGCTGGAGGTTCTATGAACACTAAGACACCAGAGGAAGCATTGAGATTGATAGAAGCTATGACATTTAATAATTATTTGATGCACTATGATCGAGGCACTAACTCAAAAAGGGGAGTGTTGGAGTTGGACTCAAAGGATGTTGTTTTGGCTTAAAATAAATTGTTGACTCAGTAACTTGAGGCCATTAACAAGCAACTTCTGCAGCTTCCACAGTAAATTCAAGCAATGCAAAGCACCAATATGCCGCAACAACAAGTAATGAAATGTGATTTTTGTGGAGGTGATCATGACAATGGCAATTGTGAGGCCACCCCTAATTCTTTTGAGGAAGCCAATTATATGGGGAACTATGGTAGGCAAAGAAACTATCCATATTCCAACACCTACAATAATGGGTGGAGGAATCACCCAAACTTTGGGTGGAAACAAGATGTTGGGTCACCAAGTAAACCTCCAACCACACAACCACCTCAGGACCGGACTTCTGCTTTGGAAAACACTCTCAATCAATTCATGCAAATGTCTATGTCCAACCAGAAAAACACAAATGCTTCCATCAAGAACTTGGAGTTTCAAGTTGGACAAATTGCAAAGCATTTGGCGGAACAATCAGGAGGGAATTTCTCAGGTAACACTCAAACCAATCCTAAAGAGCATTGTAAAGCTATTACATTGAGGAGTGGTAAAATCCTTGAGAATGTTTGTTGTGAGCCTTTGACTGAAAAAGAGAGAGATATTGAAAAAAATGAGTCAAGTGATAAAACAAAAAGCAAGACAAATGAGAAAAATAGCAAAGAGATTGAGAGGGAAGAAACTGAAAAAGAAAATGAAAATGAAAAAAGAGAAAAGTTAGTGGATGAGGATTCTATATTGAGGAAGAGCAAAAGTCAACTTTTGAAATATGGAGGTGAACCTCAAGAGATTCCATCCCATGTTAAAGTGTCATACCTGTACCCAACCAAGAAAAAGGAGAAGGAAGAACAATTTGCTCGCTTTCCTGACATATTCAAGCAGTTGCAAATCAACATTCCTTTTGCTGAGACCCTTGAGCAAATGCTAATCTATGCTAAGTTCATGAAGGTACTTCTTACAAAGAAGAGAAAGTTTAAAGAGGATAAGACCATTGCCTTGACGGAAGAATGTAGTGCAATCCTTCAAAGGAAGCTGCCTCCAAAACTTAAAGATCCCGGAAGCTTTACAATTCCTTGCACAATTGGAAGCATTTCTATTGGTAAGGCTTTATGTGATTTAGGGGCAAGTATCAATTTGATGCCACTCTCAATCTTGAACAAGCTTGGTGGTGATGAGGTGAAACCAACAAGGATGGCACTACAACTTGTGGATAGATCAATCAAGCGCCCTTATGGCATCATGGAAGGTGTTCTTGTGAAGGTTGATAAATTTATCTTCTCGACAGATTTTGTGATCTTAGACATAGAGGAGGATGTTGAAGTACCTCTTATCTTGGGGAGACCATTTTTAGCAACTGGCCGGGCCTTAATTGACGTGCAACAAGGGCAGCTTATGTTGAGAGTGCAAGATGAAAAAGTGACTTTTAATGTTTTTGAAGCCATGCACCATCTTGATGATAAAGGTCATTGTTTTCTAATGGATGTGGTTAATGAAATGGTCAGTAACACAATGAGGCAGTAACACACTTCTACACCTCTTAAGAGGGTTTTGATGAATTCTCTTCACGCAGCTCCTCTATTTCTTTCTTTCTACCCATAGCTTCATTCTCACACATTCCTTCATCTTTCACAAGCTTCTCAACCATCACTCACGCACCTTCAGGTATTCTTTTTTTTTTATTCCTTATTTCTTTCAATTTTTCTTTCTCCTCTTCTTTCTTTTGTTATTTGCTTAATACCATGTGATGTTGCATGCCTACTGATTGGAAATTATGCCTGGCATTGTAAATGGATTTGGGGGTTTAGGTCGTTCATTTGTATTTGTGATGCTTCTCTGTTGAGTTGATGTTTTTGCATTTTTGCGTATGGGAAGCAATGTTTTTAACATTTGATTTGTTATCTGTGCTTATCTATGCGAATGCTTATCTGTTGATTTGGGATTTTGGAAATTCTGCCTATAGGGAGCAAGGGTTTGACTGTTTACATCTATGTATATGGCTCTATAGGTTGATTAGATCATTTGAGCAAGGATTTGTGAATGCTTATGTTTTTAGCATTTGTGATTGAAGCATTTGTGACTTGCATATTAACCTGTATGTTTAAGCATTTGCATATGGGGTTTTGTGGTGTTCTGTGTTTCTAGGTTTTCCAAGTGGTATAGCGCTAAGCATAGCTAATTGATTTGTTTCAGTCATGGCTCCTCCTTCAAAGCTTACCTCCAAGAAAAGAAAAGGTTCTTCCTCTTATGATGCTGACAGGTTTCTTTCTCTCGAGCACCAACAGAAATATAAGGAAATTGAGAATAGGAACCTTCTGACTGAGCGAAAAGTTATACTTGTTATTGGTGAATATGAGGAATTTCAAATTGAGTTGAGGAGGCGCGGTTGGCTCAAGTTGTCCACGTAACCTGAATCAGCCAATGTGGCAATTGTACAGGAGTTTTATACCAATGCCATTACTGTGGAGGAAGGCTTCCCACAACACAGGAGTTATGTACGTGGCAAGGAAATTGCCTTTGATGCCCACATACTCTGAATATGTCACTAGTAGATCAGGGCAAAAGCAGAAAATCCTCAGAGGTGATCTAACTCAGCTGGCCCAAATATGGATGACTTTCTTGCATTCTAATATTTCACCATGCTCCCATATTTCTGATATCATTGAACGAAGATCGCTCATGCTCTATGCCATCATGGCTAGTTTGAGCATGGACTTGGGGGAGATAATTTCTTTTGAGATTCAAAAGGCTGCTAATTTGGTGAGGGCTGGCCAGCTTGGTCATCCATCCCTGATAATTGAACTTTGTAAAGTTGTTGGTATTGATGTCTCTCAAGGAGCAACGATCAAGCCAAGGCTCTCAATTATTGCCAAGTTCATTTAGAAAAATTGTTTGGGCAGTGATGCACCTGCTTCTTCTAGACCGATTCCTTCTGCACCCCGAACACTCTCTTCGCGTGTAGATGCATTGGAATTATCTCATGGCCTGCTTCACAGCAAGCTAGATGCTCTTCACCGCTCAGACATGATGATGTGGAATGTGATGCGCGACTTAACTGCCCTTTTGCCCAGTCTACCTGAGGGGTCATTCCAATTCCCGTCTGCTAGTGATGTGGATTCCTATGTTACTTGGTCAGAACATCCTGGGGACCAGGATGCTTTTCAACAGAGGGATGGGCTAGTAGATGATGAGGATGAAGAGAAGTAAAACAATGACAAAGAATTCTTGCAACCACTGATGGACTTGTGCCAAAAGGAGAAGGAGCAGGTGTATCCTCCTCAAGAGGTGGAAGAAGAAAATCAAACTCCTCAAGTGCAGGAAGATGAGAAAGATGACACAAAGAAAGGGAAGAAAGTTAAGGCGTGCAAGAAAAAGATTGGAGAGGTTCCTCTAGGAACTCTTGAGCTAACTCTCCCTTTACTTTGCTTGAATTTAAATTTGAATGAATAAATGTTACCATGTTTTTTCTATTATTTTTGTCAAAGTGTCTTGTGTTTTCCGTGGTGTTTTAAAATGGTTAAAAAAAAGTTTTGAGATTATCACTCTTAGCAATTTCATTGTAGTACATTCTCCCATGTTGTTTCTCTTCCATTGAAGTTGACATTTGTGGTTGCTGTGCTTCTGTGATGCTGTTCTCATAAGGATTTTATAGCTTCGATGTTTGGTTTGAACTTTTGTGATTAATGATTATGGAAAGAAAATATGGAAAATTCAATGGAAATATCCAGCTTTACTTGTGTGAGTTCTTTGGGTCTTTGATGATAAATTCTTTGTGAGTGGCACCATTAGAACTTATACTCTTGATTTTGCTTAAATCTGGTTTGAATTCAAAATTTGTTTGCATGTCATAGAAATGATCGGGGCACTTCTTTTCTAGTAGCCATTTTGACTAAAAAGCTGACCTAAAATTTTTTTTTATCCCTTATGATACCCCATTGAGCTGAAAGACAATGATTAATTTTTGTTGATAATCCAGATGCCTAAAAATGAAAAACAATGTTCTACCTGCACTTTTTTGGATAAGAGAGCATTTTTTGTGTGTTTGGGTTTAACATAAGTTTAGGGGAGTAGTATATAAAAAAATGTGAAAAATATGAAAAATAAAAAAAGAAAAAAATAATAAATAAATAAAAGAAAAATAAAAAAATGGCAAAGAAGAAATTCAATAATAAAAAGAAATGATGCAAATTTAAAAAGTGATATACTAAAAAAAAGAGAAAGAGAGAAAAAATATAAAATAAACAGAATGTCAAAGAAGAAACTCTCTTATTCTCCTTGGTGTTTAGCTTGTTTATCCTTCATCACTTTTCCTTTGGCCTAACCAAGTTATATCCCAAGTAAAGACCCTTGTGACTATGCATGCATGTGAATTGTGTAAGGAGAATTGAGATGAAAAGCAAAATTGAAGTTGTAGGGTTTTAATGTGTGGTTTTGAGGGAAACACACACTTCATACACTAGAGTGATTGAGGGAAACAAATACATCTTGTGAGGAGCTGAGTTTCCATTGTTTTGACTGTATTGCTGATGCCATGATTATTGCTCTTTCAAGAGTGAAAATAACTGTACATTTTTGCTATGACTTCTTCTGTGTGAGCAAATTCTGGATGCAAGTTTGCTATGGATGGAATCTTCTTTGTGAGTTTTCCATCAATGGAGTTTGTATTACTTTGTCTTGTTGAGTTGTGATGGATCTCACTCCTTTTTGAAGTTTGTTCAATTGTTAGTTAACCTATGTGTTGAGTTATTTTTTTTATTTGTGTTTACTTTTGCTTGGGGACAAGCAAAGTCTTAAGTTTGGGGGAATCTGATAAATGTCTAATATGCATACCTTTATAGGTGTACATTGAGGTTCTTTATCTTTCTTTTAAGACTTGAGAGGTTGATTTATTTCATGTTTTGTGTGTTTTATTAAGTCTTTAGAAATATTATCTTAATTGTTATTTTTAGGATAAGCTAATGATGTTTGATTTGTTTTTGTGTAGTGGATGCAAGATATTGAAGCCCATTGAAGCTCAATTTGAAGTCCAAGCTAAAGCCTACATATGGAAGCCAGCGCTTAACCCCAATGTTGTGGCGCTTAGCCTGAAGAAGCCAGAAGATTGACTGATACGTGATGCATTTTAGTACATGTCACACTTAGCGCCAGTAAGTCGCGCTTAGCGCGACTGCTCATGTTGCAGCATCAAAGTCATTTAATTAGCGCTTAGCGTGATTTATGCTGCGCTAAGCGCTGAATATGTCTGGAAACATTCCAAAAGAAGGGCATTGCGCAGAAGAAAGCATTCATTCCAGTTGATTTTGGGGGACATTTCCGGAAGGGACGAAAGCAGAAGAAGAGGAGCATCCATGGAGTTTTCATCATCTGTTTTCTTCATTTCTTTTCATTTTATCACCTTGATCATGTCTAGATAATTATCCTCATGTTGGGGGTTAGATGTATCTAATTTTGAATCTCTTATGTATTTGACTTAATCATTCAATATAATTCTTTACTTCTTTATGAGTGCTTAATTTCTATGCTTAATGCTTGTTGTGGCTTGATTATCTATGGCTTGATTTTTGATTTGGTAAATAATTGGAAAGTTGATGTTAGATCTAGATCTGAAATTAATCACCTAATAGATCTTGAATCTAAGAATGGATCTTGATTTATTAGTAATATTTTAATCCTTAATCTTAATGCAAATTCACTTCTTAAATCACTTAAGGAATTAGGACTTAATTAGGAGATTTAGACTCTTTTCATCTAAAGAATTAGGATTTGAATAAATATAGGGTTGATTTTCATAATTGAAGTTAGAGAATATATTGATTTTTATGTCATTTGATTTGGGAAAAGATTAGTGGGTCTAACCCCAACATCTCATCTTAATTGAAGTCAATTCCATTTGTACTCACCAAGTGTTTGAGAAAATTTTAAAAAGACTTTGTTCTTTTAATTTCTAATTTCATCAATTATTGTTTGAGCTCCCTTCTTTCCAAACTCATCGTTTAGATAGTGATTGTTGTGTTATGTGCTAGTATTTGTCACGATCCTCATTGGAAACGACAACTCACTCATCTCTTTATTAATTACATGACTTGGTATACTTACCAAAATTCTCTTAACAAAGCCGTCAATGAAGACTGATAAGAGTAGTATTACTTTATTAGATGATGATTAGTTCTTATTATTTTATTTTATTCAACAATCATTCTTATATTTTGTCAAAATTCTAATTATTTTTTCAAAATATGTAACGTTACTTTATTATATGTGATTTTCTTTTGTTCATAGCACATAATATAGAGAACAGTTAGTAGGTTTTTTTTTAAGAAAAAAAAAAGAAAAATGCTTCATGGCTCTTTAAGAAACATGTCATAGACATTTAGAGATATGTAACAAAATAATCATAGTGTACATATATAAAAAAAATGAGATGAAACCACATATAATTGAATGTAAAAGTTGTATAAATATGAATGATGTGTGTAAGTGTGTTGATACCTATATATATATACTTTTTCGTTTTATTTTTATGAAGAAACAGGATCAAAAGACCCAATCAAAGAACCACACCATAAAATGTCTATCAAAAACAGGACCACATAAGAAAACATAGGCAAAGAAAAAAAAAACTAGAGACTACAGAGAACTACTTAACTCCAATCTCCAATGCCATGTGGTCAGGGCACCTGCACACATGTTCTCTTCTATATAATTAAAGGTGATCAAATTTAATTCAAATTAAAAATTGAATTGAAAAATTAAAATTCAATTAAAATATAATAAATTTAATTATTATTTTTTAATTTGAATTAGTTTTTAATTTTTTTAAAAAATCGATTCAATTTAATTCAAATTAATTAATATTATATAATATAATTTTTTTATTATTAAATTTATATTTTTGCATGTAACAACTTTAATTTTTCTCATACATTTTTCATTTTATATACTGTTTCTAATCAAATATTGTTTTTTTCATGTTAAATGAGTTATTTTTAGTTTCAATTTTTTATTTTTTATTTTTAATAACTTGGGTTGTTATTAGCTTGCAAAATTTTATATTTAAATTTCTTTTTGAACAAAAACTGATTGAGCTAATCCGACCTAATTAATTGGTTTGAATTATATTAATTTTAAAATTTAAACTTACTAATTAAACTTAGATCGATGTAAATTATATTATTTAGATTAGTTGACTTTTTAATTTCTGAACTCCGATCACCTTTACGTGAAGGTATGCTTCTAATTGACATCACTGAACTCAGCAGCCAAGCTCCTGATGGACTCAACAAGCCTAAAACAAGGGTTACTCACCACACATCCATGATCCACCAGTTCTACAGCTGTACTAGAATCAGAATCTTCTACAACGAAATGAAGACAACACTTCCTAGCCATCTATAACGCTTGAGGAATAGCCAAAGTTCCGCTTTACCCCCAAAGTATGATTAGAGTTTAGTTAGTATTAGTTAGAGGATCATTCATTTAGTTTGTTCAATTAGCAATTAATTATTAATTAGTTACTCTCTTATTTTATATGAGCCATGATTTATGGTACACACTTTTATCGGTTAAGTAAATTTCATATTTTTACTTTTCATTTTTTCTCAATTTTCTATTTGGCTCTTGTTATGTTTCTTAACACCAAAAGATTAATGTAAAAAAAAAAAAAAGCGAGTCGACCTTATTGCAAACAAGTCATGAATAAAAAATATAAGAAGAAAATTGAGCTATGCGAAAGTGGCACGTTGAGGGAAATAAAACTTCTTTCCCCACTTTTACTTGATCAAGTGAAAAAGTAGCGAATAGTGATGCAGTGGCCTCTTCTTTCCCCACTGTTAAAAAGGCCTTTTATTTTATTTTATTTTTACAGTTGAATGGCCTCTTATTAAGACTAGTGAATAGTGATGCAATGGCCTCGATATGTGGCCTTATAAAAGTAACTTGTATATCAATGTTTAAGGAAAATATTTTTTTGAATACTTAGAAGATGATATTTGCTTCAGATATCGTGCTATATACACAGTAATAAATTCAGAAATTTTAGCCAATGAGGATAAATAGCGGCAAAAGCACTAAAAAGAAAAAAATTTAAATGCAAAAATAATCAATAAAAAAATAATAGAACATCAATTTACAATTATTTTATTTACGTTAAATGATCTTTTTATTATTTATTCTATCAAATATTTTCTTTATTATATGTGTATGACAAAAAACTCTTTTTAAAATAAATTTATCTTTAAAATGAATAAGTAAGAATATATTCACCTTATTATTTTATCAAATCAATTGTGATTATATTTTTACTTACTTAATTTAAAGATAAATTTATTTTAGAGGAACAATCTTTTTCAATGTATGAATCATTTTGATAACTAATCATATCAAATACATAATATTAAATAAATTTTAACTTAACTTATTATAAATTTACTTATTTATCATAATACGGGAGCAACACTAAGAATATAAAAAGGTGGGAAAGGCAAATAACTATAAGTAAAGCTGATAAAATGGATCAATCCGCCTCGACTTGATTCGCCTCAACCCGCTAAAATTGAAGTGGGTGGGTTGACCCATTTTAAAAAATGGGTTGGAAGAGTCAACCCACCTCGCTTTAAAGCGGGTTAAGCACGGATTGACGGGTTGATTGACCAAGATAAAAGATAAAATAAAAAAAAGTAGATGAGTTGGTGGGTCAATCGACTTAATTCACTTTAAAAATAAAAAAAATTATATAAAAAATTAATAAATACTATAAAAAATAATAAATAATAATGATAAAAAATTACAAACCACATATCTAAAATATAATTTGTAAAATAGTCTAATTAAATATTTAAACATAAATTATATAACATCAAAGAATTTTTTATTTATAATATTACTTATCATTTTTTTATTAAAAAAAAAAGAGTCAATAACCCAATGCCAATCATCACTGACCCGCTTAACCGCAGGTTAAGCAGAGCGAGTTATGCGGATTAAAAAAAAATATGAGTTCAATGATTAAACTTAACTTGTAAAAAAATAACGAGTTAACAGATTAACCCAATGACTTGAACTCATTTTACCAACTCTAACTATCAGTAGATCCGTATCTGAATATATAAGTGTAATTTATTATTTTTGTATATCAAATGAATTACTTCTTGCTCTTTATTGTATCCACATGTGATGTAAGGAATGTATCGTTTGCAAGGACGACACCTCATGTAAGCCATGGAAGAATGTAGCTTCCCTCGTGCGCAAAATTTTTAAAGACAACTATAATCTCTTTTTTAAAATTATTTTTATTTCCTTTGAGGTGGCCCCCTTTAACTATGATATTTTATTGTCTAGCCCCGCCACTGATCATATAAGTGTTTTATTTTGGGATAGGAAAATTATTCGTATATGTGAAAATTTGTGAGAATTATTTGTGATAAAATAAGAGATGAGTACTTATTTAATAAATAAAAATAAGGACGAGAATTATAGTATTTATTCATGCAGTATTCATCTCGCAAGTACTGGTAAACATATAAAGTATATTTTTTTATTTAATATATATAATATATTATGATTTTTTCCTTTTTTATTTTAAGATGAGATAAAAATATATATTTTTTTATTATTTTAAAATAATTTTTTATTAAATAAGTCCATAATGATAAAATTTATTGAAAAAATATATATTATTTATATAATAGTTATTTATATAAATTAATTATTATAAAATATAACACTTATATTCTTACATCAAATAATGTCATATATCCTTTTTCATACCTCATTTAATACTATTTATTATACATATTTTTTTTATCATTTTTTCTCATTCAATCACATATCTTAAAAATAGTGTTAATAATATATACATCCCTTTTAAAAGGTATATGATAAATATTTTCTTATAAAATATAATTAAATTTAGTTTATTATTTATAATAATTTTTTATTTTATAAAAATTTTAAATTATTAAATAAAATTATAATATGTGATATTAAAATTTATTTTATTTATATTTTATTTATAATTTTAAAATTTTATTTTTAAATTATTAACTACATACGAATACTCAAATATACACCAACTTATTTGTAAGCATCACAAATAAATACTCATAACAGGTAGAGATATGGAAGCGGTGGAAGCACTATCCAACCCAACCCACACCAGCGCGTTGCCATTCCTAGTCTTATTTCATATGTTCGGGTAATAGAAATCAATGTTTAATTAATAATGTTGCACCAAATCTTGTTACGTGGCCTTATTTACCGGGTGTCGCTGACTTGCTGCCCTCTCAACTTCAATTTAGTAACCTTCGCTCAAATGTACGACTCATTGCTATCAAATTGCCAACCAATGTGATTGTTTACTTCAAACAAAACGTTTACCTCAAACAAAAGGGTCGCGCTATATGTCCACCAAATATACATCCAACTTTTATCCACCGTATCTTCCGTACGTATATTTGTCTCTTTCCATTTTCGGCTTCTGCTTATCTGTATTTTGTTTTCCCTCATTTCTTCCCTCTATTTCTCATTTCTTTCTTTCTTTCATCTCTGTTACATCTCCCTCTCCTCTGATATTGTCTCACTCACTAGGGCACCCACCCACAGTATTTTAATTCTTGTTCTCGTGTCCTCATTCTCTTTCCCCCATTTTCAGGCATCACTCACTCTCTTCCGTCACTCTGACTTTCACACGCACACGTGGGTTCGAGTTTTGTGGATTTTCTACAATTTCGGTAAGTATCCTCTATTTTTCTCCCCATAATATTTTGTGTTTTCTGAGATGGACACTTGCAATTTCTGTGAAATGTTGCGTATTATGCTCTCTGTTTGGTGAGTTGTATTTTTTGTTGGGTACAAATCCATGAAATCTATTTTTGTTGGCTGTGTGTTGATTAGATAGGTAAATAGGAGAATGCTTGTTGGTTCATTCGTTGGTTTATTTGGTATATTTTGTTTCTGTTAGGAGGATTTAAAATGGTTCATATAGCAGAAATAGTTGGTCCATTGACATGGTTTGTGGTTTGTGGTGAATCTAAAATTAACTGGTTAATATGTTTGGAATAAGTGGTTAATCTTCACACGTTTATGGTGAATCCAACAATGACTTTCCAACAATGGGGGTAATTACTTACAAATGAACTACTAGTGGAGTGGAGTTGGGATGGGTTATGGGTTGGTTCATATAGCAGAAATAGTTAGTCCATTGACATGGTTTGTGGTTTGTGGTGAATCTAAAATTAACTGGTTAATATGTTTAGAATAAGTGGTTAATCTTCACACGTTTCGGTGAGTCCAACAATGACTTTCTAACAGTGGGGGTAATTACTTACAAATGAACTACTAGTGGAGTGGAGTTGGGATGGGTTATGGATGGTTCATATAGCGTAAAATAGTTGGTCCATTGAGCATCCTTAATTTCTTACCTAAGCGTTGCTATAGAGGTAAAACATATCCTGTTTTAGAAGAGAAAGAGTAATGGCATGTTTTGAATGCTTTTTTTATACACTTTAAAATTGCCACTTAGCCATTTGAGACTTATTTGAGCACACGTGAAAGAAGATTAACATGACTACCATTGTACGCGATTTTGTTAACTAGATGATTTCAGGCTATCTTTTTAAGCTTTATTTCATCTCACAAAAGGTTAAGTGTGGCCTTTATAGAAGAGACCCATTCGAATGGGTCTCTATCCTCATTATCTATTGTCATTTGTATGTTTACTTTTCACTGCCATTTCTTAACTTTCATAATAAAATCTAGATGTTGGTGAAATACAAAATATGCTTGTAACATGACAGTAGATACTTGATAACTTACAGGTGTGTGTAGCAACCCAAAACTGAAGTTGATGGAGGGTTCAAATAATCTCAATATAGCCGAGGCTGTTGATAATGTAGAAGAAGCATGTGAAAGTGACTTCATTATGAGTGATGCGTTGGATGGCGAGTTTGAAAGTTATGAACCAAAACGAGGGATGTTGTTTGCATCAGAAGATGATGTTAAGGAATTTTATAGGAAATATGCTTACCAAAAGGGGTTTGGTATTGTAAATAGAACTTCAAAAAAAGGAGATGATGGTAAGGTAAATTACATTATGCTAGCTTGTTCAAGACAGGGAAAACATGTGTCAACAATACCAAATACTTTGAAGACACTTCCAACTAAACGGACAAATTGTGAAGTAAAAATTACAGTCAAGAAGATGGGAGATGGACGATGGTTTATCAAGACAGCTATACTTGAACACTCTCATGAACTTAGCCCAACAAAGGCGAGAATGTTGAGAGTTAACAAGAATCTTAGCATGCACGTGAAGAGAACAATCCAAGTGAATGATGATGTAGGGGTAAGAATACATAAGACAGTTCGGTCTCTTGCTTATGAGGTGGGAGATTACAAGAACTTATCATTTAATGAGCAAAATGCTAGAAATTATGTCAACAAGGAAATACGTGCAATTGGCAAGGAAGGTGATGAGAAGGCTTTGAAGAATTATTTTACAAGAATGCAAGAGGAGAATAGTAGTTTTTTCTACGATATAGACGTTGATGATGATTTTCATGTGCAAAATGTATTTTGGGCTAATGCTAGAAGTAGAGCCACCTATGAGTCATTTGGAGATGTTGTGACTTTTGACACAACATATTTGACAAATAAATATGATATGCCATTTGTTTGCTTTTGTCGGTGTGAATCATCACATGACCAATCAGTTTTGCTTGAATGTGGTCTAATTTCAACTGAAGACACGGAGTCATTTGTGTGGCTATTTAAATCATGGCTTCGTTGCATGTCAGGTAAGGCACCTGATGGTATTGTCACGGACCAGTGCAGGGCCATGCAAAATGCTATTGAGATAGTCTTTCCAACTACTCGACATAGGTGGTGTCTATGGCATATAATGAAAAAAATTCCTGAGAAGCTGAAAGGTTGCATTGAATATAACAATATAAAGAATGCAATTAAAGTAGTCACATTTACGATACCCTAACAAGTGGAAGATTTTGAAGAAAAATGGTCTGCATTCATCAAAGAATTTGAGCTAGAAGATAACAATTGGTTGAGTGGTTTGTACATGGAGAGGCATAGATGAGTGCCAATTTTCTTGAAGAAGTATTTTTGGGCAGGGATGTCAACAACACAACGCAGTGAGAGCATACATGCTTTCTTTGACGGATATATCAACTCAAAAACAAGCCTCCAACAATTTGTGAAGCAGTATGATAATGCTCTAAGAAGCAAGGCGAGAAAAGGAATTTGAGGCGATTTCAAGTCAATGGACTCCACCATTCAATGTGGGTCAAACTCACCTATTGAAAGACAGTTTCATTTCGAGTATACCCATGCAAAGTTCGTTGAGGTCCAAGCTAAATTCAGAGGAAGAATGGACTGTTTTGTGTCCATTAAGTGTGTGGAGGGAATGGTTTGTACTTACCATGTGAGGGCGGATATGGTAGTTGGAGGGATAGCAAAGAATGCTATTTTTGAGGTGGTATTTTATCGTGACAATCACGATGTTAGTTGCAATTGCTTGTTGTTTGAGTTTAGGGGAATTATGTGCAGACATTCACTTTGTGTTCTTGGTAATGAGATGGTTCAAGAAGTGTCGTCAAAGTATATTCTACGTAGATGGAGCAAAAACATTAGATGGAGACATGCATACATAAAGAGCGCGATTACGATGTGACCTTGTTGAAGCCACAAATGCAAAGGTTTGATAAATTATGCAAGCATTTCTATGAGGTGGTGAAGTTGCTTTAGAGTTTGAGGATCTCACGAAAGATCTCCACCGGGATTATGTGAATATAAAAGCAAGATGCAATTGATGGCTGCATCTAAGCAAGCTATTAGAACAACATGCAATGGTGATGACCGTCAAAGGAAGTTAACTGCGGGCATTGAAACTGCTAACACTGGCATTCGTAGTCCATTACATGTATCTCGTAAAGGACGGCCACCAAGCAATAGAAAAATGTTGAAAGTTGATGGAGTATTTTCTAATTTGAGAAAAAGGAAGCACCAGCGTCGTCAAACTTTGACAATTGATGTATGCATATATGATTTTGCTAATTATAATTGTATGGGATGTTTTGGTTGTGTATATGTTTTATTTAGACTGATTAGCGTCCCCTTTTATTTGTGCATTAAGTTATTTTATTATGAACATGTAGGAGTGCAATGTTGGAAGCTCGAGTCAGATGGATGGAAAGAAGTTGCGCATAGAGTCATCTATAGAAGTGAACAGCTGTGGAGAATGCCGTGATGATTGTACTGTGGTGTGTCTATACACCAAAACTATTTGTCATGTGTAATCATTGTTGAAATGTTTGTTAAGTTTTAAGCTACTTACATTTGAATTGTCATCTGTTTTAATGAAAGGATGTTTGGTATATTGTTGCTTAATTGTCATATGTGTGACGGTAGCTATTGGGTTTCGCAACTATCACACAACTCATCGGCTGGTTTTTTATCATTATTAGAAGGAATTGATCATGATGTCAGCCAAAGGCCACAAGCATGTCCAACATATCCTGAACAAGTTCATTGTAATTATTGAAATTGACATTTTTATATGTTCTTTTTCCAGGGGTTGTCATTGTCAAATGTCATACACCAATTTTCTGGTTAGTGGTAATGCAGGCCAATTTGAAGGTACTCAGGCTGGGAATCAGTGACATAGTACAAGTCTAGATTTGTATAAATTATATCAGGTAACTTCATGTATATGCTTCAAATTAGCACTAATCTCATCTACTGTTATTTTGCAGGTTGATTTCCTTTTTTTTGGTATATAGGATAATTTACATGGTCAAAGTGTGCTGACAAATACCTAGGAGCAAATTGGTGAATCTCATGCTCACACAATGATGCATATATGATTTTGCCTATAGTAATTTTTGTGGCAATCATGAAAATAGATCTTAGTGGATCATCAGGAACCCACTTAGATAGTTTTTTTGTTCTTTTAAGTGGATTGTTTCTGTGCTATAGTTATTTATGATTCACATGTAATGTGTATAGAATACATGTAATTACACGTAGAGGGGAGGATGTATATATTTTCTTAGGGTGAATGGTAGGAATGTATCATTGCAATGCCACCATATTAGTGATGTACTAAATGGCTCTTTTGTAATTCAGGTGTATTTTTTGTGTATTTTTACTTACAACTTTAAGAATAATTGAAGTTAAAAGAAATATAAAATCTACCCCCACCATTAGGAACTGAATTTTTGGATTATCCAAATGGTGAGGGGGAATTTTTGGACATATGTAATGTTGTTTTTACCATGTTGCGGGTAGATTTGCGAAAACCATGGAAAAATGGGTGAAACTCATGTATTTGGCGAGTTCAAATATAAGTGGTTAATAAACTACGCATAAGTGGTTAATATGAACAAATTTCCAACTGAAGGTGGGAAACTGGTTAGACACGAATCACTAGTGGAGTGGACTAGTGTAATGTTATTTTTGCCATGTTGGAGGTAGATTTGCAGAAAACCATTGAAAAATGGGTGAAATTCATGTATTTGGTGAGTTCAAATATAAGTGGTTAATACACTATGAATAAGTAGTTAATAAGAACAAGTTTCTCGGTTAATATGAACAAATTTCCAACTGAAGGTGGAAGCTGGTTAGACACGAATCAATTGGTGGAGTGGACTAGTGTAATGTTGTTTTTGCCATGTTGGGGGTTGCAGAAAACCATTGAAAAATGGGTGAAATTCATGTATTTGGTGAGTTCAAATATAAGTGGTTAATACACTATGAATAAGTGGTTAATAAGAACAAGTTTCTGGTTAATATGAACAAATTTCCAACTGAAGGTGGGAAACTGGTTAGACACGAATCACTGGTGGAGTGGACTAGTGTAATGTTGTTTTTGCCATGTTAGGGGTTGCAGAAAACCATTGAAAAATGGGTGAAATTCATGTATTTGGTGAGTTCAAATATAAGTGGTTAATACACTATGAATAAGTGGTTAATAAGAACAAGTTTCTGGTTAATATGAACAAATTTCCAACTGAAGGTGGGAAACTGGTTAGACACGAATCACTGGTGGAGTGGACTAGTGTAATGTTATTTTTGCCATGTTGGAGGTAGATTTGCAGAAAACCATTGAAAAATGAGTGAAATTCATGTATTTGGTGAGTTCAAATATAAGTGGTTAATACACTATGAATAAGTGGTTAATAAGAACAAGTTTCTGGTTAATATGAACAAATTTTCAACTGAAGGTGAGAAACTGGTTAGACACGAATCACTGGTGGAGTGGACTAGTGTAATGTTGTTTTTGCCATGTTGGGGGTTGCAGAAAACCATTGAAAAATGGGTGAAACTCATGTATTTGGTGAGTTCAAAAATAAGTGGTTAATACACTATGAATAAGTGGTTAATAAGAACAAGTATCTGGTTAATATGAACAAATTTCCAACTGTAGGTGGGAAACTGGTTAGACACGAATCACTAGTGCAGTGGACTAGTGTAATGTTGTTTTTGCCATGTTGGAGTTAGATTTGCAGAAAATCATTGAAAAAAAGGGTGAATCTCATGTATTTGGTGAGTTAAAAAATAAGTGGTTAATACAATATGAATAAGTGGTTAATATGAACGAGTTTCTGGTTAATCATTGGATTAGTTCCCAATAATGGGGCGGTACTATTTAGGAATGAAGTACTAGCGAAGTTTACACTTGTAATGTTGTTTTGAACACATTGGGTGTATATTATCAAAAAACCATGGACAAAGCACAAATCTCAAAGGCATCTATCCAATTATCATCAAAACTCTATCTATACAAAAAGTGGCTTATATAAGATACAATTCCAAATCAAGTGGATAACTGTACATAGGGCCAAGCTAAATAGTGTAGAATAAAATTTACAAATCAAGACAACAACTCCATGGCATTTGCAGCTCTCAAAACTTCTTCTCTCGCACTCGTTCTTTGGATGTAAGACCCACCACATAATAAGTCACGTCGCATTTGTGTGACTTCTCCCTACACCAGTATAGTACGAATAAATAAAAATTTTAACATAATGTAATTGTTGAATCAAAAAACAAAATAATTAATTTGCTCACCACTTCCCATTCGGGCATAGTCTTGTCCCCAAACATCTTGTGTCCATCCCACAGCTCCATGTACTTGATAACGTAAATGCCACAATCATCCCTATTTCAATGACATACAAGCACAAGGGAATAAATTAAACATATATGCCTCAACATAACAATTAATATTTGTTAAGAAATGCAACCGTACTCACGAGTTGCATTGTCGGGGCAAGTCAACCTCCACTAGGTCTAAATGATTATCATTCGTCCAGGTTAGACTAAGTATCTGCAACAATTCTTCAAACCGGCGCTTCTACAAATTCAAAGTCAAATCATACGGCACAACTAATACACTATCAATACAATGACATTAGAGGAGTGTGATACCGTCAGAACGTCCAGCCTAGCTTTTTCAGTGTCAATATGACTGCCCATTGAATCCAACACATACAACTTTTTAAATTTCGGATGCAACACATAACACCACCAATGGCCGTCAAACACGACTGGAGCGAATATCTACATGAAAAAAATGCGTACAAGTTCATTAAATGTGTTCCTTGTAATATGCTTACATAAAGTATTTCTATTCCTCAAATGGCTTTTTATGTTACATAGTTATTTGATAATGTAGACATATGATAGTGATGTGCATTATAGTTGGAACATAAAGTCTTACGTGGTATTAAGAAAATAAAACACTAGACACAATGATACTAGATAAATGATGGGTTTAACCCCAGATGTTGCCCAATAAAGTGTATACAGCCAAACACATGTAATTTTTGACACATAATGATTAAAAGTTACCAAGTTGCACTGAGTGATGTCATATCCCACTTCAAAGTGAGGCATGAAGTCGTTGATACTTCGCCAGGGCATATGGCGAACGATTTGAAACGCTCCAGTCCACTTTTCACCAAATCCTAAATTTTTTTAAATAACCAACAATAAGTTAAGGTTGACATTGTCAATATGCATATAGTGCTAAGTTAATTGAGCATGTTGTTGTTACCATGAACGTGGGACAAAACATGTGATGAGTCACTGTTCATGATCGATCAATTTCATCTCCTACAAAAACCCTTGTAGCCAACATAATAACCTGAAAGAGTGAATTAAAAAAGGTCCTTATATGTGAACCGACACAATTAAGTACGTGTGATATATATAATCTTAATTATGAGTTGAATGTCATTCGATCTTACCATATTGCTGACCCACCCCCTTGGTTTCATGCAAGAGGTGTCTGCAATGGTAAGGAACTGATCGTATAGTTTGACCACCGCCCTACACCACAACCCAAAACAAAATGTTTAAATACAATCACAAAACAAATTGCCTGATGCTAAAATTACATAAGATGCAAATGACAAATGTTAGACCAAGTAAAATCAGTCTTAAACGTATCAAGCATGTCATGATGGTAATTCAAAAACTTACGTGGAATTGTGGTCCTCTTTTTTAAGCACTCTGGTGCAATAAGTAAAAAGTTGGGTATGCAGATTCGTTTTCTTCTGCTTATTCTTCTGCAGTTTAGTGTAAGGAGTTCGGGTGCTTTTCCCAAGCACACGGTTCCTGGGCTGAGCCTTAACCCGAGTGCAAATGTTGGAGTCGGGGTTCTTTTTGATTGGGTTCATGTGTGTACCAGGGTAGCCAACAGGTGCTCCTGGAGGGATGGCATGTGCAGGCGGATGTCGATCACTCGGCTTACCACCTTCACTGAATCCGTAGAAAGGAGTGCTCGCTACATCCAATGATTGAGTACCTTGGTCAGGTTCTGGACTGCCTATAAGACAACGTGAAGGTGGAGGCACTGATTGATGTAATAATTGTTGTTTCACTGTGCTCATTTCCGTTTCCAGAAAAATTCATTTCTTCACCTGCACATTTTCAGCAACCACCGAGAAACGTCCTCCATATCAAATAGCCTCGGCCGCCGATGCCCAACACTTAACAACTGCACAGGTGCTATTGCTTCCCTAACTATGTCAATCTGGTTCTCTTCGCTCGATGCAACCAAATCTTCAGTTACCTACATGTCAGTAACCACCAGATACGTAGTTAAGTAGTATGGTGAAAATGGACTACTATGGTTAAATAACATAAATTTTTGAAATACAAAATCATTTTGATACAAATGTCGCAGCAATACAAACATTGTTTAAAAGTTGCAGGCTACCTTGTTTTTTTCGAACATTGTTCGCACTTTCTCCTCCCTCGCCCTAAACACGCGCCAGTTCAAGAAACGTGAGAAGCATTGAGCACTTATCACAGTTGATGTGGGGCACAACGACAGGTGTTCAAAAGCCCAAACCTTGAAGAAAATAAGATGTACGGTATCAGAATGATGCAACAGGAAAATAACAAAAACAAAACTACCACATTGCATGAAACAATTATAACAACCAGGAAATAATAAAACATGTACCTGAAGAAGTGCAACACATCCCGTTAAATGGACTTGGCAGATATTTTTACCCTCGTGCACTACACGTGCTACTCGTGTCAAGTCATCCACCAAAAAATCGTACACTGCCAACCCCCAGCTATACTTATCGAGGGAGTCCAAATCATCTAACAGGTGTGCGAAGACGAAATGCACGTTGACACCTGTAACGGGAAAGTAGAACTCTGCGAAAGCAAGCAGGATGTAAAGTCGACAAAAATTATCGACTTCATTGGCCCCTACATGGTGATACAACTCAGCCCAAATTGTGCCAATGATTATATCGCCCCCCTTAAATAAGGACAAAGTTCAGCCCACTCCATCGTCACGTGGGGTTGTTCTTTCCCCAAAGAATCCGCAATCTAAGTGTCAAGCACACGTCTAACGGACTGAAAGGGATAACCTTACCTCTGACTCGAAATCCCCATCTCTTTCAATCCATCTAGACGCTAACTCCCACAACAAGACACAATTGATTTCTAAATTTTTAGGCATACATAGTAGTGATTTGAATGGGGTAGACTCGACGCGGGACTTCTGCACATCCGTCAAAGTGCTATTCGCGTCAAGCAACAACCGTAGTGTGCAAACATGCCTCACTCGCACCTTCTGCATTATGAGAACATATTAGTCAACATATGCGCATAGCCAAACACGTATAACAATTTAACCAAGTTGGTTACCTGATTGATCTTTGGACAAATCACGCCTCCGTGTTGCCCGTGAGTCATCCATGTAAGTATTCTCGCATATACGAAGACAAAGAATGAATTTTCACCAGATTCAAAGACGATTAAAACCACAAATGAATAATCAATCGTATTGGTCACAACTCATAGACATGCACCAACTTCATCATTTTGAACCAATTGTGTCATTTAAAATTCCTTAAGCCTAAGGAACAACAAATTAAAAACTTATATAAATCATTTAAATGCGGAACACACTATTTGCATCGATATAGGAAATTATAGATGAGGAAGATGAGAAGTTACAAAGTCTCAAGCAGGAATGGGGAGATGTCATACATTTACCTGTTGTTACAGCCTTGAAAGAATTAAATGAATACAATTCAAGCGGTGGGTATACTGTTAATGAGCTATGGAACTTCAAGGAAAAAAGGAAAGTTACACTGAAAGAGGTTATCAATTATATTGTGGATCATATCTCTTTTTCATTCAACCAAATACACACTACTACCATAGTATATCAACACCGAGTCTAACAAAAAAAACCACATACATCATTATCTCTATGTTCAATTCACTCCATTCAAATAGGCATTTTCTCAAATCGATTATAAGCACACACACTTATTTGCATTTCACAAGTCTCAAATTTAAGAACAACAAAGGGTTATTACAAACTAACACCAAGCTAGATTTCTACAATAATATCGAATTCTTTAGTAGTTTCTAGTCTAATTGATCTAGTTCTAACAGTTTCCGCCCACCATTTAGAAATTTTTTTGGATTAACCAAAACTTGTTCATATTAACCACTTATTCATAATGTATTAACCACCTAATTTTGAACTCAACAAATCCATGAGATACACCACTTTTTGTATGGTTTTCTACTAATCTGCTCACATATTGTTAAAAACAACATTACAGTGATTCGTTTCTAACTAGTTTTCTCCTACCATTTGGAATTTTTTTTAGATTAACCAGAAACTTGTTCATATTAACCAGTTATTCATAGTGTATTAAACACTTAATTTTGAACTCACCAAATTCATGAGATTCACCACTTTTTCCATGATTTTCTACCAATCTACTCCCAACTTGGTAAAAACAATGTTCCAAATGTCCACTCCACTACTGATTCTTTTCTAACTAGTTTCCCCCCACTATTTGAAATTTTTTTTGGATTAACCAGAAACTTGTTCATATTAACCAGTTATTCATAGTGTATTAACCACTTAATTTTTAACTCACCAAATCCATGAGATTCACCCCTTTTTCATAGTTTTCTGTCAATCTACTCCTACTTAGTAAAAACAATATTTCACACGTCCACTCCACTATTAATTGGTTTGTAACTAGATTCCCTCCACTCTTTGGAACTTTTTTTGGATTAACCAGAACATGTTCATATTAACCCCTTATTTGTAGTGTATTAACCACTTATGGACAATATTATTTCTCAAAGACATTCTCGAGTTAATCAATAATAATAATCAAACAAATAAATCCCCCACATTCCTTTATGACAAATTAATCACAAACCAAAAAAATTCCCCAACTCCTCATCCATTTATTGTCAATTTCAAAGCTAATAAGCATACTATCTACCATTAATCACACATCAAATTCCAACCCATGAAATAAAAAAGGTCACAACTTTAATATATAAAAAATATCGCTAAAGGTTATGCCAAACAATACATTAGAAACACATTTTTAAATCTGCATACTTGAAAAGAGCCTAATAAAAAAACTGCTACTTTATCTTTTGAGAAAACAAACAAAAGGAAAAGGAAGAATGTCTACTATCTATAAGTTCCATCAGTTGAGCCAAATTTTCTTTATGCATATTAGTTGAACAAGGAACATAATAGCAAATGCACTGTTAGATTCCCTGTAAACATGACAAAAATCAACCTTCCAATGGCAAATGCGGAAATAAAAGAATGACTAAGCAATATAGCACATTTGGAATCAAGGTTCACTTTGCTTCCAACGTTGTTTCACTACAAACCATGCTTAACCACACTTGGCTCAATCCATATCCACCACAAACACAGACTAGCATACTTTAGAATAAAAAATGATACAAAAAATCCAATGACACAGGAGACTAAAATACTAAAATCCAATGATACCAAGGGTCACAACATTAATATATCATCACATTCAAAAATATTATGTAAAATAGAGAGAATAAGAGAAGGTACCGGTAAAGGCTCAGACGGTAGAGCACGGTGGTTCTGGATACTAGCTCACGGTGGTTGAAGTTGTCTGGTGCTGGTTCGGTAGACTTCTCTGTTTTGCGGCAGAACTGGATGGTGGTGGGAGTTTATGGGAGACGGAGGCCAAGCATGAAGGAAATGGGAGAAACTGAGAGTCAGATGAGGGAGATGAGGGACGAAGTGGATGGTGGTGGGAGTTTGGGGAGACGAGGCCGAGAGTGTGGGGAATGAGAGAAACCGAAAGTGTGAGAAGGAAGTAGAAATTTTTTAAAATTTTAGAAAGAAGGAAAGAAATGAGGAGCGCGGAGAAAGGGAGAAAGAGAGGGAAGGAGAAGGAAAAAGTGAGCTATACGGCCACGTGGTATATGGTGGATATACGTTGGACGTATTTCGTTGGACGTAAACCGTTTTCCCAAACAAAATGCTTTTTATGTTCTTAAAAAACAAAAAAACAAAAAGGTTTTCATGTTATTCTGCGAATCATTCAGTCTTATTCCTTATGCTTTGTTTATTTTATATATTATATACTAGTGAAGATTTTAAAAAATCTTTAATTATATTATACTTTTTATATATTGATAATAATATATATTTTGTTTCTTATGTCACATTTTAAATATATAAATTTTTTAAAAAAAACTTATTTTTTTATTTTAAAATATATTTAATCTTTTTGTTTATCAAGTTGTCATTTGTTTTATACTCCTTTCAGTCCATAATATTTATCATTTTAGAGAGAAATTTTTGTTCCATTTTATATGTCACTTTAGAAAATAAGAAGTCATTAATTTTTTTTTAATTTTATCGTTGTCTCTTGGTATCTCTACTAAAATAAGAGAGTATTGGTGGGATAAGAGGTTAATTTAGTCAAATGTGGTTGTTGTGCAAAAACTTTAAACGACAGATATTATAGATCGAGGGGATAATTTATTATGAATAAGATTTATTTTAAAAAATAAAAATAAGATTAGAAAAATTAAAAGATAGATAGGAATTTAAAGTTCAGAAATAAATAAATTTGAATTTAAAAGAAAAGACATGTGGCATTCCAATAGAGAGAGCAACAAATTAATTCACTTTCAAGAAAAAAAATTGTGTTTAGAGAAGAAATATATGGTATTCAAATAGAGAAAATAACATTAATGAGAAATTAGCGATATGAGACTCATATGTCTGGACGAAATAGGTGAGTTTAATGGAATAGACGATAGAAAAGCCTAACGAAATAGGCGACAAAGATACCTAAGAGAAGAAGTGACGTAGATAAGTTTTTTATTATGATATTATGTGAGATTTTAACTTAAAATAAATTAGTATAAAATAGATTGACTCAATAGATATATAAACCACACCCGTAATATTAAAACATGTAATGTGAAACTCTAACAATTATAAACTAAGCCACTTTCAAAAAGAGTACTCAAAATTATTATATTGGCTGGATTTTTTATCATAGGTGCCAAAGATTTACCGATTACTACAAATTGTCATGCTATTGAACCACGAGATAGGAGCAAAACAAGTATGTTAGATTATCTGTTTGCTTTTTTTAAATATATTATATTTAGTTCATTTGTTTATTATTATTTTGTTATTTCTGGTTGATAGCATAGGAGAAGAAAGGTTATATAATTTGTTGAGTCAAGATTTTAGAGAATATAAATTATTCAAATGAAATTCATCTACTCAAGAGCAATATCACAATGATAGAGGAATAGATTATGTTCTGAACGGATTCAGAAGGATACCTGTGGAAGGTATGGTTTGGTGGTTTCCTTCCTTCTGCAGCTCCGTTCCACCGTCAAGGTCCGACGGGGGTTGTACCTGCAAAAAGGACTCCGATACTCAAGTCAGCTAGAGTGCTAAGGTGTCTGTTACCCAATCAAACGTTACCTGTTTAGGTTTACTTAGCTTGATTTTATGGAGCATGATTGGAGTCAGAGCATTCAATGCAGGTATTATTGTAATGTGGACGTTATAGTCATTTATTGAGAGGAGAGGTTATAGAATCAAGGAGATTCGTATTGGCAGTTACGAAGATCCGTTGATTCCCTGATCCTTCATGAATTAGGCATTCCGAGGTCTTACAGCACTTATCCGGGGTGTTGATGGAGAAGTAAGATGGAGCGCGTACAGGGTTGACCCTTCTGAGTAGAATCCCGGTCCACGTTCCAGAACAGTTGCCCCTAGCTTGGTGCTTCAACGGGGTAGTAAAGTGCCAAGGTATTCAGCTTCATAAAACGTGACGGGCTACGCCTTGACTTCAAAGCCAGGTTTTGCGATGTTTCGTGCCGAGGTCGATGCTCATTATATTAAAATGTCGTCGGGGTTGGAGATCGGTAAATCTGTATCCCTTGTCCCGGAGTCTAGATCTTGCTGCTTCCTCAGAATCTGGATTTTGTTCCTAGACTTCTTGAAACTTGTAGAAATCTGAATCCTTATCTTTGGAAACTGTTGCTTCTGACTTAAATGGGAGATAAGGATCCTTGAAACTGATCCTCCGTTTCAATGTTTCCCAGATCCGTTGCTCTCATAACCAATAGGAAAGGGAGAGCATTTAATGTCGTTGATTTGATTTGTAGGGTCGGTCAAAGCCTCCCATTCTATAAATACAAAGGGTTCACGCCTGGTACGATCATTCCTTTTTCCTCCTAATCCTGCAATCTTCCAGAATGGTTTTGCTGTTCTTACGCCTGTGCTTGTGTTCAGAGGGGATTAGAGAAGTTTTGCCTTCTGCAAAGGCCACCATTTTTCTGCTTTTCCTAAAATATTTGAAGATACTTCTTTTCCTGCTAAAAACCTTGTTTCATTAGGAACTTTCCTTTCCCAGCGTAATGAGGACAGGGACTTTACTTTCCCAGCGTACGAAGGAATGTCTAATTCATATTTTTTCGCTGGGAAGTTCTGTAATCCCTGTCGTGTTGGACGGAGGTAATTGGAGAAATAGAGCCCTTCTTGGTCCTCCTTTTAGATAAGCCAGGGGGACCATTGAAGTAATTGCTTCCAGGCATCCCGGAATGATCATGAAGAAGTTCATTCCACGCCCAACTCTGTTCAATCGAAGAGGACGCATGTCGGTCTTCTTTTATCCTTGTGAGTGAAACCCATGAGTGGTGTGGCTAAAATTTCCTGAGTCCGTGGCAGTGTTCTGTTCCGGTTATCTTCAGTTTTTTGAAACCAATCCACTTTTTCCAGAAGCCTCAACAGGGAAGAGATTGGTGTGCACTCTAGAAAATCTGGATGTGAAAGTTCACAGTAAAAAAGTTTGCCTCCGAGTTCGTCAGTGCTGTTTAGCCTTTTCATATCCCTTGTTTTCCTTTTCCCTTGTATTGATGTATGACGATGTATAAAATGAAATAAAATCTGATTAAATTGACAAGCGACTTCTTTGACCGTTTGATTTGTAGAATTTATATTGTACCGGGGTGAGTCCAATGTTCGCCCTGTATAACATGCCCCCAGCTCTGTACTTTGTCGAGACAGGCAAAGTGCAAAGCTTGAGCAACTTAACCGAGGTACTTGTTACCGTGAAGGGATTTACCGGGATATGGGACGAGCCGGGGTCTTTACTATTTTGTAGACGTTATAGATACTAGGGTTGGTTGGTTCTGTTGAGCGGCCGTCCCCTCAACTGCCATGACAGCGACGTGGGCCACGTGGTTTGCTCTGGTTGAGGAATCGTGCATAGTGCTTTGCGCGCCATAATGAACATCTTTTCAAATTCAGACAGAATGGATGGAAATGTCCCCTAACCATAGCCGTTATAAATAGGGCTTCGTCCTTCCATTTTTCACCTTTTACTGTGCTTAAAAACTGGTTGCCTGAGAGGAAATCCAACAAGCTTTTATGGCTGTCAGCGGTGGTGCTTGCGTTTTAAAGCAGCTTCAACCAACATTTGTCAAGGTATTTTCTTCCTCTAAACACCATTTTTACCGATAACTTGTATATGCGAACGCCCTTCTGTGGACTGTTTGCTTTTCTCTTCTGTCAACTTTGGGGATAGCTATTTCGTCCCCCTTTCTAATGGCGTTGCCTAATGTTGCACCTCCCTTACTGCGCCGCATATGGCGGGCGGGGATGTCCTTCCAAGGCTTAAGTCTCGGTGGGTGCAGAGGCCGGTGCGTGGGTGTTAGCTTGCTGCTTATCCACTGCCATGTTTGGATGTTTTGAACATCTTTGGTTCTTACCTTAGGCCTCTGTGTGTCTTCCAGGAAACTAAATGGCCAGAAGAAGACGGCCAAGAGGCGAAGCTCCAGCCGCGACCTCGGATCAACAAGCGGAGCAAGAGATTCGGATTCGCCGAGGTCCTTTGTTGCCCTGTACGTGGGTTGCAGATGATGCCTATGACAGGATATCCCGTTATGAGTCCGGCGCTGAACTAGATAGGTTGAAGGAATACCTAGAGCTCACCGAGGGGGGTAAAAGGGACAATGAGTTCGTGATTTTGTCCCCGGGGAGAGAACGAGTGTGCTGGACCCGTGAAGAAGGCGAGCACTTCATGTATCTCTATGAGGACTTTTTCACGCGGTTCGGACTACGGCTTCCTTTCAACGATTTTCACATTGCTATTCTCCAGACTCTTCATGTTGCCCCTAGTCAAATTCATCCCAACGGTTGGGCAAACATCCTGGCCTTCGAAAGAATATGCCGGGTAGTGGGGTTGCGATGCTCTGACGGGGCGTTCTTTTACTTCCATACCCGGTATTCAACCCTTGGAGCCCATGCTCGACAACAGTGTTGGCTCTCAGTTCGATCCCGGCAAGGAAGGGCTGTATTCTTGCCGTACTTGGAGAGTTACAAAGACTTCAAGGAGAAATTCTTCAAATTCAAAAGGCAGCGATCGGTAGCCTTCCCTTTTGGCTGGGTAATGGTGAGGAGACGGTATTCAGTCTCTACTGGAATCCGGCGGCATGGAGTATCCCCACTCAATCATTCGAGAAAGAGATCAACCAGCTCACCGATGAAGAGGTTGAGTGTGTAAACTTCTTCGACATATGGGTGGAAGAGGTCGGCAAGATCCGGCCTAAAGATATTTTAGATAGTCCGGATGACGATAAGTTCTGGACTGTGCTAGGTAACGTCGGCCAGCCGTGGTGTATATTTGAATGCCCAATATTTTAATGCATCTGACTTTTGTTTCTTTGTTCTACAGAGAGCTTAGCCGAGATGGTAGGTGGTGACTCTTTGGCTATTTTGGAGGCGCTTAGGACAAGGAATTCTGACGTTCCAATGAGTCCTCCAATGGGGTTCATGTCGTCCCCTACAAGCACGGTGCCCGAGGTTCCTTTTGAGGCGGTGGAACCTATCAACGTGGATGATTCTCCTAAATCACCTCTGGGACGCAAGAGGGCGGCGTTGGAAGAAGGGCAGTCTAGTGGCCAGAGTAAGAGGATAGTGACAGAAGAAATTTCTGGGCCAATAGAGCTGTTCCACGAGGAAGCAGATCCCCAGGAATTTATTGACTTCAATATCCTTGATGAAAAGGTTGTGGATCACTTCGCTCGATGCAGGCCAAAAGAAGCTTTGTTGGCTTTCCAAAACATGTGGATCCATATTGCTGCCGAAGCTTGGTTCTTAGAGTTCGCCCTTGAGGATCGTGAACGAGAAATGGCGGACAAACTGGCCGCGGCCAAGAGTGGTGAAACCAAAGCTCTTAAGGATCTGGAGGATTCCTCAAAGGTCAAAGATAAAGCTTTACTTCGGGTAAATGAGTTAGAAATCGAAGTAGCTGCTTTGAAGGATGTCAACATAGCCAGGGAGGCCACTCTGACCGAACAGCAGAAGCAGATTGCCGCGCTCCAGGCGGAAAGTGATAATTCTCGGGCCAAATCTCGGTGGTGTGAGGCTAAGATTACCTCTCTTCAAGCCGATGTCAACCAGCTGATATCGTTGTGCACAAAGATAAAAGAAGATCAATTCAGCAACGCTATCAGCCAAGTTCAACATTTCAACCCCGGGGTTGCACTGGTTTTGGAGGGACTTGACTCCTGAAAAGTGGTTCGGGAGGGATCTCTTGTGGCTCATCGTATGGCTTCTTCAGACTTGGCCGAAGATTCCAACATCCGTGGTCCGGACTCAGCCGCAAACTAGGGGTTTTTTTTTATCCTCCTACGCGAGGTCTTGCTTTATCTGTACCCCGGTTTTTGTAAACATCAACCTAGATTTTGGGCTTTATTAATTATCGTTGTTCTTGCTGATCGAAATGCCATGTTCTTTATTCTTTGTAGAACTGCTTAAACCTTGGCTTAGGATCCGATGCCCAGATAAATTCGGCATTTGAGATCCGTGCCAAAGGTAGGAAACAAAGTCCGGGGTCCTTTTTGGGATACCGCATGACGATGTTTTTAAAATACTAGTCCTTGCTGAGGTTATTTCGTGCTTTTAGTTTGGTGCTAGAATTTTTCCAATATAGGATTTTTCTATTGCACGGACTATGTAACACATCTCGGTTGGTACTATGAAGTAATTGAAAACTTAAACTGAGCACAATAGAAGAAATAACACTTACTTTATTGAATATCATAATGTGTGTTTCATAACAATTCTAGGCAGATCAAACAAAGTTTAACTAGGAGACTAGGCCTGACAAGGCACTTAGCTGTAGTATTCTCTAAGTTTGTCTGCATTCTAAAAATTTTTAACCGGCCTCCCTGTCAAAGTCTCTAGGGTATAAGCTCCTTTGCCGGTGCTGATTACTATACGGTAGGGACTCTCCCAGTTAGGGGCTAGTTTTCCTTAGGAGGCATTCCTTCCACCGACATCGGCTCTGCGGAGTACCAAGTCGCCCGGCTAGAATCTTCTCGGAATGACCTTTAGGTTGTACCGGGATGCCGTTCTCTGCTTGATCGCGGCGTCTCGTATGTGGGCAATGCGCCTCCTTTCCTCCAACAGATCCAAGTCTTCCCTGATTAAACCGGGGTTATCATACTGCGAGAAGTTCTAAGAACGCCAGCTTAGTTCTCCAATCTCCACCGGGATCATAGCCTCACATCCGAATGTGAGTTTGAAAGGAGTTTCGCTCGTGGAGGAGTGAAGAGTAGTTCGGTTGTCCCAAAGGACATGGTCCAACTGCTCGACCCAGTTCCTTTTACTTCATCTAACCTTCTCTTCAATCCTCGAACTATGATCCGATTTGCGGCTTCGGCCTGCCCGTTTGTCCTGGGGTTCTCGACTGCGCTACAATGATGTTTTATTTTCAGCCCAGAAAGTAGTTCTTCGAACCCCTTGTCTTTAAACTGCGTCCCATTATCCGTAACAATTGACTCCGGAACACCGAATCTGGTAATAATGTGACGCCAAGTAAATTTCTGAACTCGAGCCGAGGTAATGGTGACTACGGGCTCAGCTTCAATCCACTTGGTAAAGTAATCCACCGCAACAATCAAGAATTTCAGCTGCCCGGGAGCCTGAGGGAACGGACCCAGGATGTCCATTCCCCACTGATAAAAGGGTCAAGATATGGACATTGTGGATAGTTCCTTGATGCGTGAAATCCGCAAGTGCACGGTTTCGTCGTCAAGTAATAAAAAATCGAATCCACAAGGACTGTGTGTATGAATACCAATTAATTAATTAACTTAATTAAATTAAATAAGAGAAAATATGATTGTTGATTGATAAGAACTTAGTAACAAAATAATTAAATAAAAATTAAGAAAATAGAATTTAGAATAAAAATAGCAAGTTATCAAGAATGGGGTTTTCAGAATTAAGAAAGCTTCCAAGATTGGGATACCACAATGATACAAGACAAATCCTAATCGACAACCCTTTTATTAAACCTGAAATTCAATTGAAGGTGAATTACCCAAAATTAGTTAATGTTCTCTTTCAAGATACAGATCCGTGCCCAATTAAACCAATTCCTACTTTCGTGGTAATTGAATTTAAATTGAACCCATTACGCTTTGTGGTAATTCATTGATTCCTCGAAAGGCTAAAACTACTCTCTTGATTTAGACCTTAAGTTCAATTCTAATGGTTCCAACACTTAGGTTCACCTCTCAGTACACCCCTAAATGCCTATGAGATGCAAATAAGTGGCCAACAAATTCACATGAATAAAAGCAATAAGAATTGAATCAATGAACAATCAAGATTAATAAAAGGGGAAAACAACGTCAATTAATCATTATCAATGTATCAAAGGGCATTGCCCAATCTTAGAAACAAAAGTAACTACTCAGACATAGAGAAGAAGGAAACAGAAATCAAACTTAAAAACATCCCAAACCTGTAACAATGGAAGAAGAAGAAGAAGATGAAGAAACCAAGCCTCCTTTGTGCCTCCTTTAGAACTAGGTTTTAATCAAAGCTAGAATACCCTAATAGCAATCAGAACATCTATTTATAGCCTAGGGTTTTTATGGGCTAAAAGCCCCTAAAAGAAATAAAAACAGAAAACTAAAATCTGCTGCGCGCCCCGAACCACGGCCGTGGTGGCCACCACGGCCAGGCCGTGGTTGGTTCTGAGTTAGAGGGATTCACTGCTGCTGTCTTCAAACCACGGCCGTGGTGTAGACCACGGCCAGGTTGTGGTTGGTTCTGGAATGGCCTTCCAAGCTCAATATGACCCATTAGACCTCCGAATCTGGAAAAGTGTTCAACATGAAAGTTGTAGATTTGTATCTTAGCTATCAACCATCAAAATTTCAGCTCATTTGACAACTTGTAGCTCGAGATATGTCATGAATAGTATACAAAGGTCAAGCTGTCAGGATCAGCACCCTAGTTCTTGCTTCAACTCCAATTTGAGTTATCCAAACGTGTGATTGGGCCTTTGAGGTCTTCATGAAAGTTGTAGATAATTGTCTTATCTTTCCCTAAATTAGTTCCATAAAGCTCCAACTTCAATCATGTAAGCTTCCATTCATTCCAAGGCCAATTTAGCACCAATCCTACATAATAACACCACAAACACCGCAGTTATCTGAACTAAGGAAAAACAAACCAAAAAGGCAAACTAAAATGCTTAAAATGCCTAAGAATGCATGCAAAACAAGAACAAAACATGATGTTATTTCACACACATCATTCCTCAGGCGGGGCATGATAGTGATCTGATAACTCTGTAGAGTTAAGTTATTATTGCCCTATATCAGTGCATCATGGCAAGTTTAGTTCTTGTTTGTAAGCATTGATGGAAGGTTTTAGCATCATTTCTATCTGATTTCATTCTGATGACTTCCATTGTGATCCTGAGTAAATACTTTCAAGATTATGATCAAATTGAGTACATTTGCATGATTTAAAGAATTGATAAATTCTCTTATATAGGCAGGTCTTAAAAGAAGCATGGAAATGAAGAAGTTAAAGCAGCTTTGGACCAAGAAGCCTAAGAGAAGCTCAAAAGTACAGATCAGCACTCAACGCCGCGACGTGGATATGGTTGCGCCGCGGCGCTCCCCTGCATTAGTAGATAAAATCCGAGGCTGGAGCACCGCAACGTTGAAGAGTAGGCGCCTCGGCCCGTGACCTAATTACACGCGCGCCGCGGCGGGACATGTTGGACGCCGCGGCGTGACCCTGTTTTATTCAGCTTATAAATAGAGTTGCACCGAATTTCTACGAGAGTTTTCATCATTTTTGGAGAGCAGCTGCTGGTTTTTGGTTTTTTAGACCTAGAGGAAGCAAAAAAGGCTAAGGTTGGAGGCCATCCTTCCTATGGAGGGTGAATCAAGCTTAAAGGATACAATCTATTGAGCTTCCTTCCTTTCCTTTCTTCTTTTCTCTCTATATTGCTGCATGATCATGATTTATATGTTTGTACTCTCATGATTCATGGCTAGCTAGGCTGTATATAAGTTTTACTTTGTAGTTTCTTATAGAAACTGAGAAATTTGTAATCTTTTGAGTATATATTGAAGTTTAGTTGAGTTCAATCACAATCTGTGTTTAATGCTTGTGATTGGCTGATCACTAATTGCATGATGTTAATATTGACAAATGAACTAGACATAGGGATTTGTTAATATGGATATGATGTGGTTGATACATGTTCGGCTATGAGCTTTTTCGTTAATAAGGTTTAATATACCTATTGACCATGTATAGTGTGTGATTGAGAATAGATCATTAATGAGTGGAGTTTGCACTGGTTCTCAAGGAAACTTAGTGAGCTGGGTAAATGAAACCAGGGTTAATTGACCTAGACATAGGCTTTTAACTAAATCAGATTCTCAAGCTAACTAAATTAATCTTTGATTTTGCTTGTAAGGATTACAATTCATTAGTTGAAATAGGAAATGAAAAGTAATTCTTATTTCTCTATTTATCTATTTATCTTAGAGTTATTACTTTTCAGTCTTTATATTTCTTTAACCATTCATTTATAAATTTAATGCTTTTGGATAGCATTGACTAGACTATTGGTTAATACTCAGCTTTACTTTGAAATACGTTTTCCTCGTGGGATCGATCTCTTATTCTATAACTGTATTACTTGTGCGACCCGTGCACTTGCGGTTAGCAAAAAGGGGCAACATGTTTGCACCCTCAACAAGTTTTTTGGCGCCGTTGCCGGGGAGCTACGGTTATTTCTGTTTAGTTGATATTAGCAATGAGTCTAATTAATGCTAATTCAAATTTTGATTTGTATATATTATTCTAAGTTTTCAGTTTATCTATTTTGTTATAGGTACTAATATGGCAGACGATAATGCTGCACTCCAGTTGGAGGATGATAGTCATACAAGACCATTACGGGAGTTTGCAACCCCTCACATGGAGAACTTGCAGTCCAGTATTAGGCGGCCTGCCATCCGTGCTAATAATTTTGAAATCAAACCGGCCATCATTCAAATGATACAGACATCTGTGCAATTTGGCGGTTTGCCCAAGGAGGATCCTAATGCTCATCTTTTCAATTTTCTGGAGGTCTGTGATACGTTCAAGCATAATGGTGTCTCTGATGATGCTATTCGCTTATGGCTCTTTCCTTTCTCTCTCCGAGATAAAGCCAAGATTTGGTTGCAGTCTTTACCTGCGGGATCCATCAGCACTTGGAATGACTTGTGTGGTAAATTCCTAAATAAGTATTTCCCACCGGCCAAGACTGCTGAGATGGTGAATGATATCACATCATTCACTCAAGCTGATATTGAGTCCTTGTATGAAGCATGGGAGAGATACAAGGATTTGCTTCGAAGGTGTCCTCATCATGATATTCCACCATGGCACCAAGTTTATTCATTTCATAAAGGATTACTACCCCACCATCAACCGATAGTTGATGCGGTTGCTGGAGGCTCTTTATTGAGCAAGTCATTTGATGATGCATTCCAATTGCTTGATGAATTGGCGGCTATGACTACCAATGGCCTTTGGAACGAAATACGTCAAGGCGAGTGGGCTGGTGTGCATGAACTTGAACCAATGGCGGCATTATCGGCTCGGTGGCAACAATTGTAAGTAAAGTGGATCGTTTGGGGATTAGCCATCAAAAAAGCCCATTTGTGCTGTGTAACAAGTGTGGAGAGAATCATTCCAGTGATAGTTGCCCTTTCAGTACTGAAACTGCTCAATATGTTGGTAACTACCGCCCGCAACAAAATAATCCATACTCTAACCAGTACAACCCAGGATGGAGAAATCATCCCAATTTTTCCTGGAGGGACAATCCAGGGGCTTCCTCATCTGCTCAAATTAATGACAGACCTTATAATTCATCAGGTTATCCTTCCCAATCAAGACAACAGGGCCAAGATCGAAAACCCTCTTTGGAAGATATGTTTTCACAGTATATGGTCAAGACGGATTCTTACATGACAAAGACCGACTCTCAATTGGCAAAACATGAAGTGATGTTGCAAAGCCAGACTGCTTCCATGCGAGCCTTAGAAACTCAAGTAGGGCAGTTGGCTAGTGCTATCAATAATAGGCCTCAAGGCACCCTTCCTAGTGATACTGAGAATAATCCAAAGGGTGTCTCGAATGAGCACTGCCATGCCATTTCACTGAGGAGTGGGAGAACCATTCAAGGGAATCCGCGAACCAGGCTGCTTGAAGAGGATCATGCAGTTGTCAAAGAAAAGGAAGTTGAGAGACCAGAAGTCAGGCAAAGTCAAGATATTGCCAATAGGAATGGAGAGGAGAAGAAGAAGGAGTTCAAGCTATATGTTCATCCTTTGCCTTTCCCTAATAGGCAAGTGAGTAAAAAGCTTGAGCACCAATTTCAGAAATTTCTTGAAGTGTTCAAAAAGCTGCAAATCAACATTCCATTCGCAGAAGCTTTAGAACAAATGCCAAGCTATGTTAAGTTCATGAAGGAAATTCTATCAAAGAAGAGAAAGCTTGGTGACTTTGAAACGGTTGCCCTGACAGCAGAATGCAGTGCCATTCTTCTTAACAGAATCCCTCCTAAACTCCAAGATCCCGGAAGTTTCACCATACCATGTACAATTGGTGATAAGTTCACTGGCCATGCCCTGTGTGATTTAGGAGCCAGTATCAATCTCATGCCCTATTCTATCTATCAAAGATTAGGTTTGGGAGAAGTGTCGCCTACTTCAGTTACACTCCAGTTGGCGGACCGAACCCTTGCTCATCCGAAGGGGTTATTGAGGACGTGCTGGTTAAAGTGGATCAGTTTATCTTCCCTGCGGATTTCGTTATACTTGATATGAAGGAGGATAGCAATGTCCCTTTGATTTTTGGCAGGCCATTTCTCGCAACAGGAAGAGCTCAAATTAATTTAGAGAAGGGTGAACTCATCATGAGGGTTCAGGATCAAGAGGTGAAATTTAATATATTTGATGCACAACAAAGTCCTCACGATCTAGCAGATTGTGCATTGGTGAACACTTTTGATGGGAAGAAGACATCCAAGGAAGGAGGTGTCAGTGAAACCTGTGTTCCTGCCCAAGGTCCAGTCATTTGTGATAGTGAAATGAACCAGATACAGTCTTATGGTGGTACCTTTGCTAAATGCACCTGTTGAGCACACTCCAAACTTGGAGTTGCAAGTCTTGCCATCCCAACTGCATCAAACTTATTTTTTAAATCAGGAGGAAGTTTTTCCTTTCTGATACAAATGCATTTGGAAGAATAGACAAGTCCTGCCGGGACTATAAATTAGGCCCTTTTTGGGAGGGAACCCAAATTTTTGCTTTTTAGCCTTATTTATGTAAATATTTCGCTTTTTAAGACTTTGTATATTTTTGTATCATATTGTGTAAATTAACCTTGTAGGCAAATTTTTGTGCTGCTGGAGGCCACATTTAAGTCAAAATCATAGCTGAAGTGAATTTGCTGCATAATTATGCAGTATGACTGATAACGTCGCGGCGTGGAAATGATAGCGCCGCGACGTGATGTGTGTTGGGCTTCAAAACAGGGAGCTCAGCGCCGCGACTTTGCAGATCCTAACGTAGCGGCACCATGAGCGCAGCAGTAAAAAAAAAGTAAAAGGTAATTAGTAAATAGTAATAATTTAAATAATTAAATTAGGAGGGAATTAATGCACGCCGCGGCGCTCTAAGTTTCACGTCGCGGCGCGTGTGGGCGGTGGTGTTTATTGCAGAGGCGCTTGGGTATCTTCATTTTCTTACCCTTTTCTCTTTTATTTTTCATTTTCTCTGTTCTTTCTCTTTCACGTTACCTGCGTAACTCTGCCTTTTTCTCTCTTTTCACCACGCTCTCTCTCCTATAAGGTATGTTTTACATTATTTTTAGTTTTTGTCACTTGTTACTTTATTTTTTTTTTTTTCTTATTTTTTTGGTTGTTTTGGGTTTCTCCCTATAATGTTCATGTTCACTTAAATAGATAGTTAGTATTTGTTAATTAGGTTTAGGTTTTGTTAGCTTTTAGTGTTTCACAATGCCTGTATGCATATTGGGTTGGATTGGACGCCCTGAGGCGTGCGTACCTGGAATTTTCAGAGCTGCGCGCCGCGGCGTTAGATTGAATGCCGCGGCGTTGATAAGAACATATTGAATGTCGCGACGTTATGTTGAATGTCGCGGCGCTGTGTTGTGTTTTGCACGCCGCGGCGCCCTTTGTGCATGTCGCGGCGTTGAGTCCTAAAAATTGGCAGAATAGTTCATTGTTTTCCATATGCTTTATGTTTTCTATTCTTCCCTATTCTGATTTCTGCTATTTTTTGTTTCAGGTTATGGCTCCAAAGAGAGGTCGTGTAATGCTTAGAGGTTCATCCAGTCGTCCACCCAGGGAGCCTTCTCCCCCTCCTGCTGACTTTGATAGGAGGCGCTTTATATCAGCTGAGGCGGCTGAGCGATACACTCTTCTTATCACCCGTCCTCTTATATTGGAGCGCGGCTTTGCCTTTACACGCGCTCTGTATTCAGAGTTGGAGCGGAGATTGAACCACCTAAACTGGAGCACCTTTGCTCAACATCCAGAGTCATCTGCAGTGCTTCCAGTTGTTCGCGAGTTCTACGCGAATGCTGCTTTCCTTGCTGAGGGGAGTACCACGGTTCGAGTTCGTGGTCGTGTGGTTTCATTTTCTCCAGCTGCTATTCGAGCTACGTTGGGACTTCCTCCACCTCCGGAGATTTGCGAATATACTGAGTTTTGTAGATGGGAGCCGGAGGAGGGTCTGGATGTTAATGTGGTCACAGCACGGATTTGTTTGGCTGAATCTCAACCTGTCATGTGGACCATGAGTATTCAGACGAACAGGCCTAGATATTTTGCACGTACTCATTTGACCCCAGAGGCTCGGGCGTGGGACCATTTCATCAGCACACGCATCCTGCCGTCGGCTAACCTTTCAGAGGTTACCCGCGATCGAGCCATTTTGATTTATGCTATTATGGAGGGTCGATTGATTGATGTTTCTATGCTCATCTTCCATCAGATCCAGAGGTCTGCTAGGGAGTATCGGAGTCTCTTCTTTCCATTTCTCATCCATATCCTGTGCAGCCGACATCAGGTCCGTTGGGGGCCTCATGAAGAACTTGCTGACGTTCGGCAGCCGCTGAACGATACATTTATTGAGCGAGTCGGGGCGGCTCCTGCTGCAGCACCAGCGCGCCAGAGGCAGGCTCGTGGAGAGCCTAGACCAGCATTTAGACCAGCTCATACTCCTGAGACTGTTGCTCCATCCCAGGCTGCACCTACTGACGATTCTGATTGGCGTGCTAGGATGGAGGCTATGCTGGTATATCAGATGCAGACACAGAGGTGGATGGCGGAACGTCTAGGACTTCTATTGCATGATTATCCCGTTCCTTCGTTTCCACCCACTTTGGTCGCTGCGCCCACTCAAGCTGGTCCATCTCGTGCACCTAATGCTGATGTACCTGATTCTGATGATGATGATGATGAGGATGGTGATGGTTCTGCTACCGAGGGTCCTGAGAGTGATGACCCGTCTTTCTAGATCTGCATCCAGGGCATTATTTCTTTCGTTGTATTTACTTTTTGATTTATGTATGTCTCTTTTGTACAGTGCGGACACTGTTTCCCTCAGGTTTGGGGGGTGTCTTTAACATTATGTTTTGATTATTTATGCAGTACATTATGTTTTCAGTATTATGTTTATATGTCTATGTTTTGTTATTATGTATGTTTGTTAGTGTTATATTTTTTGTGAAGTTTATATATATGTTATAGTATTTTAGCTTAAATATTAACTTTAGGAGCAGTTATCTTGAAAGTTTTGATGAAAATTTCATTCAAGATACAATCGTCGTTCCTTTCACTTGGTGTGTTGTAATGTTTAAAGGCTAGTGTGTATGGTTGTTCCAATGATAGATTTGGATACATTTGACCTTTATTGTTTTGTGAATTCATATGTAATCTTTGGTGCATGCTTAAGCATTCTAGTTTCTTTTTATACTTGGTGAATTTCCCAATTGCATGTTTTTTTTGAACTTTGGATAGGATATGAATGTTTGCTTGAAGAAAGTTTATGAATGATACATGTGAAAAATTTGATTATCCTTGAAATTGTTTGGCAACTCTCTTGAGGCGAAATCCTAGGTTGTGTCTGATTGAGGAAATGACTAGGGCATTGTTTGAATCGATTGAGCCTTAAAAAGCTTACCTGATATGATGATATCCTTAGGTCCTATTTTGAAGCCTTATACTGTTTGGCCTTATTTGTTTTTCATAACCATTGTGATCGTTAACCATTAACTGTTCTAATGCATGTGAAAGCATGTCATTTTCTTCCTACCTTCTTTGTTTGTTGAGTGCATTATATATCTTATTTCTTGAAGTGAGTCTTATGATTAGGGGTATAAATATTCAATTCAAAATGAGCCTGAAGGAACCAGATGCAAACCAAAGAAAAGAAAAAGAAGCTTTGCAAAAATAGAGCAAAGAAAATTAAAAAAAAAAAGAGAAAAGCAAAGCAAAAGTTAAGTAAAGTTTGTAAAGCATCCAAGTGGTTCTGGCAAGTTTTCTGATTACATTGTTGAATACCCTGCTATATCATTGTTGACTCATGAATTGGAATATTATATTTATGTTTCTCAATGTTTGTGTTAATTCTATCCGTTTATTCTGTTACCCATTACCCTTGGCCTAACATTATAAGCTAATAAAGACCCTTTTGATCCTCAATCTTGCATGATCTACATTAGTGGAGAGAGAGTTGTATTACAATCTTGTGGATTTTGTGAATTATGTTCATTTGTATGTTTATAACCTCATTTGGGTGAATTGAAATTGAATGAAAGAGGTTTTTCTTGCATGGTTTGGGAAGAGTATCTTGTATGAAAGGAAGATATGAATGCTAGCATGATGAGGATTGTGTATGCTTGACACTTATTCTAAGGTATCTGTATTCTTTGAGGTTTATGCATTCATCATATACTAGCCTGAGTTAAGTGAAAATGGAATGTTTAAAAATGGCTGAAAATAGGTTACCAGTTGATCTTTGTGAATGTACTTTGTTTTGCTTGAGGACTAGCAAAAATCTAGGTTTGGGGGTGTGATAACTCTGTAGATTTAAGTTATTATTGCCCTATATCTGTGCATCATGGCAAGTTTAGTCCTTGTTTGTAAGCATTTATGGAAGGTTTTAGCATCATTTCTATCTGATTTCATTCTGATGACTTCCATTGTGATCCTGAGTAAATACTTTCAAGATTATGATCAAATTGAGTACATTTGCATGATTTAAAGAATTGATAAATTCTCTTATATAGGCAGGTCTTAAAAGAAGCATGGAAATGAAGAAGTTGAAGCAGCTTTGGACCAAGAAGCCTAAGAGAAGCTCAAAAGTATAGATCAGCACTCAACGCCGCGACGTGGATATGGTTGCGCCGCGGCCTCCCTGCGCATTAGTAGATAAAATCCGAGGCTGGAGCGCCGCAACGTTGAAGAGTAGGCGCCTCAGGCGCCTGTGACCTAATTACACGCGCGCCGCGGTGGGACATGTTGGACGCCGCGGCGTGACCCTGTTTTATTCAGCTTATAAATAGAGTTGCACCGAATTTCTACGAGAGTTTTCATCATTTTTTGGAGAGCAGCTGCTGGTTTTTGGTTTTTTAGACCTAGAGGAAGCAGAAAAGGCTAAGGTTGGAGGTCATCCTTCCTATGGAGGGTGAATCAAGCTTAAAGGATACAATCTATTGAGCTTCCTTCCTTTCCTTTCTTCTTTTCTCTCTATATTGCTGCATGATCATGATTTATATGTTTGTACTCTCATGATTCATGGCTAGCTAAATTTGTATATAAGTTTTACTTTGTAGTTTCTTATAGAAACTGAGAAATTTGTAATCTTTTGAGTATATATTGAAGTTTAGTTGAGTTCAATCACAATCTGTGTTTAATGCTTGTGATTGGCTGATCACTAATTGCATGATGTTAATATTGACAAATGAACTAGACATAGGGATTTGTTAATATGGATATGATGTGGTTGATACATGTTTGGCTATGAGCTGTTTCGTTAATAAGGTTTAATATACCTATTGACCATGTATAGTGTGTGATTGAGAATAGATCATTAATGAGTGGAGTTTGCACTGGTTCTCAAGGAAACTTAGTGAGCTGGGTAAATGAAACCAGGGTTAATTGACCTAGACATAGGCTTTTAACTAAATCAGATTCTCAAGCTAACTAAACCAATCTTTGATTTTGCTTGTAAGGATTACAATTCATTAGTTGAAACAGGAAATGAAAAGTAATTCTTATTTCTCTATTTATCTATTTATCTTAGAGTTATTACTTTTCAGTCTTTATATTTCTTTAACCATTCATTTATAAATTTAATGCTTTTGGATAGCATTGACTAGACTATTGGTTAATACTCAGCTTTACTTTGAAATACGTTTTCCTCGTGGGATCGATCTCTTACTCTATAACTGTATTACTTGTGCGACCCGTGCACTTGCGGTTAGCAAAAAGGGACAACATGTTTGCACCCTCAACATGATCCGAATGCCGCTGACACTTGTCATATACTTGAACATGTGCAAGAGCATCTGCTTCCATCGTCGACCAGTAGTAACCTGCCCTGAGAGCCTTTAAAGTTAAGGCTTTCCCTCCTAGATGGTGTCCACAACTTCCTTCATGGACTTCGGCCAAAACATATTTGGCTTCTTTCGGCGTAAGGCACTTAAGGAGGGGTAAGGGAAATTCACGTCAGTAAAGCTACCCATTATAGATAGTGTACCTGACCGCGGTTCTTTTTAGCCTAGATGCTTCCTTTGGGTCATCAGGGAGGCTGCCGGACTGTAAGTACTCCACCAACGGCGTAGTCCAATCGTGTTCCTCCTCGTCAACTTGGAATATTGCCATGTCGGCGATTGATGGCTGTTGGATGACTTCTTGGATCACAGAGCGGTTATTGCCCGAGTTTTTAGTGCTAGCCAATTTAGACAAGAGATCGGCCCTTGAATTATGCTCTCTCGGGATGTGTTCTAGCTGTACCGACTGAAAACTTGAGAGAAGCTGCTTTACTTTCAGCAAATACCTCTGTAAATGTGGCTCTTTTGCTTGATAATCACCTCGGATCTGTGAAGTTACAAGTTGGGAGTCACTGCATAGTTTAAGTTTAGTGGCTCCCAAGTCCCTAGCCATCGTTAGTCCGGCAATGCATGCTTCATATTCGGCTTGATTATTCGAGGTGGGAAACTCGAACCTAAGGGAATTTTCAATGGTGACTCCGTCGGAACTTTCAATTATCACCCCGGCACCACTTCCTTTTGGGTTTGAGGACCCATCAACAAACACGGTCCATTATTTTTCTTCGGCTTTATTTGTTTCGAAGGTTAATTCTGCTAGAAAATTCGAGAGTGCTTGCGCCTTGATTACTACTCTGGGTTCGTAGGTGATTCCAAACTCGGAAAGCTCAATGGACCATGCAATCATCCATCCTGCTAAGTCCGATTTGTGCAATATTTGTCGGATAGGCTGGTCTGTTCTTACCACCACCGGGTGGCATTAGAAGTACTGCCTCAGCCTTCTGGATGCAACGATGAGTACGAATGCGACCTTCTCAATCTTCTGATACCGGAGCTCGGGACCTTGCAATACTTTGCTCACAAAATAGACCGACTTCTGGACACCGTCGGATTCTCTGACAAGTACTGCACCAACGGCTTCCTTATGAATGGAGAGGTATATGTACAACGTTTCTCCTGGCTCAGGTCTTGTGAGAATTGGGGGGGATGACAAGATATTCTTCAAGGAGACGAACGCGTTCTCGCACTCCTGAGTCCATTCAAACCCGGTCCCCTTTTTCAACAATTTGAAAAGTGGGAGGGATTTGTGAATGGCTCTAGCCAAGAAAAGCGTAAGAGCCGCGATTCGCCCATTTAGCTGCTGTACTTCTTTCACATTCCGGGGGCTGTGCATGTCAAGCACGACCTTACACTTGTCGAGGTTTGCCTCAATTCCCCGGTGTGTCAACATGAAACTAAGAAACTTTCCAGCCTGAACCCCGAATGCACACTTCTCCGGGTTAAGTCTCATATTGTGCTTCTTAAGCTGTTCAAACACTTCTTCTAAATCCGAGGTATGGGATCCTGACACTGAGGTCTTGACTATCATATCGTCGATGTAAACCTCTAGCATTCTCCCTATCTGATTCTCAAAGACCCTGTTCATCATTCTCTGATATGTAGCTCCGGCATTCTTCAACCCAAAAGGCATTACTTTGTAGCAGTAACTTGCCTTTTCGGTGATGAACGCGATTTTATCCTCGTCCCCGGGGTACATCAGAATCTAATTGTACCCGAAGTATGCATCCATGAAAGACAGTAGTTAGAAACCGGAGGAACTATCAACTAGCTTGTCCACATTAGGGAGGGGGTATGGATCCTTAGGGCACGCCTTGTTCAGGTCGGTGTAGTCCACACACATCCTCCACTTGCCGTTGGATTTTTTAACCAAGACAACATTGGACAGCCAGGTGGTATATGCGATCTCCCTGATAAATCCGGCGTTCAGGAGCTCTTTTACTTGTCCTTCAATGACTTGCTGCCTTTCTGGACCAACCTTCCTCTTCTTTTGAGAGACCGGCTTTGCATCTCGTTTAATAGATAAACGATGACAGATGAAAACGGGGTCAATTCCAGGCATATCAGCAGATGTCTAGGCAAAAAGATCTTTATTTTCTTGCAAGAGTTTTACCAATTGAACTTTCTCCTGCTCGTCAAGGTTCGCCCCAATTTTGGTTGTGTGACTAAGTTCATCACCAAGCTACAACGGGATCAAGTCTCTGTCAGGCTGGGGTCTAGTGCCTCGGATTTCTTCTCGTGCATCTAGTTCGGTCATCAAAACATTGACTTGGTGGGTTGGAATGGGTGTGCGTGCCTTCTTGTTCTTGGATGCCCTACTGATTTTCAGACTTTCGTTATAGCATTTGCGGGCTGCGATCTGATCGCCCTTCACCGTGACCACTTTATTATTCTGGTTAAGGAATTTCATGGCTTGGTGGGCGATGGAGATTACAACGGCCATGCTGTTCAACGTAGGACGTCCCAGAATGATGTTGTAGGCCGAGGGACAATCCACAACCAAGAATCTCACCTTCACGGTTCTATATGCGCTGTCATCACCCAAGGTCAGGAAAGTATCGAAGTATCCAACCGGGGTGACCTTCTCCCTAGAGAAACCAGTGAGGTCACCTTCATATGGTGTTAATTCAGACAAAGGAAATTCCAGCCTTTCAAAGGCGTCCATAAACATGATATCTGCCAAACTTCCCTAGTCCACAAAAATTCGACGGACTTCGGCGTTGGATATTACTCCGGAGATCACCAGTGGGTCGTCGTGATCCCGGATGATATCGCCGTAGTCATCCTCGGAAAAAGAGATGGGAGGTGCTCCACTATTCCGGGCGGGTGGTCTTAGTGAAGAACTCGACACGCTTAAAACCGCCGTCCAAAGTGCCTTTCTTCGGGAATTATTTGACACTCCTCCTCCAGCAAACCCTCCAGCGATAGTATGGATTAACCTATCTTTTCGGTATTCGCCCTCTTGAGCATCCCAGTTTGGTTCTTGTCTGTTCTCCCCATCTCGGCATGTCGGGGTTCGAGATCTTCTGACAGGACTTCGGTTTCTTCTGGCAGGGCTGCGGGTTCTTTGCCGATGTTGGTTTGGACTTCGCCGTGGACTTCGGCTTCATCTCTGATTCCTTCTTCCTCCGTGGTCTTGATTACCACGAAAACCATTAATATACTTCTACAGATGTCCCTCTTTGATCAGGGAATCGATAACATCTCGGAGCTTATAACAATCTTCGGTCTCATTGCCGTAACTGTTGTGCCACCTGCAATGCTTCAAATGGTCTCTCTGGGATTGCTTTTTAACAGGTGGTGGCCTTTTGATATCCTAGAACTCAGTTTGAAGGACCTCCTTCAAGATTGTTTCTCGAGGGGTGTTCAAAGGAGTATACTCAGAATATTTAGGCCTATACCGCTCACTCTTGGAGGGATCCCGGGGTTGGCCGGAATTGTGATTCTTTTTCTGAACTGGCTCACCTTTCTCGAGACTTTCTTTTGCCCTGGTAATCTCTTCCAGTTCAACGTACTTATCTGCCCGCAGATGGAACTCATCTAAACTGGCCGGCTTCTTTTTTGCCAGTGACCGGAAGAAGTCCGAATCAGTCCGTAGACCATTTCTGGCGTAGTGGAGGGTTATCCTGTCATCGAGGTTTTCAATACCCACACAAGCATGATTGAATCTCTTGATGTACTCGCGCAGGGATTCATCACTCTTTTGTCGAATTCCAGAGAGAGAATCAATTGACTTCGGTCGTTCCTTGGCAATAGTATAATGCAACAAGAAACGCTGCGTGAGGTCCCCCCATCCTGTAATTTTTGTCCGTAAGGTCACGAACCAACGAAGAGCATCCTTCTTCAGGAAGAGCGGGAAAGCACGACATAACAGTTCCGAGGTATACCCGTAGAGCTGCATGGAGTGGTTATAAGCATCCAAGTGCTCCTGTGGATCCGTGGTCCCGTCGTAGGGCTCTAAATTACTCGGGGGCTTGAAGTTCCTCGGGACCCTATATGCCATTAAGGCATCGGAGAATTGCTGCTGACGGCCAGGGACCGGGTCACTGTTTTCTATGACCCCGGCACCGACATGTTGGGTTTCCCTTTGAACTGCGACTCGCTCACCTCCCTCATTGCTAGCCTGCGCAAACCTTTCTAAATTGTCCAAACGGCGGCGCTGTTCCTCCAACTGACGCCGTTGGTTGTCAATCAGTGCGGTCTGTTGGCGCAATAATTCTCGAAGTTCATTTCTCGCCATTCCAGATTGCGAGTTGTCCTCATAATGTGATTGGTCAGCATCTAAGTTGGGGATTCCCAAGCGGGCATGCGCTGGGACCATTGCACCTGGATTTGCGTTATTCTCTCCGGTTGGGGGGTAGACAAGTCTATCCCGGACAGAGACCCTTCGTAAGGGGACTGGGCTTTCAACTGATACTGAAGTTTCATGTCCCCCGTTTAGCGTCTCTACCAGTATAGGCCTGCTCCTCACGACGGAGGTTTCTGGTGGTGCGACGGAAGGATGGTCGCGCTGAACCGCTGGGCCCTGTCCGTGAGCAGGGACAGCATGTGCAGCACTTCCTCTCCATTGATTTTGCCTCGTACTCACCATGATGGAAGTGGGAATAGTAATTTACTAGATTTCCCACAGACGGCGCTGAACGGATTCAGAAGGATACCTGTGGAAGATATGGTTTGGTGGTTTCCTCCCTTCTGTAGCTGCGTTCCACCGTCAAGGTCCGGCGGGGGTGGTACCTGCAAAAAGGACTCCGATGCTCAAGTCAGCTAGAGTGCTAAGGTGTCTGTTACCCAATCAAACGTTACCTGTTTAGGTTTACTTAGCTTGATTTTATGGAGCATGATTGGAGTCAGAGCATTCAATACAGGTATTATTGTAATGTGGACGTTATAATCATTTATTGAGAGGAGAGGTTATAGAATCAAGGAGATTCGTATTGGCAGTTACGAAGATCCGTTGATTCCCTGATCCTTCATGAATTTAGGCATTCTGAGGTCTTACAAAGACTTATCCGGGGTGTTGATGGAGGAGTAAGATGGAGCGCGTCTTAGGGATTGGCCTTTCCGAGTAGGATCCGTCCACCTGTCTAGAAACATTATAAATTTACAGGAATATAATTTTTTTTTTGGTACAACAAGAATATACAAATTTACATGAACAGATTACTCAATAGGAATACACAATTTTACATGCTTCATATTTAGTTAACTTGCTCAAAATACTTTGTAATAGATTATAAAATTTTATTATGTGTTATCTTTCTCATGATTTTATAATTTTATATATTTAAGTATACATTATTTTTAAATTTGTAAAATTATTTTAGGTGTTTTTTTATCCATTAGGATGGTTCCAAATGATTTTCCAATTACTTAATCTACGTGAATCAAAAGATTCAAAACTAAAAAGTTAAACATATATTATTTGCCATGCGTACATTTTTTAAATTATATACTAATCTATATTAAAAATATTAACACAATTATATATGTATCTCAATATAAATAATATTATTTTAATGTTAAAAATATTATTTTTATCATATTTACATATATAATATTGTTTTTAAATATAATAATTATAAAATAATTAATAATTAATTTACAATAACATAGTCCAATGATAAGATATAAACGAGTACATTCACAATAAATTGCTACCAAATTTTTGGTGAAATAGCATCTATTGAACTTTCATGCAAAGTGTGGTTTTAGTAAGGCCACGTGACGAGTCCGTAATAGTGTAGATAGACTCAATCTGTTACATCGTTATAAAAAACAAACGTGCATTGAAGGGCTGGCCCAACAGGGTCTGCGTATAAGATGGACCCAATCGATGGTCTTGTAATTATATTTACCATGGCTGCAAATCTCCATCGCCCACCAGTTGCAAGCCATGAATGCCGCCCCAGATCCGTGCCCCACAAGAATCGAAATTATCCTTGTCAAAGTAATTGGGAAATCAAGCAGCGACGTCTATGGGAGATGCCGACAGGGACGGTTCTGCGCTGTGTGGAGAAGACACTTACATGGCGACGACTCAAGTACTTTTTAAAAAAAAAAAATTAAAACAAACTTGTGATAGCAGGTTGAAATCTTGGACCATGGATGATCCCAAACATAGGGAGACCAACATTAAAGCCACCCCAAACAGGTACTAAAATAACGTACACTAATTTGTAAGTCACAACAAATGATGGAGATGATTCATGTTAATGATATTGAGTTTAGGGTGCCTGGTAAGGAAGTAAAAACATAAAGTTTTAAATGAAAAAGTAAAATTTTTCTTGTTTCTAATGTATTAAATGATTTGTTTTTATTTAAAGCTTTTTCAATTTTTAATATATTAAATAGGTCGTTTTCATCTAAAACTTCATGTTTTGAATTCTTTAACATTGGTTAGCAAAACTCTTTATTTAAAACTTCTTATTTTTGTTTCCTTAACAAGTATTTCAAAACCTTTTATTAATGTGTGCCCTTGTTAAGAAACTAAAAATAAAAATTATTAATTGGAAAGTATAATATTTAATATCTTAAAAATCTAAAAATATTAATTTTTTTAAGTAATCAATGTAGAGTAATAAATGCAAATTTTATTCCTTAATATGTGTTCTAAAAGCAAAGATGATTGTTAGATGAAATAAAATAATAAAAATAACTTATTTATCTAAGAGTTAATCAATATGTTACACTATTCTAATAACAAAATTCTAACAGAAATTCTTTCCCTCTTGTAATTTTGTAATTGAAGAGATACATGGGCACATTGGAGATATCATTAACGTTGACACCAAGCTACTCATTTTCCTTTCACTTAATGAAATGCATTGCATTAAAGTTGATATGCATTGCTCATATATATATATATATATGGGGAGGGGATTTACTTATATTTAGTATAAGTAAAAAGACTTACACTCAATCTCTTATTATTAAATTTATTTTAATTTAATGATTCTAAATTATCTAATTAAACGATGAGAGAGAATAATAAACACTCACATTAAAAAAGAAAAGAATAAAGAAATATAATTTTAATGAAGAAATAAATTTTAGTTATTAAGTCTATTTATTAACTTAAAAAATGATATAATATTGAATATAATTTATAATATTTTTGTTTTTATTTAGTATAAGTTATTTTTATTTAGTATAAAAAGTTTATAGTTAATTTTTGTTAACTTATTTTAAAATATAATAAATTAATACATTATATAAAAACAAAAATATAATAAATAGTTAATTATTTAATATAATTTACAATTTTTTTATTTAGTTATAAGTTAATAAAGTATAACTAATTTTTAAAATTATATTTTAAGAATCTTTGAAGTCATTGTCTTCTTATATTAATATGCCAGATAATTTTACAAGTACATGTCTAAACTCATCCATCACTTGCAGAAATCCGCTATCACCAATAACAAATGATTTGGATGTCTCTTCTTTTTAATTTGGTCATTTTTTATATTTTGTTAATAAAAAAATATAAGAGACGTAATTTGCTTTGTTTTTAGGTGTTAGTGAAAGATCTGAGTCGAACATAACATTTAGTAAAAATGTTAATTCTTTGCCATTTGTTCATGATCGATGGAAAAAAAGAGCATAATGCTCTCCGGATAAATTAATTTGAATCCTTTTATTTACGAAAATTCTTCATTTTTTAATTTGTTAAAATAAATACACTTTCAAATAATATGTTCTGCTTTCAGTTCTAACTGAAAAACTTGGGTTGAGTATATCGCCATTGAAAATATTAGGTAATTCGTCATGCATCCCTTCATGATCAACCAAGAAAAAGATCATCAGACTCTTCTCAAACTTTTAAATAGTCTCTAAGGTAATTATAAATCGTACATTATCTATTCTATTTAATCCAATTCTTTCAAATCATTTTGATAATTTTTATTTAAACATGTCGTATGTAATGTTTACTAAATATTTTTCTTAAGTATAAAAGTTGATAGTTAATTTTTATTAACTAATTTTAAAATATAATAAATTAATACATTATATAAAAACAAAAATATTATAAATTATATCAATGTTATATCATTTTTTAAGTTAATAAATAGATTTAATAATTAAAATTTATTTTTTCATTAAAATCATATTTAATTATTTTCTTTTCTTTTTAATGTGAATATTTATTATTCTTTCTCATCATTTAATTAGATAATTTATAATCATTAAATTAAAATAAATTTAATGATAAAAAATTGAATATATCTTTTTACTTACAATAAGTATAAATGGATCCCCTCACGTGTGTGTGTGTGTATATATATATATATATAAAGTTCATATGCATTGCATTAATATAGGAAAGAGGAAATTATCACGTTCTTTTTCTTTCTGTATTTTACATTAATTGACTAGATTCACTGGAACTCACAAGATGTTATCAAGATATTTATTAGAGTTAGACTTACGTACAATTACATATAATGCATTAATGCTGATAGTTTAAGTAACTTTCCCATTAAACTTTCCTTTAAATTTTTTTATTCAATATATGAAGACATAAGATTAAATGATAATAGAAATTAACTAGGAGGTGTTGTTTAGTTAATTAGTGGGCAATCTAAGTTCCATGTAAATTACATTAACAAAGAGTTAATTAAACTCTAATTAAAATGTAAAAATTTCTATAAATTTTTTTAATTTGTTAAAATCTTAATTTATTCTTTTTTTAAGTTCCTCGCCAATGATCACGTTACACCTGTTCCTTTTCCTGTGCGTTGCCTTCTTTCCCTGGCACACACGCCTATAAATAGAGTTGCACACATGAACTCTTCTCAAAAACAGGCCTCTGCTTTCTTTATTTAGCAGGCAAATTAGCTAGGGGAAAAAATGAACGACTTTGAGGAAGATCATGTTTCAATGCCAGTGAGTCCTATGGCGCATTACTTCAACAGCTGTGTGTTAAACGTATTCGTTCTTGGTGTTCTGGAATCTGAGATTCCAATAGATGACTCAAGAGCCGTGCCACTTCTTAGAGACGTATTCCTTCCCATCTTCTCTTCCATCATGGTAAAGTCTAAATAGAAGCCTAGTAAATTTTTTTATGATATGTATGAGTAATCATATCATTCTTAGCTGAATTCAAATATAAGGCATATATATTTGGAATAAAAAATTCAAGACATTCTTGGTATAGATATAATGATAATTTTGGATTGAACTAATAGAAGTATTCAGTTAATTAATTTGACAAAATTTACTTGGTGGGAGTCTTAGCTAAAAATGCTAAACTATTCCAACAATGTTATTTCTACACTCAAACTCATACACTTACTTTTTATATCTACTAGTTACACTTACTAGTTGTGAAAAAAAAAATTAAATTAAATTTCTTTCACTTCTCACTATCATCTCTGTCATGATTTTTTTACTAGATATGTGTAGTTTGAAGTTAAATTTATAAGATGGGTATAAGTCAAAAATTAATTATCAAAATAGTGTAAAATGAATAATATTATAAATAGTAAGTCATATTCCTCAACCACAATTTACATGAAAATTTTTATTATTTTTTTGAAGGAAATCGTAACTTTCAACTACGACTTGTTTCTTTATTATTTTTATTATATTTAGGGTGAAGTCATAATTGCTATACACGACTTATGTTATTATTTTTTTAAGTGAAGTGAAGTCATGCTTAAGGGCATGACTTCTTTGATTTTTTTTATTTGGCACTTTGACATAAGAATCATGACTTCTTGTGTTTTGTTTTTTTTTTTTTGTTTTTTACAATTTGGTACATAAATATCATGGCTCCAACACCACAAGCCCATGACTTTTTTTTTGTGAATAACAGGTGGTGTCGTATCAAGAGCACAACATTTATAGAAAAGTATATTTAACTTCATTAATATGTAAATAGTCTAAAACTAATCGTATGATATTAGCAACATGATCAGATATAAAGGTTGTACTCCTAGAACGACACTACATGTTACACACACAATAAGTTGTGGGTTTGTAGCGTTGGAATCATAATATTTATGTACCAAATTATAAAAACAAAAAAAAAAAAACAAGTTGTAGTTCTTATGTGAAAATGCCAAAATAAAATAAAATAAAATCAAAGAAATCGTGCCTTTGAAGCATGACTTCACTTTAAAAAAATATAAGTCGTGTATGGGAATCACAACTTCACTTTAAATATAATAATAAAAAATTGACAAAGAGATAAGTTGTGGTTAAAAGTCATGATTTCCTTTAAAATAAAAAAAAATCTATATGTAAATCGTGTTAGAGAAATATAACTTATTATATAATACTATTCATTTTACATCATTCATAGAATTAATCTCTGACTTACATCAATTGGATAAATTCAACTTCAAACTAAGTGTCACTGCCACTTTTTTTCAAAAATAGTAAGTGTATAGGACATGTATATGATTTTGAAGTGTAAAAATAACATTTTTGTTAGTATTATTTTCTATTAGTTTATTGCACACATGTTACTTGATACATTTTGTCTGTCCAATAAATCCAATAATTTTCCACAATTTCACGGTTGCCCCCAAAACTATTTCTTTTCAATTTAGGGCTACGTTACCTTTTCAAATGCTTCATGTATCAAATTCTCATTATTGTTTTTTTTTTTCTCTTCTGACACGTTAGGAGAGTTTGGCCTAAAGACAAATACATCCATATGAAACTGGAAAGATATTTTAATTTTTTTTATTACCGGTTGTTCCAAGTATGACAGTATTATGAATTTAATGTATTATACATGGAGTGAATTTGAACAGATTGTGGACAACAAAGGACAGAAACATTGGAAGCAAGTTTATGTGAGTCTCAGGGAACACATCAAGATTCCCGTATTTCCAACCAACAACACTCCACTCAAATTATATGACGAGTATTTTGACGAATATATGACAAAAATAGCTATGGAACAGTTACCACAAGATAAACCACTATGGGAAATGCATATAATTAAGTATCCAACAAGCAGTGCTGCGGGTACTTTTATATTTAAGCTTCACCATGCCCTTGGAGATGGCTACACTTTCATGGCAACTTTGCTTTCATGCCTACAAAATGCGGACGACCCTTCTGTTCCCATAAAATTTCCTTCAAGCCGAAGATCAGTAGAATCCGAAATCAATAACAAAACCATGCTTAAGAGATTACCTCAAATTGTCTCTCTGGTATATAAGAGTGCAGTTGATTTTGGGTGGAGTATATTAAAAGGTAGCTTGATGGCAGACGACCGAACACCAATAAGGTCAGGGCATGAAGATGTGGGGTTTCGACCTATTGCTGTCTCAAATGTCTCTCTCTCTCTGGATAGCCTCAAAGAAGTAAAAAATAAGCTGAAAGTGGTACGTACGTTCAGTGTATGTTTTTTATGCTGCATTTGAATCTCACTTGAATGATTGTTTACACTAGAAGAATGGTGATATGTTTTTCTACAATCCTTTTCTTAAGCATTAACAAGAAGATGACCAATAAGTTTCATTCCCTTTCCACATTTCCCTCCTCTTTATTTCAGACAAAAATAATTAGTTAACTATGCTAATCATGGCAGGGACAGATATTTGAAAAAAATTGTATAATGAAACATTCATTGATATTTGATTTGATATTAAACTACCTTAATAGGATATATTTATTTCATGTTTTATTTCTTGTTGCTTAGGCCCCAATAATTCATATAATACTAATAAGCTAAAAATTTGTTAACCGAACTCTCTTTTTTTATGTGAGGTTATGCTAACTGATCTCTTTAGTTTTGTTCGATTTGAAAACTAATACAAACTCATAATGTTTTTTTTTGGCAATTTTTTATTTCATTAATTTTTCCTCCATTCTCTAATTGTAGAGCATAAATGATACCTTGGTTGGCATAATTTTCCTTGGCGTTCGTTTGTACATGGGAGCAATGAATCATAAGTCAAGCAAAGCACAGACTACAGGAATGGTTGTGCTCAATACCAGAAAAATTAGAGCATACAAATCAGTGAAGGAGATGCTTGATACCAATTCCGAGGCTCCATGGGGGAATCGAATTTACTTCATGCATATTCCGATTCCTGAATTAAGTGATACCAGTTCATCGAATCCACTTGAATTTGTGTTGGAAGCCAACAAAAATATCACGGGGAAGAGATATTCTTTGGTAGCACCACTGCATGATGTGCTTTTGGGCTTGCTGAAGAAAATCAAAGGCCCGGAGGTTAACAGGCTCAAGTTTTACTTTACTTTAATTTTTTACGAACTAATAAACTCTTTAGTATTTTAATATTTTTCTAGTTTGCAGCATTATCATCCTCGTAAGTTTTAATCTGGGGAAAATTATGATTATGATACGATATCGTATTCTATTTTGGACTTTGGTACTTCATTTGAAGAGTGGTTTTTTCCCCTTCCAAATTAATTTTGAAATAATCACTTTCTAAACTATGATAATCTCAAAAAAGTGATTATTGTGTTGTGAAGAGATTATTCTATTTATAACCATGATATCTCAGGTATTTGAACAAAATGACTATATTTTATAATAGAATAATCACACTTGTTAACTGACATTAATTTTTTAAAAAAAAATAAAGAAAATACAATATATAGTACATGAAATCACACTGAGCAATATATTTGTCCTTGTTTAACATTACTTGGTGCTGCAGGCTGCAGCAAGTTACGTATGCAAGACATTGAATAATTCAAGTTTAAGCATCTCACACATGGTGGGACCAGTTGAACAAGTGGCTTTGGCTAATCATCCCATCAAAGGCTTATACTTTATGACTGTTGGTTTATCTCAGGTGTGTGCAGATCCCATACTTATTGTTCATCCAAATGAGAAAAGCGAGCGTCCTTTCGGGAGGAAAATAAAATTTGCATACTTTTCAAAGAAATGATTAAATGAACAAGAATATTTTAAAAACAACTATTATATTTTTATATTAAATAATATATATATTTATTTTTATATTTTATCTAATATTATTTATTATACATATTTTTTTATTTTTTTTTCACTTAATTATATCTTTTAAAATTAATGTAAATAATAATACATTTCTAAAAAAAAATGTAAGACTATTTTTATCCTTTTTAAAAACAAAACTGATCTATCGCTAGTTCATTTTACCGTGTACGGTGTACGGTGTACCATTGTACCGTAATAAGAGCTGGGTTAATTAAAAATGTAATATCTCTTCATCATTCACATATGAGAGAATTGAGATAGCTGCCACTTTTCCTTTCCAAGCTTTTACGGTAATTAACATGTTATTTTTAATGGATTTACAGAGTATCACCGTGACAATAACAAGTTACAACGGATATGTACGAGTTGGATTTGGAGTGGAGAAAGGCTTCATAGATGAACACCAATTCAAGTCATGTTTCGAAACTTCTCTGGAGATGATGCTGAAAGCAGCAAGAAATATTGCTACTGAAACTAAATAATTGATCAAAGGATCGAAACTAGAATCTCCTACTTCAATTAATGTTGTCGCATTTTTAGTTTGAAATGTTTTATACTTATATATATATATAGGTGTGAAGTCGTAGCCCGTATTTGTTTTTGCAAAGGTGCTATTATTGTGAAATTAAGGACAAAGGGCATTTGTAATATATCTTTATGTTATTGTTGTGTGAAATTTTACGTGAAATTGAAGTTTGGACTCAGATATTTTAAAAGACCTATTGAGAATGGTCATTGATTATTACTAGATCAAGTTGCAAATTCATAAATGTTGGCCTATATTTGTTTGAACTATATTAAATTTCTTGTGTGATACTGTACTAAAAACACTTCTTGTTTAATTATTTATAGTTAATTTATTATTCTATTACGTTTGTATGTGAACGTGTTTTCGTACAAGGAGGACAAATATGGGTCACAAGCACCGCACACATTTGGGGATTATTCCAGTATATATATATATATATATATTAGCATTTTGCACTTAGTAAGACTTTTATGTACGTGTGAGATACAGTTTAAAAAAAATAATTATGTAAGATAATTAACAGAAATTTTATTTATATAATTATTAAAAATATGGTTAAAAAGCTATTAATTCATTTATAATGCATTGGTATCAATAATAAAAATATATCACATAAAAAAATAAACGTAATAGTCAAACAAATAATTATTTTAGTGTATAAAAATATTATAAAACTATTTTTTAAATAAACAATTATTTTAAATATATAATAGATGGTACTATTCGTACTCCAGTATTTCTTTTTATACTTTTTAGCTTTTATTGCATTTTTAAAATTTTGCCTCTCTTAATTTTTAAAAAGTTAATTTTTTTTTGAAAAATAAAAAAAGTTAGAGTGTAAATAAGCATATTAGAATGTTAATAGCCACAGTTATATATAATTAGTTAATTTAGAATTTTGTAAACAAATTACATTTCAATTAATTTTATTAACTTTACTTATAAAATTTTCCTTTCATGATTTTATATATCAATATAATTTTATGTCCAGTTTTCAATATCATATCCGGTAAATATATAAAATTAAAATGAAAAAAACAATGAACGTCTTACTTTCTTCTTAATTTATCACTTTTAGAATATCATGATTGAATAGCAACCTAATTACGTACATGACATTTTAGTAAATATTTGCATGACTAAAATTACATGACTTTTAAATGAAGCTCCAAAGGTCTTTATATATATTAAGTATGTATATATATTAAAAAAGAAAATGAAAACCTATTTATACAATTAAGAATTTCTTCTCAACGTGAGTCATTAATAAAATAATGAATGCATTATAGATTAGCATTTGAGTTTGATAGAAAAAGTATTGAAAGAAAAAAATTCATAAAACAAATGAAGTTAATGGTTCAGAAGAAATTGATTTCAAGTATGAATATAGAGATAGTTTCTTCAAAAACTTAAAACCTAAAACTCATATAAATAAATAAAGAAAAAACTCGCAATAAGAAAAAGAATAAATGCAAATAAATAAAGAAAAAACTCGCAATAAGAAAAAGAATAAATGCATAAAAAGAACAATACTATGATGAAAGTGCAATTTGAAAGATATAAGTAGAAATATAGAAGAAAAAGATTTAAAAATTGGAACTTGAAGAAGGCAAACATTAAAAATAAAAAATGAAATCCTTACATGCTCAAGTTTGGATTTCTTAGAGGTCTCATAGTAATGGAAGCATAGAAAATAAGCAATATGATTTCACATAAACCTACCTACATTTGAAAAAGGGGGAAAAATAGTCTGAAAGAAAATATTTGCATTTTGATTGATAGTGACCATATTCTCCATAAGATTTGCATGCTCTCATTTTAACTAACAGCTTATTTATTGACAATGATCAAGACCACTTTTTAACCTTTCCTACTTGGGTCACTTTATCAGAATCTTTCCTTCTTCTACCTTTTGTTTGTAATATGTGTAGGTCTTTGATATTGAAATTTGAAAACCTCATGTAATGTGTCACACATCAAATTATGTTGGTTTGACTCTCGAAGAGCTTCATTGCAGCGGCTATGCTATAAACAAGATCAAGTTCTATCCTAATAAACTTGTATGCATCTTCTGATCTTTTAGTCAAATCAAAAAATTTGTTAAACTGACACTGCACATGGATACTTCTCAAAACATCAATCCTTGATTTTGAATATCAATGTCACCGACCTCAATACATCTATTAGCTTCTTTTGTCCAACGCTGCAAAATACATTGATTAGGAATTTGAATAATATTTTTTGCTTGAAAAATTACCAAATGTGCCTACATAGTTTTTATATAAATTCATGAGATTGACAACCACATGTAACATTTTTTGACTCTAAATTTACATCAACAGTGAATGCTTCTCGACCATTTTTCGACCATTAAAACAATTAGATACTCTATACTTACATTGTGATCCATTTTTCTCAATCTTCTTGTAAAATGGCTAACACTTGCAAGCTCATTATGAAATTTTCCAACAAGTTTCTAATATAGATTGATGTAGCGTGCTCCTCAATTTTCAAGCCAATACTCAAAATGTATGATTTGTGTCTAGACTCAAAGTTCTCTCCTCTTTCAACCTCATAACGGTTATCAATTGCCTTATCAAATTTTACTACAAAGTCTCATAGTGTTGTAGTTGCATCATCAAAGGAGTCAAAAAAAAGAATTGATGCTCTCATTTCTTTGTGTAATATTCATATCGGCAAAAAGGTGTTTCTATTATAAACATGTATCCACGACTCTCTAATCTCAAATAACCTTTGAAGTCATTCATTTTTTTGGCAACTTGTACACAACCATTATACACTGCCAAGACTTTCAAAATCCTTGATTGTTGATGATTTTCGAATGCGCTTCTTCAACTCACGCTTGAATGTTAAATTTTTGTGATATATGTGTGAAAGCTTTTCAAGAAACTTCTTTCTAATATGCCATAAGCATAGACGATGATGAGTTCCTAGAAATACCTTGGTCACAACAGTTCCAATAGCTAAATCTTGATAAGTTATAATAGACACTGACTCCTTTTCATTCATTGCGTCAAGCCAAGTTTCAAATAATTATATAAAAGATGTTTCATATTCATCTTGTAATAATGCACAACCAAATAAAATTGACTAAAAATGATGGTTTAATCTAGTAAATGAGGCCAATGACATGCTATATTTGTTGGTTTTATATGTGGTACCAAAAGTAACAACATCTCCAAAATGTTGATAAGCTAACCTTGATCTAGCATCCACCTGCTAGAAAAAGTCTATCATTCTAGCATCATAATCACATTATATTGCATAGAAAAATTAGATTTTGAACTTGCTCTTGTTTGCGATAATTAAAAATAGTTTGTGCATCTCCAATATCTAATTTTTTCTTTCGAACATTTCTCATATGATTCTAACAATCTCTATTAAAAAAAGATAGATCACTATCATTAAACATTGTAGCAACCTTTCCAATAAATAAAACCTTCTTCACTAAAGTTTTTACAGTAGCATTCATTTTTCTTTGACACCTCAAATAAGACACACTCTTAAAACTAGGCATGCATGATATGATTATGATATTGTCAAAATATTTTACAGCCCATGTAACTTGGTTCTTATCCTTTGACACACTTAGTGATGCTTGGCATCCCATACATTTGGTTGAACACATTTTCCTAACTTCATTTATATATATCAAAATTAACATAATATATACTTTTAAAATATATGAAATAAGATCTATTTGATTACATGTTTTATTGATATTCAAATTTTCCAAATTTTGAGACAAATAATCAAGATGATAAATAGTTATAATTCAACGGTTGAATCAATAAAAATTATATTCTTCAGAAAGTTAATCATTGGTGTTACCAAGTGGTCTCAATACTCAAGAGGGGGGGTGAATTGAGTATGAAAAACTAAGTTCGCAAATCTTTCACAAATCGTTTGATAACTTATTTTTGTTGAAGCTATTGAATGATTAGAAATAATTGGAAGGACGAGATAAACACTTTTACTTATAACAGAAATAGTCTACGGAGACAGTATCCAAGAAAATCAATAAAACAGTATATAAAATAAACAGAGGAGGGTTTAGAGATAACAAACACAGTTGTTTATCTTGGTTTGATCACCAATCCACTTGTGATCTACGTCTAGTCCCTAAGCAACAACTTGAGATTTTTCACTATATCTTCAAGCTTCAATGGGTGCTTGACAACCACTACAACCTTGAGCACTCAACCGTTTTGGGATACCTCACCCTTGGAGCTTGAGTCTCTTCAACTAAGGGATACCTCACCCTTTACACTTTTGGAGGGATGCCTCACCCTCTTTACAAAGCAATAATGATAGATAGAATGATGCTCTCAATAGAGCAGATGAATACAAATTGAAGCTCTAATATGCTCTCAAAGATTTTTCATGTTTTTGACAGAAAACAAAGCAAGAAAATGATTTGAGGATTGATTCACGTTTGGACGTATTGGTAATCAATTTTTAGTTCAAGGTCAACCTCAAATAAAGACCCAACTTTGGTATTTATAAGTTTCTCATTTAATAGAGCCATTGGGGTTTTCTGGGCACCCATTAAATGCATTAAATATAGCCGTTGGACGTTGTCAGGATTCTTGTAATCGATTACTCAGCTCAGGTAATCGATTACATATGTTGTTCCAACGTGTTCTTGACTTTCTGGGCTTTGTGTAACCGATTACATTCTTGGTGCAATCGATTACATGGCTTCTGACTTGTGTGTAATCGATTACAATATCTGTGTAATCGATTACATGACTTTTGACTTGCTGTGTAATCGATTACATTCTTGGTATAATCGATTACATGGCTTCTGACTTGCTGTGTAATCGATTACAATATCCATGTAATCGATTACATGACTCTTTGAACGTGTTCATGCTTTTCTGGGCTTGATGTAATCGATTACATATATTGTGTAATCGATTACATGGCCTCTGACTTGCTTGTAATCGATTACATTGCTCATGTAATCGATTACATGCCTTCTGTTTACTGTGTAATTGATTACAAACGTCGTGTAATCGATTACATTGGCCATTGAACACATTTTTCAAGTTCAATAAAGCTTGTAAGTCATTTCTAACACCTTGAGACAATTGTTTAAACATGAATCTTTTTAATAGTGTTAGTTTTAAGATTGAAACACAAGTTTTCTTGAAAGCCATGTCTATCTTTGAAATTTTCCATTTATTTTGAAATCATATATTGAAAAACCATTTGAGAAATCTTGAGAGCATTTAACATTAGTGTCCTTAGTCTTATAACTAAATAAATCTTCTTGTCTTCTTTCTTTGATCTTGATTTTTCCTTTTGCGCTTGATCTTCACTATTGCACTTGATCTTCGCTTTTGTCTTTGTTATCATCAAAAACCATTTGACATGCCTTAGAGGCATAAGCATTCACAATTGGATGGTGTAAGAGTGTTAATTCTTACATCAATATAAATTAATCCTTTTCCATTGTTGCAATGTCCCTCTTGGCATGGCTCGACGCATAGGGGCAAGACTCCCCCTTTTGGAAAGGAAAATTCAAAAAACAATGTGGAATGCATATGATAATGATGGATGCAAGACATGGATTCGCCATCAATCGATTTATCTATTAAAAATGGAATGATTTGATCATATACCTAAAAATGGTATGCATGCCATAATTCGAGTTTGGAAGTTGATTACAAATAAAGAAGGTATAAATACTCTACGCTATCCATTCTAAAAATGGTTACTTATTTGATTTAGTATTATTTGTAAAATTAATTAAATTAGTCCTTAATTATTTAAAATATTTTTTATATTTTATTTATAAATGTCCCATTTTATCAGCATGTTATTAAAGATGATAAATAATTAAGATATGGAATGGGCAGTAAAACAACCATCATCATTAAACAGAATTCAAGCCCACAACATATGGCATGAAAATGGTGGATTGAAAATGAGTTTTTCCAAGAAAATGGCTTTTCAATATATTTTATTTTTGAAGAAATGTTTTTTAGCCAAATGAACTATTTATGAAAATGGATTTCACAAAGAAATATTAGTTTATTTTTGAGAAGCGAGTGATTAAAAAGATTTCTAATCCACCATAATCATAATGTTAGGATTATGTGAATTTGTTCAAATTTATTTAGTGGTTTTTTATGAAAAAAATTTATTTTTAATTTACAAACTATTTTATTTTTAATATGAAAATTAGTCTTCACTAGTGCTTCTAACAAGATTCAATATAAAGGCCTCAAGAATATTGAAAAGAGTTTATCTGATCAATACCTTAATTCTTTTCAAAATTTTCGTCATCAGCTGGTTTTAAACTATTTCATTTAAGTATAAATGCAAACATGAACGATATAAATTAAAACATTAATACAAATGTATAATTATACGCTTTTGATATTCTTATCATTAACAAAGATATATACTTTTTTATATTTTTTTAATATCATTCATCATACTTATTCTTTTATCACTTTTTTTTACTAAATTTAATATCTTTAAAAATAATGTTAACAATGCATATACCTTTAAAAGAAATGTATAGTGATCTTTTTTACATAATTATATGGTGATAAGAAATAATTTGGAATATGGAATAAGATTTTTATTAGATACTTTTATTCGTAAGGTGGTTCTGGGTGTGGATCGAGGTGTTGACGAGTTCTGTGGGGATGGTGTTGGTGGCAAGTTCATGGTGGTGTTGGTCCAAGGTGGGGTTCAATTGATGGCCGAGGTTTTGATCTTGGTGCTCTGAGCCCGTATAGTGGCGGACGATGAGCTGAGGTAGCAGATGCTTGGGTTTGGTCATTGGAGGTTAAGGCAAAGAATGATGGTTTGTTGGTTGTGTGGATTTGGGTTGATGGTTCTTTATTTTAGTTCTCTGTTCTGGGTTTGGTTTAGTGGAGGGGTTTTCATGATGGCTATGGGGGATTTATGGGGAATTTACTTGTTGTTTGGGATTTTTTTTTTTTTTGGGTTGAAAGAAGGTTGTGGATTCAAGGGTTTTGTTCAGGATTTGTGCGGATCTGTTGATGGTGCTGTTTCTGGTCTGAGGTTCAGTTTGTATTTTGATGGTGGTTGCTTAGTTTCAGAACTTTAAGATCATAATAGCCCCTCGAAACCAACTTTCTTTTCCTAATATGCTACATTGCTACTCAAATTCTAGCTCACACTCTCAATATTAGCAGTAGATAGTAGTTTTTCTTTTTTCCCCTTCTCCAAACTCAGTTCGTGGGTTAAATAGAAGAAGAATACCAAAGTCAACTTTCCCATTCCATACTTCAATTCTCCTCCTCCATTCTCGCCATTTGCTTCTTTACCTTTTCTCTCTTCAGCTAGCTCGTTGCTGACTCCAGCTGGCAGTGGTGGAGCCATGTTGCTTTGAGGAGGAGCACACGTCACGTTTCTTTGAGGAAGAGCACACGTTCATCTTGAAATCTTTTTTTTTTCTTAAGTAATAATAGGTATTACAAAAATTACATTTTTTCAGTGCAGTTATGAGAAAATATTAATCCCTTAATCTCTTCTAAATTGATCAAAGCCTTTCTTCTCTTTGGTCATAGGTGTTCATTAGTTTTTATACTTTTACTTTGAATTTTTTTAATTATAAAGTTTCTATTTTTTCATTAAAAAAGTAGTGAAGCTTTTTGATTTATTCTGTAGTTATTCTTTTTTTATTTTTATTGTTTTTCTTTGCTTTGAGTAGCATATTTTTTGTGTTTTGTTTTAATTCCTTACTTTTTTTTAATAATCTCCTTTGTGGAATTGATATTAAATTTTTTTAATTGTTGTTCTCTTTGTATACCTATAATATTTATAGTTCTTGCTTTCATAGTTTGATTTTATTAATATTTAAAATTTAAGTTTATTTAATGTAATTTTGTTGAAAATTTTAAGTATTATAGTTATAATTATAATTATTTAAATAAATTGATAGAGAAACATAATGCTAATTGTAATTTTTAATAGGATATGTTAATTCCTTAAAAAAAATAACTTCTCATGATGAATACCAAACTTCCTTTCAATTAAAGTTAAAATGAATTGAGATAAACTTCAAAAATCTTTCGACAAATATTATACCATGGTTTTTTGATGGATTTACAGAGTCTTACCATGACAGCATGAATTACATGGGATGTTTACGAGCTGCCTTTGCAGTGGTGAAAGGCTTTATAGATGCACACCACTTCAAGTCACGTACAGATAATTATCCGGAGAGAGGATGATCAAAGCAGCAAGAAAAATTGCTTCTAAAACTAACTCATCAAAGTATCAAACCTTATCGGAAAAAAAAAAATCAAACCTTATTTTGGTCATGAGAAATATATCTTTTATCAATTTAATCCTTAAAATTTTAAATTCTTAATTTTTTTATCGTTGTATTTATTTAAAATTAACAATGTTAACTTTAAAAGCTTATTTGTATCATTCAAAGATAACACGACATGTATAACTCGGCCAATTAGGTCCAAATGATATTGTTTGATCAAAATACATCTCAAAAAGGTATATAAATACTTTAAAATTAAATATTATATGCACACACAAAAGCTCCAAGTTACATCATTCTAGCCAAATTGATTAAGTAAGACATGTCATATATCTTTTAACACTACAAATTAGCTTATATATAAAGTTGACATTGTGTAACTCAAATAAATGGAGGGATGGAAAATTTAAGAATTTCAAGTTTTAAAGATTAAATTAATAAAATTTATTTATGAAGGATTAAATTAATAAAGAATATATCTTTTATGAATCAAAATAAAGTTTTACTTTTTTTTAATGTTTTAAATGTTTTCTGGTGTGAAGCATAGCCCATATCTGGTTGAATTAAGAAAGAGAATGAATTGAGTGAGATTGACCAACTTTGAGCAATAATGAAAATATGTCTCCATATATTAAACTTGAGTACTTTTCTTTATAATAGATTAATTTGTTTTGCTATTCTCTCTATTTGAATGTTAATTATTATTTTTAAAAAAATTCTATTTTTCTCTTTTTTGAACTTTAAGATCATATCTATCCTTTAGTTTTTTTTTTTTGAATCCTATCAATGTCTCCAGTGGATATATGAGCCCTTTGAGAAATTTGTGGAGAGAGCTCAGAGGGGGGCTGACGCTTTCCATGCAATACATGAGGTACCACCCCTCCATGTCTCTTTTTGGTAAAAAATGTGAATCCTAATTATAATGATTATGTAAAACAAATAAAATTTAGCAAAAATAAAATAAAATAAAAATAAGTTCATTTTAAATATTTATATATTTATAATATTTGTAAATAAAAAATAAAATATTAATAATACATACAAAATATAATATAATTAAGATTTATTTTTGGGTATATCAGAAAGAAAAACGACAAGGCTAACTCCTAAGAAAGAAAATACCCAAAGAGTCGCCAGCAAAAAAGATCTTTTCCCAGCAGGAGGACTATGCCAGGTGGTGGTAGAATTGTTGCCTTTCAATCCCATTTTTGCAAGAAAATCGACGCAGAAATTTCCCTCGTGAAGAAAGATAAAATTGAAATACCTTTACAAGGTATGAGCTGCTCACTAGTAATAAAGATAAAACATTCCCGTAAAACAAAATAAAGATAAAACATTGATGTCAGCCCATTAAAAAATTTTTACCCTGCCATTAGAGCATACAGTAGGCTGGATTCAATGACCCATTAAAAACTTTTCAGACTATACAAATCCAAATTTATTTTTTTTAAAGCTATATGAAGCCAAATAAATTAAATACTTTGAGTAGGTTAACAAATACTTTCTATCTCCAAGATAATCAAGGTTTATCTGGAGATGATGTTGAAAGTGACAAGAAATATTGCTTCGAAAACTAACTAATTGATAAAGGATCAAAATTATGTTGTCTCATTTTTTTTTTTGGTTTGTTTGTTTTTTTCTTGGGTGTGTTTAAAGCATTGGAAGATTGAATAAGATTTACTAACTTTGGTCAATTATGAAAACAATAATGGTTATTATACATTACACGATGTCTCAAATATTTTACATTAGCATAAGTGGTAGAATTAAAATATAAGTATACTAAAATTTTGGTTGGACTTGCTATAATCAGATAATAAAAAGTATACATATATAAAATATATGCAATGTCATAACCCAGTTGTAAGGAATGTGACCGACTAGGAATTAGATATTTCTACTTTGTTAAGCCTTATTAACATATGCAAAACTCAATACTATTTGAGATGAAATCTACATTACTTAAACATAACAACTTAAATATCTTAGGTGAAGACGATACAATTACAATAACATAAACACACATAAACAGATCATACTTCATCAATACTTATTTAACTACATACAACACTTGTGTAAACTATTATGCAAGATGAAATGAACCTAATCCTATAATTGCAAATTTACGTATTCATGTCTTCAAGTCATCTCTGTAAAAGAGTCTTGTCTTACTCTTGAAGTGAACAAGTTCACTAGGCTCGGGGTACAGAAAATATTTGATTAGACTCTAACAAATAAAATATAACGGAACAAGATTTACAATTTGATGAGTGCTAAAACACTCGAGTGTCATTGACAAAAAAATAATACAATTATACCTTAAACAAATAATAATAATTAAATATTATAAATATATTGCAACACTTTTACTTAATATTCAATAAAATATTAGTGAACTCAAACTCTAATTAAAAATACTTTCTTTCAAGAAATCATTCTTTAAAGAATCTCATATTTATAAGAAATCTCTCTTAAAGCACCCAAATTTGTCCAGCTTTTTTACCAAATTACCTTCCGTGGTAAATTTATCTACCAAATTGCTATTTTTTTAACACTATAAGAAATTGATGATTTAGCGATGAAATTTTGCTAGGAAAATAATTCCCTCATAATTCCCTCGCAAATTAGCAAGGGATTAGCGAGGAAAAACCAATTTGACACTGAATTTCAAAAAAAATTGAATGAGAAAACAGCGAGTTTAATAGCGAGGAAATTGCGAGTAAATTGTTTCTCTCGCTAATTTTAGTGAGGGATTGGCGAGGGATAAATTCCATCTCTAAAGTTAGCGAGGGAATAGTGAGTTAATAAATTTCCTCGCAAATTTTAGCGAGGGAATTGTGAGGGATAATTTCCCTCGCTAAAAAAAAGGCATGGCAACTCAGTAAATAAGGAGCCAAAACTCATTAGAATGAAAACATAATACGAAACCCAATCTTACTATACGAAACCTTCTGTATCATCACCCCTTCTCTCTCTCTCTCTCTCTCTTCCTCTTTCTCTCTCTTTCTCTTAGGTTATCACAGTCTTTTGTTTAGGGTAAAATTTCAATCCTTCTCTCTCAATCTTTTTCTTTTTAACTTCGATTTACTGCACAGATTAAAGTGTTTCTTCTTTCAGTGGGACTGGCGAGGAAGAAATTGAACCACTAGTAATCTGAATTTGAAAGGAGGTAACTTGAATGTGGTTTCATTTTGATTTTTGAAAATTCAATTTGTAAGTTGTTATTTTTGCTTGTTTGTGGGTACCGGTGATTCCCAAGGAAATATCTCAATGATTGAACTTCTATAAATTTTTTTTATGTTTTTTCTTTCTTCTTGTTGGTAATTTTTAGTGGTTTTTTTTGTTGGTTTATTTCTTTTTATTTTTGTATTTGAGTTATCGTGGTTCCAAAGTAGGTTTTTTTTTTTCGTTTATTTTTATTTTTTTAAGGAGAGGAAGGATCGTGAACACGAGCAATGTGTTTGCTTCTTTTGGTGATTTAAAAGTTTGAAATTGAATAGCACTGTTATGAGTTGCATTGTGAATTGTAATTGTAATTCTGTGAAAATTACTAGATGAGGAGTTTTTTTTTGTTGGGGGGTTTATTGGAGGGTGTTTTGTTTTGGTTAACTTTCTCTGCATACTTATTGTGGAAACCTATGAAAATGAAAATCCTTTGAAAAGTTTAAAATATCAACCAACTATCTCTCAAACATTTTTATTTTCTTTTTTCTTCAAAATTCAATTAATTAGCCACCAACCGCTTATGTTTATTTTTATTTATTTATAATCCCTCTAGGCTCCTAGTCTTTTTAACAAAGAATGGCTCACCATGGTCGTACTCAAGTCATCAAGTGCAAATTGCCAAAGACTAGAAGCTTGTCTTCTCTCTTTTTCTTGAGCCCCTACCATCTTACTCACTTATCCTGGCCTTCTTTCTCTTTCTCTCTCTCTCTCTTCTCTATTAATGTGTAGTCAAGTTACAGACTTTCAATATTTTTTAAGATATTTTTTGCTAATGGTACATTTTTAAGGATTATATTACCACTAAGGCACAAATAATTTATCTATTAATTTCTAACCATTCATTTCTTGGCTGCTAATGGTACAACAAGAAGTTTGTTTCCAAAATATTAATGAGTGCCACAATATCATCACAATTTCTATTGGAAGAATATACAAACAATTTAAAGTTTCATTGTCACAGATGAAAGATGTCAAACATTAAAACTTCATTAAAAAAATAAACATATATAGAAGCTAAGACTGCAAAAGAACTTATAGTAGTTCTAATTTTATCAGACTCCCAAGTTTTGATACTGAGAAGTTGTTTAACCCAAAACCCCTGCAAATTTAACAAACTGAATATCATATACTACTAAGAGAGAAATGAATCTTTTACTTAAATCTGCATAAAAAAATAGCTCAAAACAGATGTACAAAAGAGAAAATAATTGGGCAGCTGATTTCAAAATTGAAAAGACCGCAATATGGCAATATGACCCCTACGATCAAACACTAACTTTCTCAAATAAATACCATGAATAAAAACCAAGACCAACGAAGGACCCTGAATTTGGGTAACCATTAATTACCAAAATAAAGGCCAAAGCATTCAATTATTTCACAGTAAATTATTCAGGGGTGTGGACAGATACGTATTAAAAAGTAGACCTACACCAATTAATAAAACAAAGTAAGGTTAAGTAACAATTACATCTTGCTCTGACAAGCAATGAACTTAGGATGGTCAACAACTGATTTTCTTTCTATTTTCTTTATTAATAAATCTAACTCATATGGTGTTGCAGTGATTTTGATTCAACATGTTGGAATTGGTTTTCAATTGCTAATAATGGTTGATGCCTTCCTTTTGAAACTACTGCAACATTTAGCAATTATCATGATATTATCTTGGAGCTTGAAGCATTGAAGGTTGACGCAATTATAAATTATCACAGCAAGTGGGCAATCTTGACTAAATTTCTTCAACTTCTAGACACATTGGGATAACCCATTAAAAACCTATAAATTTTGTTCAACTTAATAACATGAAGCAATAAAAATTTTACATATCATGTTCATTAGTTTGGATCCCACCTGCAGAAGCAGCACAATAAATTACATGTAATAGTGAAGATTTTTCATTATCGATCCAGTAAGTTTCAAGTAAATAATAAGTGCAAAACAGAACTAAGAGGTTCTGAAAACTTCACTCAATCAACCCAGCAATCAATCCCAAAAGAAGAATCAAACAATCAAGGCTGCATGAATCAACCCCCCCCCCCAAAATCAAGGGTTCAAGTTGAAGAAAGGAATAGATGAAGATGTAGAACAAGGGTTCTTGTATAAGGGGTTCTCACCAAACAGATGAAGACGTAGAAGCAAGCGACCATGCACAAGGGTGAAAAAGCTATCCTCGATTAGGGAGGAGCGATCTCACAATGGATGTAGAGTGTTGCTTCCGTGGCCTCTTACTCGTAGTGATTGCGGTATATGTGAATCTGTGATTGAAGCGGTAACGGCAAGGTCTAGCAATGGAGGTTCCATGGTAGCTCAAAGGAAGCGTAGTGCCGTTGACGGGTAAACCAGAAGCACAATACTCACTCAAAGGAATAGGTATGGCTGATAAAAGGGTAGGAACATGTGATTGGTGTTTGAAGGGTTACGCGAAGTGCCAAAAATTTTCACACCCCACTGTATATGCTAGCCTTTCTGAATAAGAATTTCATAACATAAAACCAATAAGCAACGTTTTTAATTGGTTCTAAAAAGAATATAATGGGAACAATTATAAACCATTGCTTATTCCCTTTAAAATGACATTTATTAAATGTTGTGTTAAAAGTGTTGCCTAAACATGTTTAAATTTTGAGAATGGTCGTAAAGTGTTACCTATACTAGTTATCACAGCGTTTCTTAAACGTTTCCTAAAACATGTGACCTAAAGCTATAATTAAAAGCAGCTTGCAAAAAATGTTGCCTATACAAGTTTAGGCAACGCTTTTTAAACCTTACTAGAAACTTCGTTGCTAGAAGCCAAAATTGTTGTAATACCTTTGAAATTGATAACCCGCTTATGACAGATGCATTATCTAGCACAAGCGATGATGGAGAGATGCCTGACGATGAAGATACAGACACTGACTTAGAAAATCACTACAAGAATTTTACAAATTGGCTACAGAAAAATTCGTAGCTAATCCATAGGTAATCTATAGCTAAATTTATTAGCTACGGATTAGTTCGTAGTCTAAATCTCGTAGCTAAATAGCTACCAAAAATTTTTGTAACTAATCTGTAGCTAATTTTTAAATTTTTATAGCTAATCCGAAGCTAAACTGTAGCTAATTTTTGTTTAGAGTTTCCTTCATTTTCGTAGTTAATTAGCTACAAAATATTCTATAGCAATTTTGTAGCTAATCCGTAACTGATTTTAACAATTTGTAACAATTTTGTAGCTATTTCCTAGCTATTATGTTGCTAAATCTGTAACAATTCTACAGCTAATCTGTAGCTAATTACCCCTAGCAATTTTGTAGCTATTTCCTAGCTATTGTGTTACTAAATCCGTAGCTATTCCTTAGCAATTATCCATAGCAATTTCGTAGCTAATCCGTGGTAATTCTGTAGCTAATCCGTAGCAATTCCGTAGCTATTCTCTAGCTAACCAAAATTAATTTTATAATAATAATTAATAAATTTTAAAATTATACCTGTATAAATATTTTAATCTAAATAGAAAAACCCAGCAAATAAGTTGTACAAAGCAACAAAATATCATAATTTCATTAGTAAGATCAAAACATGTTCTACAAAGAAATGATAACTAATCAATAAGTCTAAGTTAATACAAATAGTTCTAAACAAATTAGCCCTATCATCAACAAACACAACTAATCAATCCAAGTTAACCCCATGATCATCAACTTCACGATCATCCCCAACTGCATCGCTTTGTGATGGTGTCTGTGGCACACCACTTCCTGCTTGGGAGCCAACAATCTCACGTAGTCCTACTTGGGACCTGTCACCTCCATCCACACCTCCTGATCTATCATAGGATGCAATGAATAGTCTTCTTCATACTTGTCTAATATCATGGTGTTATAAGAGTCCTAAAACGAAAGTTTACTTTGGTTGCGTGAAGAAGATTAAAGAGAATTGATTTGGTCAAAAAAATTTACATGCAATTGAAATTTAGCTACAAAAAAGTTTGGTAGCTAAGTTGTAGCTAATTAGCTACGACTTAGCTACAGATTAGCTGCGAAATAAATTTTTATAGTTAAATTATGTACTTAAATTGTAGCAATTTTGTAGCTATTTGTTTGATAAAAATTTTCTTTTTGTGATTTGAAATTTAGTTAGAGAATTTTATTTCGTAGCTAATCCATAGCTAATTGCTACAGATTAGCTACCAAAATTTTTTGTAGCTAAATTTTATAGCTAAACCATAGCTAATCTGTAACTATTTGTTTGATAGAATTTTTAACTTCCTGTATTCAAAATTTAGCTACGAAAATTTAATTCGTAGCTAATCTATAGCTAATTAGCTAGAGATTAGCTACCAAAATTTTTCATAGCTAATTTTTGTAGCTAATTTATATAATTCTTGTAGTGAAGATCAATCTGGACCTGAAGTAAATATACAACAACTAGTCTCTTCATTGGTAGTTGCTTCTGAATCTATGTTTGTACCTTCATGCCCTTAGTTTTCTGAAATCAATTGGGATGCATTGAGTACACCTGATAATCTGCCTAAATTAGATTCTCGTGGTCTTTGGAGTCCAGATAAAGAATTTTATGTTAGATTGCAATTTCCCTCTAAAGATGCTGTCAAATTGGCCCTAAAATATTATTCGATTATTAGACATCAGAATTACCAGGTTAAGGATTCTGATACACCACGACTAACTATTAAGTGCCCAAGATGTGCTGATGGTTGTAATTAGAGGGTCATGGTCATTCAAAGTAAGAAATCAAACATATGGGAAATTAGAAAATATGATGGACCTCACAACTGTGTCAACCTAGCTCTGTCACAAGATCATCAGAAGTTAGACTTTGTTATGATCTATTATTGCATTTTGGAGATGATTAAGCAAAAACCTGATTTACCTGTATGCTTGATTATTGAAAGGGTTCGATGTCAATTTGGATATGACGTGTCTTATCGGAAAGCTTGGAAGGCAAAACAAGTTGCCATTATGAAGGTATTTGGAGACTGGGATAAATCTTATGCGGTGTTGTCTAGATGGTGACTTGTCGATTTACTTAGTCTTGCTTTCTAATGCTTTGAACATATCATTTTGCAGATAATATGGCAGCCCTATACGGATTAGATTGTGGCTTTACTACTAGATTTTTGTGTTGCTGGAAGAGACATTATACTGGCAGTGGTTCCACACATCTTTTTTCACATTGTTGAGTGGCACCAGCTAGATAAGGTGATGCGTCAGTTTGGTCTAGAACAACCAATACCACGGAGACCACACCAACCTGATGAGTTGCACTTGATTACATTGGCAAGAAGACATGACGATGATTGGCGAGTTACACACCTACCACACATAGCCATCTGGGACAGTCAGAGGAAAAAATGTGTTACTGGAAGGCCGTTGGAAGCTCCCCTCACTGCGCATTCTGAGTACATGCGCTAGTATGGAAGAATTACCAGACGTTGGATTTCTCGTATAGGTGCATCTATTGGGTTTGTGGTTAGTTATTTACCAATATGTTATACTATTTGCTAAATGTATTTTGTATTGATGATGACATGTGTTATATCTGTATCTTAGGCTGACATTGCAGAGAACGTCCATGCTTCGGCTAGGAGCCCTAGTCTAAGATTTAGTATGGCTAGCCTTCTACAGTCCATGAAGGAGATATTATCTTCAGTGAGGGAGCATGATCGCATTACATTGGATCAACTTCGTCCAGCTCCTCCTGTAGATGACATTTCAGGACCATCCGAGCAGTCCGATAAGCAGAGGACGCGCCATAGAAAGAGAGGGTTAGCGAGTACTCGGTCACGACTACGACCTACAGAGGACTCTGATTCTTCAGGTGTGCCTAGGACTCAGCCCCCGCCCACTATTACTATTACTTATCCACCATCTCAGCCACCACGTCTATCTTACCCACCATATCTAGGTTATCCATGATCTACAGCATACCCACCACCTACTTATACTTACCCACCATATCCTTTAACCTTTACCCTTGCACCGTCATTTTCATATCCACCGTATATGGGTTACCCACCATATCGTCATCCATCACAATCAGGACCTTCTTCTGATCTCCTTCACAGACCACCACATTCTGACCCTGACCCTTCTCATTGATGTAGTCATTGCACTTAATGTATGAATTTATTATCATTTTATTACATTTGCTTAATCTGGGATGACTGTATGTATATGTATAAATGTTTCTGTTATGCTTATGCATCTTATACGTGCTCTGTTGATATAGAAATCATAATATATATAAATATGTTTCACTATATAGGATGGTGTACTTTTGAGAACATCTAATTTTTAAGGAATATTCTGTCCAATTTTCCATAGAATCAGAATGTTTGAACTATTAAGGTTAATTGAATTTGTTAGGCTTGCTAAGATAGTATTCTTGCCCATGAACCGGTCATGACGTTAAGAGTGTGATCAACTTCGATTTTCAGAATCAATTTTAAGTATAAAAATTGATTGCAATACGCTAAGGGTGCTCATGGCTAGATTTAATTGGTAAAGTTTAACTTGATAATTTCATAGACCCAATTTTCTAAACCAAGACTTGGCCTTAGATTTAATTGGGTCGAGACTTGACCTAAAAATAATTTATTTTATTTAAGCATACTAAAAATAATTTGATGGTAAAATAGTTTATTTTTCATGTCAGGAAGGCTCACACGGCCATGTGAGAACACGACACGGTCGTCTGAGCATGAAAACTGCACTTTATGTGAGACACGGTCGTGTGATCAATATACACGACCATGTCTCAAAGTCAGAAGCTTCAATTGAATTAGACACGGCTATGTGCAAATAGAAAGCACGGGCGTGTGTATGATACGCCAACGCGCTAGACAAATCCAACGTGGATACGCCAACGCACTAGACGCATTCCAACGTGGATACGCCATCAAGTTAGGTTTTTCCACGTTGAACACGCCATTCGTTTTGGCGTATTCACGTTGGATGCGCCAGGCGTGTTAACGTATCCACGTTGGATACGCTTGACACATTAGCGTATCCTAACTGGAACAAAAAAGAATAAAAAAAATTTAATGTGACAAAAATGATAATATTTTGATAAATAATTTTAAAAAGATAATAATTTAATAAATAAATTTGTCATTGAAGACATATTAGTAGAAAAGTCAATTTTGTTCTATACTTTTCATCTTAATTTATTCGATTAATTTATTGATTCTATCTCATTTTTTTATTATTAATTTCTACTAGCTTTGTTTCTGCCTTGGGTTATTGCATTTTGGCCCGATTTCTTATTCTAACCGGAACCATAATTCATAACCCATGACCCATCTCGTTCTAAACACAATAAAGTGTGTAATGTTCATATTTTAAAATAATTATCATATAAATATTTAATATATATGATACTGAACACTTAAATATTTTTAAGTATTTTTTATTTATATATCTTTTAATTATTTTTTAAATTTTTTTGGGTGATATTCGTGTTCCGTATGTGCTTCCTGGACAAAAAGCAACCTAGCCTCCTTTTTCAACCTATCAAAATGCCTCTTTCATGCAACCGCCAAGGAGATGTTCCATGAAGCTCTGAGCGACTGAACAACATGAGCAGAGGGAAACAAGGACGATAGGGAAATTTTGAGAGGGCTCAGACTCTGCAGCACCTCCACGCGAAGTAACCGCCATTTCAATTCTTCATCCGAGTTTCTATAAATACCAAGGGAAGAGTTGATTTGTGGAGGGGGGGCGTTTTCTTGGAGTTTTGTTTTGGTGTGAGAGAAAATTTAAGTGTAAGTTTTGTAATTTTCTGAGAGGATATTTTGGGAGCAAAGAGTTGGGGCGAAAATTAGAGAGAAATGGAGGGCTTGTGGTCTTTTCGAGAGTGAAAAAAGAAAAAAAAAAAAAAAAGAGGGAGTTCATAAATTGGAGCTGAGATTCATCTGTACCCACTGTGTTATACACATGTTTTTGCGTTTGGATTTGGATGATTTCCCACATTACTGATGATTTGAATTGAAAATGGTTAATGAGGGTGGCTTGGTATTAACTTGCTTTCTTGAGTGTTTGTTCTGGTTGCATGCTGATTGTTTGATGAAATGTCAACTTGTCAAGTCCACAAATTCTGATAATTACTTGGCAATTTTTGATCTCCGAGTTCTGGCTGTTCTTCTTGTACAATTATCCTTTCATTGCAACCTTGAAGTGTAGCTATGCTTAACACCTTTGGGTTTAATGTACCATAATCGTTGCTGTCATTTTTCAGATTACAGGAGTTGATTTTTTGCATTAATATTTGATCACACAGCTTTATATCTGAATATTGGGATCCCTAACATGCTAAGTAGATCTTTTAAAGAATCTGTTTTTTCGTCTTCCACTTGGTTTGAGGTGTTAGTCTATTGGTGTGTACCCAGTTTGGTTGTTCTTATTTGCTTGTTTTGGCTTGGTTCACTTTAAACATGCTAAATGTTTTATATGTGTTGGAATGAAAAGATCTTGTTTCATTGGTGGCTTGCCGTAAAATGGGAGTATTACGCTGACATGAATAGATGTGTAAAATTGCAAAAGGACTGAAACTTAGTGATTGGTTGAGATTTCGATCTGATTGTTTAAAATGAATATTGGTATTGTGTTTGCTCATTACCATAAATTGTTATACAACTTAAAAGGTGCTGATTTGTTGCTTTTAGAACAAATGAATGCTGCTGTATGTGTTCGGTTTACAAATGAATGCATAAGCATGTTCTGATTTAGTTTATGTTTAGAGTTGTGAGTGAATGTTTAAATGCTATCCTTTTTTTTTTTTTTTGTAATGTGCAGTAGTAAAATTTTTTATTTGTTGGTAGATGATGATAAGAAAAAGAAATGTGATTTCCCTCTTTAGTAAAAGATTTGTTTGCTTTGTTTCTGCACCCATGAAACTTGATAAAATGTCATATCTATCTTGTTAGTAATCTTGAAATGATGTCGATTAACCATATGCTAAGTATGATTTGGTTACTCACATCTATTTTTGATGTTGCATGACTAATTATTGGTGTAGTAATCTTGAACCACACTGCCTTGTGCATTTCATTTGATATTAAGCTTTATTTTTCAGAAGTTTGAATCTGCTTGTTGAGAATAAAGGGGGATATCAAGGAGTCATGTTAGTTCAATCGCGTTTGTGAAGGGTTATATAATACCGAGCTGCTGCCATTGTTTTTTGTGACATCATTTACTTTAGAAGAATATTTGCTTTTTGAGTGAACCTTTATTTTAGTCCTTGAAATTGTTAATAATGATCATATTAGTTCTTGACTTCAAGAAATTAATATATTAGTCTCTGAAACTAATTTGTTAGTCAAATTGATCTTTAACGGTTGACATGAGAGATTAATATGACTGACTTTTATATGTTCAAGGATTAATATGTTAATTTTTTAAAATTAGGGATTACAATTTCAGGGAGAGGGTGAACTGGTTTGCTTTCATCATGCTATAATACTTGATTTAGTGGTGAGTTCTTTTTTTGGGGGGTGATAAGAAGCATGGTTTCCTTTAGGCCTACCATCTAAGTTTCTCTTCAACTGGTCCTTTTATTATTATTATTATTATTCTTTTCCCTCCTTCTTTAATGCCATTTATTAGGATTTGGTGCTTTACATTTCATTCTTTAGAGGTTACCTGTAACGCATTCATCATCTCTTAATGGGTTTTATTTTATGTTATGTTGCTGTCGTTTGATTACTGATTCCATTCGTTTTATTTGGTATTAATTTCTAAACAAATTAAATAAAAGCTCTAATAATCAAATAATTAAATCAAATAAGTTACATTTGGTGGTTTTGAGGAAGTATTCCGATTAATTTTGAGTTGCTATGTGGTAATGTGTCATATTCTATCCTGACTCGATGAGGATTTTCTCATGTTTCTCACTAACAAGAGAGAATTATGTTATGATAGAGAAAAGAACAAAAGAATAATTGGTGGACTTTACATTAGGTCTGACTACAACACAATTTGTATCTTTTCAAGCAAGTTTTTTTTTAGTCCAATAAATCTTTTATTATTATTAAAATTAAAATTAACCAAAATAATTTAAATTTTTTTTTACTCTATCCAATTTGTTAATAATTGTAATTAATCATTTGTATATATCTTTCACTTAGTTTTTTCTTCATTTTCCTTTGTTTGTTTAAGGAGTAAAATAAATATTTTAAGGTTATTAAAATTTACACAATTAGCCTTAGGGTAACTGTCATAGAACGGATAGATTAGGGGTGTAATCGAGTTCAATCTCTATCCTTGTGCATAACCGACTCCATAACCTGACTTGGCTTCGTGAATTGGTTTTCAAAATTGTTTTTATAATGAGTTTTTCAATTTTCCCCAAATCAAATAAAATTAGTGGTGACTTCATAATTTTTTGGAAAAAATCATACTTTTGTCATTTAACTTAATTTTTATTTTCAAATTCGTCCTCTAACTAATAAACGTTTCAATCTCATTCTCTAATTTTTAAAAACTTAACAAAGTTATCCTTTTGTCAAACTCTGTTAGTTCTATTGACGGAACAATCTTAGGTGGCGTTCTAGCCTCCAATACGACGTTAACTTTCGTTCTCTAACTTATTTTTTGTTTTCAAATTCATCCTTTAATTAATAAATGTTCTAAATTCATCCTCTAACTATTAAAAACTTAACAAAGTTATCTTTTTGCCTAACTTCGTTAGAGGAAGGATAACAAGTTTAAAAGTGAATGAATGTCCTATATGATATTATCAAATCTATGGAAACAAGTTTAAAAAGCTGAGATTGTGAGAGAGAACAATTAATTCTTAGAACTTGCTTCTTCAAAGACCAGAGAAGTAGACAAATGATTGGAAGTTAAAAAAAAAAGCTTTTTCCAACAAAAATGAGCTTCTTATAGTGTTTGGTATGATTTGGTTTAGAAAAAAAAAGAAGAAGCATTGTGTGCCAATTAAAAAGGGAATGAAGCAAAATGAGTAGAAATGACGAAGGAGAAAAGAGGAAAGTCATGTTCATGAGAATAGAGCAGGTGAACGATGGAATACAATGGTGAACTCCATGAGCAAAATTGGAAGAGAGGTACAAAGTAGCCATGTCCATAGTCGTCGATGGTACTAGAGAAGCGAAACAATAGTGAGAGAGTTCAAATTGTGATTTGTTTCAAACATTCTTTCTAGGACGCTGCAATTGTAACTGAAATCGCAATAGTGGGAAGAGGAAGATGAAACGGAAACAGAAACCCTAGGCAAAAATGGCAGTAAAATTGGGAAGAACCACCAACGACTAATTTTTGATTCATTGACTTCACATCAGATGTTACTTGTGTTTTTTTAGCTATATCATATGCAAACTACGTCATTTTCATGCCACGCATTATAGACGAAATTAATGAAATTAGGTGAAAAGATAACTTTGTTAGGCTTTTACACTCCAAGAAAATTCAACATTTGTGAAGGATGAATCCGCCGCAAATTCACAATTTGCTGTGGATTCGTGACTAACACAAAAACCTTGGTCGCAAAATAATTTGCTGCAGATTTCATTTTTCCTGCAAATTTGCAGCAACTATATCCATTACAAAACCACCACAAATCTCTCCGGTGCAACGTCGGCTTTTGTTGCCGGAGTTGTCCACCGCTAATTTTGAGGCAAATTTTTTCGCTGCTAATTTTGAAGGAGGAAAAATTCACCGCAAATTTCAAGAGGAAAAAAGATGCTTTGATTACTATTTTAATGTCCGAAAAATCTTCAATTACAATACAAATAGTTTTTACATATTCAAATCTTCTAGTCAATGCTTCTAATGAATTCATAAAACAAACATAAAAAATTATATTACTTAAGCAAAGTTTATGTTCCATCTAATAAATACTCACCATACAAACTTAAGCTATATTAGACCACTTTTATACATTTATGTGATGTACACTCTCTGGAAACTATTCCATCATCCCCACTTTCATATTTTCCTATCTACAAGCTAGAACTTTAGAAAGATATTATCAAAACTGATCAATTTTATATGAAAACATGAAAAGTGGTACAATTTTACGAACTTTGTTATGCTAAAACTGAGTATTTTGAGGATGAAAAGAAGTCACTGCATGTCTATATCTTATAGATATAGATGCAAAACATGTGTTAGCTCCAATGATAACTAAGCCCCAAGTTTACTACATAAAAGATGAAAAATAGAATGCAAAAAGAAAAGATCAAGTTTTCTCCAAATCATTGTTCTTTTAAACTTAATTCATTTTCAAAAGGATTTGTGCATCAAATCAATAGCTTCAAGGCCTTTGTTTCAAGGTTAAGAATGGTTTTGCTGCACCAAGTTCAGAAAGTCATCGACCTTTTGTTATTATTAAACAAAAATAAATCCAAGGAAAATTTGGTTCTTCTACATCTTATGCACGCAACATCTAAATTTTTCTCAATATTTTCTTGCAGTAGGCAGAGACTCGGAGAGTAGAGGAAGAAAATGGAATGCAGTCATGCTGTTGAACTATATAAGACGAAAGTAATCAAGTAACACTATCCCATACTAGGAATGGGACTAAATCAAGATTATGTGCTTTGTCACTCAGAGCTTACACATGCTAAACTCAAATTGTAAATGCCTTAAGGGAAATCTCACGAAAATGGAAAATCTATGCAAATACGACAGCAAGAATCAAGTTGAGGCAGTATCTTGAATATTCATTCACAAATATACTGGGTGGTAAGTACTCGCTAGAGGGGGGAAAAGGGAAACAAACTGTTAGAGTCTCGATATGCTTATCAATAGCTATCAATAAATCAAATGGGCCATTTCCTTCGTATATGACACTCAACATACTCCCAATTCCTACTACCAACTACACTGTTTCTTTGAGCCATCAACCACCAAGAAAGGCAAGTTACCAGATCCAAGTAAGTACCATAAAACACCAAATCATCTATATGCAACTATAATACGTACACCTCCCAATAGAACATGGAACTCAAATATATAAATATAAATAAACACAACAAATCCAAAACACAGAATGGAAACATTACATACCTAAGCTACCAAAAAAGGTTTCAATAAAAAATCCAAGTTGTCAAGAACTTATAATGGAAACATACCAATTGAATAGCTCCAAGCAATCTAAAACTGCATTTCTCTTGTTCCTGAGGAGAATAAGTGACTGATTCCTTTTGTCCCTCAAGATCCATAGCAGACGCACTCATTTTCCTGTGATCTCCTATTCCCAAATTCATATCCATATAGAACACAAACCCAATGAAGAATAGATAAAACCCCATGAATCCAATCGCTTGCCAAAGAAAAATCTAGGCACTGAGATATACGTAGAAGAGGAATAAAGCCCCGCTCAAGTAAAACAAGAGATCCTTGACGAAGGGTGCAGGATCGACCAAAAAGGGTGCGACGTAGATTGTGACAAAGCCAACAACGAGTGCAGAGACAAAAGTTCCGGCAGAGAGAATGACATTGAAGCCAGTTCAGTAATTTGAGAGGTGATAGGTGACAGAGAGTTGAGAGGCGGCATCAAGAGGGTTGATGATGAATAGGGTAAAAAGATAGATGAGAATAATAATGGGGCAAAAGCTTAGGATCTGTCACCATTTTTAAAAAACTTGTGGCAGATTTTGCGGTGCACCAATCCGCCACAAAGTTTTTTATTTTGTTTTAAATTTTTTTTACTTAAAATATTTTTTATTCATTTTATAACTTTATCCGTCGTAAAACTCTTTTTTTTATATATAAAACAAAATTAACATGGTGAATGTATCACCAGAAAAGTTTGTTGTAAAAAATCCGTTGCAAATATCTGCCACAATGGATCCACCGCAATTTGCGATGAATTTGAATCTGCCATAAATTATCAGTCGCAAAAACGCAATTTTCTTGTAATGTTAAAAGTTGGATGATGAATTTGGAACATTTATTAGTTAGAGGACAAATATGAAAATAAAAAATAAGTTAGAGGACAAAAGCTAACATCGTATTGCCAACTAGGACGCCACTTAGAATTATTATTACCAGCTAGGACGCCACCTAGGATTGTTCCGTTAATGGAACTAATGGAGTTAGGTGAAATGATAACTTTGTTAGGTTTTTAAAAGTTGGAGAACGAATTTGAAACGTTTATTAGTTAGATGACGAATTTGAAAACAGAAAATAAGTTAGAGGACAAAAGTATGATTTTTGCCAAAAAAATTTAACAAATTTTAGTTATCTCTCGTTGCGGTGCTTGATCTGTCGATTATTTTCATATCTTGAGTGTCTTATGTTTGATCTAATTGGACTCTATATGTGCTTAATTGTTAACATTTAGGTAAGTTTCTGATATAAAGTTTAATCAGATATTTATTGTGAAACTATGCTTAACTGTGATTACAAGCACTCATAATTGAATTGTGTTTTTCAAGAGATCTTTGAGTGTTGGAGTCCATTAGCTTCAAACTAAGCTTGTTAATCACTTGAGGAAAGAGAGAGAGTTGAAGACTCAGAGATCAATATCAACCCGAGAAGCAAAGAGAAAAGAGAACATGTGAAGAAGAAATTAAGTGACACAGCCCGTGTCCTCAGACATGAGGTGGGCTGTGTCCTTCTTTGGTACTTTAATAGGATTTTGCATTGGGCCTGACCAAAAAAAGGGCCCGTGTCCTCAGACACGGGGTAAGCCGTGTCCTCCTCTGGTATCACAAATTGAATCAAATTTTGAGTGCTCCCAAGAACACAGCCCGTGTCCCCAGACACGGGGTAGGTTGTGTTCCTCTCTACCTTCAAATCCTTTTGGAATTGTCTTGACAGACTCAAACATGGGGTTGGCTATGTCATCAGACACGGCCCGTGTCTACCTATCAGAATTTTAATTTTAAGTTTGGATGAGGAGCTAGGTTTGAAAGGTTATAAATAAGGTTGTTTAGGGTTCCAAAAGAGATATCTCCGGATTAGAAGCCGTTAAGGAACTAAAGGAAATACGAAGAATAAGAAAGAGGGAGATTCAATCAAAGATTGGAGACTCGGGTTTGAGCGATCAAAGATCAATCAACCTCAATCCTTGGAAACTAGTTTGATCTTTAGTTTTCTTTTCTTCTTTTATTCTGGACGATGTTTTTCTTCTGTTTTTCTTGTGATTTTGAATTTTTCATGTATGGCTAAACTTCTTGTTTGGTTAAGGGAAGATGAAACGCTAATGTTGATTATGTGAATCATTCATACCTCTTTATTTCAATACAGTTATGTTGTTATTTATATGTTTCTGTTCTTAATTCAGTATAAATGTTTTTATACTCTTTGCTATTTTTGAAAGTGGTAAAACTAAGATTGCTATGCGCGGTTGCGGTGGTAGGATAAGTGAGACATGTGATCTAAATAATTCAATCCCGGTGTGTGATTGGACCTTAGTATGATTGATTTTCTAAATCTTAATGTTGTCGTTAGGTGGATATAAGAGCGATTACTTTATAACTAACTAGTTATTAGAGATTAATTTGAGCGGTTGCTAAATTAACCAAAACCTAAGAAAAATGGAGAGTTAATCTCACAATCACATAAGAACATAATTGACCATATTGATATAAAGGATATGTAGGTTAACATTATCATATAAATCAAGTGGTGGATTCCATTTCTTAACCAATGTCTTTAAATTGGTAAATCAAATCGTGTTTACTACTGTTGCTTTAGATTCAATTTCTGTTCTTAGTTTTAATAAACAAAACCCCCCTTTTTACTATTATTTGTTCTTTAGAGTTTAATTTGGGAATCGAGTTATAGTGTCAATTGAATTGAATTAGTTTTCTATAAATCGACCCTTACTAACTACAACTGGTTATAAGGTTTTTTATATTTTTTGTGGAACTTGACAACTGTTTTTTATCTTAATTTTAAATCACCATCCGTAGCACACTAGTGTCCGCTGGGTACGTTGTGACCCCCTCTTTTGAAAATCCTTTTTTTTAATATCACTTTTTTATAGGAATATTTTCAAGATCTAATATAAGAACATCATTTATTTACAGGAAAACATCCTAAATCTTTAGCCTCAAATACTAAATATTTCTGCTCGGGCATCAACTAACCATTTATGTAAACCCAAGTATTTTTGCCATGGCATTAGGCACATGTAAGTCTCATAATCATAAACAATATCATCATTTGATCGTTATTATACCATGGTATACCAAGGGTTCTTCCTAGTACCTTTGATATTCCAAAATATATTTTCAATATTATCATCACAATTCATGCATCTTATCATAAAAGTAAATACTCAAAATTAAAAGTTAAGCAAAGATATAAATGCTCAACATATACATTATATATATAACCAACATTATGTTCAAGATACCGAAATATATTCAGTTAGGTATAGAGAAATATATAATAACCATATACATAATAAATCAGGATAAGAACTTAGAAACTCTAGCTCACAGTTCAAAACTCAAGCTACGTATAAAAATATTAGAATACAAAATATGACAAAATTACTATTATAAAATTTCAAGTAAATTTAATTAAAGCAAGGTGATACTAGGGTAATAACTCAAGAGTATTCCAAGTACTTATGGTACAAAGATTCTTAGATGAAAACTCGTTAGTATGATATCCAAGTACTTTCTCAGATATTTCAAATATTTTTATCTAATCAAAATATTAAGAATGATACAATCTAGATTGATGATCCTTGATCAAAACTTTTAAGAAGACTAATATGATCAAGTAAAAGCAATTTAAATCTTACGAACTTGATTTATCAAAGCTTCACTAGAAAGTAAAATAAATGTTTTATTATGAGGGGAAATGGCTACCAAGAATTGAAGCTAAAATATAAGCTTCATGGAGAAACCATGCGAGAGATTGGTGTACACCTTCAAATGGCTTTAAGGGTATATAATAGAGGTATTCATGAGACAGGTTTGGATGGGTTTGTCTTACTCGAACCTAACTTGATATTTTAATCTGGCCATTTTCTTAGACCCGAATCCATCCCAGTCATGGCTAGATAATGACTAGTTCGAAACCGAGTCGACTTGATATGTAAACATTATGTGTAAATTTAAACATTATGTATAGTTAAGTCATAAAATTATAGAAGTAGAAAACTAAATCATAAAATTATAGAAGTAAAAAACTAAAACTAAGGTATATTTTACAATATGTTTTAAAATAAATAATAATAATATAAATATATTATCATGTTATGAAAAAAGTTATTAATTTAAGTTAAAAGTCTTATTATTAATAATTAATAATTGTAAAAAGAAAAAAGTATAATTCTTAAAATAATGAGTGATACCAGGTCAGGTTAGGACGACTCGAAATATGACTTGAACCCAATCGAAAAACACATCTGTCCTAATTTTTAGAACTCAAACACGTCCCGATTAACTTCGGACAACAGGTTAATAAGGCGAGTAAAGTTTTGAACATCCCTAGTATATATAAGCCATCAATTGATTTTGCATTAATGGCCAAACTTCTTGTTTGAAGCATTGTTTCAAGAAGTCTTTAGAACGTAATAAATAAGGAGCAAAGTTTGGTGGATGGTTGAAATAGTGCCCGCAAGATTTGCAAGTTTCAAATCTTCATGAGATAAAATCAAGCATGTGTTTCTTACACACAACAAGGAGGAAACATAGCATGCTTTTAATAAATAAAGTGAAATCAATGCAAAGGTTCATTTCAAAAGCTTGCTTCTATGTAAAATTTAGGTGCTCTATTAATTGAGCATGCCAATTATTATTTTCTCACGTGAAAGTTGAACTTACAATAGAAGCTCCTTCAAACACATTGGACTTTTGTCCATTCTTTTGCTAGTAAATCACTACAAGGCATGTAACAACTACCTCCACCAATCATTAGTGAAATTACTAAGGCATATGAAACTATTCACCCAACACGCGTAGAAAATACTTTGGTTCAAAAATTAAGCCACCTATTCTAGCATATATTTATTGAATTGTCTAAAGAAGTTCTCACATATAACACGTTACAAACTTGCAAAGAAAGAAATAAAAGAGAAATGAAATAAAAAAGAAAAATTATAAATGGATTTAAAAGATAAATTAAAGTAAAACAAAACAAAACAAAACAGTATAAGAGGGAGAGTTAGTGAAGAATGAGAGGAGACTCATGTTTTATTTTTGAGTGTGTGTGGCCTAGCCAGTGTGTGCCCACTGCCCAAAGAGACCAGAATATGTGTGTTGAGAGAGATTGAAACTTACTAAATGGTAAAAGGTGCCCACAATAAATTAATAATGTGGCTTATATAGACTAGAAATAGTAACTAATCATTAACTAATTACATATGCATATATAACTAATTATAACTAATTAGATGACTTAGTTAGCTAACCAAACTATGGTAATAGCCCTTGCAAGCCGAAGGATGTGTACTTAGCAAAGTTAACGTCGTTCCATTACGTTTTGCCTCATTGCTCTCACTCCTTCGTTTCGTCTCTTTACACATGGCCGAGGAATCGCCATACTCACTGGGCATGGACTCCCCACCCCAAAAGCGCAAGTAGGAAGACCAATCCGCCACCCGTAGGTTCATTGGCTTCTCTGCCCCAATCGCACCACCATCGCCATATGCCGCTGCCACCATCCTACAACAGCTTCCTTACCTCAACCACCAACATCATCGAGCGCTCGCCAAGCAATGCGCCCAAGAGGTTGTCGCTCGCCTCCATAGCAAATCTGAAGTAACTAAAAATTGAGTGTGATCTTGCATATGTGAAGCCTCAATACTCAATACCTTTTAATTTTTCATTCTCCAGTCTCTTATGTCCATCAAGTGCAATTGTGCAAGCAAAAAGGTTTATATCCCTAATGGAAGGATTCATTTCAATTCTTGGTAAAGGTGGCGAGACCATCAAGTACCTTCAATTACGGTTAGGGGCAAAAATCCAAGTTACCTGTGATATAGACGCTGACCCCAATTCATTGATTAGAATTGTTGAACTTATATGTATTCCTAATGCAATTGCCACTGCTGAGAAACTTAAGAGTGTCATAGCGGGTGACGATGATGGTGAAGCATTGACCCATGTTGAAAAGAAAGAAAAGAGCAGAACATGATGGGAACGAAGTTATCTTCGCTATTGACAGATGAAAATCTAACTTATATTTTTTTTATCGAGTTGGCAAATTTTAATTGGAAGGATAAGGAAGAGAACAAGAAAATTGGGCAACATATTTTAATCCATACTAGCTTTAGACTTATCTATAGAACGGAGATAAAGGAGAAAAGAAGTTTACAATTTCCTCATATGTCATGTAAATGAGATCAATTGCTATCATTTCTCTATCTCTCTAAATTTTAACAAAAGATTCTAAACTTAATTACATGTCTCATTCTCACTTAATTTATTTTACACTTATCAGAATTTAAATGGAAAGACAGGGAATGAAATAGGAAATGGAGACAGATGATCTCCATCCGTCATGCATATGGGTTACCCACAGTTAAAATTAACAACCCACTTAACAGTTTCATACTTTACCAAATATCTCCTTGTATCAAATGTGAAAATGACCTTATTTTTAAGGGATTAATATATAATTTATCTTAATATTTATATAGAAAAAGTACCTAAAAAAATCTCATAAACATTTCATCACAAACATTCATTTTTTTCCTTACATCAACGGGTAATAAAATTTTTTTTTTGTGACAACGGGTAATAAATTTTTGTTTGTGGGTCCGGACACACAATTGTTTTTCCCAGCCATTAATGTTGTGGAAAATGACACTGAAAATACAAGTCTCTTGACTCAGGAGATGAACCTATCTGCTCAACTAACTCTTATGTCTTTGTTGTTACATTTATCACAATTATTAAGTGTCAATAATTATACTTTTCATTTAATAATTTCTATTTTTTTTATTTTTTAACATATGCTCTCAAGAAACACGTTGACAAAACCCTTATCAAAATTTTAACAATTTTTTCAAATTGTGTAACATTACTCTTTTAAATGTAATTTTCGTTTGTTCAAAGCACATAATACAGAGTATGGTTAGTGGTTTTCCACTTTTTTTAATAAAAAAACACTTCATGGGTATTAAATAAACACGTCACATCACATTTAGAGATATGTAATGTAGGCTTGTAGAAAATGAGATGAAACCATATGTAATCAAATGTAAAAGTGAATAATATGACATATTTATTAACTCTTAAATAAATAAATGATTCTTATAATTTGATTCCATCTAATGATTATTATTGTATTTTGTCAAAATTCTAACTACTTTTTCAAATTGTATAACATTACTTCTTTAAATGTGATTTTCTTTTGCTCATAGCACATAATATAGAGAATGGTTCGTAGGTTTTTTTTTTTAAGAAAAAAAATATGCTTCATGCATCTTTAAGAAAGATGTCACAAACATTTAGAGATATGTAACAAAATAATCATAGTGTAAGTATATAAAAAAACAAGATAAAATTACATGTAATCTAATGTAAAAGCTGTACAAATATGAATGGTGTGTGTAAGTGTATAAGTACCTATATAGACTTTTTCTTTTTAATTTTTATGAAGAAATAGGATCAAAAGACCCAATGAAAGAACTACACCATAAAATGTCTATAAAAAACAGTACCACATAAGAAAACGGAGGCAAAGAAAAAAAGAAAAATTATGTTCTTACATTATTTTTTTAAATATTATTTTTTATATTATTTTTTAATAATTATGATTAAATAAAAAATAAAAAAATAATATAATTAATGATATATAAAGTAATATAAAAAATAATATAAAAAATGACGTAACAAAATCAAGATTTAAAAAAAAAATTAGGAACTACACAGAGAACTACTTAACTCCAATCTCCAAGGCCATGTGGTGGGTCAGGGCACCTGCACAAAAGTTCTCTTCCATGTAGATAAGAGTGTTGAAATATAGTCCAAATCAAAAATTGAATTAAAAAATCAAAATTTAATTTTTTTTGTTTAATTTTTTAAAAACCAATTTAATTATATTGATTTTGGTTTTATTTTTTAAAATTGATTCAATTTAATTTAAATTGATTAATATTATATAATATTAATTTTTTATTATTGAGTTTATATTTTACTTGCCGTAACATTAATTTTTCACATATTTTTTTATTTTATATATTATTCTTAATCAAATGTTATTTTATGCATGTTAAATGAGTTATTTTTATTTTCTAATTCTTTTTATTTCTTATTTTTTTAATAGCTTGAGTTGTTATTAGCTTCCAAAATTCTAAATTTTAAATTTATTTTTGACCAAAAATTGATTGTACTAATCCGATCCATCGATTTGAATTAGATTAATTTTAAAATCTAAAGCTAATTAATCTAATCCAAATTAATGTAAATCACATTATTTATATCAGTTGACTTTTTAGTTTCAAACCAAACCTCAAACACATTTGCATGAAGGTATGCTTTCAACTAACATCGCTGAACTCAGCAGCCAAGCTCCTGATGGACTCAACAAGCCTAAAACAAGGTTACTCACCACACATCCATGATATACGAGTTCTAAAGCTGTACTAGAATCAGAATCTTCTACAACGAAATGAAGACTACACTCCCTAGCCATCTGTAACGTTTGAGGAATACCCAAAGTTTCGCTTTACCCCAAAGTATGATTAGAGTTTAGTTAATATTAGTTAGAGGATCATTCAGTTACTTTATTCAGTTAGTAATTAGTTATTAATTGGTTACTCTCTTATTTTGTATGAGCCATGACTTATGGTACACACTTATATCGGTTAAGCAAATTTCATATTTTTACTTTTCATTTTCTCTCAATTTTCTATTTGGCTCTTGTTAAGTTTCTTAACACCAAAAGACTAATGTTAAAAAAAAAAAAGTGAGTCGTTATTATTGCAAACAACTGATGAATAAAAGTTACGGTCGCACTATTTGTCCATCTAAAATATGTTCAACTATTGTCCACCGTATGCTAATATTTTCATTTCAAATTTTTCATTTCCCGCTTCTTGAATTCACCAGAAACTGATATAGATTAACCACTTATTTTTAATGTATTAACAAATTAATTTGGCTTTCACCAATTAATGAGATTTATCACACATTACGTAAAAGTGGTTAATCACTATAGGTTTCTGGTAAATCTTATTAATTGGTGAATCCAAATTAACTAGTTAATACATTAGAAATAAATGATTAATCTACATCAGTTTCTGGTGAATCCAAGAAAGAGTTCCCAATAATGAATAAATGGTTAATACATTACGTAAAAGTAGTTAATTGACTTAAGAAGTGAATTTGCATTAAGATTAAGGATTAAAAGATTACTAATAGATCAAGACCCATTCCTAGATTCAAGACCTATTAGGTGATTAATTTCAGATCTAGACCTAGCATCAACTTTCTAATTGTTTACCAAATCAAACATCAAGCCATGAATAATCAAGCCACAACAAGCATTAAGCATAGAAATTAAGCACTCATAAAGAAGTAGAGAAATATATTGGATGATCAAATCAAATACATAAGAGATTCAGAAATAGATACATCTAACCCCCAACAAGTGGATGATTAGCTAGACATGATCAAGGTGATACAATAAAAAGAAATGGAGATAAGAGATGATGAAAACTCCATTGATGCTCTTAGCTCCCAGCCACGTCCAGAAAAACTCTCAATCTTTCCTCAAGAATCTCCTCTCCCAATGAATCAATGAAATCCCCCAATTAAATGCGCAATATCCTATTTTTAGGATTTCTTCCAGACACATCAGCGCTTAGCGCAAAATTATCCACGCTGAGCGTGAATTAATTGACTATGTTGTTGCGTCATAAGTAGTTGCGCTTAGCGCGCTCTTACTGGTGCTTAGCGCCACATGTGCTAAAATGCATCACGCATCAGTCAATCTTCTAGCTTCTTCAGGCTAAGCGCCACAACCTTGGGGCTAAGCACTGGCTTCCATACGTGGACTTGAGCTTCAACTTCCAATTGGGCTTCAATGGCTTCAATGGGCTTCAATGGCTTGAACCCAAACTACATAAAACACATCAAAACATCACTAACTAATCTAAAAAAATCAATTAAGAAAATATTCTTAAAGACTCAATAAAACACATAAAACATGGACTAAAAATACCTCTCAAGTCTTAAAAGAAATATAAACAACCTCAATGTACACCTATAAAGGTATGCATATTAGACATTTATCATTAATCACTATAAATTTCTGGTGAATCTCATTAATTGGTGAATCCAAATGAATTGGTTAATACATTAGAAATAAGTGGTTAATCTATATCAGTTTCTGGTGAATCCAAGAAATAGTTCCCAATAATGAATAATTGGTTAATACATTACGTAAAAGTGGTTAATCACTATAGGTTTCTAGTGAATCTCATTAATTGGTGAATCCAAATTAACTGGTTAATATATTAGAAATAAGTGGTTAATTTATATCAGTTTATGGTGAATCCAAGAAAAAGTTCTCAATAATGAATAACTAGTTAATACATTACGTAAAAATGATTAATCACTATAAATTTCTGGTGAATTGATAATTGTACAGAGTGTAGTTATTAGTGCCCTATATCTGTCCTTTATGGCATGATTAGTCCTTGTTTGTAAGCATTAATGGAAGGTTTTAGCATTATTCATATCTGATTTCATTCTGATGACTTCCATTGTGATCCTGAGTAAATACTTTCAAGATTATGATCAAATTGAGTACATTTGCATGATTCAATAAATTGATAAATTTTCTTATAAAAGTCTCAAATGAAGCAAATTGAAGAATTTGAAGCGACTTTGACAAAGCCTAAGAGAAGATTAAAAGAAAAGATCGCACTCAACGTGGATTGGTGCGCCTGTTTCCCCGATTCGGTAGATAAAACCCGAGGCTAGAGCACCGCAACGTTGAAGAATTATTTTTACATAGCGCGCACCGCGGCGTAACATGTTGAATATTGGCCCCATTTTATTCACCTAATAAATAGATTTGCACCGAATTTCTACGGGAGTTTTCATCATTTTTGGAGAGCAATTTTTGATTTTAGGTTTTTAGACCTAGAGGAAGCGAGAAAAGGCTAAGGTTGGAGGTCATCCTTCCTATGGAGGGTGAATCAAGCTTAAAGGATAACATCTATTGAGCTTCCTTCCTTTCTTTTCTTCTTTTCTCTCTTTTTGATTCATGATCATGATTTATTTGTTTGTACTTTCATGATTCATGGCTAGCTAAAACTTTTTTTCTTATAATAAGTTTTCTTTTGTAGTTTCTTATAGATCATTAAAATATGTAATCTTTTGAGTATATATTGAAGTTTAGTTAAGTTCAATCATAAGACTGTGTTTAATGCTTGTGGTTGGTGATCACTAATTGCATGATATTAATTGGCAAATGAACTAGACATAGGGATTTGTTAATATGGATATGGTGTGATTGATACATGTTCGGTGAGTTCAATTGGCTTGATGAGTGATTCGTTAATAGGATAGAAATATACCTATTAGCCATGTATAGTGTGTGATTGAGAATAGATCATTAATGAGTGGAGTTTGCACGGGTTCTCAGAAACTTAGTGAGCAAATGAAACCAAGGTTAATTGACCTAGACATAGACTTTTAACTAAAATTCTCAAGCTAACTAAACCAATCTTTGATGTTGCTTGTATAGGATTGCAATTCATTAGTTGAAATAGAAAATGAAAAGTAATTTTATTTCTCTATTTATCTATTTATCTTAGAGTTATTACTTTTCATTATCTTTATATTTCTTTAACCATTCATTTATAAATTTAATGCTTTTGGATAGCATTAATTAGACTATTGGCTAATACTTAACTTTTATATGAAATACATTTTTCTCGTGGGATCGATCTCTTACTCACAATTATTACTTATGTTAAAGACACTTCATTAGCAAAAATAAACGTTTGACCCCAAGTTTTTGGCATTCTAGCTGTAATCAAATGGTTATTTCATAATTTAGTTGATATTAGCAATGAGTTTAATTAATGCTAATTCAAATTTTGATTTATACATATTATTCGAGTTTTCGGACAAAACTTATCTATTAAATAGGTACTAAGATGACAAACGATAACGCTTACGCTCCAGTTGAAGGATGATAGTCATACAAGACCATTAAGGGAGTTTGCAACCCTCACATGGAGAACTTGCAGTCCGTTTAGAAGGCCACCATCCGTGCTAATAATTTTGAAATCAAACCGACCATCATTCAAATGATACATGTGAGTGTAATTTGGCGGTTTGCCCAAGGATCCTAATGCTCATCTTTTCAATTTTACAAGATCATCTGACACGTTCAAGCATAATGGTGTCTCGATGATGCTATTCGCTTACGGCTTTTTCCCTTTCTCTCCGAGATAGAGCCAGAGTTCTTTGCTTGTCTTTACCCCTGGATCCATCTGACCATTGGAATGACTTGTGTGGTAAATTCAAATAAGTATTTTCCACCTAGGAAGATCAATGTTTAGATGGTGAATGATATCACATCATTCACCCAAATCTTGTTACGAGTCCTTGTATGAAGCATTAGATACAAGGATTTGCTTCAAGGTGCCCTCATCATGATATTCCAATTGGCACCAAGTTTACTCATTTCAAAAGGATTGCTACCCCATTCGATCCTATAGTAGATGCGGTTGGAGGATCTTTATTGAGCAAGTCTTTTGATGATGCATTCCAATTGCTTGATGAATGCTTTTTACCAATGGCCTTTGGAACGAACTACTTCAAGGAGAGTGGTTGTGCATGAACTTGACCCAATGGCGAATCATTGAGGTAGCCATAATCACAAGTAAAGTGGATCGTTTATTTAGCCATCATAAAGCCCGTTTGTCTTTGTGTAACAAGTGTGGAAGAATCATTCAAGTTATAGTTGCCCTTTTAGTACTAACTTTTCAATATGTTGGTAACTACCGCCCGCAACAAAATAATCCATACTTTTAACCAAGACAACCCAGGATGGAGAAATCATCCTAATTTCTCCTAGAGGACAATCCAGGAGCTTCCTCATCCGCTCCATTTTAATAATTATAATTCTTCAGGTTTTCCTTCCCAATCAAGACAACAGGGCTAAGAACGAAAACCCTCTTTGGAAGATATGTTTTCACAGTATATGGTCAAGACGGATTCTTACATGACAAAGACCGATTCTCAGTTGGCCAAACATGAAGTGATGTTGCAGAGCGAAACTGCTTCCATGCGAGCTTTAGAAACTCAAGTAGGTCATTAATTACTACTATTATTAATAGGCCTCATTGTCTCCCTAGTGACACTCCATTAAAATAATCCAAAGGGTGTCTCTAATGAGCACTGCAATGCCATTTCACTGAGAAGTGGGAGAAACATTCAAGGGAATCCGAGAACAAAACGCTTGAAAAGAGGATAATGAAGTTGTCGAGAAAATGGAAGTGGAGAGTCCGGAAGTCGCAAAGTCGAGATATTGCCATGGGAATGGAGAGGAGAAGAAGAAGGAGTTCAAGCCATATGTTCATCCTTTGCCTTTCCCTAATAAAAGTGAGTAAAAAGCTTGATACCAATTCCTAATTTTAAAGTGTTCAAAAAGAAATTAACATTCCATTCGCAGAAGCTTTAGAACAAATGCCAAGCTATGTAAAGTTCATGAAGGAAATCCTATCAAAGAAGAAAAGCTTGGTGACTTTGAAACAAATTGTCCCGACATTCAAATACAAAATAATTCTCATTAAAACTCCCTCCTAAGCTCAAAGATCCCTTTTCACCAACCCCGCACTTAAAATTGATAAGTTCATTGGCCATGCCCCGTGTGATTTAGGAGCCAAAATCTCATGCCCTATTCTATCTATCAAAGATTAGGTTTGGGAGAAGTTTCGCCTACTTGAACCTACGAGATAGCGACCGAACCTTACTCATCCGGGGGGGTTATGAGGACGTGTTGGTTAAAGTGGATCGTTTATCTTCCCCGCGAATTTCGTTATACTTGACATGAAGGAGGATAGCAAGTTCCCGTTGGTTTTTTTTTTGTTATTTCTAGCAACAGGAGAGCTCAAATTAATTTGGAGAAAGGTGAACTCATCATAATTTGTTCGAGTCAAGAGGTGAAGTTCAATATATATATGCACAACATATTCAAATCTAGAAGATTGTGCATTGAGCATTATTGATGGGATGACATCCAAGGAAGGAGGTATCGATTATAAATGTTCATGGCCAAGGTTCGATATTGTTGATAGTGAAATGAATCAGGCTACTATGGTGGTAAACTTGTTAAATGCACTTGTAGATTACTCAAACTTGGAGTTGAAAGTCGAGCCATTTCAAATGTATCAAACTAATTTTTTAAATCGGGAGGAAGCTCCTCCTTTCGATACAAATGCATTTGGAATAGACAAGTCCCGCCAACTATAAATTAGGCCCTTTGTGCCCAAATTTTCACTTTTCGATTTTATATAAATATTTCACTTTTTAAGATTTTGTATATTTATGTATTATATTGTGTAAATTAACCTTGTAGGCAAGTTTTGTGCTACTAAAGGCCACATTTTAGTCAAAATCACAGCTGAAGTGAATTTGTTGCAATTATCATAATGTGACACCGCGGCGTGTCAACAGCCAGAAGATGTTTGTTTTGGGCTACAAACCAAGGAGCTCGTTAAACATACACTATCCCATGTCGCACATTATGAGCGCAGCATAAAAAAAATACTAGAAAAGTAAAAATAATTAGTAAATAGTAATAATTTAAATAATTAAATTAGGAGGAATTAATGCATGCCACGACACACTCTTAAAAATATTATGGTGTTTTATCATATCTTTTCATTTTATTACTTTTTTTCTCTTATTTTCATTTTCTCCGTTTTCTCTCTCATGAGTTTCAAGAGTTTCTCCGTTTTCTCCTCATCTATTCACCACGCTTGTCTCCATTACGGTATGTATTTTCTTCTTTTTAGTTTTTTGTCAACTTTTCCTTTAATTTTTCTCGCTTTTATGAGTTGCTTTGGGTTTCTACTTATAGTTTTAATTTTTACTTTATTAAATAGCTAGTATTTGTTAATTAGATTTAGGTTTTATTAGTTTTTAGTGTTTAATATTGCTGTATGCATTATTGGGTTGGATTGCACCCTATTGCGTGCTGAAATTTCGGTGATACGCATCGCGCGTCATGTTGAATGCGCGTGAGAATAAGAACATTTGAATGTCGCGACTTAAGTTGAATATCGCGGCACAGTGTGTTGCTTTTGAATAAGGCCACGTTTGTGCGTCACGGCGTTGAGTCCGTAAAAATTGTGTAGATAGTTCATTTTTCCATATGTTTTCGCTATTATTCCCTATTTTGATTTCCTTTTTTTTTGTTTCGTGTTATGGCTCCAAAAAGAGGATGCGTATTGCTTAGAGTTCCTCCGCGTCAACCTAGGGAGCCTTCTCCCTTCCCCGACTTTGACAGGGAGGCGATTTATATCACCGAGGTCCAGGCCGCCGAGCGGTACAGGCTATTCTTATCACCCGTCCGCTCATTAAAGGAGCGAGGCTTTGCCTTTTCCCGACTTCTATCCGGAGCCCGGAAAGGCGATTGAACCACCTAAACGAACACATTTGCTCAACATCCGAATCATATTTCCAGTTGTTCGCGAGTTCTACGCGAATGCCGCTTTTCTTGGTGAGGGGCACCGCATCCGAGTTCGCGGTCGTGTGGTTTCGTTTTCTCCACCGCTATTCGAGCCGCTTTGGGACTTCCTCCGCCTCCAGAAATTTGTGAATATATAATTTTGTCGATGGGAGCCGAGGAGGGTATGATGTTAATGTGGTCACAACACGAATTTTTTTGGCTGAATCTCACGGCTTCACTAATGGACCATGAGCATTCTATAAATATCCTAGATATTTTTACTCATATGACCCCGAGGCACGGGCGTGGTATCATTTCATCGAAACGCGCATCTCGCCATCCGCTAACCTCTCCGAGGTTACCCACGATCGAGCTATATTGATCCATGCCTATCATGGAGGATCGCATCGATTGATGTTTCCATGCTCATCTTCCATCGATGAATGATGTACATTGAGTATCGAGCCTCTTCTTTCCATTTCTCATACATTCCTTGTGCAAATTTGCCTCCACTTCCTCATGAGGAGACTTACCACGTATCGGCGCCCGCGAACGATACATTTATCAAGCCAGTGGGGCGGCTCCGTCCCTCACTAGAAGGCAGCTAGTGGAGAGCCTGACACCATCGACCGCCTCCTCGCCCCGAGGCCATTGCTCCATCCCGTTCCGCACCTACGACGACGATCGCGTGCCCTAATGGAAGCTTGATGGTGTATCGTGCCACACGAGGTGGATGGCGGAACGTCAACCATAGCTTCCGTTGGTGATTATCCGCTCCTTCTTTCCACCCACTTGTGTGCCATGAACCCACCCGGCCCTTCTCATGCCCCCGATCTGATGTCCCACAATGCGATGATCACGAATGATGGTTCATGTCAAAGGGCCCCTAGGATAATCCTTCCTTCTAGTTGTGCATTCGACATTTTTCTTTCATTGTATTTACTTTTTTGATATATGTATTTCTTTTTGTATAGTGGAGAAGACACTTACCGACAGAGACAATGAGGGGTGTCTTTAACTTTATGTTTTGATTATTTATGCGCAAATTTATGTTTTCAATTATGTTTATATGCATATGTTTTGATATTATGTATGTTTGTTAGTTTTATATTTCTTTTAGAAGTGTATATATGTGTTATAGTATTTTAGCTTAAATATTAACTTTAGGAGCCACCCTTGAAACAATTTGATGAAAAATCCATTCAAGATACAATCGGACACTTTCACTTGATGTGTTGTAATGTTTCAAAACTAGTGTGTATGGTTGTCCCATGATAGATGTGGATACAATTGACCTTTATTTATCTGTGAATCCATATGTAATCTTTGGCGCATGCTTAAGCATTCTAGTTTCTTTTTATGCATGGCGAGTTTCCCAATTGCATGTTTTTTGAACTTTGGAAAGGATAAGAAAGTTTGCTTGAAGAAAGTTTGCTTGAAGAAAGTTTATGAATGATACATGTGAAAATTTTGATTATCCTTGAAATTGTTTGGCAACTCTCTTGAGGCGAAATCCTAGGTTGTGTCTGATTGAGGAAATGATTAGTTAACATTGTTTGGATCGATTGAGCCTTAAAAATTACTTTTATGATGATATCCTTAGGTCCTATTTTGAAGCCTTATACTATTTGGCCTTATTTGTTTTTCATAACCATTATGATCGTTAACCTGTTAACCATTTTAATGCATGTGAAAACATTGCATTTTCTTCCTACCTTCTTTGTTTATTGAGTGCATTATATATGTTATTTCTTGAAGTTAGTCTTATGATTAGGGGTATAAATATTCAGTACAAAATAATCCTGAAGGAACTAGATGCAGTTACAGAAAAAAAAATTTATTGCTTTCCAAAAGAAAAAGAAAGAAAGAAAAACAAATGCATGAAAAAAAAGAAGAAGAGAAAAGCAAAGCAAAAGTGAAGTAAAGTTTGCAAAGCATCAAAGTGGTTAACAAAGTTTTTCCCTCTCATTGTTAAATACCCTGCTATTATCATTATAGGCTCATGAATTGGAATATCATATGTATGTTTCTCAATGTTTGTATTAATCCTATTCTTTTATTCTGTTACTCATTACCCTTGGCCTGACATTATAAGTTAATAAAGACCCTTTTGATCCTCAATCTTGCATGATCTACATTAGTGGAGAGAGAGTTGTATTACAATCTTGTGGATTTTGTGAATTATGTTTATGTGTATGTTTATAACCTCATTTGGGTGAATTTGAATTGAATGAAAGAGGTTTTTTCTTGCATGGTTTGGGAAGAATATCTTGTATGAAAGGAAACTATGAATGTTGGCATGATGAGGATTCTGTATGCGTGAAACTGATTCTAAGGTATCTATCTTCTTTGAGGTTTATGCAATCATCATACACTAGCCTGAGTTAAGTGAAAATGGGATGTTTAAAAATGGCTGAAAATAGGTTAATTGATCTTTCCTTTAAATGTACTTTGTTTTGCTCGAGGACTAGCAAAAATCTAGATTTGGGGTGTGATAAATGATAATGTAGTTATTAGTGCCCTATATCTGTCCTTTATGGCATGATTAGTCCTTGTTTGTAAGCATTAATGGAAGGTTTTAGCATCATTCATATCTCGATTTCATTCATGACTTCCATTGTGATCCCGAAAATACTTTCAAGATTATGATCAAATTGAGTACATTTGCATGATTCAATAAATTGATAAATTTTCTTATATAGGCAGGTCTCAAATGAAGCATGGAATTGAAGAATTTGAAGCAGCTTTGGACCAGCCTAAGAGAAGATTAAAAGAAAAGATCGACTCAACGCCGCACGTGGATTGGTTGCGCCGCGGCTTTCTCGATTCGGTGATAAAACCCGAGGCCGGAGCGCCGTTGAAGAGTAGGCGCCTTCGCCCGTGACCTACTGGCACGCGCGCCGCGGCTATAATGTTGAGATGCCACCTGGCGTGGCTCTTTATTCAAAATAAATAGATTTGCACTTTCTACGGGAGTTTTCATCATTTTTGGAGAGCAAATTAGCTTTTTAGGTTTTTAGACCTAGAGGAAGCAGAAAAGGCTAAGGTTGGAGGTCATCCTTCCTATGGAGGGTGAATCAAGTTTAAAGGATAACATCTATTGAGCTTCCTTCTTTTCTTTTCTTCTTTTCTCTCTTTACTGATTCATGATCATGATTTATTTGTTTGTACTTTCATGATTCATGGCTAGTTCTGGATATAAGTTTTCTTTTGTAGTTTCTTATAAATGACTCATGAATATGTAATCTTTTGAGTATATATTGAAGTTTAGTTAAGTTCAATCATAATGTGTTTAATGTTTGTGGTTGGCTGATCACTAATTGCATGATATTAATATTGACAAATGAACTAGACATAGGGATTTGTTAATATGGATATGGTGTGATTGATACATGTTCGGTGAGTTCAATTGGCTTGAATGAGCTGATTCGTTAATAGGATAGAAATACCTATTGCTCATGTATACGTGTGATTGAGAATAGATCATTAATGAGTGGAGTTTGCACGGGTTCTCAAGGAAACTTAGTGAGTTCTTAAATGAAACTAGGGTTAATTGACCTAGACATAGGCTTTTAACTAAATCTTCTCAAGCTAACTAAACCAATCTTTGATGTTGCTTGTAAGGATTGCAATTCATTAGTTGAAATAGGAAATGAAAAGTAATTCTTATTTCTCTATTTATCTATTTATCTTAGAGTTATTGCTTTTCAGTCTTTATATTTCTTTAACCATTCATTTATAAATTTAATGCTTTTAGATAGCATTAATTAGACTATTAAATACTTAACTTTTGGATATGAAATACATTTTCCTCTGGGATCGATCTCTTGCTCGTTTCGTATTACTTGTGCGACCGTGCTTTGCTGAATTAGCAAAAAGGGCAACACGTTTGACCTTCAACATGAATCTCATTAATTGGTGAATCTAAATTAACTGGTTAATACATTAGAAATAAATAGTTAATCTATATCAATTTCTGGTGAATCCAAGAACCGAGAAATGAGAAGTGAAAAATAAACTAGTTAATACATTAGAAATAAATGGTTAATCTATATTAGTTTCTAGTGAATCCAATAAGCGGGAAATGAGAAGCGAGGAATTAACTGATTAATACATTAGAAATAAGTGGTTAATCTATATCAGTTTCTGATGAATCTAAGAAGTGAGAAATGAAAAATTTGAAATGAAAATATAGATACGAAAAAGTCAATAAACATACGTATAAAAGCATACGATGAATAAAAGTTGGAGTATTTAGTTATACGAAAAACGTTTTCTTAAAAGTTATAAGAAGAAAACTGAGCTATGCGAAAGTGGCACGTTGAGGGAAATAAAACTTCTTTCCCCACTTTTACTTGAAGTGAAAAGTAGCCAAATAGGTTTATTATTACTGTTAAACGACATTCTTTTATTTTATTTTATTATACAGTTGAATGGCCTCTTATTAAGGGGGTGTTTGTATCATGTTGTTTTGGGTTTCAATAGTTGTTTTGGTGCAAAAGTTGTTAGCATAAGTTTTCAACATGTTTAATAAATTTGATAAAAGTTGTTGATGGAAAAAAATTATTTGACAACAGCTTAAAATGAGAAGCTCAAATTTGACCTGTTTCACAAAAAGCTGTTAAAATTATTCTTAATAGTAATATATAAATATTATTTTGTTATCAATTAAATAATTTTTTTAATTAATCAAATATTTTTTTAATCATTTTATATTTATTTTGATAATTTGATACATATAGTGATTCTTTTTTATATCATCTAAACAAAACAGATTAGCTTAAAATCTCTTTTTAGCTAACATATCTAAATATAAAACTTTTTTCTTATAATCGATTATAACAAAAAACTTTTATACAATAATTGATCATTAAAATAATCTAATTTTTATAGATATTCTAAACACTCATTAAGACTAGTGATGCAAGGACTCGAGTCTATGTATGCTACAACCAACTCAATATGTGGCCTTATAAAAGTGACTTGATATATCAATATTTAAGGAAAATGTTTTTTGATACATAGAATATGACACTTGCTTAAGATATCATGTTATATGTGTAGTGATAGATCCAAAAAATTTCGACAATAGAAGCAAATGATAACACAAGCATTAAAAAGAAAAAAAATTAAATGAAAAATAATCAATAAAAAAATGATAAGAGATCAATTTATAATTATTCTATTTACGTTAAATAATTTTTTCATCATCTATTCTATTAAATATTTTCCTCACTATATATGTATAAGATAAAATTCTTTTAAAATAAATTTGTCTATAAAGTGAGTAAGTAAGAGTGTATCTATCATTATTACTTTATTAAATAAAAGGTGGTTACACACTTATTTACTTATGTTAAAGACAAATTCATTTTAGAAGAATAAATTTTTTCCATATGTATGAATCATTCTAGCAACTAATCATGTGATATGCATAATGTTAGATGAATTTTAACTTATCTCATTATAAATTTACTCATTTATCATAATATAGGGACAAAACTAAGAATATAAAAGAGTAGGAAAGACAAATAATTATCATAAGTAATAAAAAAAAATTCAAAACTGAGTGGAGACATGTGTTTCCACTCACTTTTAAGTGGATTCATTCCTGTACATGTGAGTGTAATTTATTGTTCTTGTATAATCTATAATCTTATTCTACAAACATCTATAATCTTTTTTTTTTCAAATTATTTTTATTTCCTTTGAGATAGTCCCTTAGCTATGATCTTTTCTTGTCTAGCCCTGCCACTGACCATATAAGTCATGTTTTCAAATAATAGAAATCAATGTTTAATTGATGCTGCTTCACCAAATCTTGTTACGTAGCCTTATTTATCAGGTGTCGCTGGCTTGCTGCCCTCTCAACTTCAATTTAGTAACCTTCACTCAAATGTACGAATCATTGTTATCAAATTGCCAACCACTGTAATGTTTACTTCAAACAAAATGTTTACCTCAAACAAAATGCTTTTTATGTTCTTTAAAAACAAAAAAGGATTTTTGTTATTCTGCGAATCATTGAGTTTTATTCCACATGCTTTGTTTATTTTATATATTATATACTAGTGAAAATCTTAAAAAAAATCTTTAATTATTATACTTTTTATATTTTGTTAATAATATATATTTTTTTTCTTATGTCATATTTTAAATATATAAATTTTTAAAACAAAATATTTTTTTATTTTAAAATATATTTGATCTTTTTGTTTATCAAGTTGTCATTTGTGGTTATACTTCTTTCAGTCCATAATATTTGTCATTTTAGAGAAAAAAATTTGTTACGTTTTATCTGTCACTTTAAAAAATAAGAAGTCATTAATTTTTTTTTTATTTTATCATTGTCTCTTAATATCTCCATTAAAATGAGAGAGCATTAGTGGGATAAAAGGGCAATTTAGTCAAATGTAATTGTACACAAACTTTAAAAGACATATATTATAAAATGAAGGGGATAATTTATTATGAATAAGATTTATATTTTAAAAGAAATACAAATAAGATTAGAAAAATTAAAAGATAGATAAGAATGTTAAAGTTCAAAAAGAAATAAACTTAAATTTAAAGAAAATACATGTGGCATTCCAATAGAGAGAGTAATAAATTAATTCACTTTCAAGGAAGAAAATTGTATTTTAAAAAAATATGTGGCATTCAAATAGGGAAAATAACATTACAAACTAAGCCACTTTCAAAAAAGAGTACTTAAAATTATAATATTGGATGAATTATTTATCATAGGTGCCAAAGATTTACCGATTACTACAAATTGTCATGCTATTGAACCACGAGATAGGAGCAAAACAGGTATGTTGGATCATTTATATGTGTTTGCTTTTTTTTAATATATAATATTTAGTTCATTTGTTTATTATTTTTTTGTTATTTCTGGTTGATAGCATGGGAGAAGAAAAGCTTATATAATTTGTTGAGTCAAGATTTTAGAGAATATACAATTATTCAAATGAAATTCTACTCAAGAGCAATAGCACAATTACAGAGGAATAGATTATAAATTTACAGGAATATCTATATTTTTTTGGTACAACAGGGATATACAAATTTACATGAGTAGATTACTCAATATGAATACACAATTTTACATGCTTCATATTTAATTAACTTGCTCAAAATACTTTGTAATAGATTATAAAAATTAATTATGTGCTATCTTTCTCATGACTTTATAATTTTATCTATAGTATAGATTACTTTTAAATTTGTAAAATTATTTTAGGTGTTTTTTTTTATTATCCATTAAGATGGTTCCAAATGATTTTCCAATTTCATAATGTACATGAATCAGAAGATTCAAAACTAAAAAGTTAAACATACACTATTCACCATGCGCACATTTTATAAATTATATACTAATCTATATTAAAAATATTAACGCAATTATGTATATATCTCAATATAAATAATATTATTTTAATGTTAAAAATATTATTTTTATCATATTTACGTATATAATATTTTTTTAAATAAAAATAATTAATTTACAATAACATAATCCAATGAGAAGATATAAATGAGTACATTCACAATAAATTGCTACCAATATTTGGTGGGAAAAAAATTATTATACATTTTTTTTGGAATTGTATATATTATTGACAATTTTTTTAAGAATATTAAATTTAATAAAATAAATATAATAAATAATATTAAAAAATATATGCACATATAAAATTATCAGTACTGTATTCGGTGAAATAGCATTTATCGAACTTTCATGCACTGTGTGGCTTGAATAAGGCCACGTGACGAGTCCGTAATAGTGTAGATAGACCCAATCTGTCGCATCACTATTCCTTTATAAAAAAAACAAACGTGCATTAAAGTGCTGGCCAAACACGGCTGCTAATAAGATGGACCGGTGAGTTTAGGTCCATGGTTTAGTAATTATAGGCTATTGGATTAGTATAAAGGAGACTTCTATCATGAATTTAAAACGTACGAGTTTATGGATGAATTATTTTTTTTAATTTATTAGTATTTATATATAAATTTAAGTGTATAAAAAATTTATTAATTAAATTTTATAAAAAAATTTATATATAATTATTTATAAAAAAGTAATTTAACTAAATTTTTGTATAAATATAAGTATTATTAATTAAAATCTATAAATATCTAATTTTTTAATCTCAATTATTGACTTATTTTAATAATAAATTAATGATAAAAAAAATCATGATTCATTCATCAACCACCTTTGAAGTGATCCATGTTAGATTTTTCTTAGTATAGAAATAGATGAATGATGTACATTGATTACTTGCTTATTAGGTAGCAAATCAATCCAAATTTGCCTCCACTTCTTGCAACCCACATATCTGCCCACTAAGGATCATGTCAAAGCCACTGGGAGCCGTCGTCCCTCACTAGAATAGATGACCCACCATCGTGCCTCACCAAAATCACCCCATCGTTCCTCTATCGCGCACTAATGTTGATGTTGTGCCGAGCGACTGTGACCCCAACCATAGCCACAAATCTCTACTATCCACCAGTTGTGAGCCATGAACGCTGCCCAGATCTGCATCCCACAAGAATCAAAATTATTCATGTCAAAGGAACTAGGAAATCAGGCAACGACGTCTTTAGGCGATGCCGGCAGGAACAATTTTGGGTTGGGTGGAGAAGACACTTACACGACAGAGACAATGAGGATCCATCTGAAGTACTTTTTTTTTTTTAATTTAAAACAAACTTGTGATAGCATGTCGAAAACCTGCACCATGGATGATGCCAAATATAAGGGGACCACCATTAAAGCCACCCTAAACAGGTACTAAAATAATGGACACTAAATTTGTAAGTCACAACAAATGATGGAGATGACTCATGTTAATGATATTGGGTTTAGGATGCTAGGTAAAGAAGTCAAAATATAAAGTTTTAAATGAAAAAGTAATTTTTTTTCTAATGTATTAAATGATTTGTTTTTATTTAAAGCTTTTCCAATTTTTAATGTATTGAATACTTTGTTTTCATCTAAAATTTCATATTTTGACTTCCTTAACATTAGTTAACAAAATCCTTTATTTAAAACATATTACTTTTGCTTCCTTATCCTAAACTTTTTATTAACGTGTGTCTTAAGAGTACATGTTAAAAAATAAAAAATAAAAATTATTAAATGAAAAGTATAAGTATTTAATATTTTAAAAATCTAAAAGTATTTAAAATTTTCTTTTTAAGTAATTAATGTAGAATAATAAATGCATATTTTATTCATTAATATATAATTGTTAGATAAAATAAAATAGTAAAAACTACTTATCCATCTAAAAATAAAAAAAAAAATATCACATTATTCTAACAACAAAATTCTAACAAATATTATTTCCCTCTAGTATTTTTCTGATTGAAGAGATTCATGTGCACATTGGAGATATCATTATCGTTGACACCAACCTACTCATTTTCCTTTCACTTAATGAAATGCATTGCATTAAAGTTGATATGCATTGCTCATATATATATAAGGTTCATATGCATTGCATTAATATAGGAAAGAGGAAATTATCACGTTCTTTTTCTTTCTGTATTTTACATTAATTGACTAGATTCACTGGAACTCACATGAAGTTATCAAGATATTTATTAGAGTTAGACTGCGTACAATTGCATATAATGCTGATAGTTTAACTAACTTTTCCCTTAAACTTTCCTTTAAATTTTTTTATTCAATATATGAAGTCATATGATTAAATGATAATAGAAATTAACTAGGAGGTGTTGTTTAGTTAATTAGTTGGCAATCTAAGTTCCATGTAAATTACATTAACAAAGAGTTAATTAAACTCTAATTAAAATGTAAAAATTTCTATAAAAAATTTTATTTCTTTAAAATCTTAATTTATTCTTTTTTGAAGTTCCTCGCCAATGATCACATTTCACCTGTTCCTTTCCCTGTACGTTGCCTTCTTTCCCTGGCACGCACGCCTATAAATAGAGATGCACACCTGAGCTCTTCTCAAAAACAGGCCTCTGCTTTCTTTATTTAGCAGGCAAATTAGCTAGGGGGAAAAATGAACGACTTTGAGGAAGATAATGTTTCAATGCCAGTGAGTCCTATGGCGCATTACTTCAACAGCTCTGTGTTAAACGTATTCGTTCTTGGTGTTCTGGAATCTGAGATTCCAATAGATGACTCAAGAGTAGTGCCACTGCTTAGAGAAGTGTTCCTTCCCCTCAACAAACGCTTCTCTTCTATCATGGTAAAGTCTAAATAGAAGCCTAGTAAATTTTTTAGCGAAATCTTATTTTGGTTCCTCATAGCTTCACCAGAAGGAAATGCTCCTTGCTCCTACGCCCCGTAAATGAATTGGCACTTTGGCTTTGCAAAGTTTCATTTCTTCGTAGTCATTAGGCACTTTCCGCAATCTCTAACAGATTTGCGTTTGTGGTTGCTGCTGTTATAGTACAGTTTCTCTTAATTTTCTCTTTGTTTTCTCTTTATAATAATAATGTGTGGTCAGAATTAGAAACTTCAGTTATAGACCAAATTAATGGTGGAAATGAAAAATCTTGAATGGTTGGTTGCCGTTTCGTATCATTCTTTGCTGAATTCAAATATAAAGCTTAAACATTATTTGGAAAAAGATTCAAAACATTCTTGGTATTAGATACATAATTAGTGAGAGAAGTTTTTATTGTGAAATAGTAAAATACGTAAATTTTAATCATATAATTATATATGAATGATTAAAATTAAAAGTTATTAAAAAATTATTTATACTTAAAAAATCACATACATTTATATTTTAATATTGATTATTCATATAAGATTTAATTATCAAAATTTATTATTCTCACATTCTATAATAAATATTTATTTCATCGATATATCTCTTAATATAGATACAAGGAAAAGTTGTGAATAATTAGAACCATTCAGTTAATTTGGCAAAATTTACGTGGTGGGAGTCTTAGCTAAAAATGCTAAACTAATTAGTATTATTATTTAGATTAAATTAAAGTTTTGGTACCTATTTTTTTAAATTTTTTTAAATTTAGATCCTATAACTTGTTTTTTTTTTAAATCAATCATTATATTTTTAGTTGTTTTCAAAATAATTCATATCATCAACTTCCGTTATAATAATGTTATAATACCATAAGTTAATTAACTTAATAAGTGTTTTTTTTTCATTATATGCTCTTTTATATTATTCTTTATATGTAAAACATCCAGTAGATAGTGTTCCTATAAGTGTTTATTTAAGTGTTCTTTTATTCAGTATGTAGTCTTTTAATTTTTTTATGTATAAAATGTCTAATATAAATTAAATTAACGGTATTATAATAAATATTGATAGTAAGAATTATTTTAAAAATATTTGTAAGTATACAAACTGATTTAAAAAGAAAAAAATATAAAGACTAAATTAAAAATGTATGTAAGTATAATGACTAAAATTTTAATTTAATTAACCTATTGTCTATTAGTTTGCACTTTGTACACTTGATACATTTTGTCTATCCAATAAATCCAATGATTTTTCACAAATTTCACAGTTGCCCCAAAGAAACATCCTTTCAATTTAGGGCTACGTTACCTTCTTACTTTATGATTTTTTTTTTTTTTTGGGTTTGGGGTAATAATGCATCTCAAATGTTTCATAATCTCAAATTCTCATTTTTGTTTTATTTTTTCTTCCGACACATTTGTAGTTTGGCTTAAATACAAATACATCCATATGAAATTGGGAAGATATTTTAATTTTTTTGTTACTGGTTCTTCCAAGTATGATAGTATTATGAATTTAATGTATTATACATGGAGTGAATTTGAACAGATTGTGGACAACAAAGGACAGAAACATTGGAAGCAAGTTTATGTGAGTATCAAGGAACACATAAAGATTCCCACATTTCCAACCAAAAACACTCCACTCAAATTATATGACGAGTCTTTTGACGAATATATGACAAAAATAGCTATGGAACAGTTGCCACAAGATAAACCGCTATGGGAAATGCATATAATTAAGTATCCAACAAGCAGTGCTGCCGGTACTTTTATATTTAAGCTTCACCATGCACTTGGAGATGGCTACACTCTCATGGCAACTCTGCTTTCATGCGTACAAAATGCGGACAACCCTTCTATTCCAATAAAATTTCCTTCAAGCCGAAGATCGGTGGAATCCGAAATCATTAACAAAACCATGCTTAAGAGATTACATCAAACTGTCTCTATGGTATATAAGAGTGCACTTGATTTTGGGTGGAGTATATTAAAAGGTAGCTTGATGGCAGACGACCGAACACCAATAAGGTCAGGACATGAAGATGTGGGGTTTCGACCTATTGCTGTCTCAAATGTCTCTCTATCTCGGGATAGCCTCAAAGAAGTACAAAATAAGTTGAAAGTGGTACGTACGTTCAGTGTGTGTTTTTTATGCTGCATTTGAATCCCACTTGAATGATTGTTTACACTAGAAGAATGGTGATATGTGTTAAGAGTCTCACATTACCTGTTTTAATCTTCCGAGTGCGGTTTATATATCTGTTGGGTCACTCCACTTAATGTCAATTGGTTTTAAGTTAGAATTTAACATGGTATCAGAGTTAAGATCCCATCTTCTTGTATCGCCTATTCCGCTAAACTCGTCTGTTCCGTCCAGGCATCTGTGAAGGGGAGTGTTAAGAGTCCTACATCGTCTGACTCAATTTTCCTAGTGCGGTTTATATGTCTGTTGGGTCACTCCTCTTAATGCCAATTGGTTTTAGGTTGGAATCTAACATGGTATCAGAGCCTGTGTCACCTATTCCGCTAGGCTTCGTCCAGGCATCTGTGGAGGGAGGTGTTAAGAGTCTCACATCGCCTGTCTCAATTTTTTAGGTGCAGTTTATATATCTATTGTGTCACTCCTCTTAATGCCAATTAGTTTTAGGTTGGAATCTAACATAGTATCAGAACCAAGATCTCATCTTTCTGTGTCGCCTATTCTGCTAGGCTCGTCTGTTCCATCCAGGCATCTGTGGAGGGGAGTGTTAAGTCTCACATCGTCTGTCTCAATTTTTTGAGTGCGATTTATATATCTGTTGGGTCACTCCACTTAATGTCAATTAGTTTTAGGTTGGAATCTGACAACATGCTTTTCTACAATCCTTTTCTTAAGCATTAACAAGAAGATGACCAATAAATTTCATTCCCTTTTCACATTTCCCGCCTCTTTATGTCAATTAGGGAACTAGAGAAGATAGAAGGTTAGGTATAATTATCTATATTGTATAATTTAATAATATGTGATTAATTTCTATTGAATTCTTTTGTAAAATACCATAAAGTAATTATGTAATTGATAAAAGTTAAAAGTATAATAAACTTAAATATTTATTATATATAATATATAATTATAACATCATTCAATTCAACCAATCGATCTAATTAATTGAACTTGAATAATAAATTTTACCAACTTAGTCTCTTATCTGACTTTAACAACATTGATTTATCTAATCAGATTGTTCAGGGTTGCAAGTTGTTCGAAGTTAATGCAAATAGGAGTAGGACCCATCAACATTTAGTTTGATTACATTATATATTAAAATTTTGTTTTTTTATAATGCTATTTTTTATATTTCAAATAATTATTTTTTTGATTTATTTTAATATATTACTTATTTATTTGATTAGAATAAATAATTATATAATTATTTAATATATATTATTTTATTAGATTCCAATTCAATTACAATTAAATTATTAAACTTTAAATCAATTCTTCGATCAATTTAATAACTAATTTAATTTTTACAATTTTGAGTAATTGTGAATACTTAATTTTATTTGAATCATTTAAAAATATACAAAAAATTCAAAAAATGTTTTTAAAAAAAATACATTAACATAAAACAAATCTAATTTTCACATTGCCCATTGTTGAACTTAGCTTAATACAAATTAAGTTGTTTTCAAAAAAATGAAAATTAAAAAGAATTTATTTTTCTCTCTCTTAATGATTGCAATTTTGAGTGCAATCAGGATTCTGATCTCCTACAACTTTGAACAAACTCTATGAGATCTCAGACAAAAAAAAAGTTTCATTATGCAATAAGGCAAATTCTAATATATACCCTCTTTCGGAGGGTGTATGATACACTTTGATAATCTTAACCATAAATTATATTAAAAAACCCATCAACAACTAGGATCAACGACCTGTAACAGGCCACACCTATTCATCATCGACAACCGGCCTCTACCGTCGGCAACTGGGTCCACCACCGGCGACCTGCCGGCCACCACCTCCTGCCGGCCACAACCTCTGGCCGGTCATCACTTCCGACCAATCGCCACCTCCGGCCAACACTATCTCTAGTCGGCCACCTTCCACAGCAGCGGCTGGTGGCAAGCTTGTGTAAAAAAAAAAAAACCTAAAACAACAGAAAAACCTGATATTACAAATAAAGTCAAAGGTGTATGATACACCCAAATCTAATAGAGTGCACCATAACATTAGCCCAACAATAAAATAAAAGACGTAAACATATTTAATAAATATAGATCATTGGATAAGAACTACACCATGCTACAATTTTTTTTTTAAAACTCTAAAGTATCCCAATCCATGCAAGAAAGGTCTGCTATCCCTAGGATCAGATCCTTTGCAGTTTAAAAAAAAAACAGCAGAAGACTCTTAAAAGTAATTTTTTTATGAAGAAATATTAGAAAATATTGGTAGAGATGGAACACAGGAAGAGTCGCCAGGGGAGGTAATGTGTGTACCAGTAAATTTGAAGATACGTGAAAAGTATTAAGGTGACTTATGTACTCTTATATAGCAATAAAGACTTGAATATTTGTTTTTCTGAAGGTGATGATATTGTGAAATTAAGGACAAAGGGCATTTGTAATATATATTTATATTATTGTTGTGTGAAATTTTACGTGAAATTGAAGTTTGGACTCAGATATTTTGAAAGATATATTGAGAGTGATGATTGATTATTAATTGATTGACTTGCAAATTCATAAACATATGCCTATATATATTTGTTGAGCTATCTTAAGAAAAATTATACTTATACATTTTTAAGAAACACATCATCTCACATTTGGGTATATGATAGAATCCTAGTACAGGTGTGTAGTTAATAAAGTAGGATCAATTGTAATTATATGATAAAAACTATATAGATATAAGGTGATGTGAGTGTAAATATGTATAAATAGTTATGCTCCTATATCTTAAACTTCTTGTGTGATTTTATAATTAATTTATTATTATATTACGTTTGTGTGGATGTGTTTATGTAAAAATAAGGATCACAAGCACATCGGATAATGATCCTAACATAAGAAGATCATGTTATGAGAAAAAAAGACACAAATTTTGTTATAGTAAAACATACTATTATTTATGTAGGATCTATCAACCATGCTTTTGTATCTTTCTCTCTTATAACATACCCTCTCATGTTAATAAGTAATATGAGAGAATTCTTATCCCAAGCACATCACACACTTGGGAATTATTCTGGTAGCTTTACATATATTTTTTTAATGATATTGATATTTAAGATAAATTATTAAATATTTATTAGTTATTAATTATATTTAATAAATTTTTAAATATTTATTATAAGAAACATTTTGAAAAGATGACAAATGGAAAGAGAGGTATGATTTACAGGCTAAGGGAAATGAAAAAGAGTACCACTATTTCGTTCGAAAATGGTTTTTACAAAAATTCCATGAAGGATGACAATGCACTGGCGGATGGGATGCTGTTATTAAGGGATGGGATGTTGTATCACTTTCGGATAAACTTCCAAAACAATCAATGGCTGATAACATTCGTAAATGTTCTCATTCTTCCGATATTTCATGCATTAAATGTGCGCTTTTTTCTTTAACAAATGCTAAATGCCACGACAAATCTCTTTCATGAAATCATCTACGAATGTTATCAGCCATTGATTGCTTTGGAAGTTTATCCTCAAGTGATACAACATTCTATCCCTTAATAACACTATCACATCCGCAAGTGTATTCTCATCATTTGTGTAATTTCATAATAACCATTTTCGTAGAAAATAGTGGTACTTTTTCTCTTTTTATCAATCAAATGATGCGCATTTGACAATTTATATAGGCTTAGGATTTCATCAAATAACATTTCTAATATTGGAATGAAGAGGATAAACTGATGCATTCTACATAGATTATGTCATGCGAAGGGACACCATTGTCAAGATTATCTTACCATAAATGTTAATATTAATTTTAATATTAATAATATAGACTTGACGACACGGAAGTCAGGTTCCGAAAGGTCGATTATTTTATGTAAACTTGATTTATTTTGTTATTTAGATTTGATTATATATAGCATTAGATTGTGAACGCAATGAATGTTGGATATATCTCGGATTGAAATCCATGAAAACTGTAAGGTTTAAAAGTTTAAACTGAAAAGGCTTACATGCATATACAGCGCAGACTGAGTTATTCTACTGATTTATATATATATATATATATATATATATTGTCTATTAAGGTGACTTGTGTACTCCTATATAGCAATAAAGACTTGAATATTTGTTTTTCGAACTACTGAATTTTATTGAATGACTTCTTCTTTTTTTGCAAGAATGGGGCTAACGCCCAAACACATCAAAACTGCACTAAAAAGGGCAACATGCTGGGTATGGACACCCAGCATCATCAACTTGAAGAAAGTGATTGAGCCCATATCATGGAACAGCCCACTTTTTGAAGTAGTTGTTATATACTCCGAGAATACTGCACCCATCTCGATAAAAACATAACACGCAAATTGCATAACCGTATATGCTGTTTGATTAAATTTAAAAATATTATTTAATAAATCTTATATCAAATCTTATCCATTGAGAACATTACTTTTAGAGTACCTTAGAATTTTTTGTGGCTCAGTTTACCTAGAACTTCTTGTATAGATTAAACTAATTACATATTGACACATACATTTTACACCAAATAATCTCATGAAAGTGGCAAACTAATTTACTTTTAAAATAATAATGTATTAATTTATTATAATTTACTTAGTTTACACAATTTGTGTATATAAGTAGATGCAAGAATTTATTATGGATGAAACGAACTTATCACTCAAATTTCACTGGGAAAAAGTTTCACGTTTTATTGGCTGTAGCTGCTTGATCATATTTCATAACTCATTAATAACCGTAAACCCCCCCCCCCCCCCCCCCCCAAAAAAAAAGAGAAAAAAAAATATTGTAAAACTTCCCGTACGTTTTACACAGGTCAATTCAAGTCAACTCCATTATGTTTCAGACTTCAGTGTGATGTTTCACACTTCCACTTTTCTTTGGTAAACGGTAAACGCACTAACACGGGTATAGAATTATGATTGATAAATAAGGAAGCTTATTTAGAATGCATAAGCAACAGTACAAAAAATTAGAAAAGCTTGCAACAAAATGAGTAACATAGAGAAGGAGTCACTCTTGTTCCATTTTGACATACTTGTTCTTCTCTTTATGTCATTCCAATTCCAAGTGCTAATATGCTATGAATCTGATAGAATATTCCGAAATCAGACTTCGTCAGGTCACCAAACCTTATCTTCCCAAGGAGGAGTATTTGAAATGGGTTTGTTTTCACCAGGTAACTCTGGTAACTATTACTTGGGCATATGGTACAAAAACCTTCCATTGCCAGGGTTTGTTTAAAAATATTATTTAATAAATCTTAAATCAAATCTTATCCATTGAGAACATTACTTTTAGAGTACCTTGGAATTTTTTGTGGCTCAGTTTACCTAGAACTTCTTGTATAGATTAAACTAATTACATATTGACACATACATTTTACACCAAATAATCTCATGAATGTGGCAAACTAATTTACTTTTAAAATAATAATGTATTAATTTATTATAATTTACTTAGTTTACACAATTTGTGTATATAAGTAGATGCAAGAATTTATTATGGATGAAACGAACTTATCACTCAAATTTCACTGGGAAAAAGTTTCACGTTTTATTGGCTGTAGCTGCTTGATCATATTTCATAACTCATTAATAACCGTAAACCCAACCCCCCCCCCACCAAAAAAAAGAGAAAAAAAATATTGTAAAACTTCCCGTACGTTTTACACAGGTCAATTCAAGTCAACTCCATTATGTTTCAGACTTCAGTGCGATGTTTCACACTTCCACTTTTCTTTGGTAAACGGTAAACGCACTAACACGGGTATAGAATTATGATTGATAAATAAGGAAGCTTATTTAGAATGCATAAGCAAAAGTACAAAAAATTAGAAAAGCTTGCAACAAAATGAGTAACATAGAGAAGGAGTCACTCTTGTTCCATTTTGACATACTTGTTCTTCTCTTTATGTCATTCCAATTCCAAGTGCTAATATGCTATGAATCTGATAGAATATTCCGAAATCAGACTTCGTCAGGTCACCAAACCTTATCTTCCCAAGGAGGAGTATTTGAAATGGGTTTGTTTTCACCAGGTAACTCTGGTAACTATTACTTGGGCATATGGTACAAAAACCTTCCATTGCCAGGGTTTGTTTAAAAATATTATTTAATAAATCTTAAATCAAATCTTATCCATTGAGAACATTACTTTTAGAGTACCTTGAATTTTTTGTGGCTCAGTTTACCTAGAACTTCTTGTATAGATTAAACTAATTACATATTGACACATACATTTTACACCAAATAATCTCATGAATGTGGCAAACTAATTTACTTTTAAAATAATAATGTATTAATTTATTATAATTTACTTAGTTTACACAATTTGTGTATATAAGTAGATGCAAGAATTTATTATGGATGAAACGAACTTATCACTCAAATTTCACTGGGAAAAAGTTTCACGTTTTATTGGCTGTAGCTGCTTGATCATATTTCATAACTCATTAATAACCGTAAACCCCCCCCCCCCCAAAAAAAAAAAGAGAAAAAAATATTGTAAAACTTCCCGTACGTTTTACACAGGTCAATTCAAGTCAACTCCATTATGTTTCAGACTTCAGTGCGATGTTTCACACTTCCACTTTTCTTTGGTAAACGGTAAACGCACTAACACGGGTATAGAATTATGATTGATAAATAAGGAAGCTTATTTAGAATGCATAAGCAAAAGTACAAAAAATTAGAAAAGCTTGCAACAAAATGAGTAACATAGAGAAGGAGTCACTCTTGTTCCATTTTGACATACTTGTTCTTCTCTTTATGTCATTCCAATTCCAAGTGCTAATATGCTATGAATCTGATAGAATATTCCGAAATCAGACTTTATCAGGTCACCAAACCTTATCTTCCCAAGGAGGAGTATTTGAAATGGGTTTGTTTTCACCAGGTAACTCTGGTAACTATTACTTGGGCATATGGTACAAAAACCTTCCATTGCCAGAAAAAACAGTGGTTTGGGTAGCCAACAGGGACCACCCTGTCTCTGACCCATACTGTTCATTCTTGGAGTTTGCCCATGATGGCTACTTGGTCCTTAACTCTTCAGATGGACTAGTTTGGTCCACAAACTTGAACAGCACCTCGCCTCTTCCATTTGGTATACTTGGAGACGATGGAAATTTCATTGTATACTTTTCTTTCAACGTGCTATGGCAGAGTTTCGATCATCCAAGTGATACTTGGCTGCCAACAGCCCAGTTTAGATATGGTAGCAAGCTCATGTCCTGGAAAGATAAAAATAACCCAGCACCAGGGCTCTCCTATGCTGAGGTAGATATTCCAGCTGAGGTGTTGCTAAGGAATGGGCCTACAACCACTTGGATTGATGCCAATGAATTTGAAAGCAAACACACTACAATGCAATACAATACAGTGAATTCCTCTGATGGTTTCTTTGAGTATTTAGTGATCGACCCATCTGATCTCATTAGATATGTGCTGGATGGAACTGGGCAGCTCAAGCAATTTGTATGGTGGCATGATTTTCAAAGATGGAATTTGATTTGGATGCAACCACCACAAAAATGTGATTCTGCATGTGGGGATTTTAGTATATGTGATAACAAAAGTCTGCCTACTTGTCATTGCATAAAAGGATTCAAACCCAAAATACAAGAGTATTGGAATCTGGGGGTTTATAGTCATGGGTGTGTTAGGGATGCTCTTATACAATGTGATAACAGCCAAGACACGTTTTTTGTTTTACCCAATACACGCTATCCACAAAACCCAGAATCTGTAGCAGTGGAGAGTTCTGGTGAGTGCCACTTGGAATGCTTAGTGGACTGTTATTGTTTTGCTTATGCATATGATAACAAATGCTTCATGTGGAAGGACTCATTGGGAATCTTGAGAGAAGTCTCATCTGACGAGGAGATTGGAGGAGATTTGTATGTCCGAGTTGCAGCACCAGAGAAGAAGAAAAGGGGAAATAAGTGGCCTTTGAATTGGATTCTATTAGCACTAGTAGCAGGCACTGCTTGTCTCTTTGGTATTATTATTGTGCTGGAAACTGCAAGGGGGAAAGTGCCTAGTGGTAGTGGTTCTTTTGAGGCAACAGGCCATACATTAATGCATTTCAAGCACCAAGTCTTGCGAAAGGCAACAAAAAATTTCACAAAGAAACTTGGGCAGGGTGGTTTTGGCACTGTTTATAAAGGGAAATTCCCCGATTCAACTTTGATTGCAGTAAAGGAACTTAGTGGTCTAATGCAGGGAGAGAAGCAATTTAGAGCAGAAATGAGCACAATTGGAGTAATTCAGCACAAAAATCTTGTTCAGATACATGGTTATTGTGTAGAAGATTCAAAAAAGTTCATAGTCTATGAATATATACCAAATGGTTCTCTAGAATCTCATCTTTTCCACAGGGATTTTAATATCTTGGATTGGGAAAAACGGTATAATATTGCTCTTGGTACAGCCAAAGCATTGGCTTACCTACACGAGGAGTGTAGAGACTGCATCATACACTGTGACATCAAGCCAGAGAACATTTTGTTGGACGCTGAGTATAACCCAAAAGTTGCTGATTTTGGCCTTGCAAAGATTCTAAGCCGAAACTTCAGCCGGGTACTTACCACCATGAGGGGAACCAGAGGCTATCTGGCACCAGAATGGTTTTCAGGTGAAGCTGTCACGGCAAAGGTTGATGTATACAGCTTTGGGCAGGTACTTTTTGAGATCATTTCTGGCCGAAGAAACATGGACCTGTTAAGTAATGAATTAAGTAACTATTTTCCAGCACTGGTTTTCAACACATTGAAAAATGGAGCAGAAGTTCTGATGCTGGTTGATTCCAAGTTAGATGGTAAAGTCAATTTGGAAGAGCTAACTAGGGCTTGCAAGGCTGCGTGTTGGTGCACTCAAGATAATGAGAAAAATAGACCAACCATGAGACAGGTGGTTCAAATTTTGCAAGGAATTTTAGATGTGGGTGTCCCTCCAATGCCAAGGTTTTTCCAATCCCTTGCAGAAACTTCCGCAAAAGAAAATGAAATCAAGGGAAGTGAGGCTGACATTACATCGAGTTCACAATCAACAAGTTTCACCTTTCAAACACTTGTGAGTATTTTCAACTATCATTTATTCAACAGCAATTATTTTTTGAAATAAAAAAAAATAAAAGAGAAAAGCAAGTGTAAACTATAGAGAACCTATGAGTCTTTTAGATGACTGCTCATACTTCCATGGCAGAGTTTGATGATGTCTTGGATCAAATGCATAGTCGTCAAGAAGGAAACTTCTCCTGTTTTTTAATTTTACTCACATAATTCATATTAAATGCTAAAATGTTCTTTATACTTGCAGCCTCTTCAGCATAAGCCGCATTATACTGAAGAACATATATGGGAATGCATGAGCAAAAGCCAACGTATTTCCAGCAGCATGAAGATTATCAAGTAGAGCCAGTTGGTTTTAACTAGGGTACCAAGACTCATACCACTTCTATGCACACCATTCAACCAAAGATCACATCACACCTCCTAAGGCAAAAGCTATTCAAATTCTGATTTGAGTTGTAGACTATGCATTTGTTGTTCTATTATTTTGACAGAACATACTACAGTGATATTAAAGAATACCTCTCCAGTGATATATATATATAAAGTTGTCAAACTTGAGAGTTTAAGTAAAATTCTGGAGTCTCTCTAAACTCATAAGAGTTAACCTAATACCAAAATAATATTTAAAAAATGGTTTTTCCAAAGAGTACCTTAAGAGCATTTGTTAAGGATTCAAAACAGAAAATCTTTTATGAAAAGTAGAGTATTCAATACATTGAAAATTAAAAAAACTCTATTTTTCATGCAAAACTTATTATTTTGGATTCCTTAAGGACACTCTTTAGAAAATCTCTTGAAAAAATATATCATAGTACCAAAACATAATTCCATAGCATATCCATATTCAATATTCAACATTCCAACTCCAAAATAAAACAAACAAAAGTGACAAAGTATGATACTACAAGAGAACATAAATTCGAAATTAACATAAGCCAGAACAGAACAACAACAATTCACAAGCTAGAGGTTCCAGAAACAGAGAAGATCAAAAAACAGAACCAAGGAAAGCTGAAAATAGAGAATCAAATGGAAAATCACATTTACAGTACCAATGCCTGAAACAGAGAATCACAAGTTCACAAACCCCAAATCGCAAGTTAGAAACTGACCTTGAGTTCGCAGCAACAGACTTCCATCGAAGAAGATGAAGCAAGGCCTGAGGCCTGAGGGTGTTCGATTAGAGCCCTAGGAGAGGAGAGAATGTTGTGTTTTGAGGTCGCAGGTTTTCTATCTTGATTCTCCTGCCTTGTGCAAGTGCCAAATCCAAATGATCGCATAGTGTGTTTGGATTCAAACTATATGTATCGACATCATTTTGGAGAGAAGTGAATTTGTAGAAAAGATTTGAAAATCTATTTGATTTTAGAATAATTGGTGTTGTTTATAGCAATGTTTTTAAAATCGGGTGATGGGTGATGGATCGATTTGTTCACTCCCTTAAATTTGTGATTAAATGATAATTAAATTAGATATTATTTGAACAAAATATATGGTCGATTCGATTTATAGTTCAATTAATTCAATTGTACATTTTAATTTAATTTTTAAAACATTAGTTTTAGGGTATTAATTACTAAAACTTTGATAGAGAAATAAAAATTAATTTTACATGTATAATTATTAAAGAGAATATAAATTTAAGACATATTTAGATTAGATTATTTTTAAAAAATAATTGCTTATTTTTTAAAAAAAATTACACTGAATTTTTTATTATAAATTATTTTAAATATAAAATAAGTTAATTTAAATTCATACATAATTTGTTTTTGGGCATGTTTGGATATTTAATAATTGGTTTTAGGATAAGTTAATTAATGCCACTTTTGGCAGTTAGTTTGATTTTTGGAAAATCAATATTTCCTTCCATTTTTTGAGATGACAAGAGTTATATCTTTATTTTTTCTAAATTACCCTTATTACAAATACACTAATTTTAAAATATGATGTTAATGTAGTAAAATCATAATTATAATTATAATAAAAGAGATGATTCCATCTCATATCCTCCAAATTAGAGAAAAAGAAAATTAATGGTTTGTGGTGGGATGGGATGAAATCCATTCCACCCACTTTCATCTCACTCCACCATTTTTTAATATAACCAAACAATAGAATATATCTTCATTTCATCTCATTTTATTCTATTTCACTTAATCCTACCAATCCAAACATAGCCTTAAGCTTTAGGGTGTTAATTAAAGTCACTTTTGATAGTTAGTTGACTATTTGGAAAATCAATATTTCCTTGTTTTATGATTTGTCGAATTTAGGGTGGAAGAGAAAACTTCTTGTTTCCTTATTTTATTTAATGAAGAATTTGTGGTGAAGATGAAGAAGTTCTCTTCTATAAATTGAGATCTCTTTTAACTTATACTTTAATGCATTCAAAGAGGGTTTTTTTGTCCGTGTTTTTTTTAATTTATTTAGAGAAATATATATTCTCTTATTTAAAGAGAACGTATCATTGCTCTTTTCTTGTATTTAGAGAAAAATTGTAATATTTTCTTTACAATAAAATCTTGTATTATTATCCATGTGTTTCTCCTTACCAAAGGGTTTTTCGCTATTAGAAGTAGAAATATGCTTTTTGTATTTCTAAATGTGTGGAGTACAAAGATCTTTATATATATATTTATAGGCTTAGGACTATACATGAGGTAAGGCAAAACACATTATTCATATTTTACACAAGTTACACATGTTACACACATTTTATACATGTTGCACATGTTATACATTTTACACATTAACATCCCCCATCAAACTCAAGTGAGTGCAGAGAGAACTAATTTGAGTTTGAAAATTAGAGTATGGAAACAACTAAGATGATGGACTTTGGTGAACAGATCGGCTAGCTGATCAAGGGTTCTAATGAAATTTAGACAAATAGTTCCACGAAGGATGTGTTGACGAATAAATTGACAATAAATTTCAATGTGCTTAGTGCGCTCATGAAATACATCATTGTAGACAATTTGAATAGCACTTTTGTTGTCACAATAAAGAGTAGAGGGGGATTGTTGAGAGATACCCAAATCTTCAAAAAGCCATCGAATCCAAAGTATCTTAGAGGTAGTATCAGCTAAGGCGTGATACTTGGCTCCAGTACTTGAGCGAGCAGTGAAAGCTTGCTTCTTGCTGTGCTAAGTGATGATAGAATTACTAAGGAAGATACAATACTCAGTAGTAGAGTGACGATTAGTGGGATCACCACCCCAATCAACGTCTGAATAAGCCCGTAAAACTAGAGGGGAGTCAACAGAGAAATGGAAACCATGAAAGAGTGCCCCCTTGACATATCTGATAATTTGAAGAATAATAGCATAGTGTGTGGAACGAAGTGCAACCATAAATAGGCTTACCAAATGAACAACATAATAGATGTTAGGTCGAGTGACTGTAAGATAGATCAAGCTCCCAACTACCTAACGATAAAAGGTCAGATTAGTGAGTAAGGTGTCATCTTGTGGAGTAAATCGAACATTGGGTTCAAGAGGAGAGTGCTCAGTTTTGCTGTTTGTAAGGCCAGCCCGAGAAATGAGATCAGAAACATATTTAGCCTGAGATAGAAACAATCCATCACTAGAGGACAGTACCTCAAGTCCCAAGAAATAATTGAGAGGTCTACGATCTTTTATCTCAAAATTTTGACTCAAGAACTATTTAAGCTCAACAATACTAGTAGTATCATCACCAATTATAATCATATCATCAACATAGAGAAGTAACAAGATAGTACCTCAATCAGTTTTACAAATAAAAAAGGCAGAATCATGAGCACTGGAGGAAAATCCAAATTGATTGATAGTGTTATGAAACTTGGCAAACTAAGCTTAGGGTGCTTGTTTGAAGCCATATAAAGCTTTTCGAATATGGCAAACCTTGTTTAGTGGACAAGTGTAACCAGGGGGTAGGCACATATAGACTTCTTCTTCCAAGTCACTATTGAGGAAGGCATTTTTCATGTCAATCTGATTAATGAGTCATTTCTAAGTAGTTACAATAGCAAAGAAAATGTGAACTGAGGTTATGTGAGCAACAGGGGCAAAAGTATCATTATAATCAATGTCATATTATTGAGTAAATTCCTTAGCAATCAAACAAGTTTTATAGTGTTCAGTAGAGTCATTTGAATGAATCTTGATCTTGAACACTCATTTACATCCTACAAGAAACTTATCAGAAGAAGGACCAACAAGGTCCTAAGTTTTGGTGTTTTTCAAAGCATGTAATTCTTCTTGCATAGCTTGCTGCCAATGGGGATCTGTGGAAGCTTCTTGATATAATTGAAAAGCAACAATAATCATGAAAATAAGTAGGTTGAGTTCTTACTCGAGTTGGATAATGAGGAGGGGGAGAATGAGCAATTTCAGGAGCATGATCAACGGTCGTGACTGCTTCATCAGGAATGGTTGGGACTTCAGAAGTGTTTGTGAGCTCACTGGAAGTACTTGCATCAGAATCACTAGAAAAGATATCAATAAAGAGGTTAGTGAAAAGAGGAGTCGAAGTGGAAGGGATGAACTTGAATTGGGAGAGGGATGAGAACATAGTGTCTTCTCAGAAGACGATATGATGGGAGATACATATACGCTGAGAGATAGGATCTCAGCAGCGATAGCCCTTATGTTCAGTGTCATAACAAAGAAAACAACAAAGACATTCACAAAGTTTAAGTTTGGTATACTCGTGAGGTTGAAAGAGAACAAAACAAGCATAACCAAAACTTTTAAGAGAGCTGTAATTTGGAGAGGTATAATGGAGACATTCAAAGGGAGATATGTTACCTAGAATAGAGAAGGGAAGACGGTTGATGATATAGACAGTGGTGAAGGTGGCATCATCCCAAGTGCATCCAGGACAAGATGAGGAAATGAGCATGACTCAGACAAAGTCAAGGATATGAAGATGCTTTCTTTTAGCACAACTATTTTGTTAGAAGGTACCAAGATAAGAAAACTCAGAAAATGTTTCCTGTTCAGCAAGAAATGTGAGAAGTTTTGAATCATGATATTTAGAAGTAGTATCAAGATATAGTAGTATTACTTTTAAGAATTAGGTTTTAATCATGGTAGCAAAATTAATGTAAACTTAAGGAAATTCTGAATGATTTTTCATGAAATATATCCCGGTGTAACGAGAAAAATTATCAATAAAAATCACAAAATAATGAAAGCCTCCCATAGTAGGTGTGGGAGATGGCCCCCACATATCAAAATACATAAGATCAACAGGAGAAATAGAAATGAAAACACTTTTATTAAAAGATAAAGTAGGTTGTTTAGTTGTTTGACAAGAAGTACAATGCAAAGTTTTTTCTTTAATAGAACCCAAAATTCCTAAGAGATGAGAGGATGTAATTTACTAAGGGAACTGTGTCCAAGACATTGATGCCACAGCTGAAGGAGAGAAGGATGCCATAGCTAAAAGGAGAAAAGTAGTGGAAGTCACGCAAAGAGTTGGCGTAGGAGAGTGAGGATCATGGAGAGTAGTGAGCTCAAGCAGTCAGTCAACTTTACGACCATTCCCAATGATTCGTCTCGTCCGTGGATCCTATACATAACAACCAGTAGAAGAGAATGTAAAAGTGTAACCAAGGTCACAAAGTTATCTAACATAAATAAGATTGAAGTTCAGTTCGGGAATAAGAAAAGTATCAGATAAAGTAAGAGTGAGTAGAGAGATAGGACCCTTATAACTTACTTCCATAAGAGACCCATCAACAATGTGAATAGAGTGAATGGTATCTTCAGAGGAGAGGGAAGATAAAGCATGAGATGAAGAAATCATATGATTACAACAGATAGAATCAAAATACCAACGATTATTACTTGGTGGGGTTACTAAGGTAGTAGGAGGAGTGTTACCAGAACAAGAAAGAACTTGTTTGAGGAGGGATTCGAGATCACTGATGGAGAGAGGTCTGGGAGACAGAAGGTGAAGCATCATTGGTAGTAGTAGCAGCAAGTACAGGCTTAGAGTATGAATTGGGACGAGGTTGAGACTTATTCTGATCAGGCCTTGGTGGATGAGTAAGGCAGTGCTCGATCAAGTGTACTGACTTTTTGCAATATCGACAGATCAAGGAAGGGCAATTTGTTACAATATGACCTCTCTTTTGGTAGGTACGACATTCAATATTGGGACACTCAGGAAGAAGACGCCCAAGTTTACGGTAATGGTGACAGAATTTTCTTAATCCTATATCAGTGACAACAAAGGCCAAATCTGTTTTAGGTCGAAGAAGACCCAATCTAGTTTCTTCAGACTTAAGACAAAGAAGGGTAACCTCGAGTGTATGAAAGGGATCTTGATGTAGCAGAGATGCTCGAATAAGCTCATAATCATCAGTGAGAGCCATAAAAAACTGGATGAGCTTGGTGTAGTCACGATATTCCTCATACAACTTAATATCACTTTTATGCTACATGGTTGGTTTACACAAGGTTAGCTTATCCTAAATAGCTTCCATTCGAGCCAAAAATTCATACACAGTTTGTTCGAACTCTTGTTTTAGATTGTTAAGTTCCTTCAACACCTAATACTAATGAGATAAATTAGAAATTGTGTATCGATTTTTTAGATGATCTCATGCCTCTTTGACAATTTCGAAACTTCCAAAGTGTAAATGAATACTTACAGTGGAGGTATTCCGAAACCATGTGATGATCTGATGTTTTTTGCTATCCCAATCTTCTAATTTTTTGACAAAGTTTTCATCAAAGTCATCTTCATCTTTGGTGAGACATATAATGTCACTTGTCACATATCTCCAGAGTTTATGGCCGTTTAGAAAACCACACATGGCCTCAACCCAATATGTAGAACCACTATGCAGAACTAGAATGGGCTGAGTAACATAAGACTTTTCCATTATTATAGACAAAGGCAAAAGCAAAAAATGCAGTTTCAAAGCTGAATTAGGAAAAAAGAACCTCAAAAATGAAAAGATCTCACCAGAAAATCTTAGGAAGGGGTCTAGTGCCACATCAATAGTGCCACGTCAATGCCACATCAACATAGGGGTCCTTCTTAGTAGCCATGTCAATAGGAGTGGACACACAAGCAACTGCATCAGTAGGATAGTGGAGCGGGTCACACATGCGGGTCAGATTGAGGGTCATGGGTCAGAGCCAGTGGAGTAGAAATAGGCACGTGACACCACACGTGGAGAGGTTAGGCGGCATGTGGAGGTGCGTGGGTTGTCGTCCGGAGACCAAATATGGGCGGCAAGTAGATTAGTGGGCAACAAATTCAGTGGTATCGATAGTGTCAAAAGGTGACATCGAGAAGTGCAAGAATTGGAGTTAGCAGTGGTCTATGGCAGAGATTCGGCAAAGAACCAACAGAGAACAGCGAGCAACGGAGGATTCTAATAGGGATCGAGAGCCTAAACTCCTAATACTATATTAGAAGCAAAAATAGAGAACAAAGAGAGGTTGAATATGCTTTCTGTATTTCTAAATATGTGGAGTACACAGATCCTTACATTTATTTGTAAGCCTAGGACTATACATGAGGTAAAGTAGAACACATTATTTATATTTTACATGTTACACATGACACACATGCTGCATATGTTACACATTTTACACACTAACATTTACATTTAATATTATGCATTAATTCTTATTTTTTTTAATTCTATTTTAATTGTGTAATATTATTATCATATCTCTCTCGTACCTAACATAAGTTTTTTAAAAAGAATAAGAATTAGAATTTCAAGTTTAAAAATGTTAAGTGATATGAATATGTTTTTGTTAAACAACTTTTGAGAAGAGGGAAAGAATTTTGTTGCGCTTTTGAAGTTAGCATTTTATTTTTTAATCTTGTTTTTTTCTCTTTTCAATCATGTTTGACTATTAAGATTTGTGATAGCTTCTGAACAAAAACTTTGGTATCAAATAGAGATGATCTTTAGTACGAATACCGTTTCTACGAAATTGCATATGAACGACATGGGCTGATTTTTGTCAAATATAATTTGTTGACTCAAAATACAGCAACACTGTTGCCATGTGTCAATTCGTAATGTTTTCGTACAAAGACTCTTCGTATTGAATAGCATGACTGATTTTATGCTTGGGTTGTTAGAATACGTTTATGTGCAAATGTTCATTTGGAACGATACTAGACTGCTAATGTGATTATTGAATTTTTTACTACTGTCTCTTCCAGTTAAAATGGACACAAAAATTGTCAAAAAAAAAAATGATAAACACAAAAAATGGCTTTCAAGAGTTTTGAACGGAAATTTATTTTGTGCTTTGAAGTCTAAAAGGACGTTGAACTGACATTTATTTATACCATGTGAAAAAAAGAAGAAGGAATTTACAGACTGAATTTGGTGTTTTCATTTTCTTGTCAGATTTTTGTCTCCATCCATTACAAAAGCATAGATGATAGAACTGCATGATTTATTCGGTTAGTCTCTTTCGCTCGTCTCTGCTTAGTTGCCGTCTCTCTAGTGATTGCAGAACCTTCTTCTCATAATCTTCTCGAAAAGCTTTATTATTGTTCCATTCCAACATAAATTTGCCAACCTAACACATCAAAGCAACCAACAAAAAGAAACAGAAAAACCTCTTATCAAACAGAAACTTGTTTGTATTTGCTGCACTTCTAAGTGAAATAACATGTTGGAAAAAGAGTTTATAAACTACCAACCTCTGAACGCGACAATTCTTCAAGGGCTGCTACATCTTTCTCTTCAGCCAGCTGATGGACTTTGTTCATGAGTGAACGATACTGGTAATAGTGCGAAATCTGAATTACGAGGCAACATATAAATATATCAAATAAATTTCAGAAAGTTTATATTTATGAAGAACTCAAGAAAGCAAAGTTTTTAGATAGAAGGCCACTTACTTTAAAAATGGGTTAGCTCTTGTTTACGAACTAAAATCTTATGATTACAATTTGGTGCTTCATTAATCTAGCTAAGATTTGTTTAGTAGATAAGAAATATAATTATAAGAAGCTTCACAGGTAATACTAATTCTCTAACTATAGTCTTCCTTGTATTATTGGTCCTCATCATAGTTACATAGAGCTTAGTTAAGTTCTAATCAGAACTATGGACTGCTTTTAAAATGTGTCTATCAACATCATACCTCCCCATCATACAAATTTTTCGACTTTAAAATGGATTGATATGCTTCATCCTTTTTCTGGCGCTTCTCTGTCAACTTCGTTCTCAAAAAATGTATTACTTTGTTCATGGCTTCTAGTTTTTTCTCTGCACGAATAATTCTGATCTCATGTGTTATCTCTTTTCTTCTGTTTTCCAAAGATTCGTCACAGAAAAGCTAGAGCAAATAGAAAATATCGTCAGATGTAACACCTCTAAAGACATGAATATGCTGCTTGATAGTCGAAGCCAAGTATAAAGAATAATGCTATACACATATCACTCACACATACATCACTCACACATATATCACTTCACATTTGTACAGTTTTCATTATTTGATTACAACTTGTCACATCTCGTTTTTTGTACAAATACATTCTGATTTTGCCATTTCATTTTGATGTGCCGTGATGTGTACCTAAGTGTTGTGCACTTAAGTGTAATGCACCAAGCATTATCTAGTATAAATTACCATGATTTGGTCTTTTACAACTTTTTTCAAGGATACATAGTTCGAAATCTTTCCCTTCACAGGAGCATTACCGACAGCTCTTTCCCTTTGGATCTGAAATTGTTCAATTTCTCTCAGGAGCTTATGGCAACGATTCATGTAGTAAGTCCAATTGATCTGTTTCAAGTTTTCAACATTCCAAGTAAACGTAAGCACTATTAGAGGGGAGAAATAGGCCCAAACTTCAATGTTTAACTATCTTTGTATAAGGTATTCATTGAAGGAAAAATGATAAGTTCTTAAGTTACAGTTTTCTTAAGCATTTGTAGTGACTCAAATGAAGCAACGTCTCTCTGTTGAGTGTTTATATCCCTCAGGATTTGCTTTTCCTCCGCCAAACTTTTGCTTCCATGTAGTATCAAGGAATTCAACTTCTACACATTGTCATCAAGGGCAGAAAACCAGAACGAGAAGATGTTGTTAGAGAGTAAATGGATTTAATCACAATAGACTATTCGATGGATTTATTGTACTTGCATGGTTATCAAGCTCTCCCGTAAAGCATGTCTTCTTACATCTTCTTTTTGGTGCATTATTCACAAAACACAATTCATCAAGAGCCACATACAAGTCATTTAGTATCTTCCCTTTTGTTGCCACACGGCTTCTCCATTCCCTGTGACAATTATCTAAGTTCAACCTACAATTCATTTCCTGACGGTCCCTTTCTGACTGTTACAAAACAGAATAACTTTGTTGACATCATAGGTGCCTTCTATATAAAAATTTATGGCTGCAATTAGCACATATCTATAATTTTATACATAGATACATAGACCTCAGCACAAAAAAAAAAAACATAGATACATACATACATACATACATTCATACATAGTAATTACCAAAGAAGATCACAATCAGGAATACCAATTCCTACGTACCATTTTCTCTTCGATCTCTTCAGTGATTTCATGGAGATCTTGATTCATTTTCTCTAGCACGCTCTCTTCCTTTTTGATTTGAGATATTGAATCCGGGTCTGTTGGCCAAATCTTGACAAAATAAAACTGATGAACTAGTTTGGGAACATGTCCTGAACCGCCAATGATCTGTGTTCTTCCATCAAGTTTTGATCCCACCTTCTGTATTTCAAATCCACTACTTGGGAAGAAATCATCCTCTTCTTCACTTTCTAGTGATGGATTTGGAGGTGACGTAGTTTCCTTGTACTCCATAATGTTGCGTTGCCTGACTTTTATGTAAATAAGGTCATATATAATATAACGGATATTTGTGGACTTATGGTAAATCCTAAAGAAAATTTAAACGGGGCAAACAGTGTGCAGAATAACTGTGATTACCTGTCCTAAATAAAGAAAAGGAGTTTGAGTAAGAGATAATGATATTAGACTAATTTTATAATTTTTTTAATAAAAGTAAACATAATTATAACTTAATATAATTAATTTTAATAATTTTATGATATTATCATTTAAATATGAAGGGAAATTAATTTTATTTTATTATTATTATAATATTTTAGAATAAGATAAAATTTAAGTAAAATTCTTTAAGTGTTTATGATATTTGTTTAATAATAACATGATATATGTATTTTTTTATAACTCATTAATAAAAATTTTAAAAATAATAATTAAGTGATTAAAAATTAAAATATATATTATATTTTTATTAAAAAAATATACACATATTATATTTTTATTAAAAAAACATAAAATTTTACTTAAATTTGTCCTTTAAAATACCCCCAGCTAGCATGTGAGACTATGAGATCCTAATTTGGAGGTCAACGCTAGATATAGACCAGGGAAGACAACTATGCATGCCTAGCCAATTGCAAATTTACATTAGAGACCGACCGCCCTTTCATTCAAGTCTAAACCTATTAATGAGGCGGTGATGAAAATATTTAGAAGACACACAATTATAAAACGGGGCACGCTGCCTGATTGGAGGGCTGCGGCGCACACGAAGCGGAACACGGAACAGCACTGCGTAGCGCCGCGGGAGAGAAGAGAGAAACGAAGCAGAGACGTTGCAGTGAAGATAAAAAGAAAAGAAGAATAATATTATTAACAAAGAATTTTAATGAGATAATTTTATTATATTTTATTAAATTTTTTGTATTAAAAATGATAAAATTTTGATTATTTTAGTATTATTATATTATATTATTTTTATTTAATTTTAGAATTTAATATTTATTAATTCTATTTTTTTATTTGATTATATGAATAAATTTTTAAATGAGTTTAATTATATTATTTATTTGTGTTATTTAAAAATTAGTGATAATTATTGAATATTAATTATGATTTCTTTTTAAAGATATATTTGATAATTTATTATTAATTAAAAAAATTTTTATCATATCATACACTTAATTATTATTTTTAATACTTCATTAATAAATTTTTTGTGAACATATACTCATTAGATATTTATGAGACAAATTATTTAAATATAATAATTTGATATAATTAATATTAAAATTAATTTTGATAAATTCTAAATTTTAATTATTTTACATTTGATAAAAATTTCATCTTTATGTTTACTTTTTTAATTTGTTTTTTATTTTAATTATTTATTTAATTTAATTTTTATATCTTTAACTCATCAATTTATTAAATTAAAAAAATTAATACTTAAAATTAATTCTAAATTTCTGTATAATTAATATTATACTTATTCAACTATACCTTAATACTATTCATGCACTTAAGAATATTTTTAGACTTTTAAAAAAAGTCACAACAGATCAAACTATGTCATTGAAGTCTTGAGCAGATATGCAGAGTTAACGAAAAGCAACACTGCTCACAGGAGAAATACCCACCGCAGGTGATTGGACACTAACTTGAGAGGACTTTCAATGGATAAATGAAAATGAGTGAATCCCAAAAGGAATATTAGATTTTATGGATACAAAAGCTGAGGGGTACTAATGGTACTCCAAGTCCTAGCCATTTAATTAGCTAGACATGGTCAAGCTCTTGCACCCCACGCCAAGAAAGTCAACATCTCCAGTTTCTTTTTGTTTGTTACACCTTTTCTTTTGGGTGATGCTTCTTCACACCACTTTTCCTACTATATTCTAACACTTCTTCTATTTTAGATAATAAAACATGATAAACATATTTCTTAATACACATTCTCTTTTTTTTTTCTCCCAAAGTGGTGAATTTAAACAAAAAAATGTGAAAATATAATGTGCAAGTATCATTTTTTATTCTCAAACAGCCAAACTTTTGGCTTTATGTATTGTGTTAGCTCCCTAGAGTTGATCGCAGTTCAACCAAAAAATTTATGCACCATTTATTTTAAAAATAACAATAGAAGCATTACAACTAAGCCAATATAAAGTAAATTTATATAACCATTTACTCTACTAAAAGAATATATAACAAACATTCAAATAACCATTTACTCTACTAAAAGAATATATAACAAACATTCAAATAAAATTGTTAATACTCCAATTTTATTGTCATAGAATAAAATAATTAATTTACTGATATGATAATTTAATTATAAAAGGATTAGATATTATATTTTATTATAAATTGTGTAATCAAAATATTATTAACAACAAATTACTATACACATATTCCAAGATAGAAAAGGAAAAAAACAAAAAGTTGTAAGAACATTTAGACTATTTCAATTATATTTAATCTTTCTATCCTATTGAGGAAAAAATGAAACAAAAAGGAAGGACTCAACTAGTGACATCACAATATCAATATTATGAATAAAACACAAGATAAATAAAATTGATTGACGCCAAATAATAATAAATATTATGTTATCTTTATCATACATCAATTATAACTAACCATTAGAAACAATATTAATGTGCATTTAATTGAGTCCAAAATAAATATAATGATAGTATGCAACAAGCGTGATAAACATTCAAAATAAGTTAATAAATTCACTTAAAATGTATATATATATATATATATATATATATAAAGTGAAACTAACACACAAACAAATCAACATATATATTAGAGAAAAATAGCTTCTTAATTATATGAGCTATATTATATATTATCATATCGTTACATACTCTCTTAGGTATGGCAAAAAGACTCTAACCATGAAATTAATATATTAGACTACAACAAAACTTAGAAATTGACACATTTGAGTAGACAAACTCCTAAAATCATTGTAACTAACACAAAGAACACATTGGATAAACAAAAGCTTATCTTTTTCGAGATGATAGACCTTCAAGATCATTATGTCTTTATACTCACTTCATGAAATTTCTTATAATTACAATATATGATAATCCCCTTTAGGGTAGTGATCATATGTAATAATTCGATGAAAAGAAAATCTTATATAATAATGAGAAATTTTTCTTTTAATCTTTGCAAATGAGTCACTTTTGTAACAAACATTTACATTGACCTTTAAAGAACTAACTCATACTAAGATTAAAATTGCCCAAAAGAAAAACAATAAGACCAGTGTACCAATAACAATATATATATTTTGATTTATGCAACATAAGACACTAATAAAACATGTGTCTTAATTGATCACAAAGTTACATATTCACTTTATCTAAATAGCCTCAATCAAAATTATCTTATTAAAGCAAATATCATTGCCAATTAATGATACAATATAAGATACAAATGATATACACAATCATTCAATTTATCATAAAAAGATAATAATCAATTTAAACAAAATAAAGTTTAACAAAATCCTCAAAAATATAAACTTATTTAAATAATTGCAAAAGTGATGAGAACCATTTAAGATTCTAATTGTTAGAGTTCAAAGAAATGTTAAAAAATTTATAAAAAGCAAATTGAATATACAAATTAATAACAAAAATGCTTAATATCAATTACTTGGCCATTAAATAATAGTTTGTCACCAACATAACTCAAAGTTAGAACCTAAACATAAAATTACAACCCCTTTAGAGTGGGTATGCAAAAATATATAAAGGTTCCTCATGTGAAACTAACAACGAGAAAATTTCTAATAATTAAGAAAATCTCATTTGGAATGATAATCTTAAATATTAGAAATAAACTCGTATCAACATGTCTCACATAATTCTCAATTAAAACACACAATAATCCTTTAGGGTGACGATTATATGCCATAATAAGAAAAATATCTCTTACATGATAATAAGTTTATGAATTCATATAAACAAACCATTTTGGTGATAAATGTTTATATAAATTCACAAAATAACATATGTCCAATAAGACCAAATGGGTGAACCAATCAAAACGAGATATCATCAATATGTATCTCTCCTAGTTATAAAACAGCTCAAAAATTGCATTCCATACACTAAGTTAATGTGTCCAACAAACATATATTTAACTTAAGTTATATAACAGCAAATAAAATAAGACGGAACATGTAAAATATAGAAGGATCTAAGGAGAATATATGTTGCCATTTAATCTAAAATATCCATAATTATTTTTCTCGGTAATTATAACTTACAAACACATTCACAAAAATTACAGAATATGAAAAATCAACAAGGATAGTTAAAAAAAAAATAGCACAGCAGAAAAAAAAAGACTGCTTAACAAAATAATAAATCTGCCCAAAACTTATAATCACATGTTCTACCTTACATGCCTCGTATCATACAAGACCAGTATTGATTCAAAAGAAGGTCCATATGCTACACCCGCTTGTAGCGCATGTGGGCTTCGTGGTAGACTAGGAGAGCCGAAGCTCCTATTTTCTCCATCAAATAGCTTGCTATGCGCAGCCATAGAGTGGGGAAATATAAAAAATTGGCTGTCCAGCCATTTTAAAACCATAAAAAAAAAAAGAGCTCCTTTCATCCATAAATAAGCATGAAAATAATTCATATAATTCCCAAAAAATATACAACATGAATCTTGAATTTATTATATGATGAGATTATGATATTATGTGTTAGCTTGAGTATCAACTACTGTCTATAAATACTTAGCTTAGTCAAAAAATTAGCTTTAATACCACTAAGCGAAAGCTATAAAAAAGCTTATAATAATGAATTTAACATCATATTTTAATTTAAAATTTTAAAATAATGAGTTTATAAGTCTTTTTTACTTTTATAGTCCTTACTTAACTTATTTTTTAATAATGTGATATTTCAATAATCATACTTAAATTTTCAACACTACATCCAGTCCATTAAAACTATATAATATGTGACCAACATAACTAAATATGTTGTTGGATTACATTTATTAAAATATATAATATTAAAACTTATATTAAATCTCAATTGTTGGGTGAAGCAAATCTGGGAATACTTGAAAAAATTTCTTTTGTCGAGAACCATACAATCTTACTCATGTATATCTACCAAAGAATTTTTCCTCCAATATACACCACATATAAACCAAAATAATTCTACCATGAGAAAAAGAGTAAAGATTAACCCAGATGACAATTTTTTTTCCTCTAGCCTGGAAATAAGTAGAAGGACAATTCAGAAAAGAAGTATCTCATTTAGGCCGTCAATACACACCAGATAACAATTTACCTACTTTGCAATCTCCAAACATGCATGCTCCTCGTTGAATGTTATTTCAAGCCCTTAAAGCTGAAACTCTCCAGGTGCTGCATTAGTAGCATTACCCTGCAGCATGCCAAATATATAGGTTTTTCTTACATATATAGCTACATATTTTATCAACGACCTTAAGAATTTCCATCAAACCATCATACAACCCTAGATATACGAAACTTCTAAGACACTTATAAAAACATTTACAAATCCATTTTACCCTCATTAAAAAAAAAAAAAACAATTGTCTTACATTACCCTAGCCCCTAACTAACTTTGGTCTAAAAGACTGCGTTGAATATTAAAATATCCTATAAAATCCCCCTTATTTCTAACAAAGAATCCATTGTTTATAATAAATAACACATGCGAGAAATTCTCGAGAAATAATGCTAAACGTACTTACACATATATTATCTTATACTTGCATAATTTTCATCTTGTTACAACTAGTTTTATCTCATTTTTTACATATCTACATTTTGACTCAGTCACCTCACATAGATATAAAGTAATGTGCTTAGTGATAATGTGTACCAAACATTATTCAACCTGGAGCATTAGAAGCAAGGATGGAAGTACAAGGAAAAAAGGAGAAAATTCATAAAAGGACTCAAGAGCGATCTTTAGCACTTCTATTTGCAGTCTAATCCAACAAAGCTTGACAAGTTTTTACACCTTTTCACTCGAATTGTGTTATTTGAACACTCAGAATATAAAATTTAGACAATACCTTATTTAAACTTACATATAGTATATTTGTGTCAGCTTGACATACTGTATAGGAGAACAATGAGTCACATTCACGTGCAACACAATGTCTCAAACGGGTGTTATACTCTGAGTGTTCAAAAAATATTTTTATTTTCACTCAAAAAATCTTGGTCATAGTTAACTTTGACTTCGTTCATTATCACAAAAGGGAAACAAAAAGAAATGATATAATAGAGTAAAGAAAAGAAGTTTCCTTTGGCTTTGTTTGGTATCACGAAAAGAAAAGAAAAAGAAGAAATACAATAGAAAAGAAAAAAAAGGAAAGAGAGAGAATTGGAGGAGTTATCACTCTCTTTGTTTGATATTATCCAATGGAAAAGATGGGATGATTCATTTCCTTTGTTTGGTTTTATTAAGAAAAATAATGAAAATGAATGTAAATAAATGAAAATACATGTAAAATATATCTTGGAGCCCACAAAAAACTGCTTCTCTTCCCTTCCTTTCTGTCCAAGAGGGAGAGGATAAAAAATGGTGGAGCCTATATAGAAATGTTATCTCGCTAAATCCTAAAATTTTTTTACATAAACTTAAAACACTGATATTGAATGTACTAAGTCAATCATAAAATTAATTAATAAATAGTTAACTAATAATTAATTATTATAATTTATCATAATTAGTTATACGATTGACTTAGTGCATCCATCTTAGATGCTCTAAGTTTATGTAAAAATTTCTTCTAAATCCTTTGCTTTTCCTTATCTAAACTCATATCAAACAAAACCTTTGCCATATACTGCCTTTGTCCCAAAAACTTTTAATTTACTTATTACATGATATAAAACCTCTTCTTGAGAGCCTTAGAAGAAACTTATGTCATTGTTCGTCATCACTCATCAGGATATATATAGGTTGTAATGATTCGAGAATATAGTTTGATTGTTTAAGGTTTGAGTCAAATATGTAGCTTATATGATAGAGATGAGATTATTGACTTATAAGCCATGGCCGTTGAAACTGCTCAGCAGATCTTGTATTAGAGCTAAGAGAGTCCTATAATTTTAATTTCAGGTGGGGGGTTTTCTGGTTCTGAATTAGTATTAATCGAAGTTAAAAATCCTAGCAAAAACAAAAGAGAATTGGTAGTTAAGTACTAGGTCAAGGTAATTTCAAAATATGACCCTAATTATAGTTAATTAGCACCTAAGATGTTTGAATTATAGGAACAATTAGGGAAAATATGCTCTTGATGCCATTTTGTCAGGAAATCATGGCTAAGAATGTACATAATCCATGATATGTTTTTGGTGTTCTAGATTTATATATGGCGGCAATTTTATTCTTACAAATCAAAGACCGCCATTATTCCTAAAATTAGTTACAAGCTGCAGATATAAATTTCTGCATCTTTTACAAAGGATTTGGTAAACCCTTGCTTTGTATAGGATCTAGAAGCCCCCACGTCTCAGTACCAGTTTCAAAATCCCACAACTCAGGCTCTATTTCCACATCACTGACGGATCCGTATACAAACCTTTTCAATCTCTCACTTACTTTGGTCACTCCAAATTGATCGAAAGATGGCCGAATCTACATAAAGCCATAAACAAAGAGAGCAAAATGATTATAGATTGAAGGTCTAATTGATTTCTTTGTAAAGCAAACAGTGTTAAGATTTAAGAAGAAACACATAAAGGAAAATCAATGATATAATTAATATACATACCTCTGCGTGCATAACATGAAGCATTGAATCTCCAATCAGTGAAGAATTAGCGCTTCTGACCTCTATGTTCTCTTCATGCAGTATTCGAATGATTTCATTGAAAACGAACTGGTTATCTAATCCACACGTCAGAACGACTTCTAGCGAGGAACCCATTTCGTGAATCTCGATCTTTGGCGATTTGAGGCTTCCTTTTGTCTCAAAAGCAGTACGAGATCTCTTCTTTCCCATCAAGCTTTCTTTCTTCTCCTGAGCCAGCTTCACCTTTGTCTCTAGGCTCTTGATGTAGTTGATGGCCTCTTCTATTTGATCAGGCAGTGGCAAAGCTTCCTGCATTAAATTGACAATTACATCAAATCAATATATCATTAAACAAAGTACAATTTTAATTTCCTTGAATGAAACCATGCAAATGGGAGAGATTTTTAAGTGCTTATAAAACAAAGAGAAATCTTTTATTTTATATATATTTTACATCTATTATAATATTAAAAATAAGATTAAACTGAAAAATAATAATGGTTTACTAAACTAATGTGATAGATATTTAATAATACAGAGTACAAATTTTTCTTATCCCGAACACACCTAAGTATTTCTATGCAAATGCATGCATATGAAGAGAGAATAAAGAAATCAGACCTTGGGGTTATAGTTAGGGAGAAGAGAGTTGAGTTTTGAATAGAGGCTCTTCATCTGGTTTCTCCTGTTTTTCTCTATGATCCTTCTTTCGACTTTGGTTGAAGAAGAAGGTTGACTTCCCTGCTGTTGATCCATGGATCTAATCGTAGGTTTTCTTTCGACCAACTTGATTAGGATTTAGGATTCTGAGAATATGGTTTCATGAATTGTATATTTATATGTACATATAAATATGATTTAGTGACAGATCACACACATAACAGTGACGTGAATGTGATGCTAAAGGCTAGTGCGAAAATGAGACCGAAATGAAAGCGTCATTTCGGAGACATCACCCTTTTGCATCTGCGTGATGTGAGACTCATGTACCGGCGGAGTAGAAAAACTTCAAATTCACACATGGCTTCCGTGTTGTTTTTAATCGCTGTTCGTCTATTTTATTTTTATTTTTTAAAGTTAAAATTTAGAATGAAAAGAATTTGTTTTTATACCAGAATATAAACACTAATTTCAATAAAAATTTATAATCTCCTTACCTACTAATAAGGAAATCGGAAATTTAAACCTAAATCATGTTATTATTTTAAATGAAAATAAATTAAAGAAAAAGAATATGTAGTCTCTTTAAATTTTAACTTTTTTTTTATAAATTACCACTAAGAATTTTAATTTTTTTAATTATTTCTTAAATTTTAATTAATATTTTAATAAATTCTTCTGTTTAATTTGAATTTATTAATTCATTAATAATGATATTGTGTAATAATATTTTATTTATATTAATATTTTTGGACTATTTATAAATTAAACTTTAATAAATAAATTAATAAAAAATATTAATTAATGTTAATACTAATAAAATGATATCATACAATATTATCATTAATGAATTAATAAATTTAAATTAAATATAAAAATATATTGCGATATTAATTAAAAAATTAATAAAAAATTCATTGTGATAATTAAAAAAAAAAATCAAAGTTTAAAAATTTTTATACTTTTTTCTTAAATTAAATGGGCCAACCAAATTGCCAAATCATTATCCGTCTATGATAATGAAGTGCCACTTTCGCCACTTTGGTCCTTTCTCCGTTTAGGAAGTAGGAATGCATAATGTCAAACGCAATAATAATGTTTGTTTTTTTTTCAAATGTGTGACATTATTTAATTATGCCGCCTTAAAAGCTAAAGTCAAACAAGTAACAGCTCAGCTTCGAAGCAATTAGTAACGTTTTTAATTTAATAATTATAACTTGAATTCAATGAATCGTACCCCGTTAGTTTAATTTGGCTAAAAAAAATATCTTCAACAAATAAGAGTTAATCTAGAACAAAGTTGATTTGAATTCTTATATTAAAAGTAACGTTATAAGATACATTTTTCTGTCAATTCTCATTCAAAATTCACAAATTTTTTTTAAAGATTCAAAGCTTTTGGACATGTGTCATTTAAGACAAACATGGCTGATCCTCTTCATCGGTATATTTCTTCTCTCTATATATAGTGGTTCAAGTATCTAAAAAAGAAGCGAGATTCAATGTATTATATATTTGTGAATTTCTTAAATTAATTAATTTATGCATTTATATAAATGCGGGATTTGCAACTTTTCAAAATAAAAAAATTTGTGAAATGTAGCTTTTTTCCGATGGGAAATTTTTGTCAATTTTATCATTTAATAACTAAGTATACGTAACTTGTCAGGTAAATTACATGCGAAATATGTAGCTAACTTTGTAGATTAATTACATGCGAAATATGTAGGCAACTTTGTAGATTATATAATTTTTAGGTACCTTTTACCATAAATATATATAGAACTCGCACGCAGTCTCTCCCTTGGAAAAAAAAATTATGTTCTTGGTCTTAGCAACTCTATTACTTACATATAATTTCTATATTTTGTATATGAAATAAAATTTCTAGTTCGTTAATAATGAAATACCAATTTTACATATATTGTAAGTCCGCTCTTCATATTAATTAGTACACTGATCTAAATTATTGTTTTAAAAATCATACAATACCACAAGTTATACGATTAAGTATTTTTTATCTATCATACAAAATGACAGAGAGATAGAAGGAGATGTAAATCATATGATTCAAGTTAAATGGATGAAATTAAATAGAGAAATGTTTCAGGAGTTCTTTGTGATAAAAAAATGTCTCTCAAATTTAAGGGTAAAATTTATCGCATAGTTATAAGACCCACGATGTTATATGATACTGAATATTAGATGGTAAAAAACCAGTAATAACATAAGATTAGTGTCACAAAAATGAGGATGTTGCAATAGATGTGTGGCCATACAAGATAAAATAGGATTATGAATGAATGTATTAGAGAGAAATTAGAGGTAGCACATATTGTGAAAAAGATGAGAGAATCTCATCTTAGGCGGTTTGGACATGTAAGGAAAAGACTTTTAGAAGTTCCTGTAAAGAGAGTAGATCAGATGGATGATAGTCCAATAGTTAGAGGTAGAGGGAAACAAAAAAAAAAAAATCACAGGTGAAACGATTAAAAAAAATTTAGATTTAAATGACATTTCTGAAAATTTAATTTATGATATAATACAATAGCGTCGTTTGATTCATGTAGTTGATTACACTTAATTAGAAAAGGCTCGATTGTTATTGTTGTAATTTCTTTCGAATTTCATTTGATCTTGAACTTCTAATTGTATCAATTTGATCCTTAAATATTTTCTTTCAAATATGATTACAGTTCTTTTGTTGGTTCACAAATTGATAAAAACAAATATTGCCCTCCACGCGCGTGTATGATGTATCCTCTGCTAATCATAGTTTTTAAGAGTTTAGAGAACAGGATTTGGGGGTAAAGTTGTTGATGTGCTTCTTAATTTATTCCTATCTAGTGAAGCAACAAGTAACAGGAATTTCGCACCTTGTAAGGAAAATTATGAACAATGCAGATAATAACTTTGCACCTGTTATCAATTATATTGATGTAGATATAGATGCAGTAAGAGTTCCTTTATATGCTGAACGGAAACACGATTGTCTTTAAAAAAAAGGCACTGTAATAATACTTCGTTTTTATTAATATTTAAATGCTTAAATCATTCTGTAAAACACAATATATTCTATCTCATTAATATATAAAACATATATAGATCAAATTTTAAAATGACGGAAAATGATCAAATAAATGAAAGAAGTCATGAACAATGTAGATGAGGGTCGACGTGGAAGAAAGAGAATGGATATCAAACTAACAACAAAGTAGAACAACAGAGAAAAGAATACAATCTAGCATTACATTTTTGACTTATGTAAGAGAGATGGTAAAGAACAGAGCTCTTACTCAGTTCTTTGGTATGATTTTGAGGTCATAATAAGTAGCTGAGCCGTGTTTCAAGTGCTGAAGAATGAATACCAATGAAATTCTTGGTCTTGCGAGGGGAACGTCAATGAGAGGTCATGTCATTTTATTATCAGTGATAGAGATAATATGAGTTTTTTTTTTTAAAGGTGATTAATCTCCCATAGTTTGTAGCGCGATCCCAAGCTTTATAATTTGAAGACATACGCAATGAATTCGAATTCAAGACCTGTTAACTGAATTTGCAATTTTTTGTTATAACTTTTTTAATTTAAATGTGATACTGCTAATGTAAAAAAATAAAATAAAATAGCACACTAACATTCAATGACACATTGACACATTATTTAATAAATTTATATATTTATATATTATTTAAACGACCTATATAGTTAGTTAGTTAGTTAGGGGAATGCTATTGAACAGATGCTAGACCATTTTGTCCTTTCGATTTTGTTTTTAAATGTAAAATTATTTTCATTAAAAATGAGAGAAAAATAAAATTTCAAAGAAAACATCAAACAATGGGAAGATTCTTAAGATCACAAGGATAGCAACTACATGCTTCAAGCACAAATCAAAACAACCTATCAAACCTCAAAACAAAACCTTTTCTCTTTTCCTTCATTCTCAAAGACTTGGGACCCTCTTCTTATTTCATGCATAACCAGTTCTGTTAGTTGTCCCTTTAGATTGACAAATGTTTTCAAGATCCATATATATTATTTAGTTAACAAATTTTTTAAAAAATACATTCAATGATATGTTAATATATTATTTTAATGAGTTTCACATCTTTTATATATATATATATATATATATATATATATAAATTAGAAGAATGTTATTGAACATACACTCAGATCATTTTATCCTTTAAATTGATAAATGTTTTCAAGATACTTGTATTTTTAAGTTGACAATTTTAAAAAATAATAACAATGTATTGAGTTTAATTGAACATTTTATACACTCGAACTCTTCCTAACATATTATTATATAATTGTTATTATAGTCAAACTCATTAAATAAAATATCATAATAAGATTAATTAATTGTGTAAAAATAATTTACACTAACTATTTTTACTAACAGTATGTTAAAATCAAACTTTTTTACTCTAAAATCTGAATTTATTCAGTACCAGAATTGAAGCTAAGTAATGTAGTAATTACATTTAGTGGGTCTTCTAATCATATACTATGCTCACACACCTTACCATGATCAACAAGGCAATCAACTATCATATTACAGCTATGAAGAACATTGTCACAATCAAACTTACCAAAGAAGATGCTATAATTGTACCCAAAAAAAAAAAAAAAGAGGATGTTATAAGAATGTATTACTCTCTCCGATCTTGAATAACTGTCATTTTAAAGATTTAAGCTTATTTCAGTTTACTTGTCATTTCAGAAGGAGGTATTAATTATTATTATTATTTTCTAATTTAACCTTTAATTTACCCTATATATATTCATTAATTTCATTTTTCTAAAATATATCTAACTAATAAAACTTTATCTCTCTCATTCATATTAAATTCATTTCTTTTTCCTAAAATATCTTAACAGGAATTATTAATACTCCAACCTATTTGTTAATGAAGAAAGAGATAAAATTAATAAAGTGAGTGAAAATATAAATGAAGTTATAATTTTAATAAAAGAACAATTTTGTTAAGTTAACTTGCTTTTTTTTTACTATTATCAAGATTATTTACTTTCTTCCTTAATCTATATACAAACCCTGAAGTGATAATTATTCAAGACCTAATGAAGTATCAATTTTGTAAGTAGGGATTATGATTCTCGTCTATTGATAAAATAACAGGAGAATGTGTTGTTAGAAAGAGAAAGACACAATTTTTTTTAAAAATAAAATTAATTAATCTTATAACCCGTTATAGTGACTCATTGTATAATAAATTTTATATCTATCTCTTTTCAATAGGATGATTAGGAGACTATGCTTAGCCTTTAATTAGCTTATCAATTATGGGTTTGTAAATACTGTTTATTGCGGAAAAAAAAACCAAAAATATTCAATCCTCTTACCTACCCACATTTAAAATTTCAAAATCTGGATTACATATTCAACATAAAGTGGCCATTACTTGATAGTTAATACTAAACCCCTAGTTGTAGCAAACCAAAAAACGCGTTGTAGGAAAACTTTCAGACCATAAAATTTGTTTTATTATAAGTTGTTTTTAATCATGGGGACATATTCAGCAACGGAGAAGTTTATATTTCTATTATTTATAAAATTCTAATATTGATTTGTTGTATCATATATAAATTTATGTTTACAATCTCTATAAGAATAGATAATTGAAAATAAATAAAGAGCAACAAAAAACATTTTTGTTTGAAAATAATTATGTCTCTTATTTTTCGCGCAATCAATGTTCTCTAACAACAATTCTGTATACTGTTACTGAATCTGGATTACATATTACATATTCAACATAAACCGGCCGCTACTTGAAACTAGACCCCTAGTTGTAGTGAACCAAAAAACACGTTGTTGGAAAACTTTCAGACCATAAAATTTGCTATAAGTTGTTGTTAATCAAGGAGACATATACAGCAAGGGAGAAGTTTATGTTTTCTATTATTTATAAAATATCTAATATTGATTTGTTGTATATAAATTTATATTTACAATCTGTATAAGAAAAAGATAATCAGAAATAAATAAAGCGCAACAATACATAATTTTGTTCAAAAATATTATGTCTTTTTTTTTTCGCTCAATCAATTTTCTCAAACAATAATTCTCTATATCTTGTTACTGTAAATATTCTCGCACTTTCGTTTGAGAGTAATATTCTCCCCGAGAAAATTAGCTAAAACAAATCAATGTTTCTGCAGTTCCTGTCATTACGGGAGAGATCTGTGGACCCCTAACTCACTAAGAGGAGTGTGGTGTTTTGTTGAAATGGTGGGGTGATGGATTGAGATTCGTCTGCTTTCTCCTGGCAGCTTCGTGGATAGACAGTGGAATATACGTTGCACATGCACCTGTACCTGCCTCTTACTTTTTGCTTGTTTAGATTCATGTCATTAGTTTCAATATTTGGTCATTTTTCAAGGCTTCAGGTAAGAACAATGATCCAATTCAACTGTACCAATTGCGGCTTGATTATATAAATGGCACGCCTTGATCCAATTAATGTCCTTGGCTTGACCCACAAAACTGCTACTACTACTACTATATGCCGCATTTATTATTCGCCTTTCATCTTTCGTCGTTTTCTACTAGCCAACGCCAACAGACTAGTTGGTAGCACACAACGTACACTGAACAGCGCAACACCTCACCATTCTTTGGTCATCACACGAAATACGATTCCTTGACTCCTCCTCCCTTCCTTGAAATTGCTCTGCCACCTTTATATATATATATATATATATATATATATATAACTATTCCGATATATATATATAATTTTAATTTGTTAAAATATAAGATGAGGTGGATTAGTTTATTTTAAAAAATAAGTCAGAAGAGTTAATTCATTTTATTTTAAGGCGGGTTAGTGAGTTGACAGGTTAGCTCACATAAAAAATAAAATAAAATAAATAAATAAGTTAGCAGATAAATCGGTTTAATTCATCTAAAATATAAAAAAATTATATAAAAAATCAATAAACAAATAAAAAAATAATGGTAAAAAATTATCAACCATATATCTAAAAAATAATTTTTAAAATAGTTAATTAAATATTTAAATTATATAATATTAAAGAATTTTTCATTTATAATAATATTATAATTTTTTTTAAAAGAAAAGAGTCAACTCGTCCAACCCTCTCTTAAAGCTCTCACAGGTTATAAAAAAAAAAATACGAGTTCATTCTTGAACTAGAAAAAAAATGATGGGTTAACAAGTATATATATATATATATTTATATAGCTATATATATATATATATAAAGTCCATCTATATCAAAATCTTTGATATATTAAAAATTAAATATCATCTTAATTGAATATATGAGTAAAAAATTATTTATAATGACTTCGATATTTTTTTTTTTTAAATTAGTTTTTGAATAGAATTAGATTTAATTATTTTAATATATTAAATATGCTTTTCTAAAAAAAAATTGGCCTATTTATTGAATATGCTGAAATAAATTGATTAACAATAAATGACTAATTGAGCTATATAATTAATAAGTTGTTACTCATTAATTTTAGATTCAATATTTTAATATTTTTAAAATAGAAATCTTATTAAAAGAAAAAATTTCTTAAAAAAAGTATAAACCTATTCTTTATTTTTATCTGAATTATCAACCTATCTAATCTTTAAAGTTTTTAATACCTTTAGGGTTTGTTTGGTATACCGTATTAGGCAAGATATGATAAGTTAATACAATACATTATAATCTTATCAGTTATTTAGTGTAAATATTGTATTATATAAATTTATCTATCAAACTATTCTTATACATTAAAATGATGGATAACTTAATCAAGTTTTAGAGAAAGAGATTAGACTTGATAAGATTTTGATGTATAAATTCTTATAAAGATTTTTTCATTATAATTCTAAATATCTCGATATTCTTAACCTTTACGTATTAAGCTTTATATTATTAAGTTTTATATTATCAAATCTAATACTACCAAATCTAATACTATTAAATTTTATCTTACCAAATCTTATCCTATCATTCATACTAAACGAACCCTTATAATGTTAATTGGAACATAAGGATGTATCTTGTAGAAAAATGATGCGCTGGTAAACACGGAAGCATTACAGATTTTTTGCTTAAATTAGAACAACCTTCCGAGACTGGTAATTCTGAAATAAACAAATGAGCCTGTTTGTTTGAACTTTAATAATTATGTTGTTGATTATTGAACTGTTGAACGGACTTCAAATTCAAAAGTTTCATGTTGACCCTTGACTTTAAGAATAAGTTTTTTTTTTTGGGTATAACTTGAAGAATAAGTTGGGCACGCTATAGTTTTTCTAGAGCGAATATACCAATTATATTTTAATATTAAATGTACAAAAAAAAAGTGAAGAATTTAAATCGTTTAAGAAATCAAAGTGATATATTTAGTTGTAGTTTAAATAATTGTAAAAGAATATAATTAAAATGTGTAAAATTAGCACTACGAAAATTAAATATTTGCAAGAATTTAATCAATATTGCTCTTCCAAACAAAACAATTTTATCAGAAAACTCAAAAGCAATCTGTAATAACTTATATATAGGTTTATGTATATATATATATATGAACTAGTCTTTTGTATCTATGCATGCATGGGTTAATTAATAGATTTTTTTATTGATAAAATTATTTTTTGATATAATTTAAAAGTATTTCATAATAATATTATATTTAATTAGTTTTATTATAAATTCATGAAAAGAATCACTCCTATAATATAGTATAATATTTTTTGATGTGATTATTTTTTAAATTCAATATAGACATTAAAATACTTAAATATTACTAAACAATACACATAATAAAATAAAAACAGTTATTTTTAAAAATATATAATCAATTTAACAATATATCTAATAATAAATTATATTTTACTTAGTTTTATTATGTTCTTATATAAAAACTTTACCTCATGCAAGATATATTAGAATCAATATCTTAAGAGATATCAAATAATGTATATATTAAAAAACCATAGTAGGCTAGTGATTGTATAAAAATTTGTAAGGCAAAGACAAACCATAGATAAAGAATTATTAAATATAAATCATTCAATATTTTATTATGTTTTCTTAATTATAAAGCTTTCTCTCCTATGAATGAAGATATTACATGTTTTTATGTAAAGTATTCATCCCGTGCGATGTAAATATTAAAATATTTACATATTATAAAATAAAACATATATATATATATATAAAATATATAAAATATTATTTTAAAAGTATGGTAAATTAGTATATTTTAACAATTAATTTAAATATGATTTCATGTAAAATTTTACTTTTGTGTGACGTAGGTATTTAAATATTATATAAAATTATTTTAAAAGTAAACAACAAACTTTGTTATAAATATATGCTTTCCTTCAATAGATTTTGTTTAAAATATTTTAATTTATTTATTTTATGATATCATAACATACATTTTATTTTAATTATAATATCATCTTAATTTTTCTCATCCATTTTAGTTTAACCCTAATACTCAAGTGCCACGTAAAACTAGTAGCTATTATAATCAAACAAAAATTCAATAAGAAAATGTCATAACCTTCTTCTTTGCCGTCAAATGGTAGAGAGAATCGATATCATGAGTCCTTGTATATCATATTTGGAATCTAAAATCCAAAAATAATATTTGTAACAAAATTATTACAATAATAGAAAATCTAAAAAGATATTGATAATCAAAATAATAAATGGGAAACTCGCAATAAGAAAAATAATAAATGCAGAAAAAAAAAACAATACCATGATAGAACTACACTTTGAAATATCTGAATGGCAATATAGAAGAGAAAGATTAGAAAATTGGAAACATAAAAAAGACAAAGATTAAAAATAAAAAATGTAATTCTTACTTGCTTATAATAAAATTATGGAAGTCTCATAATAATGAAGATATAGAAGATAAGAAAGATGAGAGACAAAGATAATAAAAAGGGTGGCTGAAATAAAAAATGAAACCAGTTAAAATGATTTTATATTTATATATAAACCAACAGAAATTGTTGAAATTCCTGTAATCATATGTTCAAATTTAAAACTCAATATGATTGAAAATCCATTAATTGATTTTTAATATAATAATGATAATTGATTGATTTGATTTAATTCATTAATTGATAAAATAATGATTATTAACATTGAATGAATTGATTCCTTATATAATACAAATCATAATAATTATTAATTAATTTTTTGTCTTAATTAAATGGATTTTAAATATTTTTTCTTTTTAAATTTAATTTTTCAAAATCTTTACTATTAGTAGAAAGTCATGAAAAATAAAGAGAATTAAGGCTGCATTTGGTACACCTGATAGTATAAGATATGATAGTATAAGACAATATGATAAGGTCTGATAGTATAAACAAGCTAATAAGTTCTTATACTATCAAACATTTGTTACAAATAGTATAAGCAACTTGATAGTATATATAACTATCTCCTATGACCATACTACCCATCAGCTTCAAAATCAACTTCAGAATTAACAGCTTTTCCATCAGGAAAATGCAATGGACAAATATCCCTAACCTTATGCAAAGGCAAACCCAATTGCCTAGCAAGAACTCCAAGAAGGTTCCCATTGATTCCAGTGAGGACACTTCCACCGAAATCCTGCTGCAGCCACAACGCCATCACACCCATCATCTTCTTTGTCTTAACGCGGCCACCAGGTCGGGTCCTACCTTCCAAGATCACAACTTTGAACCCCATGAACACCAATTGTCTTGCAGCAACCAACCCAGCAAGCCCAGCACCCGCAACAATCACAATGCCATTTTCACATCCATCAACTGATCGCAATTTTGCTTCTTTAATTCCCAGCGCAAGCCCGAAATTGATGTAACCATGTTCTAGACGAAACCAGAAAGCTGAATCGACCAAACCCTTGTGCTCAGAGCGAATGGATTAAAGGGCATGCTCGCGCGTGAGCCACATCGACATGTTGGAGCGCCATCGAACGAGGATGTGGTTTCGAACAACCATGTAGTTGGCTTGTTCGGAGCCTCTGATGGTGGAAACAACGTTGGCTTCGGTTTCTTCCTTTGTGAGCAAGTCCACGAGGAACCTATGGAGATTGCAATTAGGGCTTCAACGTCGCAGTCTTTGGCCACGTCAGAGCGGTGGTTTTGAAAGGCGACGTCGTTGAGCATCCATCGTCGCTGACACCGAAGTCGGTGATACCCTTTGGGAAGAGACCCATGGGGAGGCCATGGTCACGGAGAACCTCGTAGATGGAGGTTGCATTGGAGGTGGTGGGGGAAGATGCAGAAGAAGAAATTGACAAAAGAAGAAAATGAAGGATGATGTAAGGGAAGGAAAACATGGGCATAAATGTTTGGATTTGTGTAAGTGGTGTGTCGTGGTTGATTCGATTTTAGGCGTGATTTGGAGCTTGGAGTGATAGAGATGAAGATGAGGAGTAAGATTGGAATAGTTATCCTATTAGGTCTTATTATGGGGTGAGGGAGAGGATAAAGTTATCTTGTAAGAATAAGATAAAAATAGTTGATTGAATTTGACTATCCTATCATGTGCCAGCACTGCATTGGAGGTGGTGGGGGAAGATGCAAAAGAAGAGATTGACGAAAGAAGAAAATGAAGGATGATGTAAGGGAAGGAAAACATGGGCAGAGATGTTTGGATTTGTGTAAGTGGTGTGCGGTAGTTGATTCGATTTTAGGCGTGATTTGGAGCTTGGAGTGATAGAAATGAAGATGAAGAGTAAGATTAGAATAGTTATCCTATCAAGTCTTATTATAGGATGAGTGAGAAGATAGAGTTATCTTGTAATAATAGGATAAAAATAATTGATCGAATTTGACTATCTAGCCTAAAGTGCTTTAAAAGATGACACATGACACTATTTTTTTAATAAGAGACTTCAATTATATATTATAGATATAAATATAAATATAAATATATATATATATATATATATATATAAAGAGAGAGATTAATTGTCTTACTCTAATCACAATAAAAAGAAAGATAATAAGAAGAAGACAACAGCGAGGTTCCAATTATTTGTTTAATGGTTTAATTTCAAATCCAATATTAAACATCAAATCAGTGTTTTAAAAATTAGTTTAACTGGATTAGTTAGACCATGAATTGATTACTCTATCGATTTTAATTCATCCAAAAAATTTAAATATGCGGTTCAACCACGAAAATTTAGTTAAAATTTTTTTAGTGAAAGTTAATGAATAGACTGATTGAAATTTTCAATTAAACCAATCAATTTTTAATTTAAAATTTTTAATTGATTTTTTAAAAAATAAAAAGAGAAAAGAGAAATTTATATACTTATAATATTACCAGTTTAATTACTAATTAAACCTATTAAACTGATTAAATTATAAATCTCTCACTTTACAAGCTCAACCGAATTTAAAAACATTCCATCCAACAAATCCAAAATACTAAAATAATTTACATTATAATGAAATTAACTACGTACCGTTTGTTTAATTTAACTGACAAAATACACAAAATATCTTTTTGATATTAATTATTGGACATCATATGCCACTAAATTGAAACTTATCTGGTGGTAATGAGATCGCCATTTACCAATCAATAAATCAATAGCTGTGCAATATGACAGTGGAAGCCTACCAAGACAATGATATTTGTATTATCTGATAGATTAAATGTGTTATACGATGAACTTGTGATTTATTTTATTAATTTAATAAATAATTAAATTAAGTTAATGACTTAAATTCTTATTAAATAAAAGAGAAATGATAATTTTATAATTATAATAATTATCAACTTGATAGAATTTAATAGTATTTAAGAAACAATTTTTATATAAAATTTTAAGTTTGTTTTTTATCGTCAAGTTTATTCTTCTTCATCATCATTAAAGTAAAAGAAATATAAAGAAAAAGACAAAAGAGTAGAAGCGTAAGTTTTGAAATATTTCTAACGTTCTTATAATACGATCTACTAATTATTTATTAATAAAGATTAGTATCTCCTTATACTTTTATTTGTGAGAATAATAAATTATGAAATCCTTATATTTTAATGATAATTTTTTATACTAAATTTTTTTAAAAAAATTTTACAAACTTAACATATGATATCAGAAAAATGTTATGAAATTTATGATTTTTCATTGATGATTATTATTATTTTTAATTTGTATGAATCATAATTATTAAAATTATGAATTTTTATTATATTATTCCACTATATTACGTAAGTTAATTTTATGATATATTATTGATTCTAAAATAAATTATCAATTCTAATTGTATCCTAATCAAATATTAATTTACAATATCACGTTATTGTACATTTTCACCAAAATACATTTTTTAATATTATGAATTGTACGCTTTGGATAAAGTAGTTTTTTTTCACCAAAATACATTTTTTATTATGAATTGTACGCTTTGGATAAAGTAGTTTTTTATTAGCACTGTACGTTTTTGAATGGAATGCAAAAGTACATTTTTTTATCTGCACTATATGTTTTCACCAATCTTGTGCTGTGTACAATATATATATATATATATATATATATATATATATATATATAAACGTGAATCAACGACTTTTACAAGGTTTTGGTTGGATAAAGTATTTTAGTGTTTTCAAAATTTGTGAACTATTATGTGACTAGATGTACGTTACATCAAGTTTTATTATTTTAAAGAATATGTTTTATTTAATTTTTATGCATAATTATAATATATTTTTTAATTTGAAGCTATATTATGTAAATTTGTTAATCATCAAAGTGATTAAATCCTTAAGTCAAAAATTAGTTTCAAATTGAATTATATTTATAAATTAATTTGAGATGATATTATGTGAGATTTGTTTATCACCAAATGGTCAAATTTTTAAGTTGATTTAATACTAAATTGTATGAAAGTTATTTTTTTAATTACCCAAAGAATAAATATTATGAATGATATGATGATTATTTATTATGAGTAAATTGAAATTTATTGTTATAAAGCATTCATGGATCGCTCAAAGCTAGGTTGATTAGTTACTCTTATAATAAATGAATATGATTGTTAGTAGTGTAAGTCATTATTAGTTTTATTTATATATTCAAATATAATAAATATTTCTAATTAGTGCATATATCATTACTAAATAATGTTAAATTTATTAGTATCATTATGCTTATTGTTGTATGTTGATGGATCACCTAAATGAGAGCATTGATATACATTGAATGCTTAAGTGATTTGCTTGTCTGAATCTATACAGTATGTTAATTTATTACTTAAAGTATTAATGTTAGACATGTGATCATTGTAGTACCTATTACTACACATTTGCATCTCTCACCTGTTCTAATTTTTAATGGACTTAATTTCTCTGAATAAAGTAAACAAATCCAGTTTTACCTTGGGGTAATGGATTTAGATTTGACTCTTCGAGTAGAGAAGTCATACGTTATTATTATTTTAAGCACTAATGAAGAAAAAGTTCATTATAAAAATTGAAAAAAAAAATTAAACAAATTGAGTCAGATATATATGCGGATGAGTATAACTAGTAATATTAAGTCAGCTCTTCCTAAAACTAAGAATGCTAAAGAAATGATGAAGTTTATGGAAGAGTGCTCCCAAATTACTGACAAGTTTCTTGCCAGGACATTAATGAGTACTTCAACCACCATGAAATTTGATGGTTCTCGTACTATGCATGAGTACGTCAATAAAATGACAAACATTGCAGCTAGACTTAAGTCATTGGGAATGAAAGTGGATGAGAACTTCCTTGTACAGATTATTCTTAACTCATTACCGCTCGAGTACGGTTCATTTCAAAATGAATTATAATATCATGAAAGATAAATGAAATGTGCATGAATTGCACAGTATGTTAATTCAGGAGGAAACTAGACTTAAAAATCAAAGAAATCAATCTATCCATTATGTGAACTATCAAGGAGCTGGAAAGAAAGTTAAAAAGAAACACATAAAAGGAAAATGACCATTAAAGATTGATGAGTCCTCTATCAAGATCCAAAAGAAAGAATCAAACAATAATAGGTGTCATTTTTGTGGGAAATCTGGACACTTCTAGAATGATTGCCCAAGGTATAAGGCTTGATTCGAAAAGAAATGTAAGTTTAATGTTTATGTATGTTTCAAATTAAATTTAAATGAAGTTTCCCATAATACTTGGTGGATTTATATGGATGTACAAATCATGTTTATAATATGATGCAAGAATTCCTTACAATCTAAACTATAAGCCCAAATAAGAAATTCGTCTTCATGGAAAATATAGTGAAGGTTCCAGTGGAAGGTGTCGGGACTTACTGTTTAATCATAGATAGTAGACATCATTTATATTTATTTGAAATTGTTATATACTTGATATTTCTAAGAATTTAGTTTCTTTGTCTAAACTTGATATTGCTCGATACTCTTTTAAGTTTGCATCAGAATGAATGTTCTGCTTACTTGTGGTATAAATATTTGGGTTACATTTCCAAAGAAAGAATGGAAAAGTTGGTAAAGAATGACATTATTCCAGATTTTGATTTCATTGACCTTAATATATGCGTGGATTGTATTAAGGGAAAATAAACAAAATACACTAAGAAAGGTGCCACGAGAAACACTCAGCTTCTTGAAATTATACACACTGATATATATGGATCCTTTGATGTCAATTCTTTCGGTAAAGAAAAGCACTTTATCACATTTATTGACAATTATTCACATTATAGATATGTGGTGCATGTGAAATACACTAAGAGCAAGTGCACTCTATCGCCAAGTAATATTAGACTTTGGAGTCCAAGTTATCGATCCCACGAGGAATAAGTGATAATTATTAAAGTTGTAAAACTCTTATGTTATTTAGACTGTCGGAAGTGTACGCAAGATCCAAATTTAAAACAGAAAACTAATGGAGAAAATAAAAAGAACAATTAAATAAAGAAAAGATAAACAAAGATAGAGAGATGCTAAGGCACAAGGTTCACTTGAGTTTCATTATTCGGATCTTCTTTCAATTATGATACAGGTAATTCTTTTGCCAATATTATCTTATAAGCTATTGAATCCCAATGGTCATGGATGAAACAATATTCTATTCTTAAATTAATCCACTTATTTGGTCATTTAGTTGAATTAATCAAGAATGCATTAAGTTCCAATTTCAAGATATGAACTAACAACCTATCAATTCTATTGGTAGGAGAAATTGAGGTTTGGTCATTCACCAATATAATCTCAGGCTTACCATATAGATCCACTCATTGAGTGCGGATGGTCACCGGTCAAACAATGAATTAAAAAATGCTATAAGTGATCAATTTATGACAAGAATGCAAATAATATAGTAAACTCACAAAGAAATTACCATAATTAATCTAGAAATCAGATCTAAATAATTAAAAAAACAAGATCCCCCATAGCCCTAGCTATGAGTTTAGCTACTCATGGTAAAAAAAATGACAAATACAAAGAAAGAATAAATCATAAGAATTTTGCTCATTTGGCGTTGTTGTCTTTCTCCTTTGAGAATTCCTCTCCAAGAATTAGGAAAATTCCCACGGCTGCCTTCTGCTTACACTTTTCTCTCCTCCTCCCAAAAATTCCTCTATGCCCATAGCTCCCTTAGCAACCTTGCTTCCTCTCCTTTTATAATAATTCTCCAAAGTTTTTAATAATTCTCTTCTGCCAACCAATTAAATAAGCTCCTGCCAACTGTTGAATCTTTAGTACAAGTGAGTTTTTGATGTCAAAGTGGGTTTAGAATTAAAGAAATTTGGAAGAAAATAGATAAGTTTTAATTGTTTTTTAGCATGATTAGTTTGGGAGTTCACTGTTTGATGAGTTCCAATTTTTGAATGAAACAGGTTTGGATTTAACTAAGAAGAAGGAATAAGCTGTTCTTTGTTTTGAACGTGCTATCGCCTTGCAAGGAACTTCCATCGCGAGGCGAGATTGCGTGCTATCGCGAGGCGAGATGAGGAGTGAAAGGATCTTTGAGACTACAATGGGCTTCCCTTCGTACGCGGACCATCGTGAGGCGAGCCTTAGCGATGGCCGTTATCCTGCAAATTGTAAATAGCCAGAGAAAACATTTGTTACGCATCTTTCATATTTTTTCCTTTTTCTGAACTCTAAAGTATTGGGGTTTATACCCATAGCTCTGTTAGGGTTTCTTCTTCTTCCACTTCCATTGATGATTCAACCTTGGGAACAACACCTTGAAGAATCAATGGCTTTTTCCTCTCCCATTTGTTTGAATTCTCCCATCTCTTCTTCTTCCATTATGAGTAGCTAAATTCTTTATGGCTAAGATGAACATTGTAAATACTCTTATGTGATCTGATTTGTTTATCTTTACAAGTTAATTTCATGGATTTGAACATTCTACTCATTGCTTAATGCTAATCAATACTTGATCATTATTGGTTTGAATGTAAGTATTACTTCAAATTGAAAAATTCGTTTTAATGCTGGATCTGAGTAGAGTTGACATAATTATGATTGAATATAGGAATATATCATTATAATTATGTGTTCCATTAAATCACTGTTATTAATGCTTAACTTGAATTAACAGTTACCTAAGGAATTGAGAGTTGTGATTAGGTTAAAGGGGTTTGGAATCAAGGAATTGATCTTGGCCTAATTTTGTTGATTGGAACTTCAAATGCATGATTATTACTTGTATTGAGAATTAATCAGTAGCATAAGAGGGTAAACAATGGGATTCGACCCCTAGCCACTTTTCTTGATTAATTTTCTTCTCCTTAAAAATCCAAAAACATTCTTTAATTTGTCAATTACTCTATTTTTAGTACATTTCTTTTACACTTGTTTAAAAACTAATACAATTCAAAGTTATCAAATCATATTCTCAGTTCAATTAGTGATTTCTAAGTTTACATTGATAATTGACACACAATCCTCGTGGAATCGACAACCTTATTCACTCTTTATTACTTGCACGATTTGGTACACTTGCCAATTCTTCAACAAGTTTTTGGCGCCATTGCCGGGGATCAAACCCGGGTCGCCCGCGTGACAGGCGGGAATACTCACCACTATACTACAACGAGTTGATCGAGTACCTCTGTAGGCCAGGGGCTGAATGGTTCAGAACTCGGGACAATATTCCTCCTGAGATTCAGAAGTGTTGATATGAAACCATTTGCCAAGGCTTGGTCTGCATTTGTTCATCAAACAGTTCTTCCTTGCTCTAGTACCTCTGACATCATTGTTCACAGGGCCTAGCTCATCATTGCAATCATGAAAGGTGAATCTATTAATGTGGGGGACATCATCGCTAAAGAGATACTCCATATTGCGAATGATGATACCAGTACATTGGCTTACCTATCCCTGATTTACTTGTTGTGTGCTAAAGAGGGTGTCAAGTCTTCGGATACTGACACTATTGGGAAGCCCAAAGCACCCATTATAGCGCAGTGGATTAGAAAGCAACCATCGGGCCCTTGGATCTGCTCCCCGCACCGAGTCACTGGCGAAGAGCCGCGGCAGAAGCTGGTTTACGAGCCACCATCTTTGGCAGCTATCCAGCATCAGCTTGCTGCTATTCAAGACGTGCAGGCTCTTCATAGTCAGACCATTCACTCTCTTGGCAGGCTGAACGCCTTGTGTTTCCAGTCCATGCGCAACATGGAGCTGATCTTACGATCTCGGGCCCCGGGATGGGGATTTGATTTATCCTTGCTGACTGCTGTATCTCTTGACCCTTCTACAAATCAGTATTTTTGGAGTATGATGCACCCGTCCAGAGGGCATAGCCAGGGTGCTGGGGGTCTGGAGTGGCTGTAACAACTCTTGAGGAGGAACCGGTAGACCAACCTATCCAGGCGGATCAGGTTGCTGATGATGAGGAGTGTTTAGCTGATGCTGTAGAAGGTGCTCGTGTTGCTGATGAACACCTTGTTGATGCAGTGGAAGGAGTTAGTGAGCACCAAGATGACCAGCCTGCTACTGATAATGAGGAGAGCACAGAGGGTGGTGTTGCAGAGCATGATGATGAAATTTAGTTGTTGAGTTAATCGAGGATGTTTTAGTTTTGATTTTGCTATGCTTGGTTAAACTCTCTTGATTGATTTTTGATTTTGAAAACAATTTAGTTGTGCATGATTGATTTGATTTACTTTGATGTTTTAGTTTGGATTTTTGATTTTTTATGATGATTTGATTTTTGATATTTTTGAAAACAATTTAGAACTTGACACTTAAGTTGTGCATGAGTTGTATAATTTTGGAGATGAAATTTTCCTTGAGTGTGTACCTTCTTCAGCAACTCATGGTAATTTTAATCAAAGTGAAATTGATTGTAGCATGTTTTTCCTCACTCTCAATCACTTGTGAGAATTTGGGCCTAAACACTGTCATTTCTTCATATATGCTTCCATTGCATGTGGCATTCTTCAGCACTTGACTTAGTTCTTAGTTGTTTTTGCTTGCTTGTTCCAACACTCTGAGGCATTCTTTTTGTTTTTACCTAGGGCCTAAATAAACCACCTTAATATTTTTGTCTTTTGCTCAGCCCCTCGAGCCTGTAGCCTTGTCTTTGATCTGAACCCTCATTACAAGCCAATAACTGGAAAACCATTGTCCCTACTTACTGGGAGTTAGGTAAGGGTCATTTCATGGCGTATCTTGGCACATTCTTAAGTTTAGGATTGCTTGAGGGCAAGCAATGTTTTAAGTTTAGGGTAGTTGTGTACTTTTTCTGGTCCAATGTAAAAAAAATAAAATAAAACAAAACAAAAAAAATTTGATCGAAAAAAAAATATGAAAAAATATGAGAATGAGAAAAAAAAAGAGAAAAAAATATATAAAAAAAATTGCATCTTATTCTGTTTTTCATTTCTTTTATTTTGAAGAATTGTTTTGGGGAATTTGGTACTGAATAAATTGAAGGATGGCTTAAGAGTGTCATGAAATGACTTTTGTCTAATTCCAAGTACAAAAAGCCTCTTGTCCAAATAATTTCCTACCTTTACCTAAGCCCCATTACAACCTAAGAAGACTTTTTTTTGTGTGTGTGTGCATTACATTGCATTTACTTCTCTAGAACTTTGTCAAGCTTATGGTAGGGTGCTGCTTGTGATGTGAATTGAGTGTAAATAACTCCTCTAGACACTTGAGTTGAGTGAAACATCTATTCTGGAGAGGAGTAGTGAGGATTGATATGCTGCTCTTAGTGGATCATTGGTTTTGGTTACCTAAAATTGTGATGAATGGGAAGCATGAATGCAAAAGATTAGGTGAATTGATTGTGCAATGATTGTTGCAATTTGTGTGGAATGTTCAATTTTGGGATTTTGTTGAAAGGGTTGTTTGAACAATGAATAAAAATGTAGTTTTACCCCCCTTTGATCCTTGTTTGAAATTAGTTATTTGCTTGGGGACAAGCAAAACTCTAAGTTTGGGGTTGTGTTGAATCTTTAGTACAAGTGAGTTTTTGATGTCAAAGTGGGTTTAGAATTAAAGAAATTTGGAAGAAAATAGATAAGTTTTAATTGTTTTTGAGCATGAATAGTTTGGGAGTTCACTGTTTGATGAGTTCCAATTTTTGAATGAAACAGGTTTGGATTCAACTAAGAAGAAGGAAGAAGTTATTCTTTGTTTTGAACATGCTATCGCCTTGCGAGCAACTTCCATCGCGAGGCGAGATTGCGTGCTATCGCGAGGCGAGGATCATCCATCGCGAGGCGAGATGAAGAGTGAAAGGATCTTTGAGACTGCAATGGGCTTCCCTTCGTACGCGGGTCGTTGCGAGGCGAGCCTAGGCCATCGCTAGGCGATGGCCGTTATCCTGCAAATTGTAAATAGCCAGAGAAAACATTTATTACGCATCTTTCATATTTTTTCCTTTTTCTGAACTCTAAAGTATTGGGGTTTATACCCATAGCTCTGCTAGGGTTTCTTCTTCTTCCACTTCCATTGATGATTCAACCTTGGGAACAACACCTTGAAGAATCAATGGCTTTTTCCTCTCCCATTTGTTTGAATTCTCCCATCTCTTCTTCTTCCATTATGAGTAGCTAAATTCTTTATGGCTAAGGTCAGATGAACATTGTAAATACTCTTATGTGATCTGATTTGTTTATCTTTACAAGTTAATTTCATGGATTTGAACATTCTACTCATTGCTTAATGCTAATCAATACTTGATCATTATTAGTTTGAATATGGGTATTACTTCAAATTGAAAAATTCGTTTTAATGCTGGATCTGAGTAGAGTTGACATAATTATGATTGAATATAGGAATATATCATTATAATTATGTGTTCCATTAAATCACTGTTATTAATGCGTAACTTGAATTAACAGTTACCTAAGGAATTAGGAGTTGTGATTGGTTTAAAGGGGTTTTGAATCAAGGAATTGATCTTGGCCTAATTTTGTTGATTGGAACTTCAAATGCATGATTATTGCTTGTATTGAGAATTAATTAGTAGCATAAGAGGGTAAACAATAGGATTCGACCCCTAGCCGCTTTTCTTGATTAATTTTCTTCTCCTTAAAAATCCAAAAACATTCTTTAATTTGTCAATTACTCTGTTTTTAGTACATTTCATTTACACTTGTTTAAAAACCAATACAATTCAAAGTTATGAAATCATATTTTCTGTTCAATTAGTGATTTCTAAGTTTACATTGATAATTGACATACAATCCTTGTGGGATCGACAACCTTATTCACTCTTTATTACTTGTACGATTTGGTACACTTGCCAATTCTTCAACACCAACCAATCCACATGTCTTCTAATTAATCACACATGCTTACAACCAAACACATATTGCTTTACAACCAATCCACATGGCTTACAACTAATATTCTCCATAATGCACGCATAATGCACCTACGTGCATGATTCTCCACCAAGTCCAATCAATTCTTTCTCCTACATGCCTTCCAACCAATAAATCATTTGCGGGACTCACTTGCTAACTAATAATACCATTATCACAATGCTTTCCACTTTGTCAATGTTTTCTACCAACTCCAACATACCTTCCAATCATTCTCACATGCTAAACATGATTCTTCAATTATGGTAACAACATGGAGTTCCTATTATAAATAAATAAAACATAAAATAAGATCACAATTTAATAATGATAAAAAAACAACAAAACTTGCAAACAAAGTTTAATCAAAATATCAAAAGAGAATGAAAATTCAAAGAATTGAATCCTAAAAATATGACATATTATAGGCTCATCAACCCTCCCACACTTGAGCTTTGCTTGTCCTCAAGCAAAGAATAGGAATAAAAACAATATCAAACTCAACTTCCAGAAACATGAATAAAGGAAATGCCATAATTTAAAAATTCAAGTTCAGCAATCAAACCCAATTAAGCAAGATCATTTAGCACTTAAAACAATTAAAGGCTCGAGTCTAGCTTGCAATGTTTCTCTTCATCAAACAACTGAGGTAACTTATCTTTCCATCGCTCAAGTGTTTAAGGATAAAGAGATCACTCTAATTTCTCTTGAAAAATGTATTACCATAGGCTTTCTTATCAATCTCATTTCCACTTTCAAGTTCACATACAATTCAAGAATCAAAAGGACTTTCCTTTGATTGTAACGGGACTAAAGGTATAATGGAAGGTAGGAAGAAATGGTAAAATAGGGGTAAAAAATTCTCATGGATAAATCAATACAAAGTAAAAATCAAGATGAAAAGATGACAGATAGAGCATGATGCACAATAATATAACAACTTCTCACTTTCAACCCAACAATTCTTTTCTCTTTTCTTTTTTCATTTTTTTCTCTCTTTTTTTTAACCCTTGAAGACAAGCAATCTTTCAAGACTTTTCAATCAACACATCAATTGCTCCACAGAATTCAACCTGATTATTCAATTGGGTATTCAAATAAATCAATTTCAAACTCAAATGGGGCAACTAAGGGATATTTAATCAATGCAACTCTGGAAGTCAAGAAAGAATAAAGCCTAATTGCCTTAATCATATTCAAGTCTGTATGTAAATCATTAAAGCCTCAACAAGATATCAAAGTAAGTTTTAGCATACATCAATCAAGAGAAAACTCACTCCAGAAGAAAAATAGGATTTCATTTATGAGAAAAAAAAATACAATCATTAAAGCTCAAAACTCACTTTCTGACTAATGTTAATAAAGAGAATAAATGCAAGCAGACATGACTAATTTCCAAATAAGATGCTAAACTTCACTTAACTCAATTGAAAAAGATTGCTTCACACAAAATTAACTTATAATCAATGGATTTCCCTTTAAAACATATCTCTTTCAACTTAAGATAAATCAAGTAATCAACACACAACTCCTGCTCAATTACCAACAATTCTCAAGTGTTAATTTTTTTTAATAACAGAGTACATTACCATGTACATTATCACCCCCCCACACTTAATATTAACATTGTCCTCAATGTGAAAGAGAGTTAAATAAAGGGTAAAGAAAAGAGCAATACAACCTGATGAGGAATGAAACATGGCAAGCAGAAAAATGGCATAATAGTCAATGCTGCAATAGAATCTGAAAAATCACCAAACACAACAGTAGAAACATGGCCTAGGGTCTTTTAAAGTCAGATTCCCAAGACTGTAACCCTTATGTTCACTTCTGAAAAGATTCCACAAATAAGAAGTTCATGATGCACAAGTTCATAAGAATTTGTCTCAAGAGTCAATAAGATATCATTACTAACTCCTTACTCAGCTATTTAAAATGAATTAAATTTTTTTTCTTCTCGATTTGCGGAAACCATCTTCAAATTGCAACTTTAAAATAAAAATAACAAAAATAACTAAAAGAAGAGAGAATAAGAAAGAAACACAGGTTGCCTCCTGTAAAGCGCTTGTTTAACGTCACGAGCTTGACGGTGAATTGGTACTAAGACTAAGTGAGGCAGATAGAGTGGCTCTCAATTTTCACTCCTTTTTCATAGTGCTTTGCTCTTTGTCCATTTATCTTGAAAGATTGTTGTCCTTCTTTCCTCACTTCAAGCACACTATATGGTGACACTCCCACGACCTCATATGGTCCATACCATTTTGACCGCAGTTTACCTGGAAATAGACGAAGTCGTGAGTTATAAACAAGAATTTGATCTCCAATCTTAAACTTACGCTGTTGAATACGCATGTCATGTCATTTTTTTTGTTTTATCCTTATAGAGCTTGGCATTCTCAAATGCCTCAAGACGCAATTCTTCCAACTCATTGAGCTGGTCACGTCGTTGTGCACCTGTAGCATTCATATCAAAATTCAAAAATTTAAGTGCCCAATATGCTCTATGTTCTAGTTCCACAGGTAAGTGACAGGCTTTACCAAACATAAGTTTATAAGGAGACATGCCAATGGGTGTTTTGAAAGCAGTTCTGTAGGCCCATAATGCATCATCTAACTTTAAAGACCAATCTTTACGATATGCATTAACAGTTCTTTCCAAAATCTTTTTCAATTCACGGTTTGAAACTTCCACTTAGCCACTTGTTTGTGGATGATAAGGAGTGGTGACTTTATGGGTGACACCATATTTGCTCAAAAGATTATCAAATTGCTTTTTACAAAAATATGTGCCACCATCATTTATGATTGCTTGAGGTGTACCAAATTTAGTAAAAATGTTTCGTTTCATAAACTTCACCACCATCCGAGCATCATTAGTAGGCAATGCCACAGCTTCAACCCATTTAGAAACATAATCCACAGCAACAAGTATGTATTGATTAGAAAAAGATTTTGGGAAGGGACCCATGAAATCAATGCCCCAGACATCAAAAATCTCACAAATCAAGATGTTATTCAATGGCATATCATGTCTCCTAGAGATGGTGTCATTTCATTGGCATTTATCACAAGTTTGAACAAATTCAAATGCATCCTTAAACAAAGTTGGCCAATAAAACTCACATTGTAAAACTTTTTGTGCAGTTCTGGTCGGACCAAAGTGGCCACCAGTTTCCCTAGCATGACAATGTTCAAGAATGGAATGACTTTCACTACCATGAATGCATCTCCTAATAACACTATTAGCACAAATCCTAAACAATTATGGGTTCTCCCACAAATAATGCTTAACATCAGATAAGAATTTCTTCTTTTGTTGATAACTGAGATCCGGTGGAAGGATATTACGTGCAAGGAAGTTAACAAAATCAGCATACCATGGTAAAATGGAGACTGCAAAGAGGCACTTATCAGGAAATGATTCATTTATAGCTCGCTCAGTAGAGGGCTCTAACACCTCCTCATCCAATCGAGATAGGTGATCAGCTACAAGATTCTCTGTTCCCTTTTTATCACGTATCTCAATATTAAATTCTTGTAGCAAAAGAATCCACCGAATCAGTCTCGGCTTAGCATCTTGTTTGGCAAGCAAATACTTAATAACAGAGTGGTCAGTATAAAAAATAACCTTAGAGAGAATGAGGTAAGGGCAAAATTTATCAAAAGTAAATACTATTGCTAGCAATTCTTTTTCAGTGGTAGTGTAATTTCTTTGCATCTCATTCAGAGCGCGGCTAGCATAGTAAATGGTTTGGAAAACTTTACCTTTCCTTTGGCCCAAGACAGCCCCAACGGCTATATCACTTACATCACACATTAGTTCAAAAGGTAAGGACCAATCAGGGGCAATAATGATGGTGCACTAATTAATTTTTCTTTTAAAACAAGAAATGCTTTTAAACAAGAATCAGAAAAATCAAATGGTGCATCCTTCATTAGGAGGTTAGTCATAGGTTTGGCAATTTTTGAAAAATCCTTAATAAACCTCTGATAAAAACCTGCATGCCCCAAAAAGCTTCAAATGGCCCTAACAGATTTAGGTGGGGGCAATTTTGTAATTACTTCTACCTTTGCCGGATCAACTTCTAAACCTTTGGGCGAAATCTTATGCCCCAAAACAATGCACTCTTGTACCATGAATTGACACTTTTCCCAGTTCAAGACAAGGTTAGTGTTCCTGCATCTTTCCAATACCAAACTGAGATTATGCAAACAATCATCAAAAGAAGGGTCAAACACAGAGAAATCATCCATGAAAAATTTCAATACAATCCTCTATCAAATCAGAAAAAATAGCCATCATACAACGCTGAAAAGTACCTAGTGCATTACATAATCCAAAAGGCATCCGTTTAAATGCAAATGTACCATATAGGCATGTGAAAGTGGTTTTCTCTTGATCCTCAAGTGCCACAGTTATTTGCATATAGCTAGAATATCTGTCCAAGCAGCAGAAAAATGCATGACCTGAAAGTTTCTCTAACATTTGATCAATAAAGGGTAAGGGAAAGTGATCTTTTCGAGTGGCATCATTTAATTTTCTATAATCAATGCATATGCGCCACCCAGTCACATTTCTCACAGTTATGAGTTCTTTCTTTTCATTTTCCATGACTGTTATACCCCCCTTTTTAGGCACTACTTGTACTGGACTTACCTAAGGACTATCAGAAATGGGGTAAATGATACCTGCATCGAGCAACTTTATTACCTCCTTCTTTACAACCTCTTTCATGTTTGGGTTGAGCTGCCTTTGTGGTTGCACAAGCGGCTTATTCTGTGCCTCCATGTGGATTCTATGGGTGCAAATGGTAGGACTAATGCCCATAATGTCATGAATAGTCCACCCAAATGCTTTCTTGTTCTCCCTTAACACTCTCATGAGGTTCTCCTCCATTGGACCTGAAAGCAAAGCAGAGATAATCACAGGTAAATTTGATGGAGGATCCAGAAAAGCATACTTTAAATTGGAGGGTAGGGACTTGAGCTCAAGTTCAGGAGGCTCCTCAATTGAAGGCTTTGGAGTAGGCATGTTTTTCCTATCCAAATCCTCATAATACCCCCAATTTCTTCTATTGTCCACAGACATGCTAACTTCCAACCGCGTTACCATTTTTGTGACCTCTTCATCATCCTTAAGGTCAGGATTGACCATGGTCATGATCTTTTCCAGAACGTCATCAGTAACTGAATCCTGCAAACATGAACTCACAACACTATCCACAATATCAATAGAATTAATGCAATTACATGAATCATAGGAACTAGGATGCTTAATAGAATTAAAGACACTAAAAACAACTTCCTCATCATTTAATCGCAAGGTTAACTTCCCTTGATGGACATCAATCATAATCTTCCCAGTAGCAAGGAATGGTCACCCAAGTATGATTGGGACCTCGGAATCTTCCTCCATGTCTAACACAATAAAATCAGCTGGAAAAATGAACTTATCCACCTTTACCAGAATATTCTCCAATACACCACGAGGATAAGTAATGGATCTATCAGCCAACTGCAAAGAAATGTTGGTAGGCTTTGGTTCCTGCATTCCCAGTTTCTTAAACACAGAGAAAGGCATCAAATTAATGCTAGCACCCAAATCACATAATGCTTTCTCAAAATGAGAATTACCAATAGAGTAAGGAATAGTAAAATTCCCTGGATCTTTTAACTTTGGTGGTAATTTCTTTAAGAGAATGGCAAAGTATTCCTCATTCAGTCTGACTGTCTCATATTCCTCAAGCTTACATTTGTTTGAAAGTATCTCCTTCAAGAACTTTGCATATTTTGGCATTTGAGAGATAGCTTCCACAAAAGGAATGTTAATCTGTAATTTCTTGAACATCTCAAAGAATTTTACAAATTGCTTGTCTTGCTTGGTATTCTGGAGCCTCTGAGGAAAATGAATGGATGACTTTTGTGGCTCACTCACCTGTACCACGGGAGGTGCTTCACTGATCTTTTTCTTTTCTATATTATCTGGCTCATCAAGAGTATCTTCATGTTCTTGCATGTGTTCTTCTTTGTTCTTGGAAAGATCTCCAAGCTCCTTACCACTTCTTAGAGTGATTGCTTTTACCTGTTCCTTTGGGTTAGGTTCAGTAGCACTAGGCAAAGATCCTAGTGCCCTTTCTGACATCAGAGTGGTTAATTGACTGATTTGAGTCTCCATAGTCTTCATTCTAACTTCTGAATTTTGCATGTACTTCATTACAAGATTTTTAGAATTTTGTTTCTCCACAGGTGCTTGAAAACCAGGAGGTGGTTGTGGGGTTCTCTGCTAATTCTGCTGATTCTGCTGATAACCTTGTTGATTTCTCCATTTGAAATTAGGGTGGTCCCTCCAACCAGGATTGTACGTATTGGCATAAGGATTGTACTGCTGCCTGTTAGAATTTCCAATAAAATTTGTTGCTTCAGGTTCTGGGGCAAAGGGACTACTAACTTGACAGTTTGAACTTGTATGACCTTGTCCTCCACATGCGTCGCAAATAATTGGTGGGGCTGCACTACTTGTTACCATCAAGGTTTCCACCTTTTTTTATCAAAGCTTCCAATTGATTCAGAATGGTAGTAGAAGCATCCACAGCATGTACTCCTACTGGTTTCTTAAGAATTTGGCACTCATTTTGCCATTGATAACTGTTCAGCGCCATTTCTTCAATCAAAGCTTGGCTTTCAGTAGGTGTTTTCCTCCATATTGTACCTCCCGCAGTAGCATCAATGAGGGAACGATTTGTAGAAGATAAACCGTTATAAAATGTCTGGACTTACTGCCACACGAGAAATCCATGGTGTGGACATCTCCTCAACAACTCTTGAAAGCGTTCCCAAGCTTCATAAAGAGTGTCCATTTCAAACTGCACAAAAGAAGATATATCATTTTTTAACTTAGCAGATTTAGAGGGAGGAAAATACTTAGTCAGAAACTGTTGTGTCAACTGATCCCATGTAGTGATGGAACCTCTAGGTAATGACATTAACCATTGACTCGCCCTGTCTCTAAGAGAGAAAGGAAAGAGTCACAATCTGATTGCATCATATGTCACTCCATTGTACTTGATAGTGTCACACAACTGCAAAAATCTAGCTAAATGCTAATTTGGATCATCTAAAGGTAATCCACCAAACTGTACAGAATTCTGAATCATGGAGATCAATGTTGGTTTGATCTCAAAATTGTTAGCCGCCACAGCTGGTCTTATAATACTTCCTCCATATTCTTCAGCAGTGGGCATAGAATATTCGAGCATAGTTCGCTCTGTTGGAGTGGCTTAACATTCTTGTCTCTCCATCTTCCTTATTGTAACTTCTTTAGCCACAGCTTCAGTATGAGAATGTTTCCTTAACCTGCGAGCTGTTTTCTCAATTTCTGGATCAAACGTCAAATTAGGAAACTGAGAACGAGTAAGTATAAACAAAAAATATAAATAGAGGATGAAGTGACAAATAAAATAAGAAATAAAATAAAAGTTCAAGTAAAAATAGAATGACAAACAAAAATAAAGTAATAAAATAAAATAAGAAATAATATAAAAACGCATAAACAAAAAAACAAAATAATAATAATAATAATAATAATAATAATAATAATAATAATAATAATAATAATAATAATAAAGAGAAGAATTAAAAGGAAACTAATCTTATGTATTTTACCTCACACATTTATTATTATTATTATTATTATTATTATTATTATTATTATTATTATTATTATTATTATTATTATTATTATTATTATCATCATCATTTTACTAAGTATCTAAACAACCTAACAAACCACAAAGAAAACAAGAACTCAACACTCCTTCAACATCAATCCCGTATTCTTCTTTTTAATTTTTTTTATTATTTTTTCTATGGGCTTCTCTGTTGAACGACCTAATAAAATAATAATAATAATAATAATAATAATAATAATAATAATAATAATAATAATAATAATAAAACTTGAAGTCCCGATTCTTTGTGGAATTGATTGGAAAGAAACGACGAGATGCGGTGGAGTAGCGACGCGGTCTTTGGTGCGATGCGGTCTTGGTGAGCCGGCGAGTCACGGATCTTGGCCGGCGGCGTGGCGGGGTGCTCGATGGCTTGAGGGATCTGGTGTTTCCGGCTCAGAGCGGACCAGAAAGAGCGAACGACAACGACGCGGTTTGGAGCGCTGTGTGGGCCGGTGGTTTGGTTGGCTTAGATGGGTTGTGGAGTGGTGGCGATTTACAGTGTTGAGGGAAAGTGGGTCGGTTCGGTCGTTTGGGAGGTCCACGGTTGGGTGAATGGAGGGGGAGCTTGACGGTGGATCTGTTTGTTTGTTTGTTTTTTTTTTCGGTACGATTGGGTGATGATGGGTTATTGGATTCTTGATTTCTGTTTGGGGTTGGAAGATTGGTGCAGCTACGGAAGTCCGGTGCGGTCTGGTTCAGCGACAAAGTAGCTCGACGCTCGTGTCTGGACGGCGGCGTCGTGCGGGTGGACCTGTTGGTGCGATTTGGGAGTGTTGGCCGTGATTGAAGGTTGAAGACAAAAATGGGGGCTGCTATGTTGATAGTGTTTTTGGTGGGTATATGTGTAGTTGGGCCGTGGATGTTAATGGTGAAGTGGAGTGGAAATGGTGAGGAATGAGTGAGGGTGGTGAATGGGTCACGGGTTAGAGATGGTATGGATGAATTTTTTTTTTTTTTTTTACTGAGAGAAGTAAAAGGCAACTATGTACGTTGGAAGAGGAAGGAAGATTATTTGGTGAAAATGGTGAGGTGCGGTGGTAGTGTGCACGTGCTTGTGTGCATTAGAATACAATGTGATCTTTAAGTGATAAATCAACTAAATCATATGAAGATGACGGGTTTGAGGATGAAGATGAAGAATGGAAATGATGGCTAGGTTTGTGGGAGGTGGAAGTGAATTTTTTTTTTTTAGAAGGGTGGAGGAGGGGTGGTGGTTAAAATAAAATAAAATAAAGAATAAAATAAAAAGGCATCTAAATAAACTAGAGTTTTTCATTTCTAATATTATCATACTTGATTCTCCGGCAACGGCGCCAAAAACTTGGTGCGTGTGAAATACACTAAGAGCAAGTGCACTCTATCGCCAAGTAATATAGGACTTTGGAGTCCAAGTTATCGATCCCACGAGAAATAAGTAATAATTACTAAAGTTGTAAAACTATTATGTTATTTAGACTGTCGGAAGTGTACGCAAGATCCAAATTTAAAACAGAAAACTAATGGAGAAAATAAAAAGAACAATTAAATAAAGAAAAGATAAACAAAGATAGAGAGATGCTAGGGCGCAAGGTTCATTTGAGTCTCATTATTCGGATCTTCTTTCAATTATGATACAAGTAATTCTTTTGCCAATATTATCTTATAAGCTATTGAATCCCAATGGTCATGGATGAAACAATATTCTATTCTTAAATTAATCCACCTATTTGGTCATTTAGTTGAATTAATCAAGAATGCATTAAGTTCCAATTTCAAGATATGAACTAACAACCTGTCAATTCTATTGGTAGGAGAAATTGATGTTTGGTCATTCACCAATATAATCTCAGGCTTACCATATAGATCCACTCATTGAGTTCACCGGTCAAACAATGAATTAATAAATGTTACAAGTGATTAATTTATGACAAGAATGCAAATATTATAGTAAACCCACAAAGAAATTACCATAATCAATCTAGAAATCAGATCCAAATAATTAAAAACACAAGATCCCCTATAGCCCTAGCTATGAGTTTAGCTACTCATGGTAAAAAAAATGACAAATACAAAGAGAGAATAAACCATAAGAATTTTGCTCATTTGGCATTGTTGTCTTTCTCCTTTGAGAATTCCTCTCCAAGAATTAGGAAAATTCCCACGGCTGCCTTCTGCCTACAGTTTTCTCTCCTCCTCCCAAAAATTCCTCTATGCCCATAGCTCCCTTAGCAACCTTGCTTCCCCTCCTTTTATAATAATTCTCCAAAGTTTTTAATAATTCTCTTCTGCCAACCAATAATATGCTCCTGCCAACCAATTAAATAAGCTCTTGCCAACCAATCCACATGTCTTCTAATTAATCACACATGCTTACAACCAAACACATATTGCTTTACAACCAATCCACATGGCTTACAACTAATATTCTCCATAATGCACCTACATGCATGATTCTCCACCAAGTCCAATCAATTCTTTCTCCCACATGCCTTCCAACCAATAAATCATTTGCGGGACCCACTTGCCAACTAATAATACCATTATCACAATGCTTTCCACTTTGTCAATGTTTTCTACTAACTCCAACATACCTTCCAACCATTCTCACATGCTAGACGTGATTCTTCAATTATGGTAACAACATGGAGTTCCTATTATAAATAAATAAAACATAAAATAAGATCACAATTTAATAATGATAAAAAAAACAACAAAACTTGCAAACAAAGTTTAATCAAAATATCAAAAGAGAATGAAAATTCAAAGAATTGAATCCTAAAAATATGACTTATTATAGGCTCATCAATATGTCTATTTACTGCATGAGAAATTTCAAGCAGTGTATGCCTTGGAAATTTATGTAAATGAAGTTGAAAGGCAATTGGACAAAAAGGTGGAAATTATAAGGTCAGATAGAAGTGGTGAGTATTATGGAAGATTTGATGAAACTGGAAATGTCTGGTTCATTGAGAATGGTAAAACCAATGGAAGTGAAGCTTCACGAAATATGGAAATTAAGGAAGTTAGAGTACAAGTTCCTTTGACTTGTGCTCCTACTAATGAAATTGTTGTTCCTCATGTTGTTGAACTGCATAACAATCAAGAAGAACAACAAATTAATGATCCCGATGTTAACAATGAACCTATAGTAGAATAGCCATAAGAAATAGCATTAAAAAGATCTCAAAGAGAAATAAGATCTATTATTCCAAATGACTATGTGGTGTATCTACATGAGTCATAAAATGACTTTGGAAATAATGACAATGATTCAGTTTCATTTTAACAAGTCATCAATAATGATAATGTTAATAAATGGTTAGATGTCATTAAAGATGAGCTTAAATCAATGGAACATAATGGTGTATGGGACCTTGTAGAATTTGTGAACACCCAATTTTGTCTGGGGCATTATGTTAAAAAAAATAAAAAAAATAAAAAAAAAGAGGCTCATCTTTCACTTAGTGACCCATTATCCTAACCCTTGAGCACTTATCCTAAACAAACCCCATCAGTTATCTTAACACTTAAATTCATCCTCAATAGACTTCATCACCTATCCTAAACCAACCATAACTTATCCTCAATAGACTTCACAACTTATCCTAAACCAAACATTTATCCTAAACAAACCTCATCACTTATCCTAAACATACTCCTAATCACATTTTAACTCAAACTCTTCAACCTAATCCCCTCCTATAAAGACACATAACCCACACATAGAAAGAGACGAAGAACCTTACTTTTGACCCTTCAGCTTAATACTTTTGCCTACGATTAAATTCACATCCATATTGTTCTCACCCACGTAGCCTTCCTTACAACAGCACCCCTTCATCTTCTAGCCCATAACCGATTCAACTCAGCGCTATCCACCATAACCACCATTATCAAGCTTTCATCTTCACCTTATAACCACAAACACCATCCCATCCAAACAAACCCCAACATGACACCCTTCTCTAGAGCACCATCCACCAATACGGTTACCACCTACCAACTGTGATTCACGACCCTCACCATCAACGAGCCACCACACGCAGCGCCATCATCCACCACCCAACCGTGAGACACAACCACCATTAAACCATACCCATACTCGCAGCCGTACCACTTTCACCTATGTTTTGCATTGCCAGAACAGAGCAGCCGGAGCCACCATTTCACCCAGCCCATCGCAGATCCTGATCGCCGATCCGCCCAGCCCATCGCAAATACCACACCTAACTCGAACCAGTAGCTCACTGCCGCCAGTCGCGTCCTCCATTCTCGCGCGAACCGCCATGCACCACCAAAGCCGGCCCGGAGCTCTACATCGTGTACCGACGCCGACCGAACCCAACTGGTCCGCACGCCTTCGTGTTGCCGTCCACGCCAACTGCCGGCCTCCAGTTGCTTCTCTATTCTCTCTGTAAAATATTCAAAAGCAAGAAAAATAAACCCCCATCTTCGTTTTGCATTTCGTAAGGTCCCTTATTGTTTTTTATTTCTAATCAATTTTTTTTAAGTAGTAGGTTCATTGGGCTAAAAAAAAGGGATAAAAACTAAAAAAATGGTAAAAGTAAAATAAAACAAAAATAATTTATTTAAAAAAAACAAAACGGGTTATCTGAGTTGCGACAGCTTGCTAATCCTTGTAATTTTTTGTAATTATCTGAGTTACGACAACTTGATAATTCAAATTATTATTATTATTATTTTGTCTTCATTTTTTTAATAAATCACTAATTGATAAAGATCTAAAACATTTTTTTTAAATAAAAATTTTTCGCAACAAACTTGACGAGCAATGGGTGACGTCTCTAGCGTGACGCGAGTTTCACTTATTCAATCCTTAATTTGATTAACAGAGTCGCGACGACTTGTTAATTCAATTTTTTTAAAATAATTAAATTATTTCTTAAAAAAATTAAAAAAAAATCAACTATTTCTTTTCTTTTCCTAGATAATCTTAAATAAAAATTTTGTAACAAACTTGATAATCAGTGGGTGACATCTTTAGCATGACGCGAGCTTCACCTATTCAAACTTTGATTTGATTAACAGTCGCGACGACCTGTTAATTCAAATTTTTATAAAAATTATAATTATAAATTTTAATTAAAATCAATTAACCTACAATTATTTTCCAAAGAACTACGTGACTTTAAGTTCCTCATTGCACCTGAGGATACGTAGGAGCGGGACTCTTATTCCGTCAAGCCAAAATTTAATTTTTTATAATTTATTTGTCGATTTTATTTATTTATTTATTTTATAAAAAGGGGTAAAATAAATATTTTCAAGGATTATTAAGAATTTGCATAATTAACTTAAGGTACCGTCTTAGAACGGGTGTGTTAGGGGTGCCGTGGGATATTAAGTTTTCACCCTTCCCTACGCATAACCGACTCCTGAATCCAATTTGATTCCAAAGACTATTTTTTTTTAAAAAGGTTCTCCAATTTTTCTTATTCTAAATAAAAATTGGTGGCGACTCCTAACAATTTATTTTGTTCGCCGCTCCCGCCGCGATCATGGTCGCAACAAAATTACCTGAAGGGTGCAAGAGAGTTAGGTGTAAATGAGTCCTTAAGACTAAACATGCCTCTCATGGCAACCTTGAACGCTACAAGACTCGTCTTGTTGTCAAAAATTTTACTCAAAAAGATGGTATTGACTATAAGGAAACATTTTCACCAGTTTCTAAGAAAGATTCTTTTAGAATTATCATGAAATTAGTAACAAATTATGATCTAGAGGTGTATCAAATGGATATGAAAATCGCTTTTCTAAATGAGAATTTAGAGGAAGATGTTTATATGGATCAACCAATGAGGTTTTCAGTTGAGGACAAAAAGCACATGATACGTAAACTTAAGAAATCAATGTACGGACTTAAGCAAGTTTCTCGACAATGGTATCTCAAGTTCAATGATCCTATTGTATCCTTCGAATTTAAGGAAAACACTATTGATCGGTGTATATATTTGAAGGTCAGTAGGAGTAAGTTTATCTTTTTGATTCTCTATGTTGATGAAATCTTACTTGCAACTAATGATTTTGGTCTATTAAGTGAGACTAAGAAGTTTCTCTCTAATAACTTTAAAATGAAAGATATGGGAGATGTAAGCTATATGATTGGAATAGAAATATTTTGTGACAGATCACAATGATTGTTGAGTTTGTCTTAGAAAGGCTATATCAATAAAAAATATAGAAAATGGATAAATGGCCAGCAGATATGGTGCCAATTCAGAAAAGGGACGAATCTAATGTTATGGTATGCTTTGAGGCCATTATTAATGAATTATGGTTGTAAAATTTTATTAAGGACTTGAAATTGTCAACAATATTATCAAGTGACTAAAATTTATTGTCTTTAATAAATTTTTTTTCTAAAAACAACAAGTATTTTAAAGGTGCTAAGCATATGGAATTGAAATACTTTGTCATTAAAGAAGAAGTTCAAAAACATAAAGTGACAATAGAGCAAATCAACACTAACTTTATGATTGTTGATCCTTTGACGAAAAGGTTACCGCCCAAAATATTTAGTTGACATATTGAAAGTATGGGCATTGTTGTCATAGGCATTATTGTATATTATGTTAATGATTATAGTTTATGTACTTTGACACTCTGAACTCATTAATGAATATGTTTTTTGTTTTACCTATTTTTTGAATTTGTATACATGATTGAATAGGAATGATAATAATAAGTTCTGTCTTTAATAAAGACATTATTGTTAGACTAATTATGTGCTTCCCATTTATAGGTCACGTCAAGGAGATGACTAACTTTGTGGTACATGAAAGGGATTATGTCGATTAGATGATATACGGCCGTCATGACTCATATTAGTTTTATTCTTAGTCATGATGAATTATGTATTTAATGTAAAGAAGAGTTTGACTATATATATGAATTCATATTATGTTTTAACAGACTAATCAAACTATAAAGAAGGTATTGTCACATGAGCCCAGTGGGAGAATGTTAGATTAACTGTCTCATGTGATGAGTTTGTGACTTATCTTATTAATTTAATAAGTAATTAAATTAAATTAATGAGTTAAACTCTTATTGGATAAAAGGAAAAGGATAGTTTTATAATTATAGTAACTATCAACTTGATGGAAGTTAATAGTATTTAAGAAATAGTTTATGTGCAAAACTCTAGGTTTATTGTTAGCCGTCAGTGTTTCTTCTTCTCTCACCATCACTAAAGTAGAATATGCATAAAAAAAGGCAAATGAGTAAAAAGTAAGTTTTGAGATCTCTCTAATACTCTTAAAATATAGTCTACTAATTATTCATAAATAAAAGTTACTGTCTTCTTACATTCTTATTTATAAGAATAATAAATTTTAAGATCAATATATTTTAATAATAGGTTTTTATATTAAGATTTTTAGAAAAAGTACAAAATTAATATTTTCTATATTTTACTTTTTTCAATGAGATACTTCTCACTTTCGATGAATATCATAGACTTGCAATTTTTATTTTTATTTTTTATGAAATCATAGACTTGCAATTAAGATCCTCTTGGATTACGCTTAGACATTCGATTTTTTCCTTTTGGTGCGAATTCGATTCAGGAGCACTCCAATATAATTATTAATTAATATTTTCGCTTATGTTGTTTTTAACAAAAATTTAAGGTGAAAGGTAATTATCTCAAGGCCAAGTTTCCAAACCTGTACTTTTATCTGTGCGCCAATTTACAAGTAAATAGTTTCTTTTGAGGTTTCTTTACACTTAGATTATGACAAGCATTTTTCTTGCAAATTCTTTACAGAAACTCTAAATGTTAGATTTGTAAAAATGAACCCTTCATTCAATGAGGGATGAATCCCTATATATACATTGTTCTGTTAAGTAACTAACTACAGCAGAAAAACAAACAAACTAACTATAACTTTGCATTTACAGCTAATTACAGCTAAGCTAATTACAATAATAAGTGTCGCAACCGAGATCGCGACGGGACGACCAAAAAGATTAGGTTTTGAAAATCAATGGAGTCGCCACCAATGTTTATTTGAATTGGGAAAACATTAGAAAAACTCTTTAATTTGGAAACTGGTCTTTTGAAAATTGAGTTTGGATTCGGGAGTCGATTACAGGTAAAGAATGTGTTAGCACCCTACACTGCCCGTTCTAAGAACGGTACCTTATGTTAGTTGTGCAAAATTTAATGATCTAAAATATATTTATTTTTATCCCTTTTTAAAAAAAGACTTTGTAACTAAATTTTTTAATTTTTTTTTATTTTTAAAAGAAAGAAAAGGAAAAACTAAATTGCAAATTTTTTTTTTGGCTTGACAGAAATGAATTTTTGCTCCTACGTATCCCCTGGTGCAATGAGGAACTCAAAGTCACGTAGTTCTTTAAAAAATAATTGTGGGTTGATCAATTTTAATTTTAAAAAGATTTTTTTAGAAAAAAGGATTTTTGCTTGAAAGTCATTCTTACACAGGGTTCAAGTTAACATCAGGTTACTCAATAAATCCTTATGATCCAAACGACAATGAAGATAACATTCATTATTCAATCATCATCATTAGTCATTACATTGATTAAAATATTTTTTTATTTTTTCAAAATGCAAAAAAAAAAGTAACAGAAGTAAAATAGCCGCATAAATATTTTCATTGCGGAGGAAGTTTAACTTGATGTGTTTAGATTATTATCCATCGAAAACTTGTATCTTATGGTGACTTTTGATGATTCAGTAATCATAGTTGTGGAATTTTTAAAATAATAAAAAAAAAGAGAAGTGGCAGACAACCACTTTCATGTGATTTCCTTTTTGTATATATTTTAACTTTCTTTTTTTTAATGTTATTTATTCCAATTTCAAAAAAAAAAAAGTAACAGACAACATGTGAAAGTAGTCTAATTTTCTTTTATCCAAAGTGTCTACTTTTTATTTTTATATATTTAAAAAAAAAGTTACTGACCCAAATCAAAATAATAATTTCAAATCACAACCACATTCAATTACTAAAAGAATACAATCGACAGAACAAACAAAAAAGTAAATAAATAATTATAATAAAATAAAAGCAAATAACTGAATGATAAAACACTTACAGAAGATAGAGATATAAAGGAATAAAAGACCAAGCTTTGGTCTTCTCGTGAAAACAGAAGGGAATAGGTGCTGCGTTGCCGGGAACCGTGGCAATTCTGGGTGAGCACGAGTCTATTTCTTGTTGATTGAAGATGAAGGCGTTGAAGTTGGGTTCACAGTAGTGGGGGATCTATGGATATTTAATGGAGGTGAGGTAAGGTTGCTAATGGTGAAATGGTGTTATGGAGTGGAATGATGGTTGGCTATGAGTGGGAGGTCACGGCTTGGTGAAAAGCATGAAATATGGGTTCACGGAGGGCATGGAGAGTTAGGAGGATGGGTGGAGGTCTGAATGTAATGGTGAAAAAAAAAAAAAAAAAATGATGAAGATGAGAATGAAGGTTTAGATGTGGAGATTGTGGTGGAGAAGATGGAACTGTAGCGAGAGGTTGTGGAGGGATGACGTTTTTTTTTTTTTTACGTGAAAGATGGTTGGTAGTGGTTGAGAAGTCGGGAGAGATGATGAAGTGTTGAGAGAGAAGATTGAATATGAAGTATGATGGTATGGGTGAAGGTTGGACGTGATGTGGTGGTATGGTTGTTTAGTGAGGTGAGGTTTTAGGCAGTAAGTGAACTCGAGGGCTACGGGAATAAGTTGTATTTGATTGATGGAGGTGAGTTAACTGAGTTTTGTGATAATGGGTGCAAGGTTGAATGTGAGAAAAGGTGGAGCTTGAAGATGATGGAGACGATGAATATTGCTTCTGCCAAAGTGAGGTAGTGAAGATGAAGGGTGCCCTTTTTCTTCTTTATACTTAGGATTTATAGCATTGAACCTGCGAAAATTTCTCCTGCATTCATCGGTGATTGAGAGACAAATGGAGAAGGAAAATCTTGTAAGATTTCCTTCACAAATGTAAAGAAAAAATCATTCATTCGAGTGCTGAAATTTGAGGATCCTGCACAACCACTCCGCAATCTGTCCTTGACTTTCTTCTCCTTTTTTTTAGCACGATATACACTTCTTTCTTCTTTTATTGTTTTTTAAATTTTTATTTTTATAAACAATAAAAAGGTTTAAATTAGATGGAAGTGAATAAAATTAAAAATTGTTCCAAACATTACAATTAAGCATCAATTAGCACAAATTTATTAGTCTTTAATTAAGCAGTAAAAATAAAAAATTTATGGACAAAATTGGGTATCAACAGCTGCCCCCCTTTGCTTTACATTTAAATTAAATGGAAAGCAAAGGAGTTGATTCAATTTTGTCCATGAAGCTTGATGAAAAAGTAAAAAGTTTGCAGAGTCGGGTATCCGCTGAAACTTAACCAAAAGGTAAAAAGCTTGCGGAATCGGGTATCCGCTGAAGCTTGAAAACAGAAAAGGCACAAAGCTTGCAGAGTCGGGTATCCTACTGAAGCTTGAAAACATAAAAGGCACAAAGCTTGCAGAGTCAGGTATCCGCTGAAGCTTGACAGAATAGTAAAAAGCTTGCAGAGTCGAGTATCCACTGAAGCCTTACAAGCTTACAGGCGAAAAAAACTTACGTAAAAAAAAGCTTACGGAGTCGGTATCCGCCGAAAGCTTGAAGCTTGACAATAGAAAGGTAAAAAACTTGCGGAGTCGGGTATCCTGCCGGAAGCTTGAAAACAAAAGACAAAAGCTTGCGGGGTCGGATATCCATCGAAGCCCATCGAAGCTGGAAAGGTAAACAACAAATAACTTGTGGGGTAGGGTGCCCATCGAAGCTGAACGGAAAGGTAAAAAATAAATAGCTTGTGGGGTAGGATGCCCATCGAAGCTTGACAGAAAAGGTAAACAACAAACAGCTTATGGGGTAGGTTGCCCATCGAAGCTTGATAGTAAAGGTAAACGGCAAACAGCTTGTGGGGTAGGATGCCCATCGAAGCTGGACAGAAAGATAAAAGGCGAACAGCTTGTGGGGTAGGTTGCCCATCGAAGCTGGACGGAAAGATAAAATAACAAACAGCTTATGGGGTAAGGTGCCCATCGAAGCTGGACGGAAAGGTAAAAATAAATAGCTTGTGGGGTAGGGTGCCCATCGAAGCTGGATAGGAAAGGTAAACAACAAACAGCTTGTGGGGTAAGGTACTCATCGAAGCTGGATAGGAAAGGTAAACAGCAAACAGCTTGTGGGTAGGGTGCCCATCGAAGCTGGACAGAAAGGTAAAAGGCAATGGGCACAAGGCCCTGACTTGTTGTAAAAGCAATGGGTGCTGGGACTCAGAAACTAAAAGGCAATGGGTGCGGAGACCCAAAAATTAAAGACAGTTGGTACGGGGACTCAAAAAATAAATACAATTACGAGGGCAGATAATCTTTGAAAGCTTTTTTTTTATATTTTTTTTTTGTTTGTTTTTGATTGTCTGATCTGTGTTTGTTTGTTTGTTTTTTTTTTTTTGAAAAATTCAACCTCTCTTTTTTCTTTTTTCCTTTTCCTTTTTTTTAAAAAAAATTTATTGAAAGTCCTTTGAACCAATGACAACCTGCGAATGAAAAGGCAAGGGGCATGGGGACCTAGAAACTAAAAGCAATGATTTTGTAAATGCATGTGATGCCAGAGATGGTGCATGATGCAACAGATACAATGAATGTGATACTAGAGGACAATGCATGTGATGTCAGAAGTGACACTTGAGAATAATGCATGTAATGCCTAGCATGATGCATGATGCATGATGCAATAGATGTCCTATTGTAGAGATTCTCATGAACAAATTGAGTAAGCAATTTTTTTTTTTTTTACACATTAGAGCTTTAACTGAGTCACTTTTAGTTCCACAACCCTTATGGACTTTTCCCACAACAGGATCATGGTCAAATAGTAACAAAATATGTTGATTTGTTTTATGATCTGTCATGTCACCCTTTCTTTTCTCATCAATACTTTTATTAGGACTTCATTGCGTTTCCCATGACCTTTCGAAATTGTTAAAACAAATCTAAATACTTTTGCAATATTGTCGCATATTTCACATCTCAATGTAAAACTATTATGAAAAATGCAGATTAGATCCACAATGGGTTGCAACAAGGAGGGATTATTATTATAGAAAAGAACAGTACAAGAAACAGAGTATAAAAGGGATCAGAATTGACAAGTTTACAAAAGAGATGTCGGAATGGAGTTTTCCAGCTCTTTAGTGGTGTTCTCTTGGATAATCAATGCTAATTTCCCATGTATGTGATTTTAAACACCCTTTTGTCTGTTTACAAGAATATGATTTAACCCAGTTCTCACACCTTGAGAGTGTTACTTGACAAGACTTCGCATATTCCAACTGCCCCGGTTCGGCCCAAATACTTTCAAATTGCCCCAGTTTGTGACTTAAGGCAAGTTCACTTCTTCGGATGTGTCAAGTATCATTTTTAAAACCCTAACTTTTGCCTAGGTCGCTCTTTCGAGTTTTCAACCTAGCGGGTCGCTCTAATTTTTGCCTAGGTCGCCTTTTCAGGTTTTCAACCTAGCGAGCCATTTTTCTTTTCTCATCAGTTTTTTTTAAGCATAGTACATTTTGACTGCATCTGAATTTATGGGAAGTGGTAAATCTTCACCATCCATGTTTATGAGAATCAAAGCCCCTCCTGAGAAGGCTCTTTTTACAACATAAGGCCCTTCATAGTTTGGAGTCCATTTTCCTCGATGATCCTTTTGAATGGGAAGAATCTTCTTGAGTATTAGATATCCTTCTTGAAACTGTCGGGGATGCACTTTTTTTGCACAGGCTTTCATCATTCTCTTCTAGTAAAGCTAGCCATGACACAGTGCAGCTAATCTCTTTCCTTCAATGATGTTCAATTGATCAAGTCGAGTCTGGACCCATTCAGCTTCTTCTAGTCCTGCCTCTATCAACACTCTTAATGATGAAATTTTCACTTCAATAGGGAGTACTGCTTCCATTCCATAAACCAATGAGAAAGGGGTTGCCCCGGTTGAAGTATGAATGGATGTATGATAACCATGCAGTGCAAATGGTAGAATTTCGTGCCAATCTTTGTATGTTACAACCATCTTCTGGATAATCTTCTTGATGTTCTTATTTGCTGCCTCAACTGCCCCATTCATCTTAGGGCGATAAGGTGAAGAATTGTGGTGCTCAATTTTGAAATCCTTACACATCTCTTTCATCATCTTATTATTCAAATTAGTGGCATTGTCAGTGATGATCTTGCTTGGCAAACCATAACGACAAATCAACTCCCTTTTGACAAACCTGATCACTACACTCCTGGTGACATTGGCATAAGAAGCAGCTTCAACCCATTTTGTGAAGTAATCAATTGCAACAAGAATAAAGCGATGTCCATTTGAGGCCTTCGGTTCAATGGGCCCTATGACATCCATTCCCCACATCGAGAATGGCCAAGGTGCTGTTAAAACATTTAAAGGTACTGGTGGTGCATGAACTTTGTCAGCGTATGTCTGACATTTATGGCACTTCCTTACATAATTGAAGCAATCAGTTTCCATTGTCAACCAATAGTACCCAGCCCTTAGGATCTTCCTTGCCATTGCGTGTCCATTTGCATGAGTTCCAAAAGAACCTTCATGAATATCTCTAATGATTTTCTCTGCCTCCGTTGCATCAACACATCTTAGCAGCACCATATCATGATTCCTCTTATAAAGCACTTCCCCATTAAGAAAGAAACCCATTGCGAGTCTTCTGAGGCTCCTTTTGTCATTTTCTGAAGCATCTAGAGGGTATTCTCTACTCTGGATAAAGCGTTTGATGTCATGATACCATGGTTTCCCATCTGGCTCCACTTCCACCATTTGACAATATACCGGTTGGTCACGACTTTCCAATTTTATAAGTGGCAAGTCCCTATGATTGCTTACTTTGAACATTGATGATAATGTGACTAAAGCATCAGCCAACTGATTGTCTTCCCGAGGGACATGATGGAATGTGACTTTGTCAAGTTGTTCAATTAACTTCTTGATGTAAACATGATAAGGGATTAATTTGGCATATCGTGTCTCCCATTCTCCCTTTAGTTGATGAATAACCAAGGCAGAATCCCCGTATACCTCAAGAACTTTTGCCTTTGATTCTATTGCTGCTTGGATTCCCATGGCACATGCTTCATACTCAGCTACATTATTTGTACAGTCAAAGCACAGTCTAGCAGTGATTAGAATGAAATTATTTTCGGGTGAAATTAGTATGGCTCCAACTCCATGCCCCAGTGAATTGGAAGCTCCATCGAACAACAAAGTCCATTTTTCTTTTTCCAGGGATTCTTCTCTTCCAAACAAAGCCATTATATCTTCATCAGGGAATTCACACTGCATAGACCCATATTCCTCCACAGGTTGATTGGCCAAGAATTCTGCAAGGGCGTTGTCTTTTACTGCCTTTTGGGTGACATAGACAATGTCATATTCTGATAGCAGAACTTGCCAATGTGCAATCCTCCCCGTGAGAGCAGGCTTTTCAAAGATGTACTTGATTGGGTCCATTTTGGACACTAACCAAGTGGTGTAACTCAACATGTACTGCCTCAAACGGTGGGCCGCCCATGCCAAGGCACAACACGTGCGTTCCAGCAATGAGTATTTTGCCTCATAGTTAGTAAACTTCTTACTCAAATAATAGATGGCATGTTCTTTTCTACCAGTTTCATCATGCTGCCCCAGTACACAACCCATGGATTCATCTAATACAATCAAGTACATGATAAAAGGTCTTCCTAGCACTGGAGGTACCAAAACTGGGGGTTCTTGCAGATACTGCTTGATCTTCTCAAATGCTGCTTGACAATCTTCATTCCATTCTACAGTCTGGTTTTTACGCAGTAACTTTAAAATTGGTTCGCATGTTGCAGTCAATTGGGATATAAATCTAGCAATATAGTTCAATCTCCCCAAAAACCCTCGAACTTCCTTTTCAGTTCGAGGAGGTGGCATCTCTATAATTGCTCGAACTTTGTCCGGATCAACTTCTATCCCTTTCTGGCTAATCATAAACCCCAAAAGCTTGCCTGATCTTACACCAAAAGTGCATTTAGCAGGATTTAATCTGAGCCTGAACATTCTTAAACGTTCAAAGAGCTTTTACAAATTAACAACATGGTCTTCTTCTGTTCTAGACTTAGCAATCATGTCATCCACGTAAACTTTTATTTCTTTATGCATCATGTCATGGAACAAAGTTACCATTGCCCTTTGATAAGTTGCTCCTGCATTCTTCAATCCAAAAGGCATTACTTTGTAGCAAAAAGTTCCCCATAGAGTAATGAATGTAGTCTTCTCCATGTCTTCAGGTGCCATCTTGATCTGATTGTATCTTGAGAAACTATCCATGAAAGAGAAAAATGAATGTTGAGCAGTGTTATCCACCAGTACATCTATGTGAGGTAGAGGGAAGTTGTCTTTAGGGCTAGCCCTATTCAGATCTCTATAGTTAACGCACATTCATACTTTCTCATCTTTCTTTGGGACAGGAACAATGTTGGCGACCCATTGAGGGTACTTTGCGACAGTAAGGAAACCTGCATCAAACTGCTTTTTAACCTCTTCTATGATTTTCAGTGACATTTCTGACTTTATTCGTCTCAACTTTTGCTTGACCGAAGGACATTCTGGTTTTAAGGGCAATTTGTGCTCAACTATGCTAGCATCTAGGCCAGGCATATCTTGGTAAGACCAGGCGAAAATATCACAATAATCAGATAAGAGCTTAACTAACTTGCTTCGCTCATCTTCTTTCATAGAAGTGCCAATTTTTACTTCTTTTTTATCATCTTCTGACCCTAAATTAATCACTTCAATTGGTTCTTCATGGGGTTGAATTTCTTTGGCCTATTGTTCCATTAATCTCATTAACTCAGGAGAGGGTTCCCAATCATCATCATTATCCTCATCAACATGATTAATGGGATGGTCAAAATCATATAATGGGATCATAGCACTGTTATTTTTAGGAGAGTCACTTTCAGATCTGCATTTATTGGTATTAACACAAATAAAAAGAAGTAATGAATAAAGGTTAATGTAATGGTCGGGCAAAAAGCTGAAAAGAAAAAAAAAGGCAAGATAATTTGAAAATGCATTTATTGATAGTAAATATTAAAATGGAAACATGTGAGCCCGCTTTTATAACATATCTTCATAAAGCCTTGGGCAGAGCTAAAGGATTAGCATTATAGAATTACTTTGAATTAGTTTCAAAGGTCATGGGAAAATCAACGAACTCCCAATTGTTGAGCTCTGCATCTGGGGAACAAGGGTACACCAAGTTGACACCATGATTGACGGGTTGATCATCTTCGATAGCGGTCACTTGGTTCAGAAACACCAATCCTGCACTTCGAAAACTTTGACGGATGTCACAGATGGGAATTCCCTCAGCTTTAGGCTCCCGATTTTCCAACCGAGCCAACCTCCTTTCTTTTTTCTCTTCTATCACCCTTCTCTTATCAACTTTGGTGGGTTTATAACCTAGCCCGAACCTGTCTTTGTTTTCACAGGGTTGTAGGAACTTCATAATGCCTTGTTCGTTCATTCCTAGTCCCCTTCCACATTGATATCCTCTTTCAAGCATGACCTTAGCTATCATCATAGATGTATTAGATGACTGTGGCTTTAAAATTTGTGCTCCTTCTTCTACATAAGTGGCATTAGCAATCTCCAATGCTTGGAACGCAGTTTCAAGAGCTTCTTCTGCAGCTTCAATGTAAGGGGTTGATAGTGGTTTACTCACTAATAAGTCTTCCTCACCCGAAACGATTACCAACCTACTGCCAACTATGAACTTCACCTTCTGATGCAATGTGGATGGCACGGCTCCAGCAGAATGAATCCAAGGTCGTCCTAAGAGACAACTATAAATTGGTGTGATGTCCATCACCTGGAAGAGTATATGAAAGGTAGTAGGTCCAATTTGAATCGGGATCTCAATTTCTCCTATTACTTCTCTCCGTGTTCCATCAAAAGCTCTCACGATCATTGTACTTAGTTTCATGTAAGTCCCATCAAAAGGCAACTTGGAAAGAGTTGATTTTGGCAACACATTCAAAGAGGAACCATTGTCAATGAGCACTCTAGCCATTATATGCTCTTGGCATTTGACAGAAATGTGTAGCGCCTTGTTGTGTCCCATTCCTTCAGCAGGTATTTCATCATCAGTGAAAGTGACATAATTATCAGCAGTAATGTTGCTAATAATACCGCCTAACTTGTCAACTGTAATGTCATGAGAAACATGGGCTTGATTCAGTATCTTTATCAATACTTTTCTGTGCAGCTCAGTATTCATCAATAAAGATAAAAGTGATATCCTTGCAGGGGTGCGATTCAACTGATCTACCACTCTGTATTCACTTTGCTTGATGAACTTCAAAAATTCACAGGCCTCTTCATCAGATACCTCCTTCTTATACTCATTTAGCTTTGTCAACTCTTCCCTTGCTTTCACATCATTTCCCATGGAAGTCTCTCCTACCTTGCTTTTCCCCTTACAGTTTCTTTTATTTTCTTCTTCTTCTTGCCCTTTTCGTAATTCCTCTGGAGTATAAATGCGACCACTTCGTGTCATCCCTCCGATCCCTGATATATTAGTGATAACAGAGGTCGGACAAGATGAAACTTTTGGCTGATCGTTTGTGAGATTGCTTCCAAGGATTTACACATTATAATTCCACGGTACTGCCTTTGTGTTTTCAAATGGAAAAGGGCTAGGAACTTGAATAGTGATGGACCTTGGGCCACATGGAGATGGCGCAACTGCAACTTCAGTGTAATAGATAACTAATGGTTTGATAGCTGGACTTGCAACAGAAGGGACCAAAGAGTTTATGACTTCCTGACCTTCTTGCGATCGTGGAACAACACACTCATCCACCATGCTTATACCACCATTGTCACATAGATGACCTACTTGCACTAATTGCATGTCTATTAGATCTTGGAGCATTTGTCTGAACTCAACATATTCCTCAATAGAATGCCCCACATTCCCATGAAGATTGCACATTATTTCATCCTCGTCGCCCCCTTTCTCTTTAATATGAGCTTCCATCATCCCAGATTTGCATAGCTCCTTAAAAAAGACCCTCATGGGGGGTGTTGACATCTGCCACTTGTCTTATAAGCTGTTGGGCAGAGCACTCCTCTATAGCATTAACTATAGGATTCCCATGATTAGGCAAAGGATTGTGGCCCACACTAGGAGTATTTGGCTTGAAATTCAACCATTTGGCGTTGATTAGATCTTGCACCTTAAACTTCAGCGCTTTGTAATTCTCCGTGGAATGCCCTACGGCCACCGCATGGTAATCACATTTGGAATTCGGGTCAAAGCCTTTAGGGTATGGGGGTTCTAATGGCCTCATCGGGCAAGGGGCCAAAAGAGAGTTACGGATGAGTTGGGGTAGTAACTCAGTGTATGTTATAGGGATTGGGTCAAAGTGGACAAATTTTTTGTCTTGGTTATTTGGTGGCCTTTTTTGGTTTGTGTTTGGATTTTGGGTCCATGGTTAAGCTGTTTGAGGCGGTAAGGTAGAGGGTGTTTGGTGTTGAGTGGGGGATGGTGTTCGGTAAGGTATCATTGGGTGGTGAGGCTAGGGGTAATGATCTTGTGAAGCATTGGAAACATACGGGTGGTAAGGTTGGGAATGTGGAACTTGGGAGACATGAGCAAAGTATGGGTTGTAAGGTACGTAGGGAGGTTGGAAAGATGGTTGAGTATTGCTAGGTGATTGGTTATGTTTTCCTTGGGTAAAGCTTCTTTGATCAAAAGTATCATCATGGGTTTCTCCTTCTCTTTTCTTCCATGTTGGGGGCCTCTTAGCATTAAACGTCCCTGTTGAACTTTCAACTATCTTCCCACTTCTCATTCCCCCCTCGACCCTTTCTCCAATGATGACCATGTCCGAAAAATTTGATGACACACTCCTTATCATTTTGTCATAAAAGGGTGATTGCAGAGTGTCAATGAACGTGGCCACCATTTCTCTTTCTGTCAATGGGGGCTCTACCTGAGCAGCTGTTTCTCTCCACCGCTGAGCATATTCCTTAAAGCTTTCAACATCTTTCTTAGCCATATTCTGCAATTGTAATCTATCGGGTGCCATGTCGATGTTATACTTATACTGCTTTAAGAAAGCATCAACAAAATCCTTGAAATTCCTTATATGGGCACGCTTAAGATGTGTGTACCAATTCGAAGCTACCCCAGTTAAGCTGTCTTGGAAGAAATGGATTAGCAACTTGTCATCATGTGCATGAGAAGCCATCTTACGGATATATATGGTTAGATGGTTCTTTGGACAAGTGGTTCCCTTATATTTGTCAAAATCTGGAACTTTAAATTTTGGGAGAATCACCACATCCGGGACAAGACAGAGCTCCGAGGCATCTAAAAGACCATAGCCACTTGCTCCTTCTATGGCTCGTAGTCTCTCTTCAAGAATTTCAAACTTCTCTTTGGGCTGAGGATTTTCAGTAGAAGAATTCGTTGGATATTGTGGCATGAAAGTAGGAGCAAGATGTTGCACAGGTGGGATTCCACTAGCACCAGGGTAGTGAGCATGCGGTTGGGCTGTGCTTAATGAATTTGAAGCAGGCATGTTGCCATCAGAGGGATTGAAGGCCTGTGGTGGTACAAATCCGGAAGGGAGACCATATGGTGGGATAAAGAAAGGGAATGAGTGCTGTGTTGGCATGGCTTCACTGACATTTAGCTGAGTGACTTGGGTTTGAGAAGTGTTTAGCGAGTTTGAAGTTGGTGTTACCGCTGGGGTGGTATTATCAAGGGGGTTAGCGGCTAATGGTGGTACATATCCTGGAGGGAGACCATATGGTGGGAATGATGGCACCTGATTTTCCTGCAAACTGATGACCGAGGGTTGAGTGGTGTTGTTTGGATAAATAGTGAGTGGCATCACAACCCCTTGAGGATTAAAGCCTTAGTATTGTAGAGGAATTGAAGTGAAACGGGGTGGGTGAAGATGCGTGGCCGAATGTCCTTCGTTTGCCACTGAGGGATTCCCATCTATGTTCCTTCTATTTTCCATGGACTGTAGCATCTCCATCATCTTAGACATTTGCTCTCTGAGCTGATTCACTTCATCCTTCAACTCTTGAGTTTGTTCTATTTCATCCATGATTCTAGCTTGGGAACGAGTCCTATAAGGATGTCGTAGAGATATTTTTTTTTTCTGTATTCATTATTGGTTATCATTATTAGGAGCATAAGGAAGGAAAAAATACAAATAAAAGTAAAATTATACATGCAAAGACATGATCCAAAGCAGCAAATGACATCGATAAACCTTGTTTATTCAAAAGGAAAAGCTTTGAGGCCATAGAGAGTTAGCCTTTACAACTTGTCTTATATATTTAAAGATGGAGACATTAGCTTTATAAAACAAGACAGAATGAATAAGGCTAATTCAATATTTCCATTACATAAGTACTTCCAAAAATTAATTTTAGAAATTTTCTTCAATGAAATTTACCGAGGAAGTTGAGATCCTTCCTAACTTGAGTTAAAAGCTCTTGGGTTTCTCCTGGCACCAACTTAACCTCCACGTCGAGAATCTCTCTTGCTCTTTTCCTCGATCGACTAGAGATCTCCCTCACATTGTTAATTATCACTTTGGCCTTCCGTTCCATATCTCGACTTGCATTAAGGTAGAAATCTTTTTCATTAGTCAAAAGAATAACATCATTTTCTAGTTTATTCTTCTTATTCTCTAAGGAAGCAGACCGTTCAACATGGTCTTTCAGCTGCTGGTTCAAGATTTCAAATTCAGACTTGAACTCCTCAAATTGGCCATTTTTCCTTTGAATAATCGCCTCGAGGACTTGACAAGTTTCCCTTAACTTCTTTATCTCAATCTCTTTAGAGACTGCTTCCTGTTCTTGACTTTGTGTTCTCCTTATTGCGGTGTCGAGTTAAGTCATTAAGGATCTTCTCTCAGTGGCCCACTGCTGATAAATTATTTCATACCGGCCTTCTGCTTCAGCGTGGTAATCTTTGGGTTCATTAAACTGGTGCATTGGTGGCTCCGGGCTTTGTACCTTAGGAGCAACGAACCCTTTCTTCCTATTAGCTTGCCAAAATGGATAATCTTTTGTTGTTTCAGACGAGGGGATGCCGAGCTTCACGCTTCTCGTATTCTTCCAATCTTCAATGACTTCTTTGATCTTGTGGTCAGTTCCTTCATCACCATATGAGAATTCAAATGTTGACAATCCATGAGTCATAGGAACGAATTGCAAAGAAGTCATCTGTCTTCGGGCCATAGCTGGGGCATAGCCCACCACTCCTCATGGGCCAAAAAGTGGAACCCATGGTTTGCTTCCACATCTATATATGGTATAAGTGAAGGGAAACCACTTGGCTCTCCAAACCACCTCTTTTATTTTCAAGAAAAAATTGATCCATTGCCTCATCGTAGGAGTTCGGTGAGGCCAGTTGTCACGATCATATAAAGAGAGCGGGTGCTTAGGTATGACGTACTGTTTTAGATCAATTTCTGGATGGTTAAAGCACTTTAAGGTTAGCATATGACTAAGCATCCATACTGCAAGCAAAGGTGCACATCCCCAAAATCTTCCTTTCTGATGGACTCGACAATAATTCAGGGATCGAATTGTCTCAGCTAAAATTGGTGGGGCTGGGTGTACCCCATGCTCGATCTGCTCGAACAAATTGATCACATATCCATCTATCTGATTTTTCCATCTCGGGAAGATTACTAACCCATAAATAGCGAGGGCTAGTGCTATCAAACCAAAACCTTGATCAACTTGAGCTTCAACTATCCTAAGCAAAAACTCTGAATCCAGACTTCGTCCTCCATCCATCATGTACTTATCCAATTCATTGGCATGAATACCTATAAATTTGGACAGCATCCTTCTTGGCGTCTTCTTGGGATCATGCGAGTACACTTTGTCCTTGGGCATGTCATCTCTATTAAGAAGCTTAGCATACTCCTCAATCGTTGGCACCAAGTCAAATTGTTGGAAAGCAAAACACCGATATGAGGGGTCCTAAAAATGAAGCATAGCTTTTAACATTTGGAGGTCAGCGGTGATGAACATGAGAGCTGCAATATCTCCATATTTGTCATTGAACTCTTCTTGTCTTTTCATACTACACCACACATGACGGAGCCTCCTTAGGTCATTTTGCTCATAGTCATGGCTCTCCGTTAAGGGAGGTAAAGGAGCATCCCCGTGACGCGAGCTATTTCCTTCCTTGGCTTGGATTCTTACAGACTCTTCACTGACAGCCCGAATACTTTCTGCAACCTCGGACATTATAGCCGCTTTTCCTTTATCCATTCTCGAGGTTTATCAATATCTTTACAGCATTGAATCACACATGCATATGCAAGGCAAAAGAAAATAACAAAAAAAAAAGAGTTAGCAACTAAAATAAAAGACAAACAGAAATTCCTCGTGTTAGAGGAAAAGGGGTACCTAATCTTGGTACCCGTCTAGCAGGATGAGTTCTATGAACGATGGTAACTCTAAGGTTATATTTACAAGTGATAGTTTTGGTTCTAGACCCTAATCAGACAAAAAGTTCCCAAATTGTCCCTTGCTGTCACCAACACTTTGGCTAGCAAGAGTCCTCCATCTTCTCCCAAGATAGGTTTCAAGCGGAAAGAGTTCAATTTGAGTGAGGGATTTTCATGTGCCTAACCGGAGACCAAAGGTCTCACAAAGCAACACTACTTCGCCCTCTATCTAAGCCTACAAGGTACTGAGCTCGGGAATAGAGCTTGTGTGTGAAGTGATAGTGATGTGTGTGAAGGAGCATATGTACAAAAAATTAAAAAGACAAAATTACCCTCAACCTACAAAAACATATATACAACAACCAACTAATAATCATCTACCCTAAGGTTTCAACAATCAATCAAAAAGAAACACAAATATATATACAAATAAATCAAAGTAAACATATGATAACATTATCAAAGAAAAAAATATTTATGAACAAATAATAAAACAAAACAAAGACAAAAATGGGTAAAATAAATAAATAGAGATTATTAAAAATTTACACAACTAACAACGATAGGCCTGACTCTTTAATGCATGTCCCCGATTAGTCGCCAATTTGTCATGCCGAGATCGCGACGGGACGACCAAAAAGATTAGGTTTTGAAAATCAATGGAGTCACCACCAATGTTTATTTGAATTGGGAAAACATTAGAAAAACCATTTAATTTGGAAACTGGTCTTTTGAAAATTGAGTTTGGATTCGGGAGTCGATTACAGGTAGAGAAGGTGTTAGCACCCTACACTGCCCGTTCTAAGAACGGTACCTTATGTTAGTTGTGCAAAATTTAATGATCTCAAATATATTTATTTTTATCCCTTTTTAGAAAAAGACTTTGTAACTAAATTTTTTAAATTTTTTTTATTTTTAAAAGAAAGAAAAGGAAAAACTAAATTGTGAAAAAAAAAAATTTTTTGGCTTGACAGAAATGAATTTCTGCTCCTACGTATCCCCTGGTGCAATGAGGAACTCAAAGTCGCGTAGTTCTTTAAAAAATAATTGTGGATTGATCAATTTTAATTTTAAAAAGATTTTTTTGGAAAAAAGGATTTTTGCTTGAAAGTCATTCTTACACAGGGTTCAAGTTAACATCAGGTTACTCAATAAATCCTTATGATCCAAACAACAATGAAGATAACATTCGTTATTCAATCATCATCATTAGTCATTACATTGATTAAAATATTTTTTTATTTTTTCAAAATGCAAAAAAAAAAAAAAGTAAGTAAAATAGCCGCATAAATATTTTCATTGCGGAGGAAGTTTAACTTGATGTGTTTAGATTATTTTCCATCGAAAACTTGTACCTTATGGTGACTTTTGATGATTTAGTAATCATAGTTGTGGAATTTTTTTTTTAAAAAAAAAAGAGAAGTGGCAGACAACCACTTTCACGTGATTTCCTTTTTGTATATATTTTAACTTTCTTTTTTTTTAATGTTATTTATTCCAATTTCAAAAAAAAAAAGTAACAGACAACACGTGAAAGTAGTCTAATTTTCTTTTATCCAAAGTGTCTACTTTTTATTTTTATATATTTAAAAAAAAAGTTACTGACCCAAATCAAAATAATAATTTCAAATCACAACCACATTCAATTATTAAAAGAATACAATCGACAGAACAAACAAAAAAGTAAATAAATAATTATAATAAAATAAAAGCAAATAAATGAATGATAAAACACTTGCAGAAGATAGAGATATAAAGGAATAAAATACCAAGCTTTGGTCTTCTCGTGAAAACAGAAGGAATAGGTCTTTGAGTTGCTTAGAGGACCGTGGCAATTGCAGGTGAGCACGAGTCTATTTCTTGTTGATTAAAGATGAAGGCGTTGAAGTTGGGTTCACAGTAGTGGGGGATCTATGGATATTTAATGGAGGTGAGGTAAGGTTGCTAATGGTGAAATGGTGTTATGGAGTGGAATGATGGTTGGCTATGAGTGGGAGGTCACGGCTTGGTGAAAGGCATGAAATATGGGTTCACAGAGGGCATGGAGAGTTAGGAGGATGGGTGGAGGTCTGAATGTAATGGTGAAAAAAAAGAAAAAAAAATGATGAAGATGAGAATGAAGGTTTAGATGTGGAGATTGTGGTGGAGAAGATGGAACTGTGCGAGAGGTTGTGGAGGGATGACGTTTTTTTTTTTTTACATGAAAGATGGTTGGTAGTGGTTGAGAAGTCGGGAGAGATGATGAAGTGTTGAGAGAGAAGATTGAATATGAAGTATGATGGTATGGGTGAAGGTTGGACGTGATGTGGTGGTATGGTTGTTTAGTGAGGTGAGGTTTTAGGCAGTAAGTGAACTTGAGGGCTACGGGAATGGGTTGTATTTGATTGATGGAGGTGAGTTAACTGAGTTTTGTGATAATGGGTGAAAGGTTGAATGTGAGAGAAGGTGGAGCTTGAAGATGATGGAGACGATGAATATTGCTTCTGCCAAAGTGAGGTAGTGAAGATGAAGGGTGCCCTTTTTCTTCTTTATGCTTGGGATTTATAGCATTGAACCTGCGAAAATTTCTCCTGCATTCATCGGTGATTGAGAGACAAATGGAGAAGGAAAATCTTGTAAGATTTCCTTCACAGCTGTAAAGAAAAAATCATTCATTCGAGCTGCTGAAATTTGAGGATCCTGCACAACCACTCCGCAATCTGTCCTTGACTTTCTTCTCTTTTTTTAGCACGATATACACTTCTTTCTTCCTTTATTTTTTTAAATTTTTATTTTTATAAACAATAAAAAGGTTTAAATTAGATGGAAGTGAATAAAATTAAAAATTGTTCCAAACATTACAATTAAGCATCAATTAGCATAAATTTATTAGTCTTTAATTAAGCAGTAAAAATAAAAAATTTATGGACAAAATTGGGTATCAACAATAAGTAATAAAAATATTGGCTATTCTAACAGCCCCCCGCAATCTGGATCATGGATATCAACCATATTCAGCTTGGAAAGGAGTGCAGAAAAACTAAGAAAGGGAAGAGCCTTGGTATGAATATCTGCCAATTGATCGATTGAAGCAATGGGCATGAGATGAATGATGCCATTTTGAACTTTCTCTCTAATAAGATGACAATCAATCTCGATGTGCTTAGTCCTCTCATGAAATGTGGGATTCTGAGTAATCTTAATAGCTGATTGGTTGTCACAATACATGTATATTGGCAAAGAGGCAGAATGATGCAAATCTGTTAGAAGATATTGCAACCACTGAACTTCACAGGCAGTGTTGGTGAGTGCTCTATACTCAGCTTCGGGAAGAGCTTACGGAGAGTGTAAGTTGCTTCTTGGACTTCCACGAAATTAAAGAAGGACCAAGAAAAACACGAAACCCGTGATAGATTTTCTAGTATCTGGGCGGTGCAAGTCAGATCAACGAAGCGGTGAGCTTGATTATTTTCAAATGAGAAGAAGAGACCTTTCTCTGGACATCCCTTGATATATTTGAGTATGTGAAGAGCAGCATCATAATGAGACTGATGAGGAGTGGCAAGGTATTGACTGAGTTTATGCACAGCAAAACAAAGATCTGGGCTAGTATTGGTAAGATAAATGAGCCTCCCAATGAGTCTCCTATAACTAGTAGGATCAGGCAGCAGTGAGTTAGCAGAAACCTCTGGTTTGAAATTAGGAACCATTGGAACAGAAGCTGATTTGCAACCCAGAAGACCAGCATCATCTAGCAATTCCAATGCATATTTCCTTTAAAAAAGCACTATTCCTGACTTAGATCTTGCCACTTCCAGGCCTAAAAAAAATTTAAGAGATCCTAGATCCTTAATTTTGAATTTCTGATCCAAAAAGGACTTGACAGTCGATATTTTATCCAAATTGTTTCCAGTTAAGACAATGTCATCTACATAAACCAAGAGAACAGTAATCAACATATCTTGGGTCTTAACAAACATGGAGTGATCAGAGGAAGACTGGTGATACCCCAAAAACAGAAGTGCAGCAGTAAGCTTGGCATTCCACTGCCTACTTGGCTTGCTTCAAACCATAAAGGGACTTTTGAAGCTTGCATACTAAACCATCCTTAGGAGTTTTGAACCCAGGTGGGACTGTCATATACACATCTTCAAACAAATCACCATGTAAAAATGCATTATTTATATCAAGTTGATGTAAGAACCAGTTTTTAGTGCTGCTAAGGTAAGGACTAACCGCATACGGTGGTGAGTTTAACAACTGGAGAGAAGGTTTCACTATAATCAACACCTTCAAGTTGAGTATAACCCTTGGCAACCAAGCGAGCTTTGTACCTTTCTATACTCCCATCTGCTTTCCTCTTAATCTTGTAAACCCATTTGGAACCAATGGACTTCTTACCAGGAGGCAAGTCAGTAAGAATCCATGTTTTATTACTTTCCAAGGCTTCAATTTCTTTGTCCATGGCATCTCTCCAACAAGCATGTTTCACAGCTTGATTATAGTCCGAGGCGCAGGGATAGTGGACAAAGAGAGTAAATAGGCAATATGAAGAGAAGATAAATGAGTAAAAGAAGTAAAATATGCAAGAGGATAAGTTGTACCTGAAGTATGACTTGCACTGCTCATAGAATTAAGCACATTACATTTGTATTCACTAAGATATTTAGGAGTAGTTTTAGGTCTAGTAGAAAATCTAGTTGGAACAGGAATTGCAGGGATTGCAGGTGTGATAGATTGAACAGGAAGGGAAGAAGAAGAAGAGGCCGATACAGAGCCATCATCAATAGAAGATGATGTGGTAACAGAGGACCGCTGTACTAGAAGAAATAGACTCGACATAGAAGAAGAAGAAGAAGCTGAAACAAGGGGAGCTGGACTAGGGTCAGCATCTGGACTAATGTCAGCATCAGGAAGAGGAAGCTGAAAGATAAAATCAATGAAAGGAGAAGGTATGTCCTTATGGTAAGGAAAAATAGTTTCATAAAAAATAACATGCCTAGATACAAATAATTCTCTAGTATATAAATCAATGAGTAAGAAACCCTTGGTGCCAGAGGAATGACCAAGGTATATGCATTTCTTGGCTCTAGGCTGAAACTTAGTTCTATGAACGTGAAGAGTAGAGGCAAAACAAAGTGTACCAAAGACTCTAAGGATAGTTAAATCAGGGTTGACATTGTAAATGTGAAAATGAGAAAAGTGATTATTTAAGAGTGGAGTAGGTAACACGTTAAGGATGTGAACAGCATGTGTGACTGAAAAAGACCCAAAACAGATAGGGAGGTGGGATTGAAACATCAAGGATCTAGCTATGTTGAGGATGTATTGATACTTTCTTTCAACTACACCATTTTGTTGAGGTGTCTCAAAACATAATGTTTGGTGAATGATGCCTTTAGATTTGAAAAATGAAGGCATGGCAAACTCAAGACCATTATCACTCCTAATGATTTTAATCACTTTATGAAATTGAGTTTCAATTAAAGCAATAAAATCAATAAGGTGTTGTCTAGTTTCAGCTTTATTTTTCATGAGTTTAAGCGAAGTATACTTAGATTTCTCATCAACTATGATCAGATTATTGCAGCGTTTCCAGTGAGAAAAAATAAAATCCGATTAACTAGGTTTCTGAATAGAACCATCAACAAACCCTAATTTATTCTTCATATCAAACATCAGGGTCATTGCTTGCGCCCAACCATGATAATTCGTTCCATCGAGCACTGCTGTAACGATCTTGGTTTCAATAGACTTGCAAGAACCAGTAGGTGAAGAATCACAGGAAGGTATAAGTCAAAAATTACAGAGTTCATCCCAAAGAATCTTGATTTTGGTGAAGTAATTGGTGACAGAAAGATCACATTGCTTCAAAGAATAAAGATCACTATGTAATTGCAAAATCCTAACATAGTCACCTTGAGAAAAGCGGTTGCGAAGTGCATTCCACACATCAGAAGCTTGTGTGAGCCAAATGACACTGGTAGCAATCTCTGGCGTCACAGAATGATTGATCCAAGATCTGATCAGATTATTGCAGCGTTTCCAGTGAGGAAAAATAGGATATGATTCACTAGGTTTCTGAATAGAACCATCAACAAACCCTAATTTATTCTTCATATCAAACACCATGGTCATTGCTTGCGCCCAACCGTGATAATTCGTTCCATCGAGCACTGCTGTAACGATCTTGGTTGAAGGATTCTCATTGGAATGTACGAAATAGGGATTAGAAAAATCTTGAACTGAAGAAACGGTGGACGTCATCGCAGTTGAAGATTTAGAGGATGCGAAAGCAGAAGAAGCCATTGAAGAGTTGCAATCAAAGAATCGAATGAAACTTAGTAACGGTCATTGAAGAGAAAGAGTTCATAACAGAATCATAACCAACTGATACCATGTTAGATTTGTAAAAATGTACCCTTCATTCAATGAGGGATGAATCCCTATATATACATTGTTCTGTTAAGTAACTAACTACAATAGAAAAACAAACTAACTAACTATAGCTTTGCATTTACAGCTAATTACAGCTAAGCTAATTACAATAATAAGTAATAAAAATATTGACTATTCTAACACTAAATTCTCCTAATAAATTAATTTACAAATTTTTTAATTGTCTAAAAATATTAAATATTTTAAAGAGAATTATTACGGTACTCAAACTTTTTTCTTGAATATATATCGGTACTTTTGGTGGATAAATATATTTACAATCTATGAATATAACAAATAATTAATAATATTTGGCAAAATAAAAGAAAATAAATTGATATAAAAAATACTGAAATAATCTCTGATTTTTTTATCACTTTATAATTTCAGTGGCTTCAACAAGCATCATTTAAATATGGAAAACAACATATCAATTACAGCAGCTTAATCCGATCAAAAGTCACGCAATAGCCAACAATGTAATTGTTATTTATCTCATGCTTATTTCGTCACCAATTTGAAGATGACACTTGTGCAAACTTTTATGGAGAAGAGCAAAAGTAAAAATAAATTAAAACGTTCACTAAGACTACTTGGTTGATTTCGTTGAAGTATGATGATATGATAGAAGAAAGTAATTTTCCTAGAAAGAATGGGCAATGGTTTGCATGACTTTATTATTATAACATAGAATTCTCGTACTAGGTACATGTGCATAGAAGATCAAAAGAAAGATACCACCCGGTTGAATAGGTGGAAGGTGATGCCAACAAGAGTTGATCGATTATGGTTCGTGGGTGATTGGGAGAGTGCATTAGCTTTAAGGGTTTGTTTAGTATGCTGTATTAGGTATGATAGAATAAACTAATACAATATATTATGATATTATTAGTTATTTAGTATAAATATTGTATTATATAAGTTTATCTATTAAATTTCTCTTATATATTAAAATGATTGATAACTTAATCAAGTCTTGAAGGGAGGGATTAGACTTGATAAGATTTTAATGTATAAGTTCTTATAAAGACTTTTTCATTATAATTCTAAACATCTCGATGTCCTCAACTCTTACGTATTAGGCTTTATATTATCAGGTCTTATACTATCAGGTATAATACTATCAAGCTTTATCCTATCTTTTATACCAAACGAGTCCTAAGGCATCATATTTAATTTAACTGCGGCCACTGCCGAAGAGGGGAACACCCTTCCACTCTTACCCTAATTAGAGTAGTGTTAGTTACATAGTGGTTCTTGTTGCTTTTGCTTTTTTTTTTAAATTAAAAAAAACACAATTGTAAATAAGTATTTTTAGAGCATTAGTTGAAACATTAAAATAAAAAATATTTAATATATTAATTTTTTTAAAAAAAATACTTTTTACTTTCTCCTAATAAAAATCAAAGTATTTAATAAATTCTTCTTAACTAATATTTTTAGAGCACTCATAGAGAAAATATATTACACAAAGTATTTACATAACTTCACAACCCAAAGTTTTAACATATTTGTTGATATCAAAACTTGTCCATGAATTTTTTGGATACTAATAAGTTATCATTTGCGATGTCTAATCTCATTATTTCGTATACTATAATTGAGTGCAAGCATTTCTTGCTTCTTTTCTTTTATTACAATCATTTCTTTTTCCTAAAAATATCTCTTTTACTTTGTATAAAAAAAAGGGGGGATGCCAATACCAAAACCAAAAAGAGAAAAATAACAATGATGAAAATAAAAAATACAATTGATGATAAAAAAAATGAAAATGAGAAAGAAAATAAAAATTGGCAGAAAAAAAGGGATTGGCATACTCCCTTCGGCCCAAAAAGAGAAAAGAAAAAACTCAAGCTCCAAAACCAAGCCCAATATCTAACCTTGACTCAAATCAAGCTGAACATTTGACCCTGATCCAACACTGAAACCAAGCCCAATATCTAACCTTGACCCAACAGTTAAACCCAGCCCAACATCTAACCCAACATTTAACGCCAGTCTTTCACGTTGAAGTAATTTCTGCTTTTCTGACCAAAGAAAGAAAGAAGCAATTTCTGCTTTGAGAAGCATGGGCAGCTTGCGATCAAAGCTACCCCAGACCTATAGCACCATCATTGCCTTTGCCTCCACTTGCTGGTTCAAGCGGTGCTTGTGGATTATAAATACCAAGATTTTGGAAGGAGAGGGGGACGAAATTTTCAGGAAGAAAATAAAAGAAAACATTTGAAACTGTAGCTTTGTGAGTGAGTCTCCAAATAAAAAAGCGTGATACAGAAAAAAAAAAAGAAGCAAAAGATTAGAAAGTTGCTAATTTCGGTGGTCTCAGTAGTTTCAATAGAAGAAAGAGGTAAATTTAACATCTTTCTATCATCTACCCTGGCTGCTGTTTGAATGGACATAACTTCTCAATTTTTTTAATGTTCTATGACTTCTTCACAACTCTCACTCCCATTCTTCACTTACACCACTCATGGCTTTACTGTCACATATCAGTAAACGAATAACATGAATAATGAAAGCCTGCATTCCAAAAACATAAGGCCTGTAAAACAAAGGATGTAAACCCAACTTCAAAATCCAATAAACAAGGGAGCTTAACGCTCTCCCTTCTCTGCCTCTTTGGTTTATGTTTTCTTTTTTTGAAATTGGAATTACTGAATACTCTTGGACTGTTGACCTCTCATTTTGGAGAAATTATAACTTACTCTAAGAGTATTACTCTAGTTAGTTTTATAATTATTGATATTTAATTTAATAATATTTTATCTTTTAATCCAACAATATATATATAGTTATAAATGACTTACACTTTTATTAATCTGGTGCAATATTCTAATAGTGTAGAAGAACTTCTCCTTATTTTGGACCTAAGGGAAAATTCTAATATGAATCACTTTAAGGATGGTCCATGAATGAAGCAAGTGCAGATCAGCCATTAATTTATTGTTAAAATAAATTAATGACTGAGATTAAAAGATTCAATTCAATTAGTGACACTCATATTCGCATATAAATTTAGTTAAATCACCCTTTTTTTCTTATGAATAATTATACATATAAGAAATTTATAAATTTTAACTGATAATATTTATATACTCAAATTTACATATAGATAATAGAGGAGGATCAAATAAGTTTTTTCTCTTACACCTATTTTCAACCGTTAGTTTCACTTTCATCTAATGGTTGAGATTATTTCATTAAAGGTAACCATTAGATGAAAGTAAAACTAATGGTTGAAAATGAGTGTAAGAGAAAAAAGATTTACACTGGTATAAGTTGATCCTCCCTCTAGATAATATTCGATAAAAAAAGAATGTGATTCACTCATAGACTACTTCTCAAGTGGTCCATAATAGTCTTCTCTGTTTTTTAGTGGGTCAGATACATGTGTCTTGGGCTGGTCTTGCAAAACTATGAATGAGAGTGGTAATTTTGGGCTCAGCAAGTGTCTAAACCGAGCTTGGGCTCAAAATAAGACTGAATCCGTTTCAATGGGAAAATGTTTTGAGTAGTGCCTTTTTTTTTTCCCTTCATTTCTTGTAATGATAGTTTTATTCTTATAAAAAGGATGAAATATATATATAATAAATAAAATAAAGAAAGCAGATTTGTAAAATAAACTAGGGAAGCCATTAAAATAAAAATGTTGTAAAACAAAAAGCGAGTGAAGGTAATAAAGTCTCTAAAACCAATATTTGAATTCTTTTTAGGTGTTTGCCTGTTTGGTGTCAATTTTTTATGCGTTTACATATTAATTGTATGTTTGTGTTCATTTTTATTATAATAAATTTTAAATGCTACGATGAAATAATTAAGATTAACTACAATGGTGGTAATATCTTGACTTTCTTTAAGTGAGAAATTTTTTTATAGTTTTCTCAGGTGTATTATAGGACTATACAAATCTCCAATAAAAAATTTTATTGTTGAAGTTAATTCAGAGAGTATCTGAGAAAGGCATGTAAGTAGTAATTTTTTCCTTGCGCGGCCGTTACCAAGCATGGAGAATCGGAGGGGGTGGTACCTGCAAAAGGACTCTAACGCTCAAGTCAGGTCATGCACAAGTAGGGTTTTTATTCTATGATAACAGATACCTCATTTGGTTAGCTTAGACTGGTCTTTATGGAGCGTGGTTGGAATTGTGATATTAAGTGCAAGTATTATTGGAATGCGGACGTTATGGTTGTCCATTGTTGGCAGTTATGGAACCTATAATATCGTAAGATCCTAATTGGCAGTTACAAGAATCTGCGTTGATTCAGTGATCTTTGTCATATGCCCCAAACCCTCAGTCCAGGGTCTTATAGGCCTTTCCAGGGTGTTATTGGCGGAGTCCGGTGGAGCGTGTGCTGGGTTGATCCTTCCGGATAGGATCTCGGATCACGGTCCAGAATAGTTGCTCCCAGCTTAGCGCTTTGATAGGACAGCTAAGTGTAAATGTATAAGCTTTATTAGGATAAAGCTCAGTAGACTACGCCCCAGCTTTAAATCCAGGTTTTGCGATGTCTCATGTTGAGGCTGATATCCGTTGTATAAAAAGTACTTCCGGGGTTGGACTGTGGTTAGAATTTGTACTCCTTGTCCCGGGATTTGGTTCCTGTTGCCTTATTGGGTTACTAGGGTTTTTTACGATTATACTCCCTGTAACTTGCACATATTCGAGTCTCGTCTTTGGAAACTGTTGCCTCTGACTTTATTGGGAAATAAGGATATCCTTTAAAAGAGGATCAATTTTAGTATGTTTCCCAAACACCCGTTGCTCTCGTAACCAATGCGAAGGGGAGAGCATTAAATGCAGTTTCGTGATACGGTTGATTTTTGATTCCTAGGGCCAATCCAAACTTCAGTCCCTCTATAAATATGGGAGGTCCGCGTCTGATACTGGCATTCATTCCTTTTATTTTCCAAGATGGTTCTCCTGTTGTTTCTCTTATGCTCAAAGAGAGTTTTGTCCTTCATCAAAACCATTTTTCTGTTCCTCCTAAAATCTTTGAAGATATTCTCTCCTCTTTTAACCTACAACTTCTTCCATTTGGAACTTTTCTTTCCTAGCGTATTAACGGCAGGAACTTTGCTTTCCCAGCGTACGAGGGTGTGTTTAATTCATGCTCTGTCGCTGGGGAGTTCTGTGATACCTGTCGTGTTGGACGGAGGTAATTGGAGAAATAGAGCCCTTCTTCGTGCTCCTTTTAAATAAGTAGGGGAGACTATTGAGGTGGCTGCTTTCAAGCAATCTGGAGTAATCATGAAACTAGTTGGGGTTCCAGTGGAATGAACTTCATCATAAAAAACCCATGCCCCATCCACCAAAGGAGAGTATACCCTGGCCTTTTTTATCATTGTGAAAGTGGCATCAAAGAGTGGTGTGGCTGAATTTCCTTGATCCGACAGCAGTGTTCTGTTCTGGTTACCCTTGGTTTTTCAAAGCTTATCCACTTTTTCAAGAGGCCACTATACAGGGAAGAGACCGGTGTGGATTTCGGAAGAACTGGATGTGACGCACCTGAGCAGGAGGCTAGCGTTGGTGATCTTCTTCCGGGCTCGTTAGTGCTGCTCTATAGTTATATATTCCATGTTCTTTTCCCTCTTGTGTTGATATATGACGATGTATAGAATGAAATAAAATACTTGAATATTACTTATATTTTCTTCTGAAAACTCCTTTTTCTTCTTAAAACCCATGGTATTTGTAATGTGTTGCGGTGAGTCCAACGCTCACCTCGTATAATATAACGAGTTGCCCCTAGCTTGGTACTTAGTCGAGACCGACAGAGTGCTAAGCTTAAGCCATGGATCCGGGGTCTTCGTACCTTAGAGGATTTCTCTGGGATATTCAATTGACCGAGGCCTGAATAAGCTTTCCAAACACTTGAGATTATGTGTCTCTTGGTCTGTTGGGTAATCGTCCCCTCAACTGTCATGATAGCTACATGGACCACGTGGCGCGCTAGGGTTGAGCGGACGTGCATATTGTTTCGCGCGTCATAATGAATAACTTTTCAAATCTGAAGTCATCAGATGAAATTACCCCTCAACTGTAGCCTTTATAAATAGGGTGTTATCCTTTCCTTTTTTCGTTTCGCTATTCCTTCGTTGAAAACTGATAGTCTGAGAAAATTTTCGACAAGCTTTATGGCAGCGAGAGGCGGTTCTGACATTTTTGAACTTTTTCTTTAACTTTCTTCAAGGTATTCTCCTCTCCTTAACTCAAGTTACCGATTATTGAGTGGTTGCGCATTCTTTAGGTGGAGTGTATTTCTTTTTCTTTTCTGCGAACAAGGGTGGAAATACTGTTATTCCCTCCTTTCAATGGCGTTGCCCTATGGAGTACCTCCTCCATTGCACTGCATGCAGCGAGGGTGTCCCTCTGAGACTTTAGCCTCGGTGGGTGCAGAGGCCAGTGCGTGGGTGCTTAGTTTTCTCTCTTCGCTCATTGCCATGTTTGGATCTTCAAACTTAACTGGTTCTGACCCTAGGCTTCTGTGTGTCTTCCAGGAAATCAAATGGCTAAAAGGAGAGGGCCAAGAGTTGAAGCGCCTGCCCCGGTTCTAAAGTTCAAGAGCAAGAGGATCTACAGGCCGAGGAACAGGCAATTAGAATTCGCTGAGGTTCGGGGTTACCCTGTACGTGGGTTACTGATGACGCCTTTGATATAATATCTAGCTATGAGTCTGAGGCAGATCTGGATAAGTTGAAGGAGTATTTGGAGCTCACCGAGGGAGGTGAAAGGGATGACGAATTTGTGATTATGTCCCCGGGGAGAGAACGGGTGTGTTGGATCCGAGAGGCGGGCGAACACTTCATGTTTCTCTACGAGGACTTTTTTACGAGGTTCGGACTTCGGCTCTCGTTCAACGACTTCCATATTGTCATTCTTTGAACTCTTCATGCTACCCCCAGTCAGATCCATCCCAATGGTTGGGCAAACATCTTGGCCTTCGAAAGAATATACCGGATAGTAGGGTTGCGATGTTCTGATGGGTATTTTTCTACTTCCACACACGGTATTCTGTTCATGGTGCCCACGCTCGTCAGCAGTCCTGGCTTTCGGTCCGATCATGGCAAGGAAGGACTATTTTTTTATCCATACTTGGAAAGTTACAAAGACTTCAAGGATAAGTTTTTCAAGTTGATGGCGGCTGGTGGTACTCTTCCTTTCTGGCTGGGCAGTGATGGGGAAATAACGTTTAGCCTATATTGGAACCCGGAGGCTTAGAGCATCCCCACTCGATCATTCGAGAGGGAGATAGGCCAACTAACTGATGAAGAGGTCGAGTGTGTTAACTTCTTCAAAATGTAGGTGGAAGAGGTCGGCAAAATCTGACCTAAAGATATATTAGACACCCTCGATGACGATGAGCTTTGGACCGTGCTAAGTAGTGTTAGCCGTTGTGCGTACTTATTTAAATATTTTATCTTATGCTACATCACGACTGTTTTTTATTGCTTTGTTGTGCAGAGAGCTTGGCCGAGATGGAGGATGGGGATTCTTTAGTGATCTTGGAGGCCTTGAGGGCAAGGAACTTCGTTGCTCCGTTAGGTTCTCCGGTGGAGGTCACTCCAGCTCTTCAAGTCCCGGCAGCCGAAGTTCTTTCTGCAGTAGTGGAACCTATTAATGTGGAGGACTCTCCGGAATCACCTCGGGGTCGTAAGAGGAAGGCGGCAGAAGGTCAGTCAGGTGCTCGAGGTAAAAGGATGGCAGCAGGCGAATCTTCCGGGCCGATGAAGCTGTTTCGTGAGGAATCAGATCCCAGAGAATTTATTGACTTCCACATTTTGGATGAAGAGGTTGCGGAATACTTCACCCGACGTAGCACAAAAGAGGCTCTGTTGGCTTTCCAGAATATAGGATTCCATATTACTGTCGAGGCTCGTTTCTTAGAGTAAGCCCTCGAAGAACATGAACAAGAGATGATAGACAAGTTGGTGGCGGTCGAGCGGGGTGAAAATAAAGCTCTCAATGCTATGGAGGATGCTGTCAAGGCCAAGAATAAGGCCTTATCTCGGATCTGGGATCTGGAGATTGAAGTGGCGGCTTTGAAGGATGTCGGGAGGGCAAGAGAGGCTACCCTGGCGGAGCAACAACAGTAAATAATCGCACTCCGGACTGAGAGTGACGATTCTCGTGCTAAGTCCCAGTGGTTTAAGGGTAAAGTTGCCTCTCTGTAGGCCGATGTTAACCAGCTTATAACTCTGTGCACTAAGATAAAAGAAGATCAATTCCGCAACGCCGTTAGCCAAGTTCAACACTTTAATCTCGGGGTTGCCCTGGTTTTAGACGCGCTTGATTTCGAGAAAGTGGTCCGGGAGGGGTGTCTTGTAGTTCCTCGTGTTGCTTCAAGTTCGACTGCTGGAGATTTTTCTGCTGGCACCCATGGGCCGGACTCCGCTGCGGAATAGATAATTGAAGCCTTTTTTTTTAACCTTCTGCGTGGGGTTTCTGCTTTTGTAAGAACGTTACCCCAGATCTTGGGGCTTTATTAATCAACTTCGTTCTCTTGCTTATTTTGGGGTCTAATATCCTTTGCGTTATTTAAAATTACTAGAGAACCTTGACTTAGGATCCGATGTCCAAAGTGGTTTGGCATTTGAGAACTATGCCAAAGGTAAGAAACATTGTCCGGGATCTGTTACCATTGACTTCAGTATTTTAAGATACCACGTGATTGGCTTAAAAAATTGGTCCTTGCAAGAGTCTTTTCGTGCTTATGGTTTGGTGCGAGAATTTTTCCAAGATAGGATTTTTCTATTATACGACCTATCTAGCATAAGACAACTCGAGGTCAGTACCATGATGTCTTGGGATGTCGTAATACCTTTTTGAAAACCTTTGAAAACTTCAGTAGAAAATGTGTTAATACTTACTTTATTGAATATTGAATATGTAAAGGAGTAATACAAGTCCATACAATGTGCTCCAATAACAATTGGGGTAGATCAAACATAAAGTAAGCTAGGAGACTAGGCCTTAGAAGGCACTTAGCTGTAGTACTTTTTGAGTTTATCTGCGTTCCAAAAATTTTTCACTGGCTTCCCAGTCAATGTTTCCAGTGTATAAGCTCCTTTGTCAGTGCTGATCACGATACGGTAGGGCCTTCCCAGTTAGGTGCTAGTTTTCCTTGGGAGGCATTCCGTCCACCGATGTCAGCCCTGTGGAGCACTAAGTCACCCGGCTGGAATCTTCTTAGAATACCCTTCAAGTTATACGGGAATACCATTCTCTGCTTGATCGCAGCATCATGTATGTGGGCAATGCATCTCCTTTCTTCCAGTAAATCCAAGTCTTCCCTGATTAATTGTTATCAGGCAAAAAATTCTGAAGACGCCAGCTTAGTTCTCCTATCTCCACCGGGATCATAGCCTCACAACCATAAGTGAGCTTAAAGAGGGTTTCACCTATTGAGGAGTGTGTAGTGGTTCAGTAGGCCCATAGGATGTGGTCCAACTGTTCAACCTAGTTTCCTTTTGCTTCATCTAGCATTTTCTTCAATCCACGGACGATGATCTGGTTTGCAGCTTCAGCTTATCCGTTAGTCCTGGGGTTCTCGACAGCATTACAATGATGTTTTATCTTTAACTTGGCAAGTAGATCTTCGAAATCCTTGTCTTTGAACTGCATCTTATTATCCGTCACAATTGACTCTGGGACTCCGAATCTGGTAATAATGTGACGCCATGTGAATTTCTAAATTCGAGCCTAGGTGATGGTGACCAGGGGCTCTGCCTCAATCCACTTAGTAAAGTAATCCACGGCCACAACCAAAAACTTCAGCTGTCTGGGTGCTTGAGGGAACGGACCCAGGATATCCATCCCCCATTGATAGAAAGGCCAGGGTATAGATGTCATGGATAGTTCCTCCAGCAGGGCGTGATAGTGGTCAGAATGCCGTTGATGTTTGTCGCATACTTGAACATGCGCAAGAGAGCCTACTTCCATTGTCGGTCAGTAGTAATCCGCCCTGAGTGCCTTCAAAGCTAGGGCATTGCCTCTTAGATGGTGTCCACAACTTCCTCCATGGACCTCGGTCAGGACATATTCAGCTTCTTTTAGCGCAAGGCATTTGAGGGGTAAGGAAAATCTACACTGGTATAGCTGTCCATCGTAGATAGTATACCTAATCACAGTTTTCTTTAACTTTGAAGCTTCTTTCGGGTCCTCGGGGAGACTGTCGAACTGTAAATATTCTACCAATGGCGTAATCTAAGTACGCTCTTGCTCGTCGACCTGGAAAATTGTCATACCGATGATTAAGGGTTGTAGGAGGGTCTCCTGGACTGCTAAACGGTTATTGCCCGGACACTTAGTGCTGGCCAACTTGGATAAGAGGTCGTCCCTAGAGTTATGCTCCCATGGAATGTGTTCTACTTATACCGACTGAAAACTCACAATGAGTTCTTGTACTCTTGCCAGATATCTCTACAGGAGGGGCTCTTTGGCTTAATAGTCACCTTGGATCTGAGAGGCCATGAGCTGGGAGTCGCTACAAAGTCTAAGTTTAGTGGCCCCCAAATCCCTGGCAATTGTTTGTCCGTCGATGCATGCCTCATATTTTGCCTGATTGTTTAAGGTGGGGAATTCGAATATAAGGGAATTTTCTATGGTAACTCCCTCGGGGTTCTCTAAGATTATCCCGGCGCCACTTCCTTTTGGGTTTGAGGACCCATCAATAAACATGGCCCACTGTGTTTCCTGGGTTCCACTAGTTTCTGAAGTAAGTTCAGCTAAGAAGTCCGAGAGTGCTTGTGCCTTAATTGCTATTCTGGGTTCGTAGGCAATTCCAAACTCGGAGAGTTCAATGGACCAGGCAATCATCCTCCCTGCTAAGTCCGATTTGTGCAATATCTATCGGATAGGATGATCTGTCCTTACCACAATCGGATGATACTAGAAATATTGTCTTAGTCTTCTAACTGTGATAATGAGTGCAAATGCAACCTTCTTAGTTTTTTGATATCGGAGCTCGACGCCTTGCAGCACCTTACTCACAAAATAAACTGGCTTCTGACCTTCACTAGTTTCTTTGACAAGTACTGAGCTCATAGCCTCCTCGTGGACGGAGAGGTACACGTACAGCGTTTCACTCGACTCCGGTCTTATGAGGATGGGAGGGGATGACAAAATATTTTTTAAAGAAATGAAGGCGTCCTCACATTCCTGCGTCTACTTGAATCATGTCCCCTTTTTCAATAACTTAAAATGTGGGAGGGATTTGTAAGCAACTCTAGCTAGGAATCGTGTAAGAGCCGCGATCCGCCCATTCAGCTAATGTACTTCTTTCACACTTTGGGGAATGCACATGTCAAGTACGGCTTTACACTTTTGAGGTTTGCCTTGATTCCCCGGTGAGTCAGCATAAACCCCAAAAACTTTTCGGCCTGGACCCCGAATGCGCATTTTTTTTTGGATTGAGCCTCATATTGTGCTTCCTAAGCTGCGCAAACACTTTTTCGAGATCTGAGGTGTATGATCCTGACGACGGGGTCTTGACTATCATATCGTCAATGTAGACCTCTAGCATTCTTCCTATCTATTCTTCAAAGACCCTGTTCATCATTCTTTGGTAAGTGGTTCTGGCATTCTTCAAACCAAAAGGCATTACCTTGTAGCAATAACTCACATTTTTACTGATGAATGCGGTTTTATCTTCGTATCTGGGGTACATCAGAATTTGATTGTACCTGGAGTAAGCATCCATGAAAGATAGTAGTCGAAAACCAGAGGAGCTATCAACTAACCTGTCAACATTTGGGAGGGGGTAAGGATCTTTAGGACACGCCTTGTTTAAGTCGGTGTAGTCCACACACATCCTCCACTTGCCATTAGATTTTTTAACTAGGATAACATTCGAATGCCATGTGGTATACGAGATCTCCCTAATGAAGCCGGCGTTTAGTAATTCTTTGACTTGCTCCTCAATAACTTGTTGCCTCTCTGGGCCAACTTTCCTTTTCTTCTGGGAGACCGACCTTGCATCTCGTTTAATAGATAAACGATGGTAGATGAAAGCGGGGTCCATCCCAGGCATGTCAGCGGATGTCCAGGCGAAAATATCCTTATTTTTCTGCAGGAGCTTTATCAACTAGATCCTCTCATGTTCTTCAAGGTTTGCACCTATCTTGGTGATTTGGTTGGGCTTATCACCTAGCTGCAATGGGATCAATTCTCCTTCAGGCTGGGGTCTTGTACCTCGGATTTCCTCACGTGCATCCAACTCGGTCATTAAGATGTTGACTTGATCATGGGCCGGGATGGATGTGCACACCTTTGTTTTCCTGAAAGCCCTACTAATCTTCAAACTTTCGTTATAACACTTGCGGGCTGCAATCTGATCACCCCTGACCGTGACCAATTTACTATCCCGGTTAAGGAATTTCATGGCCTGGTTGGCGGTGGAGACTACAGCGGCAATGTCATTCAATGTAGGACGACCCAGAATAATGTTGTAAGCCGAGGGACAATCCACAACCAAGAATCTCACCTTGATAGTTCTGTACATGCTGTCGTCTCCCAGGTTCAAGAAAGTTTCAAAATATCCTGTTGGGGTAACCTTTTCCCCTAAGAAGTTGGTAAGCTCACCTTCGTAGGGTGTTAATGTGGAGAGAGGGAACTCCAGCCTTTCAAAGGCATCCATGAACATAATATCCACCGAACTCCCCTGGTCCACAAAGATACGACGGACTTCAGCATTGGATATTATTCCGGATATGACCAGTGGATCGTCATAATCTTGGATAATATCGCCATAGTCTTTTTTGGAGAATGAAATGGTTGGTGCATCATTGTCTTCGACACGTGGTCTTCGCGAGGAACTAGATACGCTCAAGACCGCTATCCAGAGTGCTTTCTTCCAAGAATTATTAGACAAACTGCCACTGCAAACCCACGGAGATGGTATGGATAAGTCTATCTTTCCTGTAATCTCCGCCTTGATTATCCCGGTTCTAATCCTGCTTGTTTTCGACATCACAGCGTGGCGGGGTTCAGGATCTTCTGGGGGGACTCTGGGTTCTTCTGGTGGGACTCCGAGTTCTTTTTTTATGTTGGTTTATACTCTGCCGTGGACTGCGGCTTCGTCTCTGATCCCTACATCTTCTGCGGTCCTCATCACTTCAGAAACTGCTAATGTACTTTTGCAGTCGTGCCTCTTTGATCAAGGACTCAATAACATCGCAGAGCTAGTAACAGTCTTCTGTCTCATGATCGTAGCTCTTATGTCACCTGCAATGTTTCGAATGATCCTTCTGGAATTACTTCTTCATGGGTGGTGGCCTTTTGATATCCTGGAACTCGGTTTGAAGGACCTCCTTTAAGATTGTCTCTCGAGGGGTGTTCAAAGGAGTATACTTAAAATACTTAGGCCTATACCGTTCACTTTTGGAGGAATCAAGGGGTTGGTTGGAGTTCTGATTCTTTTTCTGGTGAACTGGTTCGCCTTTTTTCAGGCTCTCTTTAGCCCTGGTGATCTTCTCCAGTTCGACGTATTTGTCTGCCCATAGGTGGAATTCATCTAAACTGGCCAGCTTCTTTTTAGCAAGTGACCGAAAAAAATTTGAATCAGTCCGGAGACCGTTTCTGACATAATGGAGGGCTATCTTGTCACCAAGGGCCTCTATACCTACACAAACGTGACTAATGTAACGCCCCTTTTCTGGAGGGAACGTCACATTGTCAAATAAAATAAAATGCGGAAATTAAATAATTAATCACTTAAGACCCGGTTTAAATAATTAAAGGTTGAATTACCTGATACTTTAATATGTAAAAATAGCAGTATCTTTTTTTTTCTTATAATAATGATGACAATGCGGAATGTTAATTACCGTAAAATAAAATAGTAAACGAAATTTCACCTGAATAACATACATACATATACTTAAATATAACGGTGTTTTAGTTACAAGCCTGGAATCAATCCAAAAAGTAAAATTATACCTGCCTATGGATTTACACATCAATACCACTCCAGAATAACAAAATATACAACCCATAAGACAAAAATAACACCAGGCCCCCAAAATAAAAGACGAGCAGCCATCAGTAGCTACCAGTGATGTCAATCCCTCAAATGGGGAGGAACCGTAGCAAGATCCTCTACAGGATCCTCCTCGGGATCATATTCTGGGATTTCCTCAGGATCTTCCTCCTCGAGAAAACTTCCATCGGAACCACGAAGCACGGGACGGGGCCCGAGCAAGTAGAATCAAATGAGTCTTCACGCGGGTTGTGGAAACGAGAACCCCACATCTCGCGAATGGGTAGATAGAACTCCAGACGTAGTCGAATATGGCGGTGAGAACCGGCATCTCGTGTCGCCTCCATCTCCAAGCAAATGCTAGTCGAGGTACGGCCACCCGCCGAAGGTTCGGTAGCACCGACCTCCTTGCCGTCGTCTTCGACAAATATAAGGTACATACAAATAGTGCACAATAGCAATACGAGAAAAGAGGTAAGATATCCTACCATCAATACCAATACAAAGAACCAAGAACCGAATCCATGCATAGCGCCCACGTAGCATGTAAAGGCAATAAATAAATTTCTAAACGAGATAACCAATCGGGCAAATCATCGACGGGAATATAAATAAGTCATAATATCCAGCGCTTAAATCCAGCGCTTAAATCCAGTACCCATAATAATAAGAGCGATCAACCATTCATAGTATACAAAACAACATCAATAAATAAATGTATGATAATGTGATGCATATGCATGGACGCCTAATATCCTACTCCATGGAGCTAGACACAAAATAGTCGGAGAGAAAGATCAGGAGACGTGTACTGTATCTCGGCTGCCGAGGCCTTGTGCTATATAAACATATATATATTTTCCACGTGCACATCATGGCATTGTACAGACAGTCCACGCTCGATCGCGATATAGGACAGTGTCTCGGTCCGGATCGTCGGTGCGTTTGCATCGGTCTACCCCACAGGCAGAAGAGCTACCAACCGCCTATTGCGAGGAACCCGCACCCCGACGCCCCCAAGGTCATTAAAGACCTACACTAGTCTATTCGCACCCGCACAAAAGGTGTGTTCAATCTCCTAGGCAACTTGGCCTTACAACAGTCCATAGGACATTTCAATGCATAAAATATTATGCGTCATGATGATAATTCAAAATATGATAATCATCACATAATATGCCATAATTGGCCAAGAGAGTACAAATATGCAAATTAGCATTCAAGAGAACCCATCATTAGAATAGCATCAATTTAAAGTCAAGAAGCACATTTTAGGTTCATTATGGATTTCCCAAACCCTCCAAGTTTCACACTCTCTTGTTCTTTTCCTCTAGTAACCTCAAGTCTTATAATAATTATCTCATTGGCTCATTGAGGTTTATGAAACCCTTAATTTCTTGTACTCTTTAAATACTTGTAATTCAAGTTATGGGTTATGAAGTTTTAGCCCAAATCTCACTTAGAGGCCGTGGCTTTCCCAAGGTCTCAAGTAAGTCATGTTCACATGATTAGTCCCATTTAAGTGTTACTTGATCCAAATTATTTGATCACTATGATTACCTTCCAATTCTTGCTTATTTCCTAAGTCTTAACCATAATTCATTATAAGGATTAATGTTACAAATTATCTTCTATTAACCTTTACTTAATTTCTTGATTAACTCAAGTCATAGTATCTCACAATTTTAGTCATCATTCCCCTCATTCAAGCCCTCGTAACCGTGACACTCAAGGGGTTACTAGATTACCATTTTCTTTTCATTAATTTGTCCTTCCTTTACTCAATTTACCTAGCATCATTCTTGACATAAATTCCATCCAAGTTCAACCCACAAAACAGCCCCAAGAACCATGGGACTTCTAGCCAAAATTTTCAGATTTTAGTCCACTTAACTTGCCCTTATTTCCTTGTCTTAATTAAGCTTTACATTGATCAAAATTTTAACATAATTTCCCCATACTTTCCAGCCAAAACCGTGGCACTCTTAGGGATTCACACAACCAGAATTTTGTTCCACTTAAACCAACATTAACCACTTGATTTAGTGAGTCTTACATTGCTCAAAAATTAAGCACCAAACCCATACATTTTCCAAGCCAAAACAGCCCAAAACCGTGGCCTTCTCATGATGTCCAAAGAACCAGAAAATTCAGCAAGCCAACATGGATTCCAAACACAAGCATACATGACTAAACAACCATTTAATCCATTTCTCAAAGCTAAACTAAGATAGCAATCAAGTGAGCAAATTTACAAGCACATTCAAGAATAACCACTATGTGGTTTCTCTTCCAAAAATCAAATACAAGGTCCCTAGTTGCTAAAGAGGTTGAGGGGGATTAATCTTCCTCTTACCAAGAAGAAGAACCAAGAACACTTCCAAGACCCCTTTGATTTTCGGATTTTGCCTCCAAAAACCCTAGAAAATGCAACATGAATTAGAACAAGGTAATAGTGTGAAAATGAAGAAGAGGATAGCCATTAAACCAAGGTGAAACCAGAAAACGAAAATGGGGTTAAGTTCTGAAATTTTTCCAGCCATGGAAGCTCACCTTCAAAGCTTGAAAAGAGGTTGAAGATGGAAGCTTTTCTTGAAACTTCAAGCACAAATGTTGAAGAGAATGAGTAGGAGATTAAGAAAGTATGATCAAGTATTGTTTTTGTGATGGTTGGGGAATGGGAAAGTGGGTCACGTGAGGTGAGTGGGAGAGAAAAGAAAGAAATATTGAAGAAGGAAATAGGAGAGGAAGAACGTAAATGAAGAAGGAAAGTTGGCTTTTAGGTGCTAAATGATGAAATGTAATATTTGGTTAATTAAAACCAATTCCTTCCCTTCTCATCAATTCACTGCCGCAGACGTGAGAGAGAGTGGGTGAGTGGTCAATTTTGGCTTCCAAGGAAGCTAATTGGTTGAGTCAAAGCTTGGGTCAAAGCTTGTCATGGAAGCTTAGAATAAAATACTATTAAATTTAAATTAAAGTGATTTAATTTGACACAATGTGAATTGCATTAAAATAATGTGATAGTATTTTTATTACACACTATTATCCAATAGATAATAGTTACATTGACAAAAAATCAAAATTTAATTAATCCGACAGATGAATTTTTCACCGTATTGATTTATTTTATCTCATTAAGATTTCTCGGAAAAATGGTGCGAACCTCGTAAACTGTGTCAAGTCTCGAGTTTAATAAGATCCCCCGTCGACTTATCCATAGTCCAAGATTCACAGAGAAAATGTCGCATTTTCTCAGTTTCGCGCGGTACGCACGCAAAACGAAGAATATAGTAAAATATTCGACGTTTCCGTAAAATTTAAGAAAAATTCCCATAAATCACAAATATTAGAAAATGACTATTGGTGATGAAATAATCAATTTCCGGAGTGTTACACTGGTCTCAAAAATTCTCAGCCCAGTGTACACGCAAAACGAGGAATATATTAAAATATTCAACGTTTCCGTAAAATTCTAGAAAATTCCTAAAAATCAAGAATATTATAAAATGACATTTTATAAATGAATGAACAGTTTTCGGGATGTTACAACACTCCCAAACTAAAAAGAAAATTTCGTCCTCGAAATTTACATACCTCAAAACAATTCAGGATGTTGCTCCTTCATCTTGTCTTCTAATTCCCAAGTAGCATCACCAGTTGCTTCATTCCAGATCACCTTCACTAATGAAATTTCCTTGCCTCGAAGTTGCTTTATCCGTCGATCCTCGATTCTCACGGGAGGTGCCTCATAGGTTAAGTTCTCTTTCAACTGTACTGTGTCTGGTGCTATCACATGACTTAGATTAGGCAAATACTTACGAATCTGTGACACATGGAAAACATTGTGTATGTTTGAAAGAATGGGAGGTAAGGCTATTTGGTAAGCTACTGGACCTACACGGCGAAGAATTTGGTAAGGTCCAAGGAATTTTGGAGTGAGTTTTCTAGATTTCAAAGCCGGGACCCTAGTCGTGGGTGTGACTTTCAAGAATACGTGCTCACCTTCTTCGAACTCAAGAGGTTTCCTTCTCTTATCGGCATAACTCTTTTGCCGGCTCTGAGCAGTCTTCATCTTTTCTTGAATCATCTTAACTTTCTCAGTCGTCTGTTGAATGATATCTGGCCCAATCGTAAGACGCTCTCCGTCTTGGTACCAACACAATGGTGTTCGACACCGTCTTCCATATAGAGCTTCATAGGGTGCCATCCCTATACTCGAATGGTAACTGTTATTATAAGTGAACTCTATTAATGGTAAGATCTGATCCCAATCTCCAGTCTGTTCAATGGTACAAGCTCTAAGCAAATCTTCTAGAGACTGGATCGTTCTTTCCGATTAACCATCGGTTTGCGAATGATACGCCGAGCTTAGGCGCAATTTCGTTCCCAATGATGCTTGCAAACTCTGCCAAAACTTTGAAGTAAACCTCGGATCTCTATCCGAAACTATACTCGTAGGTATACCATGCAGTCTGACGATTTCTCCAATATACAGTCGGCCGCTTTCTCCAAACCGTACCTTATGTTAATCGGGAGGAAATGAGCAGACTTTGTAAGTCGGTCAACTATTACCCATATCGAGTCATGTCCTATTCTTGTCTTAGGTAACCCCACAACGAAATCCATTCAAATGTTGTCCCATTTCCATTCAGGAATAGACAATGGTTGCGGCAATCCAATGGTCGTTGGTGTTCCACTTTTGCTTTCGACGTACTAGGCAAGTCGATACACATCTAGTAACGTCACTTTTCACCAGTGCCACCAAAACAACTTCTTCAAATCTGGTACATCTTTGTTATGCCCGGTGCATATTCACTTGCTCGTGTGAGCGTGATCCACAATATATTGTCTAAGCTCTTGGTCACGAGGAATACAAATTCTTTCCCGAAATCTTAGAATTCCATCCGTTCCTTCTTTGAACTCTGTTTCTTTGCCTTGCTTTATCGCTCTCGCACTTCTTGCAAAAATTCATCGGCTTTACTGCTTTTCCGGATATCTTCCATCGCTCGCTTGAGATGGTAACCATATTCATGCAGATTTCTCCTGGTTTCAACTTTACAAACGACCACACATCTCTAAATTGTTCGATGAGCTCCTTTTCCTTGATCATCAAAGCGTAAACACCGATAGTCTTTCTACTTAAGGCGTCACCACGACATTTGCCTTGCCAGGATGATACAACAACGAAAGTCGTAATCCTTCGTGAATTCTAGCCATCTCTGCTTGTCTCATATTCACTCCTTCGATCATATAAGTATTTCAAGCTCTTGTGGTCACCGAAGATGTTGAACGTTGCTCCATAAAGGAAATGTCTCCATATCTTTAGAGCAAAGACCACACCGCCAACTCTAAATCGTGTGTCGGGTAGTTCTTCTCGTGCACTCGCAATCGTCGCGAAGCATAGGCCACCACTTTTACGTGTTGCATAAGGACGAGATCCCAACCCTTGATACGAAGCATCACAATACACCTCGAATGGCTCATTCGGATCGTAATACCAATACCGGTGAAGTAGTGAGTCGTTCCTTCAATCCTTGGAAACTCGCTCAGCACTATCGGTCCATTCAAAAGTCGATTCTTCTTTGTCAACCCCGGGTGAGCGGTCCAAAGGCAATTTTGGAAAATCCTTCAATGAATCTCTTGTAATATCCAGCTAAGCCCACGAAGCTACGAACCTCCGTTACAGACTTTGGCTGTTCCCATTGTAACACTGCTTCTACTTTTGACGGATCCACCGCGATTCCTTCCTTTGAGATCACATGGCCCAAAAACTTCACTTCGTCAAGCCAAAACTCACACTTCGATAGTTTTGCATACAGCTCTTTCTCCTTCAAAATTTGAAGAACTATGCTGAGATGTTCAGCATGATCCTCCTGATTCTAAGAATATATCAGGATGTCATCAATGAAGACGAAAACAAACCTATCCAAGTACGGACGAAAGATGCGGTTCATGTAATCCATGAAGATAGCAGGTGCATTCGTCACGCCAAACGGCATCACAAGATACTCGTAATGACCGTATCGGGTACGAAAAGCAGTCTTGGGTACATCCTCTATTTTCACTCTTATCTGATGATACCCAGATCTCAAATCGATCTTCGAAAATACCGCTGCTCTCTTCAGTTGGTCCATCAAATCGTCAATTCTCAGGAGAGGATACTTGTTCTTGATCGTCAACTTGTTCAATTGTCTGTAGCCCACGCACAATCTTGAAGTACCGTCCTTTTTCCTAACTAATAACACAGGCGCTCCCCAAGGTGATACACTTGGTCAGACAAACTGTTTCTCCAAAAGCTCTTCCAGCTGTTTCTTAAGCTCTGCCAGTTCCGTTGGTGACATCCGATAGGGTGCTATAGACACAGGACCAGCCTCCGTACCAGATCAATAGCAAACTCTATCTCACGAGTTGGTGGTAATCCAGGCACTTCTTCTGGAAAGACTTCAAAGAATTCCCTCACTACAGGAATAGTGCTCAAGTCAGCCTCAATCTCGATTCTCAAAGAAGATAGCAAAGATGTATCCCCGAGCTCCTTCTTTCAATAGAGCTCGCGCTTGGTTGGCCGTCAAGTATCTAGAATTCTCATCCACAGGAAAGACTATGGTTTTTCTCGGAACAGTCCTAACATAACATGGTTGGAAGATAACCAAGTCCATTCCTAAGATTATATCTAACCGTGATAAAGGTAGACAGATTAGATCAACGAAAAAGACGCGACCTTCAACAATCGAGAGGACATTTTAGACGAATTTGGTAGTAACTACGGGTTTATCAATAGGGGTTGAAACAGTCAACTCAAAAGGTAGTTCGGACACGAGACAAGCCAAGTCGTAGCACACAAATATACGATATGAAAGAATGGGTTGCCCCGCAGTCATACAAGACTTTTTAAAAGATTACCTCCTATGGTGCCTTCCCTTGAATCAAGTCTTCGGATTCGAAGCTTCTGGCTCCGCTCATAGTGTAAACTCGACCTCCCATTTGCGGTTTCTTGGCTCGAGTCGCATTGATGATGGTTCACCTTCGTTTGATTGCGGTCTCTAGATATATGACCTGGTTTGCCACATCGGAAACGAGATGACTCCTTTGATGGTGCACTCCCTCGTAGGATGATCTTTTCCGCACTTCGAGAACTTAGAAGAACGTGTCATATTCGACCGGATCGGTTCCCGTAGAACCTCCACCAAATTGTTGCTTTGATTTCCCGCCGGTCGGGAATAAGGTTTCTTCTCGAAAGCGGTTTGAACCACTTGCCTCCACCTCTTTGGAACCTAGTAGGTCCGAAGTTCTTGTTTCTCGAGTCTTTAGCTTGTTCCAAGGCTTCAACTTCACAAAGACGTGTCTAGCAATTCCGAGAATACCTTCATCTTCGTGGTGATGACGGCTTTCTTCACCTCATATCTCGATCCTTTGGTGAATTTCCAACACTTCCGGACTTCATCGGTTTGGTGTTGGTAGTGTGTAGAAAATTGCTCCAAGCTCTCAAATTTAGTGCATACTCGCCGACGGTCATACCTCCTTGTCGCAAGTTGAGGAATTCCGCTCCTTTGCATGTCTCGCGTTTGCGGGAAAATACTTGTCCAAAAACTTGTTCTTGAACATTTCCCGGTGATATCGGTTCCTGCGGCTTCCAATGCTTTCGAGCTCTGTTCCACCGGTTTCGGCATTGCCGTAAGCATGAAAGTAGCATAATTCACCTTCTTGTCTTCGGCACGATTCATGCCACGAAAGACCTTTTCCAGGCTCCTTGATCCATAGACTAGCTTTGTCGGGATCAAATTCTCCCGAAATTGCGGAGGATTGTGACGATAAAATTACGCTAAATTCTGCAGCATCCATGATCGCCTCATGTTATTGAGCGGATTGTTCTTCTTGTTGAACAAGACGCTCATTTTGTCAGCAAGCAATAAGTTACGTCATCCGCCGCATCGCTTCTACTGCCAAGCACTACAATATCTCCACTTCTCGCCATTTCACTTTCTCTTAAGTTATGTAAGTGAAACATATGGAGAGAGTTAAATGTATTCACTCGAATGCCAATCACGAGAGATTTCACACAAAGACAAACAAGACAGACTCACACACAAGACCCAAAGAAAACATAAACCGGGCTCGATACTAACCTCGATGTAACGCCCTTTTCTCGAGGGAACGTCACATTGTCAAATAAAATAAAATGCGGAAATTAAATAATTAATCACTTAAGACCCGGTTTAAATAATTAAAGGTTGAATTACCTGATACTTTAATATGTAAAAATAGCAGTATCTTTTTTTTTCTTATAATAATGATGACAATGCGGAATGTTAATTACCGTAAAATAAAATAGTAAACGAAATTTCACCTGAATAACATACATACATATACTTAAATATAACGGTGTTTTAGTTACAAGCCTGGAATCAATCCAAAAAGTAAAACTATACCTGCCTATGGATTTACACATCAATACCACTCCAGAATAACAAAATATACAACCCATAAGACAAAAATAACACCAGGCCCCCAAAATAAAAGACGAGCAGCCATCAGTAGCTACCAGTGATGTCAATCCCTCAAATGGGGAGGAACCGTAGCAAGATCCTCTACAGGATCCTCCTCGGGATCATATTCTCGGGATTTCCTCAGGATCTCCCTCCTCGAGGAAACTTCCATCGGAACCACAGAAGCACGGGACGGGCCCGAGCCAGTAGAATCAAATGAGTCTTCACGCGGGTTGTGGAAACGAGAACCCCACATCTCGCGAATGGGTAGATAGAACTCCAGACGTAGTCGAATATGGCGGTGAGAACCCAGGCATCTCGTGTCGCCTCCATCTCCAAGCAAATGCTAGTCGAGGTACGGCCACCCGCTCGAAGGTTCAGTAGCACCGACCTCCTTGCCGTCGTCTTCGACAAATATAAGGTACATACAAATAGTGCACAATAGCAATACAGAAAAGAGGTAAGATATCCTACCATCAATACCAATACAACAACCAAGAACCAAACCGCATAGCGCCCACGTAGCATGTAAAGGCAATAAATAAATTTCTAAACAGATAACCGGTCGAGGCAAAATCATCGACGGGGAATATGAATAAGTCATAATATCCGGACAATTAAATCCAGCGAGTTAAATCCGAGACGGTTAAATTCAGCAAGTTAAATCCAGGCAGTCCATAATAATAAGAGCAGTCAACCATTCATAGTATACAAAACAGCATCAATAAATAAATGTATGATAATGTGATGCATATGCATGGACGCCCAATATCCTACTCCATGGAGCTAGACACAAAATAGTCGGAGAGGAAGATCAGGAGACGTGTACTGTATCTCGGCTGCCGAGGCCTTGTGCTATATAAACATATATATATTTTCCACGTGCACATCATGGCATTGTACAGACAGTCCGCGCTCGATCGCGATATAGGACAGTGTCTCGGTCCGGATCGTCGGTGCGTTTGCATCGGTCTACCCCACAGGCAGAAGAGCTACCAACCGCCTATTGCGAGGAACCCGCACCCCGACGCCCCCAAGGTCATTAAAGACCTACACTAGTCTATTCGCACCCGCACAAAAGGTGTGTTCAATCTCCTAGGCAACTTGGCCTTACAACAGTCCATAGGACATTTCAATGCATAAAATATTATGCGTCATGATGATAATTCAAAATATGATAATCATCACATAATATGCCATAATTGGCCAAGAGAGTACAAATATGCAAATTAGCATTCAAGAGAACCCATCATCAGAATAGCATCAATTTAAAGTCAAGAAGCACATTTTAGGTTCATTATGGATTTCCCAAACCCTCCAAGTTTCACACTCTCTTGTTCTTTTCCTCTAGTAACCTCAAGTCTTATAATAATTATCTCATTGGCTCATTGAGGTTTATAAAATCCTTAATTTCTTGTACTCTTTAAATACTTGTAATTCAAGTTATGGGTTATGAAGTTTTAGCCCAAATCTCACTTAGAGGCCGTGGCTTTCCCAAGGTCTCAAGTAAGTCATGTTCACATGATTAGTCCCATTTAAGTGTTACTTGATCCAAATTATTTGATCACTATGATTACCTTCCAATTCTTGCTTATTTCCTAAGTCTTAACCATAATTCATTATAAGGATTAATGTTACAAATTATCTTCTATTAACCTTTACTTAATTTCTTGATTAACTCAAGTCATAGTATCTCACAATTTTAGTCATCATTCCCCTCATTCAAGCCCTCGTAACCGTGACACTCAAGGGGTTACTAGATTACCATTTTCTTTTCATTAATTTGTCCTTCCTTTACTCAATTTATCTAGCATCATTCTTGACATAAATTCCATCCAAGTTCACCCACAAAACAAATTTCAAGAACCATGGGACTTCTAGCCAAAATTTTCAGATTTTAGTCCACTTAACTTGCCCTTATTTCCTTGTCTTAATTAAGCTTTACATTGATCAAAATTTTAACATAATTTCCCCATACTTTCCAGCCAAAACCGTGGCACTCTTAGGGATTCACACAACCAGAATTTTGTTCCACTAAAACCAACATTAACCACTTGATTTAGTGAGTCTTACATTGCTCAAAAATTAAACACCAAACCCATACATTTTCCAAGCCAAAACAGCCCAAAACCGTGGCCTTCTCATGATGTCCAGCAACCAAAAAATTCAGCAAGCCAACATGGATTCCAAACACAAGCATACATGACTAAACAACCATTTAATCCATTTCTCAAAGCTAAACTAAGATAGCAATCAAGTGAGCAAATTTACAAGCACATTCAAGAATAACCACTATGTTGTTTCTCTTCCAAAAATCAAATACAAGGTCCCTAGTTGCTGAAGAGGTTAAGGGGGATTAATCTTCCTCTTACCAAGAAGAAGAACCAAGAACACTTCCAAGACCCCTTTGATTTTCGGATTTTGCCTCCAAAAACCCTAGAAAATGCAACATGAATTAGAACAAGGTAATGGTGTGAAAATGAAGAAGAGGATAGCCATTAAACCAAGGTGAAACCAGAAAACAAAAATGGAGTTAAGTTCTGAAATTTTTCCAGCCATGGAAGCTCACCTTCAAAGCTTGAAAAGAGGTTGAAGATGGAAGCTTTCCTTGAAACTTCAAGCACAAATGTTGAAGAGAATGAGTAGGAGATTAAGAAAGTATGATCAAGTATTGTTTTTGTGATGGTTGGGGGAATGGGAAAGTGGGCTGCCGTGAGGTGAGTGGGAGAGAAAAGAAAGAAATATTGAAGAAGGAAATAGGAGAGGAAGAACGTAAATGAAGAAGGAAAGTTGGCTTTTAGGTGCTAAATGATGAAATGTAATATTTGGTTAATTAAAACCAATTCCTTCCCTTCTCATCAGCTGCTGCAGACGTGAGAGAGAGTGGGTGAGTGGTCAGAATTTTGGCTTCCAAGGGAAGCTAATTGGTTGAGTCAAAGCTTGGGTCAAAGCTTGTCATGGAAGCTTAGAATAAAATACTATTAAATTTGAATTAAAGTGATTTAATTTGACACAATGTGAATTGCATTAAAATAATGTGATAGTATTTTTATTACACACTATTATCCAATAGATAATAGTTACAGTTGACAAAAAATCAAAATTTAATTAATCTGACAGATGAATTTTTCACTGTATTGATTTATTTTATCTGTTAAGATTTCTCAGAAAAATGGTGTGAACCTCGTAAACTGTGTCAAGTCTCGGATTTAGTAAGATCCCCCGTTGACTTATCCATAGTCCAAGGTTCACAGAGAAAATGTCGCATTTTCTCAGTTTCGCGCGGTACGCACGCAAAATGAAGAATATAATAAAATATTCGACGTTTCCGTAAAATTTAAGAAAAATTCCCATAAATCACAAATATTAGAAAATGACTATTGGTGATGAAATAATCAATTTCCAGAGTGTTACACTGGTCTCAGAAATTCTCAGCCCAGTGTGCACGTAAAACGAGAAATATATTAAAATATTCAACGTTTCCGTAAAATTCTAGAAAAATTCCTAAAAATCAAGAATATTATAAAATGACATTTTATAAATGAATGAACAGTTTTCGGGATGTTACAACTAAACCTCCTAATGTATTCGCGCAAGGATTCACTACTTCCTTGGCGGATTCTAGAAAGAGAATTAATCGACTTCGACCTTTTCTTGACAGTAGTCTAGTGTAGTAAGAAGCGTTGTGTAAGATCCTCCCATCCTGTAATTTTTGTTCGTAAAGTAACGAACCAGCGGAGAGCAACTTTCTTCAAAAAGAGAGGGAAAGTGGACACAGCAATTCCGGGGTGTACCCGTAAAGCTACATGGATTGAGTGTAGGCATCCAAATGTTCCTGCAGATCCGTGGTCCCATCGTAAGACTCCAAGTTGCTCGGGGGCTTGAAGTTTCTTAAGATCCTGTACGCCATTAGAGCGTCCGAGAATTGCTGCTAACGGCCAGGGGCCGGGTCATTGTTTATAATGATCTCGGCGCCGACACGCTGGGCTTCTCGATTGTTATGAACTGCAATTCGCTCTCCGTCTTCATTGTCAATGCGCACAGATCTTTCTAAATTTTCCAAGCGACGACTTTGTTCTTTCAATTGACGCTGTTGGTTATCTATCAATGCAGTCTATTGATGTAACAGTTCTCGAAGATCGTTTCTTGCCATTACGGATTGCGTGTTGTCCTCATAATGAGATACATGATCAGCATCAATGTTCGAGATTCCCAGGCGGGCGTGTACTGGGATCCTCGTTCCTTGGTTCGCGTTATTCTCTCCACTAGTGGGAGGAAAGACAAGCCTATCCTGAACAAAGGCCCTTCGTAAGGGAGCGAGGCTTTCAGCGGATGCCGAGGTGTCATGCCCCTCGTTGAGAGTCTCTACCCAAACAGGCCTGCTTCTTACGGCAGAAGCTTCTGGTGGTGCGACAGAAGGAGGGTCACGCTGAACCGCTGGGCCCTGTCCTTGGACAGGGGCAACATGCGCAGCACTTCCTCTCCTTTGATTTTGTCTTTTGCTCACCATGGTTGACGTGGGATTAGAAGTTTACCAGATTCTCACAGACGACGCCAATGTTCTGAAGTGGATTCAGAGGGTACCTGAGAAAGGCACGTAAGTGGTGGTTTCTTCCTTGAGCAGCCGTTACCAAACGTGGAGAACCAGAGGGGGGTGGTACCTGCAAAAGGACTCCAACACTCAAGTCAGGTCATGCACAAGTAGGGTTTTGTTCTATGATAACAGATACCTCATTTGATTAGCTTAGTCTGGTCTTTATGGAACGTGGTTGGAATCATGATATTAAGTGCATGTATTATTGGAATGCAGACGTTACAGTTGTCCATTGTTGGCAGTTATGGAGCCTATAATATCGTAAGATCCTAATTGACAGTTACAAGAATCTGCATTGATTCAGTGATCCTTGTCATATGCCCCAAACCCTCAGTCCGAGGTCTTATAGGCCTTTCCGGGGTGTTATTGGCGGAGTCCGATGAAACGTGTGCCGGGTTGATCTTTCCGGATAGGATCCCAGACCATGATCTAAAACACTTATTCTATATTTTAAATTATTTTTTATGACCATATCATTATATATTTGTATTCACGTTTTAATTTGGCTTATTCATATTTGTATTTATGTGTGAATCCAACAATTTTAAAGTAGGCCAATGATAGAAAGATTAGGAGATGATTGAGTACTGATCTGATAAACTCTCTCAACACTCTTGAGACTTTTATATTGAATCTTATCAAGAACATTAATGAAGTATAATTTCTACATTAAAAATAAAATGGTTATTTTCATAAAAATAAATAAAAACCTTTATATAAATTGCAACAATTTTACAAAGCCCCAATACCATGATTTATGGTGCATCAAAAATTCTTTTAATCACTCACTTCGCAAAAATAGAACAATAATTTGTGAAATCTATTTTCATGAATAGCTTATTTTGCTAAAAGCATTTTAAAATATTTTGAAAAGCCATCTTTATGGGAAATCAGCATTTTCAACTTACTACTTACATGCAATGCATTGTGTGCTTGAATTTTGTTCAACAGTAATGACTATACTCTTAGTCATTTTTTATCTTTAATCATTTATTATTTTTGATGGTATGTTGACAAAATAAAATATGTAAAAATAAAATAAAAATAATAAAATATTTTAAAAATAAATAATACAAGAATAACTTAATTAATTTTGTGAATAATTTTAAGATTAAATAAGTAATTATTCTTAAAATGAATGAGGTAGAGTGTTAATATATTTTCTATCTATAATTAACTTTCAAATTCAAAACTCTAAAATGTAAATCACTTTTAAGCTATCTAAATACATTGTTCTATTTAATGAATAAAATGATTTACAGTGGCTCTTAATTGTTCTTAATCTCGCTAGCACCCTTTAATATGATTGCAACAATACTTTTTGCTTATGTCAAGAAAGAAAGAGAAAAGAGAAATACGTAAAAGAATATTAAAAAAATTGAGTCTTTGAGTTCTGAATAAAATTTGTGTATGTGAGGGTAACGCTACCACACTCTTCCATTTGTTTGAGCCTTTTAAAAAAAATTAATTAAAAAATACATTTTAAAATTTTAATATTTTAATTAAATAACATTTTTTTAAAAAGTAGAAACACAATATATATATATATATATATATATAAAAAAAGAAGTGTATCAGATAAAAAAATATTTATTGTAAGAAGTTAGATGAGTGAATATTGATTATTAGATCTTACATAAATGATCAAAATTAAAATAAAAATATATTTATTTTTTTCAGTAATTATAAGACTTTTAAATAATTTTTAATTTTAATTATTCATATATGATTATATAATCAAGATTTACTCTTCTTATCTTCTTAAAAAAATTTTTATCAACAGGTGTTTAACATGGCTTATATAATTATATACGTGTTAATTATTAATCTGAATATTTATGACAAGTAATGTCTACGTAAGAATTTCTTATTAAATAGGAAGAGATTCTTATATAAACTTAATATACGCAATTTGAATGTCATAAGCTAATAAAGTATATGAAGCATCATTAATACACCAGTAAACATAATATTTATTTAATAAATTTTGATAAAGCATAAATACTTCAGTTGTTTGGAACACTTACATTAGGGACACTAAATTTAATTTATACAATAATTTCTGTTGAATAAGATGGAAAGAAAGGAGAATTCAATTGCAACCTTTGCTTATTTTAACAAAAACTGTAGTACGGTGATTTTATCACTATTGATGAGCTTGATGAATCCTAAGAAGCGTTAAAAAATAAAACAAAATAAATTCGTTAACTTAACGCTTTGGATTTGGCTCTTCTCTAAAATAAGAGGTTCATTTTTTTAGGAAAAAGTAAAGAATTATAATTATTGATAAAAATATTTAAAAAAAATGAAATAACCTTATAATTTATTATACATGTACATATATTTTATCATGGTGTCAACCATGATTTTCTCACCAACAATTATAACTCATCATTTTTCCTTTTAAAGTGAGCCCCCTTATTTTAGAAGAACCAAGTCTTTTCAAAGGTTTCAATGAACAATAAACTATTTGTTTGCTATTATTATCAGCCTCTGCTCCCCTAGGGTAGGGTTTGCGCGCCGCCTAGGGGAGACTGTGCTCCCTCATTCGTTTTCAACGGCAATCTTAGGCTCCTGTCCTGCTCACTTCCTTCCCCTTACTCTGTGTGACGTCCTGTGCCTATTGTTCCTTCCTCTCCCAAATCAACTCCATCGTTGAGTCGAGGTTCATTGACACTGTTGTTGTGTGGGTTATGTCGCGTTCTGCCGCCTCCCTTTGGTGTAAATATTAATGAACATTGGACATCCATCCTTTTAACGATTTATGGTATAAAATCAGCAATTCAACTGTTCATCAATAGCCTTGCCCTCGATGTTCACCCGAAAAGATAAAAAAATCAATAGTAAGAAAAGTAAACATAAAGTGCAGTCAAGGAAAAGTCAAGGCCTTTTTCCTCTCTTTTTTTCAGTCTATAACATTTATCTTTTGCCTTGGCCCAAATGTGGGAACCTTCTACTTAGCCTGACAAACACTAAATAGGCCCAAAAAGAAAAAGCCCGATGAACTCTAAATAGAGCTAAACGTCTAAAGCAAAAAGTTATTAATTAAAAATCCTAATAGTACGGGCCCGCATTGGCAAGAGCATCCCCAAGCAAAGATGGACATGGTTACGATTACCACTTACCTTTTGTTTTTTGTTTTTTTGTGTTTTTAACAACTTTTTCTTTAGGTTTAAATTATTTGTTATTTTCAAAAATTATTTTGTTTTAATTTTTATATATCTTTTAAAAATAAAAGAAATTATATATCAACAAAATTATAGAAAATATTTTTTTCTAATTCCATCTTTATTTCTTAATATTTTTATTAAATGAAATAAGTGAACGTGAACAATATATAGAGTCAAACACAAATATATTTTTCTACAAAAGATGCTACAGAGTCCAACTCTATCCAAAATAAATGTGAGTTCCACTTAATAAGTGGGGTCCATAAGAATATGGCCCACTCATTCGAGCAAGTTTCGATATGCATCTATCATGCTTTTCTCTCTCTCTCATATCACAAACAATGTCTCTAAGATTTGAACATTTATTATTTTCTAAGAAGTAATTCGCTTACCAATTATTACTATGCCCAACTTCTAATTAGTAAAAAATAACATATTTAAAAAATGTTATCGAGTAAGTTAATCTATTTTTTTTAGTACATAAGAGGGTATATGCATGTTTGAATTGAGAGTAAATTAGCTTTTGCACAATGCTGCTATGTGTAAATGTGAATTAATGAGTGTGAAAATAACTGTTCTATAAATGGAATTGATTTGTCTCTCTTCGTCTCTTGTCTATTAAAAAAAGGAAAGTATCTTCATCTTTAATAGACATGAAATATATATCTAAAGTATTAGTTGAAAAATCGATTATTAGACTTCCAAAATCTGAACTGTAGACTCGCATATTAGAATCTGTTAAAATAGATTCTACCGGACGCCGAAATTAGACTTCCAAAATCTAAACTGAAACTTGCACTTTAGAATCTGTTATAACTTGAACCGACCTTGGTTTGGATTCTGGACCAATATGTGCATTGACACTGACTTTGTGGTGCATGCACCGAAATTTTAGGACTGATTTTTAACTTGTATTATTTATTTATTTATTTATTACTTTAAGTAGAATTAAAATAGATAATTAATAGATAGAATAAGAATAAGAATTTTGCTATTTGGTAAGAAATTCAAACTAAAAAAAATTTACATAAAAAAATAAATTTTTTTCAATTCTCACTATATTAAATATTTTATTTTTATATAAAAAAATTTATTTTGAATTTCTTAACTTTGACCGGGACACTTACGGCCAACGCGTACAATAATTGAGGAGGCTGAGTACAAACAGCCCAGTTCACTTGACTTCTAGCAACGTTTGGCCAGAGTCCGAGCAGATATTATTTCCGGCCGCCGAATATGTTGAATTGTAACCTACCAATTTTGTGCGACGAAGAACTGGACATGTGTATTAGAAATGAGACAACCATATTCATGAAAATGGATATTCACAAATTGAACTTCTAAATAGCAAGCTGCCAAATAAATTATTTTTATAGATTATCGATTATTGTTATAATCGATTATAATTAATTTATTTTTATATTTAAATATATTAATTATAAATTAATTTTAAGTTAATATGATTCATTTAAATGATATAAAAAGAATTAATTTTATGTATTAAATTATTAAAAAAGATATATAATGATTAAAAAATATTTAATTGAAGATAAAATAATATTTATATATCAAAATATAAAAATAATTTATAACTTAAAATTATAAGTTTCAATCTCTAAATTATGATTATTAATTGTAAAAACTTTTTTTTATATTAAATTTCATGTAAAAACATTTTCAGAAAATAATCTTTTTACTTAAATATAATAATTATTTCACAAAACAACTTAATTTTTCAAAAATAACTATTTAAAAAAAATTAATTTTCCTTAAACATACACTAAATATTTGTCCCAGATTAAAGATAAATCGTGCATAGTAGACAAAAAAGCTCAGCCCTTAAAACTAGTGCCAACACAACGCCAATGTTACCTGAGAAATTAATAACCCAGCTACAGGAATCTTCTTTTAAAAAAAACACAACTCTTATTTTTTTACATTATTTTTTTCTCACATAATTTTTTATACTACTTCTTATATTATTAATTATATTACTTTCTTCTCATCATTTTTTATCACTTAATCACAATCATTCAAAAATAATGTAAAAAAAAATATATAAAAAAATTGACATATGAACATCATTTTTTTAAAAAAAAAACCTCATCCCAAATGAACTAGTACGTCTTCGTGTTGTTGCAAAGTACGGCACATATTAGATCTAAAAATTTTCGATCAGCCAACATAACTTGAATATGCACCATAGCTTCAGAGCATAGTAGAGTAGCATTATCAAACAACTTCTAAATTCTTTATTTAGCCTCTAAGGTATCAGGGCCAGGCTTAGGAAGATGAAAAACGAAAGAGAATAAGAGAGAGCAGAGAAAGTGTTTGATCTGAAAGGTTTGCAATGAATTGATTGAATTATGTTTACACTGAGAGCTTTTACATTTATAGTACATCTAATTGATACTCATTATTATAGTTGGTAATAACATATTCTGTAACTAACTCTTAACCACGAACTAACTTGCACTAACTGTTGTAACTAACTCTATTCATCCTTTCTCCCTAGCATCCCCTCTCAAATTCAGCAGTTGAGAGGACTCGGCTATGAGTTTGCTGCAAAATGAAGCAAAGTGAGAACTTGACACAGCCCTCTACAATTTGTTCATGTGAAAGAATGTGACTGACCACAATCTACTTGTTGATAACCTTGTCCCTAACAAAATAAAGATCAAGTTCAAAATGCTTAGTGCGAGAATGAAGAATTGGATTGGCAGTCAGAAGCACAACACTTTGATTATCACAAACAGTAGGTGGACCAAGTAGACAAATTTTGAGCTCAGACAACAGGGATTGAATCCAGGTTAGCTCAGCTACAAGAGCAGCTAAGCTCTTGTACTCAGCTTCAGTACTGCTATGAGATACAGCTTGCTGCTTCCTAGAAGACCAAGAAATCAAAATTTCTCCAAAATAAACACAATAACCAGATGTGGACTTCCTGTCATCAGGATCAGATCCCCAATCTGAATCAATGAAACCAGTGAGAGCTAGTTGAGATTTTCTGAGGTGAAGACCATAAGTGGAGGTGGCACCAAGGTATCTCAGGATGCGTTATACTGCTTTCCAGTGTGTCTCTCAAGGAGCTTACATAAATTGGCAGACACGATTTACATAGTATACCAGTTCTGGCCTAGTAATGGTCACTTACTGAACACTCCCAACAACTGATCTATAAAGAGTAGGGCCTGAGAATGGGGTGTTGCCAGTAGCAGAAAGCTTCAAATTAGAGATCATAGTAGTAAGATAAGGCTTGCAATTGTCCATATTGGCCTTGTGTAGCAAATCATTTATGTACTTGGTCTGAGATAAGTGTAGGCCTCCATCAGAAGTATGCTGAACCTCAATTCTAAGGGAAAATGGAGGGGTCCAATGTCCTTGAGTGCAAAATTAGAATTGAGATCACTAATGAGAGCAGAAATCTTAGCATTAGAACTACCAATGATAATGATGTCATCTACATAGATGAGAACAAATGTGATTGAAGTTGCAGTGAATCTAGTAAATAGAGAAACATCACACTTTGTTGCAGTGAAGCCAAGAGTAGAAAGAGCATATGAGAGCTTGTGAAACCAAGCTCTTGGAACTTGCTTGAGGCCACAGAGAGCTTTGTTCAACTTGCAAACTAGCTTGGGGTTGCCAACTATAAAACCCTGAGGCTGAGACATGTACATCCTCTTGCATATCCCCATTAAGAAATGCATTATTGACATCAATTTGGCAAATAGACCAATTTCTGGCTGGTGCCAAGGTGAGCACAAACTGGATAGATGTAGGTTTCACCACTGGACTGAAAGTTTCAATATAATCGAATCCTGGTCTTTGATTAAACCCCTCAGCCACTAATCTGACCATTTACTTCTGGATGTATCCATCTGAATTGTACTTTACCCGAAAATCCCACTTACTACCAATGACTTCTCTATTAGGAGGAAGATCAACTAATGTCTACGTATTTTGTTAAGCAAGGCATTATATTCATCAGTCATTACCTGCTTCCAATGAGGCTGAGCTAAGGCCTGAGAAATGGTAGAGGGTTCTAGAGCAGGTTTAGTTATTGCAGCAGCAAAATTTTTGGGTTTGAAAATATCAGCCTTGGCCCTGGTGATCATTGGATGCACATTCTGTATTAAAGGAGGCACAGCTTCAGTAGTACCTTGTGAAGAAGTATGAGAGGCACGTGGTGAACTAGGAAACTATGCAGGCTCAACAGAATGTTCAGTGGCAGATAAAGAATCCTGATGAGTGATAGATGTAGATTGTCTAGCAGCAAGTAAGGCATTCTTGGACACAATAGGAATAAATGGAATAGAGGTAGTTGGAAATGATGAAGAGGAATCAAAACTGGGAAAAAACTGAGTTGGATTTGAATGGAAAAAGTGTTTCATCAAATATAACATGTCTAGTGACAAACAGTGAAGATAAGCAGTTAAAAGAACAAACCCTAGAAACATACACTAAGTGGACCTAAAATCAAGTTTGTGCTTATTATAAGGTCCAATGAAAGGATAACAAGCACATCAAAATTTTTTAAAAGAATAATAGGGTGGTGAAATGTGAAACAAGGTTTCCAATGGAAAGAGATGATAAAGTAATGGTATAGAGAAGGCATTAATGAGTGTAGTGGCTGTAAGCAATGCATGGTTCAAATATTGACGGGGAAGAGAAGTGGCTAACAGTGTGAGGTCAACTTCTGTGATATACCTGTGCTTTCTCTCAGCACATCCATTCTACTCATGGACATAGGGACAAGACAGTTTATGGAGAATACCATTGGACTCAAGATACTTTGAAAAGCACAAAAACTCTCTTACATAACCAGTTTGCAAAACCAAAGCCTTAAGCTTAGTACCTAGTTGCAGCTCAGCCATTTGTTTGAACTTAAGAAAAATGGTAAGTGCTTATGATTTGCTGTGTAACAAATAAATCCAGGTATATCTAGAGAAAGCATTAATAAAATGAATGCAATATCGTTCACTATTTATTGAAGCAATGGGAGCTGGTGCCCAAATATCATAGTACACAAGTTCTAAAATGGAAAAGGAAAAGGGAAGTTGATGGTTTTTTCCTATACAAGAAGCTGAACATACATGATCAGAAGAGTTTTTCTTTATAGAATTACAAGTTTGTAAAACCTTATGTATTACTTGATTAGAGGGATGCCCCAACTTGGAATGCCAAAGTTGAAAGGTAGTATTAGGGGCTGATGAAGCAAGATTTGACACAATATGATGAGCAGAAGGCAGTGGATGGAAGTGTTCGAAGACAAAGAGACCATTTCTAAGGGTTCCTTGGAGTAATGTCTCCTTGGTAACCTGAGATTTTACAAAAGAAGTATTAGTATGAAATTCAAAGATCTCATTGTTATCTTTAGCAAACTGTGAGACATTGAATAGATTCTTTGTAATATGAGTTACATGCAACAAATTATTCAAAGAAAAAGACCGCTAACTGAAATTGGCCTGAAACTTAGAGTGCCCTACATGATGTATAGACAAACCTGAGTCATTTCCATTGAGGACTTTTTCTGAACCACCATACTCCATTTTGGTAAATAGATTCGAAGCTTCTGGGGTGAGGTGATGAGTTGCCCCCGAATCAGGATACCAGTTAGGATCATAAAGTGTAGAAGGTATTGCTGGCATAGCACTCAGATTGGCATTTGGATTGAAATTGCCATAACCACCCAGATTAGCAGAAGAATTGGAACTTTTGGGACCATAATTTGGAGATGAACCTGCAAAATTCTGATCATATCGATGCCAACAATGAAGGGCAATATGACCATACTTGCCTTGCCACAGAGTTGACATTGTGCCTTATTTCTGAGGTTTCTTCCTCCTCCCCTACCAGAACGTCCTCTGAAACCTTGGTGACCCCTGAAGTTTGATGAAAACCTTCCACCATTACTGTAATTTCCTCCATTAGTGTAGTTTCCTCCATAATTGCCTCCATTGATATTCTTTCTAGGTTGTAAAAATTGAGCTACATTCCCTTGTATTGTGCCCAATTCATGCTTGCTAAATTGCATTATCCTATCTTCTTGAGCCATGAGGAGAGTTTCAATTTCACCAACACTCTATGGATCACTTCTTGACACAATTGTTGTTACAAGTGCCTCATATTCTTCTGTTAACCCGTCCAGAATAGCTTCTATATGATCAGATTCATCTATTGGAGATCCAATTGACCCCAATGTGTCAACAATCTTCTTGATCTCAAGAAGATAGTTACTCATCGAAGATTCTTTCTTGGTGTTTTGCAACTGAATCTTGAGTTGCCTTACTCTTGCTCAAACTTGCAAAGCAAAGAACTGCTCCAATTTCTTCCAAACTTGGTGTGAGAACTTACACCCAACCATGTGTGTTGTGAAGGGTTTGCTCATCGAGGATAACAACCAAGACAATAGGAGTTGATCCTATTGTTCCCAGTTGAGATAATCTTCATTGATAACTCCACTTCTTGCATCTTCTTCTGAAGCGAATTTTCTTGGAATTAATTCCCCTGTAATATACTTGTAGAGCTTAAACCCTTTGATTGTTGCCAATGTCTGCCGCTTCCAAGGTAGGAAGTTATCTTCATCTAGTTTGATTTGATACTGGATTGGAAAATGTGTAAAGAACAAAAGGTGTTGCAGAGGACTGCGAGGAAGGTGTAGAAATGGACTCCATGGACATTGTACTCTAATACTATGTAAGGTATTAGGTCCAGGCTTAGGAAGATGAAAAACAAAAGAGAATAAGAGAGAGCAGAGAAAGTGTTTGATATGAAAGGTGTGGAATGAATTTGATTTGAATTTTGTTTACACTGAGAGCTTTTACTACATTTATAGTACATCTAACTGATACTCATTATTACAGTTGGTATAACAGATTACGTAACTAACTCTTAACCACTAACTAACTTGCACTAACTGTTATAACCAACTCTCTTCGTCCTTTCTGCCTAACATAGCCAATAGCCCAATAGTAATGACACTGCTCATGTGGATGGGACTTTTTTAACCCGGGAAAAGGAAAAGTTCTAATGTTGAAGGCCAAGGACAAAATCGTTCCTCAATAATCAATGGATGTGATTTTACGTGGATTTACTATGCCTCTAAATTTGTTCAATCGTGTTGCACTCCAGTTTTGCGAGTAGCATACCCTAGTCCTTAATGTTTATATTGTTACTAATTAATAAATAATAAGTTGGTGAAAGTGGTATAATTAATTGTTTAGTTTTAGTTTTATTTAATCTCTAATTTCCATTTTTACTTATTTATATAAAATTGAAATGAGAAAAGAACATAATCATTTAACATTTTAATCTCTTTCCTTTAATTCTTCTTTTTTTCCCTGTTCCTTTTCTCTCACAACATCTAAATATCTCATACTTTTGTTAGCGAAGACATTGCCAATAAAATTGAGAAATAGGGAATTCAAGATGGATTCAACTAGGGTTGACAAAAAATTCCATTAATTTTTAATTTTATTCAATTCATTCATATTAAAATTAGTCTAGTTTATCAATTAAAATAATATATTTTATTAAATTTGATTTAATAGATTAAATTTAGTTATGGATAGTTAGTAATCCAACTAAAACATATATTGAATATCTATCAGATATCTAATTAAAAATCAATCTATGGATATCTAATATATTTTATGTTTTTTTATTCAAACAACAAAACATTTTCAAGTTCTCTTTTTTTGGTTCAACATTTCACTTTCACTCAGCGTTTAGTCCCAAAATTTTGAGAGAGAAATATTTTTTAGAGAGAAAATGAAAATTTTTAGAGATAGAAAAAAAAATTTTTAGAGAGAGAATGAAAATATTTAGAGAGAAAAATATTTTTAGAGAGAAAAATAAACATTTCAAAAACAAACAAAAAAATTTCTTGTCAATTTCGTGGTGATTTATAACTTATTTGTTCATGTCAATTCTATAATTTGGAGTTTAGGTAAGATAAAAATTTTATAAAATATTTAACGTTTCTCATTTTAAAGTATTATATATGAAATAAAATTTCCAGATAATTATTTTTTTTTTTAAAACTAATTCACATTATGATATGTATATTAATGAACAAAGAAGGATAAGTGGATTCACAGAACCCATTTTCTATGCTGAAATGGACCATGTTGTTTGGTTAAAATCCTGGTGGTCTAGCAATAGGGACACAACGTTTTTGGCAGGTCTTTGGTGGGCTTGGAGACATAGAAACATCTCAACTATTTGTAAGGAGAATATGTCCTTCCATAATTTGGTGGTTACAGCAACTAATTTTCACACAACTTTAAGCTCATGTTATCCTAACCAGACTGCAAGAGAGGATGTGGATAGATGGGTTATTTGGAGAACTCCAAGAGATGAATCTGTTGTCATTAACGTTGATGGTAGTTGCATGGGTAATCCTGGTAGGGCAGGCTTTGGCGGTCTCCTTCGCGGAAGTGATGGCAACTGGGTGATAGGTTTTTGTGGTTACATTGGTTTTTCCAACATTCTTCATGCTGAGATGGTTGCCCTTCTACATGGTTTGGACATTGCATGGAACATGGGGTTCAGAAAAATTCTTTGCTACACAGATTCTATGAATGTCTTGAGCCTGATCAAAAAGCCTCATTGCAAATTTCACAGGTTAGCTACTTTGATTCATCATATTAAAGACAAAATGCAGCTCAATTGGTCTGTTAATTTGGAGCACACTTTGCGGGAGGGAAACCAATGTGCTGATTTTCTTGCCAAAATGGGAGTTCATCAAAGTGAAAGATTGAAGATTTTGGATCATCATCCTGTTGAAATGAGCAATCTCCTTTTAAGGGTGTAATTTTTCTTTGTTTTTCTTTTGCTTTTCTTTTCGTCTTGTTACTAAAAAAAAGAAGGATAAGTGGTATTTGTGACAACTTGGAAAGAATGAACCGAGGATTTGTGTGGGGGAACTCGGAGTCCAACGGGAAATGTCACACTATTACTTTGTTGGAATAATCTGCGTGTTTCAAAACTTCAGGGGGTATTGCGTTCGATTTAAACATGTGTTTGAATTAATTTATTTTATATTTAAAATAATTTATAATTAAAAACTTTTTAAAAGAATTTTTAAAAAATAAATAATTATTTATTCTAAAATAAATTGAACCAAACATGTGTTGAGTGACTGATCCTAACAAAGTTGGGTTGGGGCCTCATAGCTAAACCTGACTCATTGTGGGTTAAGGTATTGACTAACAAGTACTAGTGTGGAACTGGACGAATTCCTTAGAAAAATTCTTTTATGTACGCAGACATAATATATATACATTCATGTAGAGTGGATCTCATTTTTTAATATAATCCACTTCATGTAAGTACTGTGTCTATGGTACATTTGTGTATATGTAAAAATACTTCCAGCTTCTAATACTTGGCGGGGAGTTTGTGAAGTGTAGGACAATATTCTCAAGGGGCTGCACTAGCTGGTCTATAGGAGATGAGCAACACATTAATTTTTGGTGCTATGCTTGGATACCACTGGAAAAAATCTTGAAAGATTACGCTCTAGTTTCTGTTGTTGAGCTTGATATGGTCCTAGCTCCCCTTTTGCTACTTTGTTACTGAGAATGGGAAGTGGAACTGGTCTTTGTTCCAGCAGAAGCTTCATCCTCATGTCTGCCTTGAAATTGCTGGAGTGAAGCCTTCTCATCCATCCTTAACTAGAGACAACGCATAAGAACGGTGGTAGGCTCAAGCTCTTGACCACTTGATCATTAAGACTCTAATATCATGTCATCATCCAACAATTCTAAAAGTTTGGTGCATGAATAACTTTTTATTTTTTTATCTCTAACACCTAAAAGTTGATTCTCCTCATAATCATTCTACAGGTTTTTGGAAAGCGGTGTGGCATTGGCCGGATTCGCTGTTTTCTTTGGATGATAATTAAGAACGGATTAATGACTAATTAATTACCTCTGGTGTCAAAGACATTTTGCATCTTCTTCACTAAACAACTATTTATACCATGCGAGACAGCCCTAAAATTCAGGGATTATGGTGTCAACTTATTCAGCCCAATGTTATTCAACTCTTCTTTGATTTTGGACTTGCTAGACCAAGACTGGATGCAACTTAATTTCCAGCAGCCACTTGGACGTGAAATAAGTCAACACTGGAAGATTATATTTGGTGTCTGAGATACTGAGAATGTCATCGAGACTCCACTTCACACATTTATGCATAATGGCCATGCTCGGGTCCAGCAGTTGATTGATTGCACTGGAATTAACATTTGTGGGCTAAGCCTGTAACGTGCTAATGGCTGAGTTATGGGGCTTACTCAATGCACTGGAATTAACATGGAATAGAGCATAGAGGAGTAAATAAGTTGTAGGTAGAGGGTGATTCCTCAGTGACCATCCAGTTTGCACACTTTGGATGTCCTGAAACCCATCCTTTTGTACGTTGGTTCAAAAAATTCATGAGTTCAGGCGACAACCTCGGCAGACAAAGTTCTCTAACCGGCTCACGGTCTCAGATAAAGTAATAGAGTGGCTGATTTCTTGACCAACTATGCACATGACTTACCTTCAGGAATACACTATCTTGATCACCCTCCTACCCTGTGGGATGTGGTGCTTTGTTTTCTGACGATAATGTGGGGGTCTCTCTTTCCCTGTTGTTTCTTCTTAAGGGCTTTGCCCCTCCTCAGCATTTAAGGTAAAAAGAAGAAGAAGAAGAAGAATCCTTTAAACCCCTTAATTCTAGTATGCCTTTTTTATTTGTATTTATGTTCTCCTTTGATTGGTTAGAAGATTTTAATTCTTATTTTTTTTAAAGAAAACTTTAGGGAAAGGCTTTTCCCATTTTAATAGTGTCATGCAAACCACCATCATCAGGTAATGCAATTGTTATTACCATAAAGTGGATCTTGAACTTTTTTTTTTTGCCAAAGGTAGTGAGGAGGGAGAGAGGGGTTACTTTGAACTTTACTCAAATGACTCCGAAATTAAAGCGGAATTTGATTATAAGTCCTTACATTCATCTATAAAAAAAATTTATTAACTGAGTTAGTTAGAACTTACGAGTCAATTCCTGTTTATATTATCAACAGATTCTTTGTTAATATAAATTTTAGAGTTTAAATTTGAAGTTAGCATTCATGATTAGAAATTTAGAATAATTAATTGGGAAATTTTTCATCATCATTGACCTAAGAATTTCCTCTTTATCTTCCATCATACCTTCAATTGTAGAATCACACTCACCAAATTAAATCTTATTAATTTTTCACGACAAATTTTGACATAGCCCTATAATACTAAGGTAAGAAAACTAAACAAGTGTGGGCAAAACTCTTCATCATCTCCAATCACACAACCTCAACAAAAGCACAGTGCAAGCTGGGAATATTTTCTAATAAATCACACAAGTGAGCATTGAAGCCTTAGGTTTTTGTGGTCGTGCAGAGTAAACCGTTGGCAGTGGTGCTGCTGTGGACCTATCGCACATGCCAAGCCACTTAGCTTGCATGTACTTCTGTTTCCTCCAAGGCCCTAAGTGCATTTTCTTCTCCTTCATGCATTTTTTAGCAGCTGAGCACATAATCCTAATTAAGACTCGTAACCTTTCTGCTTTTCCAACATATACTTCGGGTAACCGGCTAATTAATTTGTTGTATTCTTCATTGGCCCTTGCCATCTCAAATTCGGCTCGAAAATTCAATTCAATTACCACTTTTACTTCTCCTCTTTTAGTGTTTGATTTATCCATCACTTCCAGATAAGTATGCTCCCCTGAAATAATTTGTGCAAAAGAAGGGGGAAAAATTAAGAACCACTTGATCATTTTATAAGTTCATTTTGCTAACGGGTAAAGAAGTTTTTTTTTGGGTACATAACGCCTAAAGAAGTTATTGGCTGTCCTAGAGACATGCCCTACTTATGAGAGTATTATTGCCTTTTAAGTAATACAGCTTGCACTACACAAAAGTCACAAGTGCATAGGGAAATGTTTTTTTTACACTCAAAATATGCACATCCTATTTACATTGTATATTTATGTAAAAGAGATGTCAAATCAGATTATATGTAACTGTAACATTCTCGCAGGATACAAAATAAGTTTGTAAGAGGGTTAGAAAAAAATTAAAATATTTTAATTGAACGAATAACAGAATCACAAGTACATATAAGTAATGGCAAGCAAAAATGTTTTTTTTTTACAACTGAAGTTCATACTCAAATGTGATACTAAGTGGTGAATATTTCTTTGATAAATAATAATTTTTATATAAGATACTGTGAATTCTAATCAAGTTAAGTTAAAGAGAATTGAAAAAAATCACCACATAAATAATAAGAATCACTACTTATGACCTAATTAATCACCACATCCTTAATTTGTGATGAAAAATATATTTCAATAAGTAATAAATATATCAAAAATAAATGATAATTATTATGTAAAATTTAATAAATTTTAATTTTAATTCACTATATATAATAAAAAAATTATTATATAAGTAAGTCATATAACTACTTATCACCTCATTAATCATCACATTCAATGACTGTCTCATCCAATATCTCATCTGGATGTACAAATATCAGAACTGAATTGCAAGTAACATTAGTCTTGCTTAAATAATAGACGCATAAAGTGTATACTCTTATTAAAAAAAAAGTGTGTGCTCTTGTTATTCACTTGTAAGTATTAACCGGACAGAATATGAGTGCATTTCTCTGTACTTAATTTGTCATAAAAGTATTTTTTTAAAAAAATCAATTTTGGAAAAAATTGACATAGAATAGCCAGAAAGTAAAAATTATTTTTTTAATTATATCTAAACACAAAATAATTACTTTTAAAAAAAGTCTCTAAAACAATTAATTTTTTGTATTATCTTAATAAATATGCCTATATGAACAAATAAAAGGAGAAAACTCAAAAAAAGTTCGTGTAAGTTCAGTTGAACTCAAATGATAATTGTATACTAAATTATATAATCATGCATGCTTTTGCACATAAGAGTTGTGGAACTGTGGAAATGAGATTAGTTGTTAATAATTCATTTATTGTGGTCTAACTATATAATAATTTGAATCATGGTTTGTTTTTTCTATAAATATACTGTACCTGAAGGGATTTCTGAACAACTCCTCCATTTAGATTTGCAAACGGCACAATTGTAGCCAAGGTTCAATAGGCGATTACATATCTCTCTCCGCAAGCAGTTCTGGCAGCTCTTAGCCACCACCGTTCCCCGGCAAATGCATTGCATATCCGATACATTCAATTCTCTTAGAGACTCCTTTATAGCTTGCCGAACTCTTGTCTCAATCGAGCTGGTCCTGCTTAAATTTGCCTATAAAAATTTTAAAAACAGAAAAAAAAAAGAAAGTTTATGAGTTACTTTTTCAAAGCATGTAATCATGTATAGGGTGAGTCTAATATACATCTTTTAAAAGAGAGTGTATTGTATATTATCTAATTTAAGTCATTGATTTATTTATAAAATAAATCAATGACTTATATCAATTACAGTAAACTTGTTTAACAGATTTCCTTATTTTTTGGTTTTTTTCTAAGTTTTTTTTTATTTTTTTATATATTACTACCATCATTGTTGTCGATTGGTAGCCACTATATATTGTTTGTCAATTATTTTTAATTTTTTTAAGTTGTATATTTATATAAATATTATCAATTAAAATTTATAAATTTTTTAACAAATACAATTATAGTTTTAGACTGAACAACGGAGTGGATTTTTGTTCATTCCAATTTTATTTTAAGCATTAAAATTCGCACTCAACCTTTTTGTTCAATAATCATAAATATTTTAAATTAAGTTTATAAAATAATTAATTATTATCTCAAGATAAATTTATTATTTTATAAATTAAAAATATGTTTAAGATTTTTTTATATAATAAATATATTTAAAATAAGTATTAAATTAATAAAAATAATTAATAAAATTCTTTATTAGTAAGTAAATTAATTATAATGCTTACTTACATAAGATGCAGTTATGAATGAGATGAATTGACCGCAATCAACTCACCCAACAGCGGGTGAGTTTTAAATCCACTCCATAAAAGATTGGGGTGAGGTGAATACCCGTGTACCAGGAATAAATTGCCAAGCCTAATTCTTTTACATTATATGCTGGAATTAATGGGTTTTTTCTTTTTCTTTTTTTTTGTACAACTAAATGGTTTTTTTTTTTTTGTTACAACTAAATGGGTATTTTTATTACACATAAATTGTGCAGAAAATTCCGTCAAATTTGCCTTGTTGTATCAAATTTTACCTGGAGAAGCTGGTTTTGTTCTTCCCAGAAAGCTTTATTCTTTTCCACAGAGCAAAAACTCTCCTCCTCGTCATCATCATCATCATCATCATCATCAAGAGGGTCGTCGGAGTTGGACGAAATTTCTGGTAGTGCTTGGACATCCTCCCAAAACTCAAAAACGGTGTCGGCAAAACTCACCAAAACGTCGCCGTATTTGTCCAACTCGTTGGAGTTCCGGCGAGTGGGCGGCATCATGGGGAACTGTCTGGGTATGGCTGCGTTAAATCCTTTATTTGTGTGTCTCTAAGTCTAATGCACGTGCTGTGCATGTGAATGTGGGCGCTTGTGTGAGTCGCTGGGAAACTTGTACTTCTATTTATACCAAAAAATGGAACTGGTGGATTTCTGTGGGACCCGCTTGTCCAAGGTGGACGTACGGGATGCCGCGATTGAGTGTGTGTGTCTTGAAAGATTAAGGAATTAAGGATAAGAGATTTTTATTGTTTTATATCATTAAATATTTGTTAAATTAATTAAATATTAAAATGTAAGACAATAATAATTATAAAGTTGACCTTATACACATTTAATGATTAAATAAAAAACAAAAGAAATTTTTAAATACTTTTAAAGTAAGATATTTTTATTATTTTATATTATTTAATATGTATTATATTAATTTTATTAGTTATCATTATTTTTCATTTTAAAAATATTTTTAATACTTTAACTTATACAGAATAAGAAATTTTGATACTACATACTGCTCCAAAAGATATCAGAATCTATCCAAACGCAATGTCTTTTACAAAAGCACCTGAAAATATCTCCTCACTCTGTTTTCTTAAAGTCAGGAACCGTAATAAGTGGAATTACACACCTGCTTTCCATGCCAGCTTGAAACAATGATGGACCATGAATTTTAAGTAATTGGATAAATATCTCTGTGACCGAAATATATGTGAATAAGTTTTAGTAGGTAGATAATGTCTTTTGTTAATGGTAGTGTGCAGAGATAAAGAAAGTTGAAAGCAGAAAAATTTTATGTTTTAAGTATATTGGTATTAAATTTACATGAGTATTATTAAAAAATAAAAAATAATATTATATAAGTATATTCAAGTATTAAATTACGTGAGTGTTATTAAAATATAAAAAAATATTATATTTTTTTATTTTTTATCATTATAATTTTATTAATTTATATGCATATAAAAATAAAAATTACTCATATAAAAAAAAAAAAAAAAAACATATATAAATATATTTATATAAGATTAAAAAAATGTTTTAAGATAAAGTGAAAACATGTGTTTCACTTCTAAACACGTGAGTCTGTCATTGGCTTAAAATATAATTTGGATGAACAGTCAATATAACTAATATATCAATCAATATAATATAAGAAAAAGACACATAATTTAAAATTTTATATGTATTTTCTAATCATCAATCCATTATTTTAATTTTTTGGCATGTAATATCTATAGTAGTTATTTTTATGTCATATATTATCTGATGTAACAATTTTTTTCACATATGATCTGAACTGTTACTTGTAAAAAAAACATAAAAAATGAAAAAATCAATAATCATATTACAAAATTGAGCATGAAAATGAAAAAAAAAACCAAACACCCAAATAAGTTTTAAAAAAATTAAAATGGATTAACATCAAAATGAAAAAAAAATTCAAACACTCAAATAAGTTACTTCGCTCATCCATTCCATTTATCTTACTTCTCCCAACATTGCCTGAAGATCAAAATGAAAATGTTATGAAAATCAAAATGCCTAAAGAACATAGTCCCCAACCATTTCTAGGTTTCAAAATTTTCTTTCAATTTACTTCTCCCAACATTACTTTCTTACTCTTTACCATAACCTAATCGATATCTCACCATGTCTTGATCTTCATACAATTTTTTCTGATATGGTAGAGTTTTTTACATTTTCCCCCAATCTCACATTTAGCGTTGCGTGGGCTCTTGGTGAGTGATTTTTAGGTTAGGGTTTGGAACAACAGGTGGCACTGTGCGATGGTACACCAAATGCTATCTCTAGTGGTGGCTTGGGTTTGTTGCGCAGATATGGCAGGGAGCTTGTGTCGACTGTTTAGGGTTTTGGTGGTGGAAAGGAGTTGAGCTTGACGCGGATGGGTGGCTGGCCACCTATTGTCAGGTAAAATTCTATGTTCATAGTCTTTTAGTTGCATTGTTTTGATAAGGATTAAAAAAAATTAATTGATTTTAAAAAAATTGTATTTTGAGATTTTGATTTAGTTATTGATCAAACAAAAATGTTAATTGACTACACTCCTTAAATTGCAACTATTAATTCTTAAAAGATGTCCCTAATTACCTTATCAATTAGTTAGCTTAATTGATTCGATTAAATTTAAAAAAGAAAAAAAATCTTTCATATTTTGTGGTTAGGCTATCAAGTGATATTTGCATATTTTATGCATTCAAAACATTTAGAATTAATTGTAAGAGACAAAATAAATGTCATTTAATAATTAAATAATTTATGTTTAAACATAGATATAATATGAAATTTAATTAGGAATCATGTATTTTGAAATTGAATTTGCCATCAATGATTAATTAATTGTTAATCTCCATAATTTTCTCTACGTGATCCATTACCTTTAGCAAAATCCAATTATTGCAAGGTAATTTCTTACAGGTCTAACAAAGTATCTCTAAATTTTTCAGTATTTGAACCAAACTATTGCATCCAACATCTGACCTAAACTACTAGATATTACTATCAGTCAATGCAAGATTTGAATGACTTGTCTCAGAAATATTACATTGATGTTGCTCTCCCAAAGTTAGCAATAATAGAATTTTAATTGCTTGGTTGTCTTAAATGCATTCCAGTTAATAAGATTATGATAATTTGGTCTGACATTTTAGTTATTAATATATTACCACATATAAGAGTTTCTATAATTTGCTTCCTAGATCATAAATTTAGTATTTATTTTTATTAGATCTCCTGCAAAAGCAATATTTTTTCCCCTCTTTTATGTATGGATATCGATTCTCTGCGTTTTTAGTCTCTTTATATAAATAGTTAATGAAATCTATATGTAAAATATCTAATTTCATTCAATTCCATTGTCATTGTAGCCTTAAACCATAATCCTAAACTTAATATTATTTTTCTTGATCAATTGTTACATATATTTTATTTAATAAATTTTTTTATTTAAATTATATTTATTTTTATCACCTAATTCTTAATTTACTCGTGCTTCACACCGCTGCAAAATCTAGTGTTATATACATCCACAATGCTATACACACAATATACAATTACACATACACTAAAACTATGTTTTGTGCACATGATAGTATAATATAAGATAAGATGATAGGACAATATAAGGTATGATAGTATAATTTATAAGATAAGACATAATCCTATCTTTTATTTGATAACAAAATGATAAATTAGCTGATTCTATAATTTTTTTTAAGACCAAAATATCCTTTAGCATAAAAGTTAAAATAATTAAAATAATAATAATAATAAAAGCTTTATGGTAGTGGTGGTGGTGGTGGTGGTGGTGGTGGCGCGGTGGTCGCGGTGGTGGTGGTGGGGTAGCGACGGTGGTGGTGGTGGTGGTGGCGGCGGCGGTGGTGGAGGCGGTGATGGTGGTGGTGGTGGCGGCGGCGGTGGTGGTGGTGGTGGTGGAGGTGGTGATAGTGGCGGCGGTAGTGGTGGTGGCGGCGACGACGGCGGTGGAGGTGGTGGTGGCGGTGGTGGCGGCGGTAGTGGTGGTGGCCGGCGATAGTGGTGATGGTGGTGGTGGTGGCGATGACGGCGGTGCCGATGGTGGTGGTGGTGGTAGTAGTGGTGGTGGGCGGTAGTGATGATGATGGTGGTGGTGGTGGTGGTGGTGATGGTGGGGTGGTGGAGGTGGAGGTGGTGGTGGTGGTGGTGGTGGTGGTGGCGGCGCGTAGCGAGAGAGGAGTGATAAAAATGAAATTAAGGATAAGATTGGAATAGAAATCCTATCATGTCTTATCATGTATTAGAGGAGGGGATAAAATTATCACCTTAGAATAGAATAAAATGATTTGACCTGATTTTATTATACTATCAGTTGAATGCACCAAACATTGAATAAGACCTGACAGTATTAGCTTATACTATCATGTCTTCTTTATACGATGCACCAAACGTAGCCTAACAATGTTATACACACTTACAGTTAAGGATAGAAATGAGTTATGTTAGGTTTAACTTTACCTAAATAGACTTAGACCTATTTTGTAATGTATCAACCTGATTTGTTACCTATTATAGGTTTCTTTTGGAAATTCAGCCTGACCTGTTTATGAAAACACAAAAGTTTGACAAGGACATACATTACATGAAAGTCTTCATATATGTCAAAAAATTTAACTTTTTAATTTTTAAATAAGTAAAACTTTTAACAAAATTATTATATTTTATATAAAATAAATATATTTTAATAATATAATTAATAAATTATGCAAATATTATAAATTCTTAATTATATATATATAAATATTAAATAAATAAATTAATTTGATAAGCCAAATAAGTTTTTTCATAAGCCAAAGCTTTAATCTAGATAATTAAATGAACATTTTAAAAGTTTAAATCAAACTTTTTTATTAAATAAGTTAGGCCTATATAAGACAAAAATATGTCAGACTATAAAACCTTAATGAGTCGTCTGTCTTATTCTCATCTCTACTTACAATTGAGTTTACATTATTTTGTATAATTACTCTCTAATTCTACTAAATATTGACATGTATGAGATATAAAAAAAAAAATTGTGTGATAAGCCTTTTTCAATTTGAATATACTTGAATATAATTTAGGGTATATCTACTTATACATACTTGCATACATATTACTTATATCTTGTATAATTTTTCTTATTTAACTATACTTGATTCCACCTATTTTTTATAATCCTAAATGCGAAGTGTTTTATTTTATAAAAATGTACAAGGGACATTCTTCTGCACTTCAGACACACATCACATATAGACAAAGCACTTTTATTTTGAACATTTAAAAACTTATGCTTATGGTAAATAATAGAAAGTGCCAGGTTTGTCACATAACTTTGGGAGATGACAGTGAGCATAGATTTTTTTTATTTTTTTAAATTACAATTTATAGTGTTTGAATTAATTTGTGTGTATATCGACTAATACACTTTTTCAATCCGATTAAAAGTAAACCATTCATATCAAGACCGTAAATATATTGATCTTTTTTCTAAAAAAACTTTTAAGTGTTTATATTTAATTATATTACTAAATGTCATAAATTTTTCTTTGTAGAAAAATAAAATTAAGGAAAAGGAGAGTTTTTATGATTTAAGCTGTCACAGAATTCTAGTTTCGATCCTTCTTCAATTTCTTTTAGAAAAGTGTACCCTTTTCGTATTAAAATATTAATCATTCTAGAGCGTAATTTTTATTTCATTTGATTTATTTTTAAAAAAATTAAGGTATTAATTATTGTAGTTTTATTTCTATTTCTTTATATCTCTATTGAAAGGAATAAAAGAAAACATTAATAGGATAATAATTAATTCATTGAATTTTATTTGTCTATTTAAATAATTTTATTTTGTTAAAAATTATCTATTTATTTAAAAAACTAATGAGTCATTACCTTTTTTTACCTTTAGTATGAATAAGTGAGAAAAAATATTAATAGAATGACAATAATATTTTGAACATTTTAATACAAGATAATTCAATCAATTAAATTAATTTTATTTATAATAAAAAATAATAAGATTTTTAATTTTTGTATAACAACTTTAATGTTTAATTAAAAGTAAACGAAAAGAGTAATGTTATATTTTTTTATAATTAATGTTGTTTCTTAGCTTTTGTGATATTAACTTAAACAATAGATATTTTAAAATATTTATAAATATTTTTCTATTATCTTTTGTGACATTACCTTAAACGATAAGTATTTTAAAATATCTATAGATATTTTGGTAATATATTAACTTTTATTTTTGTGATATTAACGTGTCCATGACGTTGATGCTTCGATGGGAGGGTTTATCAAATTGTCAAATGTGTGGGGGCACTTTTTCATTTTTTGGGTAGAAAACTGGAAATATGTTGGACAGTGGGACCTGCTGTCTGCGCAAAACTGTTTTCCGTCGTTAAGCATATTCTATCACCATGCCAGGTTTTAGGAGAAAATAATTTTAATATTCTTATCATAAATAATATAAAAAGTATATATATATATATATATATATATTTTATTTTTTTAATATTATTTATTATATTTATTTTATTATTATTATTATTTATTTAATTATAATTCTTAAAAAAATATATAAATAGTAACCCACCCTTTTTAAGGTGTAAGACATCATTTTTTCGACTGAAACGGGGAATGATGAACAGTTTAACACAGCACATTACAAAAATGCCCAGTGTGGATTGACCAAAGCACCCCACATTCATTCAAGTCTCTTCTTGATATATATGGGGATATCCTTGTCATTTGATGGGAAGCCAATGGTTTCGGCTTCCCAGCACGGTGGTTTGCTGGTTTCGCATTTTTAAAATGATTTATTTTTTTCCGTAGTTGAAACTTGAAAGTTTGGGATAATGCCATTTCAAAATTAAAATTAGGTGTGTTACTAAGACGGGTTAGATCGAGGTTATGATTTTGATCTGGAATCTTAATTAGGTCATTTTTTGACTTAAATTTGATTCAGTTGTGACTTGATTTATGACGAACTCGAATAGATTTGATATTTAAATAATTTGTATAAATTTAGATATTATATATAATTAAGTTATAAAATTATAAAAATATAAATATATAATTAAATGATATTTCACAATATATATTTTAAAAAAAATTATATTAATAAAAGTATATTATTATGTTGAATAAAATATATTAACTTAAGTTAATAAATTTTATTATTTATCATTAATAATCAACAAAATTGTAAATTTTAAAATATTGTATGACTTTGGACCGAGTTAGACTAATATGAAATATATTTAATGTTGATGCAGAAGTATATTGAGTTTAACTTTTAGAACCTAACTATTCCAACCAACTATAGGATAGAACAAGCTATCGAGCTAAATTGAGTTTAAGACACCCGTAATTATAATATGTTATAAGTATCAGCAAAGATATATAATAGTATTTACAAACAACTTATTGATCAATAAAAAATTACTGAAAATATTTGAAATAAAACTTTTTCATTAAATGGTTTGATTGATCTTGAGCCAATTTAAAAAAAATCAAGAAAAAATACTAATGTCATTGCAATTTGATTGTTTATAATTCTCTTAACCAATATTTATTATCAATCTATTAAGGATTTGAATTCTAGAATTATTGTTTTAGAAATTTTTTTATCTAATTACTATTCTTAATCTAGAATTATGAAAGAAATTTTTTTAAAAAATATATTTATTATCAAACTACAATATTGTCCATGGTCACTTTTATATAAATTCTTTCATAACAAATTGTAAATATGAATGAAAAATGTTTCTTTCACTATATATTTTTTTATTATACTTTTTATTATTTTTTGTGGTTATGATTAAGTAAAAAATAAAAAATAATTAATAATATAAAAATAGTATAAAAATAATATAAAAAATATAATAAAAACATCATTATTAAATATGAATATATCGAATACGTTTACGAAAAAAAGAAAAGCATAACAAAATATCCAAACACAAATGCCAAGCTTACTTTGCAAATCACCATGAACATTGGATCTAGTGATAGACCCAGAATTAGCGTGTAATAGAGTTAATTAATCTTACAAGAATTTATTCGTTGTTTGTGCCATAATAGACTGGACAGGTCAAATCATACCTTGTCTTTAATAAGCATGACTTATTTTTTAAATATAAAATATAAGTTTGATTTATTTATTTGATATAAACTATTTTTAAAGATTAGATTTAATTATTTAAAAAAATTGACTTAATCTAAAAATTAATTTAAAGACTAATTTTTTAATAAAATTTTTAAATAAGTTAACGAATTTAAGTATTTAAAATATTATATTATTTATAAAATTAATTATATTATATAAATATTAGAATATTACATAATATATATATAAATAAATAATATATAATTAAATAAATTAACTAGTAAAACCTAAAATATTTTTTTAAAAGATTGAAGATTAGTTTATTTAATTAAATAAAATTTTCAAAAAATCTTTACTTTACATTTTTGTTAAATAAATCAAGTTATAAACTTTTAACTAACTATCTGACTTATTCTCACTTTAAATATTGGTTATATATAGTGATAGATTCAAAAATTTTAAATAATAAAGACAAAGGCAACACACAATTATAAAAATTTTCTAATAAAAAATATATCAATACAAAATTATAAAAAGATCAATTTATAATTATTATTTTTTATATTATCAATTCAATAATATATTTCTAACTTTATATATATATATATATATATATATATGATCATGTTAGATAAATTTTAATTTTTTTATTACAAATTTATTCATTTATATATTATAAGAAAATAAAGTTAAAAATATGAAAAAATAAAAATGATAAATGAACTATCATTAAAAAAAAAAAAATTCAAAACTGAGTTGTCTCCACTCATGTTCATGTAGGTCCGTCCATATATATATACATAAGCATGATTTTATACTTTGTGTTTGAAGATACTTGAGCTATTAGGAAATTATTTAAGTAAGTAGAAAACTAATTAATAATTTAACGCTATGTAAATAAAATTGGATAAAATCTAAAAGAAATAAACTGGCTGCGGTTTGTAAAAGTTTGAATCTACCCCATCAACACTACATTGGGAGGGAACCTTCTCAAGTTTTATAAAGATAAAAACAATAATTAACTTATTTTTAGTTTTTTAGGATAACTATACATCTTTTGAGTATGAGGCTCATCTCTTTGGCTACAAAATAATATGGTTAAGCCTTTTATCACAAATGGCGTATTTGAAACTTGAACATAAAGACACTCCCATATGTGACAACTCAAAAGCTCAAAACTTTGTTCTTTCTTGGAAACGATATTTGATTACTACTATGCTTAACTCTATTGAAAAAAATATATCTTTTAATCTTTAATTAATTGTTTGCTCAAGCATTCTTATGAAATTAATTCCTTAAATAATATCTTGACTAAAAAGCCCTTTCAAGAGTTTACTTATATATATATAGTTAATTTTTTCGTTCTTCTTTTTTCATTGGTGGCTAGTGCCTCCACCCACAAAGGTGGGTACGTCAATCGGATTTGGAGATATCCAAGATGTTGATCCTGATGTTATTTGTACACAAATGAATACAAAGGATTTATATATTATTTACTTTGACAGATTTTATTGCCAAGTGCAACACTAAATTTGATGTTGAATCGCGGTGCTTATCCTCATAGGATAAATGGATCAAAAGTTCAAAACAAATGATATTAGCTTGACCAAAGTTGGCGTCAAGATAAATGATACTAGTTCAATCGAATCACTGAATCAAATGCCTCTTATTATATTTTTTATATACTCCCTAAGTTCTTTTTATAACTTTTAAGGGTTTTTTTTATAAAGATTAAGGATAAAATTAAATAACTTTATATACAAGAAATTATAATGTAATATAATTAAAATATATATTTTCTCTCATTCTATTGATGGTTAGTTAGTATTTGATATAAATCGAATAAGTGCTGAAGATAGATTTTAAAATAATAAAAAGGATAATTAATTGTGAAGTTATTAAGTTTAATTAAGATGAGAATAAAATTAAAAAAATTAATTAATATTTTTTTACTATTCTCAAATAATAAATAATTTAAAATAAATTAATTTTTTAAAAAATAATTATTAAGTAACAGAAGAAGTATAAAGCGACAATTTAGTAATTTAGCTCTTGTCATTACACATAATAATTACAACTGAAGCTAGGTATCGGTTTTTTTTTTTATTAAATCAGGAAAAGGCACTTTACTTTATCTATTTAAAAAAAAAATTGGACGGTGACTGGGAAAGATTGGGGGTGAAATAGGAATTGATTTGGATGATTCATTAGGAATTAATAAAGGAAATTTTTGAAAATTAAACAAAATGTTCACTCTTATGATACCTACCTGATTTTCTCTCTCTAAGAAACCCTTTCCTATTATTCCACTAACAGGAAAGAATCTTGATCTTATATTCAGAATCATAAAGCAAGCAAAAGTTATATTAATCTTTTCATAAGTATTACCACTGATGATAGTCATTTTCTCTCTAGGTATCTGAAAGAAAAAGTTGATATCATTAATTTATCTTTTAACAAACTTTATATAAATGTTGTGAGCATTAAATGATTATTACTTTTGAGTAATTTTACTTACATATTTATACACATAATGAAGATATTTAAAGTGGTTAAATTAGAGTCACAAATTATAAAATAAAATGATAAAAATTAAAGTAAAAATAAAAAAATGACTGAAACAGTGCAAAAACAACATCTTTTTTGGCCTAAAACGACCTCAACCAAGGTCGACATGTCAACACTCTTTTTTTGGATTTTCTATTTATATATAATAATAGTAATTTTGACTTTTAGATAAAAAATTATATCGAATTAAAGTTGAGTCCATTATTAATTTAGACTTATAATGATCAATTTACTTCATATAGTTAGTTGCTATACGTTTCACGTAATTTTGTAACTAGAATAAATTACTTAACAATAAAGAAAACGTATGTAAAAAGTATATCCATACCTACAAATAAAAAATATATATTATTATAAAAATAAATATTTATCTCTTAAATTTTAACATTTCTTTCAATGTCATACCAAACTTATCACTAATATAAAATTCTATAATCATTTACAGTTAAATTCTATCGATTAAATTTATTTGTTTAATCTCAAAATTAAATAATTATAATCATAGAAGATAAAGACGGTAAATGTACGGGGGACAGACAAAACGAAAGCAAAACCACATTATTAGACTGTATTACACGTGATCCAAGCTGACAGAATTGGACAAAGCATTAGCAAATGCCGCGTGTATTTTACTGTATATGAACAGTAAATTTTAAACTCATTAAATATAAAGTTTATATATATTAGTTTGACTTAATTATATTTTTAATTTATCTAAATATAACAACTTTTAATTTCAATTCCTTATTTAAAGAATTTTAAAAACAAGTTCTTCAGTTATTTATTTTTCATTTTCATATGATCCTTTCGATACATCTGTAATAAATGTTGCTAATGTTGCTGTTATCTACCAACAAGGAGCGTAAGCATTCTATATAGATTTAATGAATGTTGACCTGAATATTGAAAGGACAAAAATAAAAAATTATTATATTAAGAGATTATTAATATATATATATATATATATATATATATATATATATATATATATATTTAAAGACAATACATACATATTTAATTTGTAACTTGTTTATCATTAATATATTAGCAAAAAAATTTACCCCTTTACACAATATCTTTTAATCCATAAAACTTCACTTTTAAACACAATTTTTTTCAATCAAAAAATCTAATCTCTAAACATAATTTTCATCAAGTCGTAAAAGAAGCTATAGGGCAAGTCATAGTTCAGGTTAGGTCAAACTTGTTGTGGGTTGCTAAAAGATCCCGCCTTACCAATAATATCAACTTAAGATAATAATAGTCGTTGGGTATTAATTATCTTTTTTTTAATTTTCTCTTATATTTTTCTTTACATATTTTAAATATTAACAAACATTAAATAAAATTATTTTTGTGATACAAGTATTAATTTATATTAGAAAAATAAAAGTAAAACTTTTTACAATCATAAAAATTATTAATTAAATAATTAAATATCGTGTATGTCAAAGTTGGCTCGAAATGAATAAGGCCTAGTCCACCTGAGCTAAAATTCATTCTTACATCAAATTTTTTGACCCAAGCTTCTTATTTTATCATATTATTCAGATTTGACCTATTTTGACATTCTAATTTATGGGTTGAAGAACTATTTTGACACCCCTATTTGTGGGTTGGAGAAATTAGTGTATAGAAGCAGGGACGGACCCACGTTATTGGATTTGGGGCATGTGCCCCATTAAAAAAAATATATCTATTAATATATATGTAATACATTATTTTTATCTTTTATAAAATTTGAAAAGATTTTACTTAAATATAAAGTTAATTAAATAAATTTTAATTTTATTACATAGAGTCATATTTATGTGCATAACTATGAATCAATCTTAGATGATTTATATGTAAATTTCTCTTAAAAAAATAACACTTATATACATTAACAAATAATAATAATCACATTAATACTATATATAAAAATGTATAATAAATATTACAATTTTTAAATAAAAATTATTCATCAGATAAAATAGAAAATTTTGCCCCCACTAACAAAAATTAAAAATTTTGCCCCCACTAACAAAATTTTCTGGGTCCGTCACTGTATAGAAGTAGAGTTTGTGGCTGATATGTTGATAATGAATGAGACCTAAAATAAATATGTATTTATTTTCTCTAAATATACTGATTTTTTTTTTGTTTTAGTCTTTATGACTATAGCATTTTTTTGTTTTATATAGTCCTTTAATGTCCACCTTGGCATCCATGAAATCGACAGAGGATGCTTACGCTTCACATAGCTCCATGAAGACAGAGATCAGCAATATCTAGTGGAGCTGTAACGAAAGGGCCTATGGAAAAGAAAAAACTTTTTGGAAGACTCATTTCTAAAGTTTTAAAAATAAAAAATTAAAACAAAAAATCACTATATTTAGATAAACTACAAATATATTAAAACCATTACAAACCACACATATTTTAAAAATAGTTGCAAAATATTTATTAAAAAAAGAAAACTTCGAAAATGAAAGCGTTTAACTGAGTCAAAAAGTGTAAGAAAGCAGCTGAAATGGTGAACTAATTAATTTACAAGAGTGAAAATTATAAATAGTGAATGGAAAATTGTTTCTCCAACATTTTGATGGGTGTTTCCGTTGTTATTATTATTATTATTATTATTATTATTATTATTATTAAATTAGAGGTGTAATCATTGAATACTCGTAAGGGTACTCATGGTTGGGTTGAGTCGTAAAAACCTGACCCGATCCCAAGCTGATAAGATTAAATCTTAGAAATCATCATGATACCTAAATATTTAAAATTTATACCATTATCAATTGAACTACAAATTTGTTCATTTTAATACCACCTATGGGCATTATTTCTTGCACCAAACCATTATAAATTTGGTTTAATCATCCATCCTTTTCCTTCTATCTATATGAGCCACATCGAATCTTTAGAATTAATTTAACTTTAGAGACTTCATTAGTTTGGGATTGAGCTTAATCAAAGTAATATAAATCTTGACTTAATTGCAGTTTTGGTCCCTTTATTTTAACAAAATGAACGATTTGGTATCTATATTTTCAAAATGAATTATTTAGTCTCTTTATTTTCATAAAATGAGCAAATTTAGTCCTTTCATTAGTGTGCTGTTATAAATTTAACAGAAGTTGTTGATGTGGATTTAAAAATTATTTATTTATTTTATGTAAGTAATTTAAGTGCATGTGACATATACTGGACTCTTTAAATATCCAAAACAACCTTTCTAACTAAATTAAGCAATAATATTATTCAACATAAAATTTCTCATTTTTTTTCTCACTAACATGCTAGTCATGTTATGTATTCTATTTAAAAAATTGTATACCACCTAAGAGTGAATAAGTTAAACATTTTGTCATATTCTTGTGGTTTTTTTTTTAAGATTTCTGTTAACTTTTTTTTATTCGTTAAGGGATGAAATTTTAAGATTTATTGCTTCTCATATATTACATATCGATCAATTTTAAACCAAATTGACAGGACTGGACCAAATTTAAAAAATTATACTAAATGTCATAATATATGTGCTTGAGTATGTATTTGTAAAAATTGAATTGGTCAAAATACCTAAAAAAAGGAAAAAAGAATTGGTCCAGGCGATCAATGATCAATATAAGTCTTTTTCATGTATTTGCTATGCATGTAACTAGGGATCTAGAGATTTCGAAGTTGAATTAAGGTTATTTGGGGTGTTTAGGAAACCATGTGTATATTACATGCACTTAAATTGTTTATTTAGATTAAATAATTAATTTTTAAAAGTCATATCAACAATTTCCGTTTAATTTTTAACAGTATACTAATGGAAAGACTAAAATTACTCATTTTATAAAAACAAAGGGACTAAATAGTTCATTTTGAAAATAAGGGAACAAATTATTTGTTTTGCTATAAAATAGGGTGAGCAAAACTATAATGAAGCCATAAATCTTTTTGGTGAACAAATTAATTTTATTCAATTATTTCTAGCTTGGTAATTATCTGAGTCAGTCATTAATTTTTATTTAACTTTTTTGTTGTTTAACAAAACGGTTGATAAAGATAAGTTGAGTTTCAGTGGCGTAAATTTGAAATTTTATAATTTTAGAGGTTTAGACAAATGTCCACTGACTCCACTCAAAGAATTATTACCATTTTAAGGGAATTCTTCCTAAAATGAAGTTATTTAATTAATCATTGAATGTTAAGATGTTCTCATAGAAGAATGACCACCAACCATATCCCTCAAATTTGATGGAAAAGTAGTGTTTGTTTTATATATTATGGGAAGACAAAAGTATTTTACTGGATCCCCGGACCAAGTATTTCGTCAACCCAAATATATATATTGTGAGAAGGTGAAATAAGTAAATTTGAATCATATAATCATACATGAATGATTAAAATTAAATATTATTTAAAGATTATGTGACAACTTAAAAAAGTCACATACATTTATATTTTAATCTTGATCATTCATGTAAGATCCAATGGTTAAGATTTATTCATCTCACTAGATATGCTCCCAACATATATATATGAGTAAATTTTGATTATACAACTATACATAAATGATCAAGATTAAAAGTTACTTAAAAGTTATGTGACTATTTAAAAAAATCATATTTATATTCTAATCTTGACCATTCATATAAGATCCAATTATCAAAATTCACTCCTCTCACCTCTTACAATAAATACCATTCTCACCAGATATATCCTTATATATATATATTCCAAACTACATGTAGAGAACTTCTATATGTAAAGTTTTTGATGTGATAATTTCTAAGGCTGTACATGATCGGTTTGGTTCGGGTTTGGTGAGAAAAAAAATTCAAACTAATTAGTTGAGATCAGGTTGGATTGAGTCGAGTCGAGTTTGGGAAAAAAATTTTAAATAACTTGAATCGAACCAACCCGATTACAATCGGGTTGGTTCGGGTCGAATATTCTGGTTGAGATTGAAATGTGTTAAAGCTTGACAATTTCAAGAAATGAGAGAAGGGGTTATAAGCAGCAATGGTTGCTAAAAACTAATAGCAACATCTATAATGGAGTAATTCTTCACCCTTGACTAGAATTGATCTAGCGTAAATGGAGAGCAATAGCAAAGGCGAAACTCCATTATCTTCCAGAAGTGTATCTTGTAAATACAAAATCAAGTGCATTCCGATTTGAACTCACTCTCCAGATTTGTGCTACCAGCCATGGAAAAGAATCTCTCTGTGTGCTCACCATCGCAGAGTCACAGGCATCGTCGCCTGCTGTAGCGACCGAGATCGCGATAGACAAATAGCAACTCATTGAATTTTAAAATATGAAAATGGAGTCGTCACCAATTTTATTTGAATTAGGGAAAATTGGAAAACTTTTATTGGAGAATAGTCTTCGAAAACCAGATTGGATTCAAGAGTCAGTTATGGATAGGGAAAGGTGGAAACTTAATCTCACAACACCCCTAACACATCCGTCCTAAGACGGTACCTTCAGTCCATTGTGCAAATTCTTGATAATCTCAAATATATTTATTTTATTCCTCTTAAAAGGAAATTGTGAAAATTTAATTTTTGACTTAACAGAAAATGTTATGCTCCTACGTATCCTCGGGTGCAATAATGAACTCAAAGTCACGTAGTTCTTTAAAAAATAAGTGTGGGTTAGTTGATTTTACTTAAGAAAAAGATTTTTGGAGAATGGATTTTGTCTGAAAATAAAATCGTTCTTACACAGAGTTCAAGTTAGCACCGTGCTACTCAATAAATTCTTATGATCCAAATGATATTGAAGATAACATCCGCTATTCAATCAACATCATTGATCATTGCATTGATTAAAATATTTTTTATTTTTTATTTTATTTTTTAAGGAAAACTTTGTTTTCACAATTCTTTTTATTTTTTTTTTTTTTTTATTTTTATTTTTGTTTTTGTTTTCTTTATATGGGTCCCTTATGTTCCCTTTTTTATTTTTTTCGTTCCCTGTCTTTTCCTTGTTTTTTTTTTCTTTTTTTTTATATGGGGATAATCTTTCCACTTGCTGAACCCAAAATCCTTATTTTGATCATAGCCAACTTATAGACATACCCAAACTAAAATCCTTACACTAAACCAAATTAAACAAATAAAGAAAAAATTCTGACTAACAAAAATAAAAAATATAATAATAATAATAATAAAGTAATAACAGAGAGGGGCTCTCTTTTGTGTGCAAAACTGTAAAACGCAAAAAAGCTTGGAAACAAAGGGAACTTGCGTTGGTGGCTCACGGTGGAGAGGATGACGGTTCGGTGGGTTGCCGGCTTGGAGCAGTGCTTACGTGGCTGTCGTGCGGAGGATGACACGAAGACAGGGGTGGCTAGTTGCAGATCCAGTGAGCACGGTGGCTACGATGCGTGGAAGATCTAGTGCATGGAGGAGTGGAGCTTCGTGATACCTATGGTGGCAGCTTTAGTGGCGTGGCTATTCTTAGAGGGAACGACAGTGGTGATGATGGAACAATGGTCTGCACTGTGCGCAACTGCTGAGTTGTGGTTCGTTGGCAGAGTTGAGCTCGGTTTGGTGGCTCACGACGCTACTATGGTGGCATCTTGGGTGTTTGTTGAGAGGGTGTTTGATGAGGATAAAGGTTAGGTCATGGGTAAAGGTGTTTGGTGAGGATGGAGGCTAGGCCGTGGGTGAAGATTGAAGTGTGTGGTCATGGTGGCTTAGTGGTTGGGTTGAAGGTGACGTGGGTGGTGAGATGAAGGTGGTGAAGGTTGGTTAGTGGGTGGTTACTATGGTGGCTTGGACGTGGTGGAAAAAGTGAAGGTGGTGAGATGGTGAGTTATGGTGAAGGATGGAGATGAGAGTGAGGATGGGTTCTGGTTTTGATGGGGGCTATACGTGAGAATAAAAAAAATGAAAATGAATAGTATGTGTAGGAATTGCGTGCGAAGTGAGTGAAGAGTGAGTGAGTGTGATGGTTTGAATGAGGATGGTGAAGGGGCTATATGGAGGCTTGGTCGTGAGTGAGTAGGTGGTGTGGGTGAAGGTGATGGTGTTAGAAGGTTGGAGATGAATGATGGCTCACGGTTTGGGGAGATGGTGAAGGTTGATATGGCTTGGTGTGGGTGTTGAGTTTAGGATGAAGATGGTGATGGAGACGTGGTGGTGCTTTGAGGTTGAAGAGTTGTTGTGTGAAGGTAATGGTTGGAGGATTGAGATAGCAGAGGTTGGAAATTGAAGAGAGGTGAAGATGGTGAAAGTTATGTAATAGTGATGAAGATGGAGGATGGAGGGTGGAGGTTGCTTGAAGGGTGATTTGTGAAGGGGTGAGTCAACTCGGTGGTTTGGATGGTGGTGATGAAGTGGAGGTAAGAAGGTGGTGATGGTGACAATGAAGTGTGAAGGTTGATGGTTAAAGATGGAGGTTGGTGAAATGGAAAGGTGGTGAAGGTGAGTGAGGAGTGGATGGAGATAAAGGATCCCCCCAAAATGTGTGTGCATGCTCCCTTTAAAGCTTCTCTACGTGAGAAAAAAGAGTGAAAGAGAGTGGGTGTGCGTATGTGAGAATGTGTATGTGAGAATGAAGTAAAAGAAAATGTGAGTGTCTAGCAATGAAAGTGAGTGATTTTTTTTTGTGCAAAATAATGAGTGTGTGTGGAGGAGCCGTGCATCACATAGGTTTACTGAGTTTCTATTTTTTTTTTTTTGCAAAATCTCCCAAAATCTTCTTCATCCGTGGGTGCTTCTTTTCAGCTTCACCGTTCACCCATAAAGCAAGAAGTCAACAATTTTAGTTGAGAGTTAATTTTGAACATAGAGCCATAAATGCAGAGGCTAAAAAGCCATCTTCAGCAGATATTTTTTTTACTAGTAATGATAGAGGGTATAGGCATTGCAGGTTAGCTGAAGGAAAATATTTGCAAAGACAGAGAGATGGGGCTTCACGTGATGCTTCTTTTTTTATTTTTTGACTAATTAATTTTTTATATTTTTATGTACTATTTTTTTGATTAATTAATAAAAATAGACTTAATTATTCAAATAAATTTATTTATCTTTTTTATTTTTTTTTATTTTTGGAATCCGGACAAAATTGGGTGTTCACACATGCGTTGTGCTGCTAGCCTTCACGTTGGAGGAGGATGAGATCCTTGTCCAGATCTGTGCTGTCGTCGCGCTCCCTTAACTTGCGCCACTGTCGTGCTCCCAGATCTACGCCGTTGTCGTGCTCCCAGATCTACATCGCCGTTGTGCTCCCTAGATCTACGCCGCCGTTGTCATCTCCCCTAGCATCCGCTGCCGTCGTCCCCAACGACTTGAAGAGCACTGCCTACATTGCACCTATATCTAAGAAAGAGGGAGAAGGTCTTGAGCCATTAGTTCTCCCTTTGGCTTCCGAAAGGAGAGGAGGAACTCTGGAGTGGTGATAGAGGGCTGGGATTGACGGATTGAGTAGCACAACACTGCTGCCGTGCTGCAGTGGGGCTTGGGGATTTAGGGTTAGGGATTTTGTAATTTGGGAAAAAATCAAAAACCTAAATGTGAGAAATGAGGAGGAGAGCAACTCGGGTGAAAACGAATGTATTAATTTTCTGAAATCCAAAATGACGTCATTTTCTGTCGGGTGGTCAGGTTATCGAGTTAGTTTCTTGAACTCGTTACCCGAACCAATAAATGATCGGGTTGATCGGGTTCTACTCGAACGAACCTGATGACCAGAACCAACTCGAATATTTTATATTGAGTTAGGTCATGTTGGTCGGGTTCTCAAGTCATTGGATTGAGTTGTGCAGCCCTAATAATTTCTATATGCAATATTATAATAAAAAATTAAATAATTAGTTATAATTATTCAGATAAAAAAATATTTCGTTATAATTATTTAGTTTAATCTTCAAATTAAATGAAATAAACTTTAAATAATTGTTTTGTCTTAATTATTTTTTTATTCACTCTTTTTTTACTCACTTTTTTGTTTTGTCTTAATTATAATGTATGTAATATACTAAAATACTTTTCACGTAAGTATTCTTTTTAAATGTGAATGTGATTTACTTTGCTTGAGTTTAATTGGTTTGATTGAGACTTAAACTAATTCACAACACAATTAACAATGCCATTGCCCAAGGTTAAACATTGGCCACATAATCCCATTTTCACTAAACGCCACAAATTGAATCTTTCACAACCTTTGTAATGGCATCCACAAATTTCATAAATGTCTTTTTTTTTTTTTGATAAATTTCATAAATGCTTTAGATTATGAAGGCTACGACTACGATTTGGGAAGCAATGTTGTATGCCTTTAAGATTTATATCAAAATTTTGTATTAAATGACGTGATAATTTAAGTCTATATTACATTAATATTTAAATTTTAAAAATAACTAATATAAAAAATGAAATAATATCTGTTAAAGTAAAAAAAATTATTATACAATTATTTTTGTTTATGTTTAAGATTTGTTTCATACTGCAGCTCAAAAAAAAAAAGATTTGTTTTATACTGACTTAGATTAATCTATATTATTTAAATCTTGAGAAATCTAATAACATGTTTGTTTTACATTATTTCCAATATGTAAACTGACGTTTAAAAAAATAAATTTATTTTCTTTTATAAAACATATCCTGAAAATGATTTGATCTTTAATAAAGCGCAAACATCAGTTTGCATTGAGTGAACACATAATAATATAACTTAAATAAATTTTTAGTCTCTCAAAATGTAGTGATTTTTTTATTTTAGTTCCTGATTTTAAAAATTTTAAAAATGACTACTCTAAAAATAATTTTTCTTTTCATCTGGCCCTTCAATTTGGTTACATATCATCATACGTGGAATAAATAATTCCTACTTGGATAATGGTATATATGGAGTAAACAATTCGTATGTGGAATCTTGTTTCTTCATCTCCTTATTCTCTTTATCTTTCTTTTACCTCAGAATTAGGATTAGGATTTTCAAAAAAACCATTTTTCTCTTTACCTACAACTAGACCAAAAAAAAGAAAGAGCGAAAGGTTTTATAGTGTTTAAATCGTTTTGTGCCTTTTGTGAGATGTGTTCTTATTCTTCTTCTTAGTGCAGTTTAGTGATCAAATGGAGTTCCTTCATGTCCTTTCTGCTTGTTCTCCAATTCCACTTCTCCTTCTGCCTACTTCTTCTCTTCGCATCTCGAACGATGTTATTTCATTCAATTTAGACAAATTAGTGCTCCTTCAGCTTAAGAACTCACTCTCCAACCCCTCGAGTTTACTTTCCACATGGAACCTGTTGTTGACTTTGACTTTTGCTCTTGATTTGACATCCTCTGCGACCCGAGCTACTGTGTCATCACATTCAATGTCGATGGAAATGGCGGCAGCACCCTTGCTCCAATTTCACACAATTTTCGCTTTATGGGTTTGGAATTAGGAGGAGTTCTGGGGTAGTAAAGGAGCTTTGTTCAGAAAGGTTTCACCTTTGATTAGTGAGCTTACTGAGCGTAGGGAGATGCCAAATTTAATTTCATCTGCTGTCAATGGCTTGAATGGTTGATAGTTATGTTATTTGGTTTTGTGGGTAAGTTGAGAAGGGTGTCCACATCATGTTAATGATCCACATGGACCTCATCAAGGCCATGTCATTATCCCTGTAGGAATTGACTCCATGTAGGATGCCGCGTAGGCAAATAATGATGTACTTCAAATGGTAACGTAATAGAAATACTATGTTAAAAGTGGCAAGAGCATGAGAAGGGGGATTAAATTGTACTTTTAAATTTTGAAAGAATCTTGAAAAACTTTTACAACTTCTCAAGTTTTACAACTTGGATGTATCAGAGTATAGATAAGAAGTTTATGAGAACATAAAAGTTGCTTGAGAGGAATGAACTTGATTCAATTTTAACTTAGAACTTAGTCCTTGTTGAAGTTAATAACCAGTTTAATATAAACTTGAAGTGATAAAAATGACAACTAAGTGATCATAAATATAAGAGTTTAGAGTTGAGAAGATTCACACTCAAAAGTTTATACTGGTTCGACCAAAACACTTGCCTACGTCTAGTACCCAGTCAGAAACCAAGATTTTATATTGCTATGAGTATTCTTTTATCAACCCTAACTTCTCCAAGTAAGATTACAAGTAGTATTTGTTTCACCCTAGCCTCTTCAAGCTAGTTACTCACAAATATCACTAACAGATCAAGATACAAAGAGAATGTTGGGTTTGTGTATCTCTCAATACTCAAAGAGAGAATATAAGCAAATGATTACAGAGATAGGTATGAGATTCTAACTCTCTAACACTCAAGGAGTAAATATATTCAAATACAAACTTGAGATAATGAATTTATCTTTTCAAAAGATTGAATAGAAGTAGGTTTCAGTAGAGAAACTTGATCAGAAGCTTATTTTGGTTGTTCAAAAGTTTGATAAGAAGTTAGACAGAATAACAGTTAGCTTCATCATCATTTCCAACTTTCAGGCTTTTTCAATTTATAAACATTTAGAAACTAGCCGTTTGAAGTCCCAATGGTTACTGTTCAGAGTACAATTATTGTTTTCTTGTCTTATACTGACTAGTTAGCTTTTCTTTAAATGCTTTTGTCATTTTCAAACGATAGACAAAAGTTTCGGACTTCTGATTCTTTCTAACTTAGACTTTGCTATTTTTGTATATGATTCATCTTCTGAACTTGAATGCTTATGAAAAGATTCATTCTTCTGATGCTTGATGTTTTTGATAAGTCTATCTTCTAATGGTATTCCTTTCTGATTGTAGTTTTCTAATTAACTTACTTCTTAAGACTTGTCTTCTAATGATATTGGTTTCTGTAGCTTGTCTTCTTATGAACTTAATTTCTGAAGCTTGTTTTTTGATGAACTTGGACTTTAGAAACTTATCTTTTAAGGAACTTTTCTTTTAAAACATTTACCTTTGAAGAGTTTTTTGCGATTTCCTCATGAAAATAGTTGTTTACTTAGTTTTTTTTCTGAAAACCTTTAAAGACAACTTTTGACTTTAACAAGACTCTCATTGGACGATACTTGAATAACTTGATTTATAAAAAATGAGTTTGAGGATCTTTTCAATCTATTCTTTCAAACATTTAAGATAGAAAGTTACAAGAAAATATTCTAAGGTTAAGTTTGTTGATCACCAATACTCAGAAGTTATTAAAAAATTTCAACAAATGAAAGCTTTTGAAGGGCTTTAAAAATTAGGGACTAAAAAAAAACATTCGCTATATTTTAATGGACTAAAAATATATTTAAAGCTGTAAGTTATTATAGACTTAATGACTACCATTGACACAGAAATGGCACATGCTCTGAACCATTAATTCGTTCATTGTTCCTAAAAGTGACCATAGACACAGCCTTTAATTTTAACGTGATATACTAAAAAAATAAAATTTAGTTATTCTAAATCCCAATCTTATTATGATGAGATAAAGTGCGCATAAATAAAAGAACTTTCTCTTTCAGAAACTAGACTCTTGAGCCTTCTCAAGGGGCATGCATCCAAGTTGTCATTCAAAAAGGTTAATAAAGAACTATAAATAACGCATCCCATAGGAACACAACACAAATATAGTATATGGAATTTGTTGTTATAAGAATTAGGATGACATAGAGAATATCCAACCAGAGCTGATCTGCACAAGTTGAATCCTTGATTTCGTTCATGATATTGGTTGACGATAAATAGTGCAAATATGAATTTGTCTTTCACTTTTCTTTACCTTAATTTAAAAAATCCTTTCACCCTTCCTGTTATTTTCCTTCAGTAATATGCTTGTGAAATTTCATTGTTTGGATGGAGGAGTTTAGATTTGGAGGAAAGAGAGGTAAGGAGTAAGTTTTCATTTTTAGTAGACATTGCTCTTATTTGAGAATATTTTAAATGAGAGGAAAAAAATTAGAGATTATCAATATAACATTTTTATCATCCCTTATTTATTTTTGTAAACAATTTATAATATTCTTAATTTAGAATTAAAAAATCACCCCTATCTTCACTTCCCCTCCAAACTTATCAAACATGGCCTCTTAAGCTAATCAAACCAAGCACAGTACAACATTTCGACCTATCATCTATATAACATCTCTTTTCTTCCGGAAGCTGCGCAAATCACAAAATCCAAGAAGGTTCCATGTTAGGTGAAAACCTCTTGGAGTAAAGAGATAAGACCACATTTATTTTATTATAAAACTAAAGATTAAAGAACTGTAATAGTGCAAATGTTTGTTGGAAAAAACTAGTGCTTGATAAGCATATTCTTTTGCAAGTTTCCTGTGAAGAGGACAAGCACAAATTGACAGGCTCCACCAACTTGGCAAATACATTATAACTTTACAATTTAAAACTCCAAAATACAAAGCTATACATTGGAAGAAAGCAATGCGGCATATGAAACAAAATTATTTTAGTTATATGAAAAACACATCGCTGGAGATTTAAGAGGTTTATAATTGTCTTTGTGTTGGTCATAAAATTTGAACTTAGATGAAAGTAGAAAGATTTTCAATTGAAAGAACATCTGAAATGATATGACAAACAAAAGTAGCGAGAAAGATCTCCACTATGAAATAAGCAAAACAGTTAATTATATAGATTAGGTTGAAGGAGCTTTAAGAATAAGAAGCAAAATAAAAAGCAAGTTAATAGCAAGTTTGAATACGAGAAAATCACAAATAATATAACATGTAGCATCAGGACCTGTATAATATAACAATGAAAGCAGGTTATATGAAGAAATTACGCTCTAACCAAAATAGATATGTAATAGGCATAGGAACTTCCATGAATTTATCATTTTTTTCATGTCTTATTTTGTCATACATACAAAAGCAAACAGGATCTACACATATATGTCCAGATAATTAAGTTATCAAAATACAGGGGTAGGAAAGTCTAGCAGGCATCATTTTACCAAATGTATATAGGTTAAAAGAGACTTAATTACTATCTCAATTCTAGTTGTACTTGTAACCAAAAAGCACAGACAGAAAGTGACAATTATGAAAATTATTCTCATAAAGTAAAGATCCATCCAAACTTTAAAGATGCTACAGAATTAGCAGTAACCATTAGAAAATTACAAAATTAGTCCTTCACCAAGAGCCAATTGAGGGCTTCAGATTTTCACTTAAGGAAGCAAACATCATTATAATACGCACATTAAACGAATCCAATTTTGACTGAGAAGACTGTTGCAAGAAAAAAAAATCCTAGTAATGATGCATAAACGACTTATTAACTCATGGGATAGCGTAGCACTGTTCACCTGGAAAGTTACATATATATTAAGTTGAAGTTATTACTTACTAAACAAATATAAGCTTATAATAAAGATACAATATTCATTAATTGTGAACTACGAAGTATAATGTCAAGATCTTCATCATTCAACTAAAGACACAGGACAAGCCAGTGAGAAATGCACATTACTTATTGTCAGGTGCGTCACGAAAAGTGGGCTCACTTTGATTTTAATTTAAAAAAAAAGAAAGAAAGAAAGGGTTATAGGCCAAAAGGTACATTTACTTGGACATTTTTGTGTGTGCCTCGGCTGAAAAAGAAAAAAAACCGAGAGAGGGAAAATTTGAAGAAACGAAGGAAGACGGCAACAGCGTAGCGGCAAGAGAAGAAAATAAGTGGAGAAAATTAGTGTTCTTCTATAAGATGTTTTTGATATATTAATTCTGATAGTGTAAGTTTTATTTTGGTTTTAATATCTCTTTATTTTTAGTTCTATCTGTTGCTTGGTTAGATACTCATTGATGAGTTTATTGTGTTGTTATCTACCTTATTGGTGAAAATTAATTTTCTGTTGATCTTTGGTGGTTTCAGGAGGACTTGTGATGTACCCATTAATTTTATTAGTGAAGAATTTTTACTGGATTAGGTCCCGTGAGTTTTTCCCTCACATTGGGAGTTTTTCCACATTAAAATCTAGTGCCTATTAATTTTATTTTTTGATCTGTGCATTCTATTATTTGCCTAAAATTATTGTTTGTTACCTGAGAAATTTTTAGAGCCTATTGTTAATTGCACAAGAGAAAAAAGTGATCCAATTTATTTCTACTTATTGTTAATATTTATTATCTTTTCCCAACACTTATAAACTATGCTGACTAAGGAAGGAGCAAAAATAACATATAATGCAACTTGCTGCCTGTCTATCCACAACATGTTAGACCATATGATAGGATCAAGCTTCATCCTAAGGTTTACCTCATATTTTCCAATAATTGATGATGATAGGATCAATATCCAGATATGCAAATCACTTATTGTTCAAAATTAAGTTTCGAGGGTTACCTGTATAGGTATTAAACGATGAGCTCCTCTGTAGCGTAGCCATAACAACGACGAGCGAGGGGGTGAATACTTACAAAAGACATTCCGACGCTCAAGTCAATAAGTATACAAGGAAAGTATAATGAGATTTTGAGACTTAGTTCATACGTTCTTTCTCTTATTTATTGTATTTATATGAGCGTGTTAGGGTATGTGGTGTATAAGCATTCAGTGTGTGCTGAATGCTGTTACTTGAGATCGTGACGACAAGATCGTGGGGATAAGGTCGTGGAGACCGCTACTCTTTTGTTTTTATTCACCTGCTTGTACGGGATATGATTAGAATTTGTTCTTATCGTTATGCCTAACATTTAGACCACTTCATGCATACGATACGCTAGGGTGCTAGCCTGATAAATCGGGTTGCTCTAGCTCTTTAAGCCCGTAACCCAGTCCAAAACACTTATAAACTATGAAGTATAATGTCAAGATCTTCATCATTCAACTAAACACGTAGGACAAGCCAACGAGAAATGCAAATTACTTACAAACTATGCTGACTAAGGAAGGAGCAAAAATAACATATAATGCAACTTGCTGCCTGTCTATCCACAACATGTCCGGTCATATGGTAGGATCAAGCTTCATCATAAGGTTTACGTCATATTTTCCCATAATTGATGATGACAGGATCAATATCCGGATATGCTGCTAACTGCAGAAATTTTATGCCCTTCAATTAATTCCAGCTTTACCGAGATCACAGTTACACCAATGCCACTTATTCCTAATTATATCCAGTCTCAGATATGAATAAGACCTTATATTCACCACTTAACAGATCCTGAAAGGTAATTTTCCTTCTCATATGAACCTTTGAGTTTCAACAAAATTTTCACTTTTTGGTTAATGCTTTCTTGTGCAACTTAATTTCAAATCAGATGTGTACATCAGTACATAAGAATCGTAGCCTTGTATATTAATGTCCTGTAACATTGAGAAAAAAAAGATGGCCTCACAGACTGGCAAGCCTTCGTTTACCAGATTAACATCAACCATCAGACTGCAGATTATACATAGCAATTTTGAGAAACCCCTCAAAGAGCTGCACCAGCCTGGAATCGAACGGGTCTGTACCGTGGCAGGGTACTATTCTACCCCTAGACCACTGGTACTGCTGTTGTTTATTAGTAGGATTTATAAATTTTTTTCTTTTTAAAATTTCATTTTTTTTTGGGCTTTGTTTGATCCAGTTATTTTAAATGAGCTAAGATGGTCAAGCTCAAAAGTTGAGAACTATTTGGACCAAATCCACTCTTCAAATGGTCCATTGTCTTCTGTCTTTACCTAATCTTAAGTGAAACGGAAGACCAAAAAAAAAAAAAAGTGAAACGAAAATATACACATACTAAAAAGAAAAGAAAGAAAAGAACACAAGTATGAAGTATAAGATAAGATAAGATATATATAATCGACACAAAAGCTGAAGAAGCCATCAACCTTGATCAATTTTAACAAGCAATGCACAGGTATAGAAGTAAATAAACTTTAAAAGTTTAGTATGGAAGGAAGTAAGCTTTAAAATTTTAGTTCTCAAATCATACTTCCACCATAGTCGATGTGCTTGGTTCTTCGGGAAGGGAAGAAATGCTAGCAGTTTGGGAGAATGGGGCTTCTGCGAGAAGGAAAAAAGGAGAGGAATACAATATTACAGAAAGAGAAGAAAGGTAACAGAAAATTATATATATATATATATATATATATATATATATATATATATATATATATATATATATATTCTTTTCTGACGAGCTAAAAAGAATCATTAATTTACTAGGATTCTTTTTATTTCAAATTATCAAAGTCTAGTTATTTAAATGTAAATAAATATAATTGTAAGTGACCGCTAATAAAATGTTATAAAGAGAGAAAACTTGAAGAAATAAAAAAAGAAACAAAAAAGTTTTAAAGAAAAATGTATCCGATTTTTGTGATCACAGTGCTATTGTTGCCAATAATTATTGTGGTATGATCAATCGAGCAACGGTTCTGTGGTCAAATGTAAGTGTTCGGTGGTATAGACTGCAGAACTTTCTTGATTATTGAATTCTTAGTAATTTTAGGTTTCGAATCAACACGGGCAAAAAATTATGGTTGGACCAAACTATCACAAAAAAAATATGAACAGATGCAGTATCATACTTTGCTTTTACGTGAGGAGGTTGATCTTTTCTGTGTTATCCTTCTCGTGTGATGTTTAACGATTCTGGTCTTCCGCAAATTTAAATTGGAGGGGTATTATTAGAGAGATATTAGAAATAACACAAATAGATTAACAAATTAAATGAAAACATGCAAATATGCAATTAATCAACATGTTATCACTACACAATAAAAACCTTCTTTTCTTATGAATCTCATAAACTTTGAAGCACACAAAAAATTACATATTTCTCTTTGTCATTAAATTTATTTTGGATTATGTTAACACTTCTTTTTATTTAATTTTTCATAAAATTTTTTGTTTGGGTTTAAGGGAGGGTCCTACTACTAGGGTGTTGGAGTCATATGTAATGAAAAACAAGAAAGCAAAAATGATGAAATCACTTAATATATATATATAAAATAGCTCAACTATAAAATAGATATATTAAGAAATGACCCTAAGGTTCTTTATTAATTGTTATTTGGTTTGATTCCATAAATCAAGTCAATGTAGTCATGAAGATTGGCTTCTAATAATTTAATTGACATTTCTTGATCTGATTTTAATTGATGTTGTAACTGAGTCAGTATTGTCACTGTTATTCTTTACACCCCCTTTAAGGTTGGCAGAGAGGATGGATGAACGCTAAGCTTATAACAAAAGGTGGCAAATGAGTCTTTGGGTAATACTTTAGTGAATACATTTGTTATTTTCCGATTTATAGGCTAGTACAATAGTTGAAGATTACTAGTAATATTTTTTTTAATAAAATGATAATCAATTTCAATATGTTTCATGCGAGCATGAAACACTAGATTGTGAGACAAGTGGATGGTGCTTTTGTTGTCACAAAACAAGAGTGAACGACATTCAAATTGGATGCCGAGGTCATGAAAAAGATATTGAAGCCATGTAAGTTTAGCAATTGTGGTTGCTAAGGATCTATATTTAGCTTCAATGGATAAACGAGAGATAGTGGGTTGTTTCTTTGAGGCCCAAGATACACAATTCGGTCCAAGGAAGATATAATAGTCAGTGGTGCTTCTCCTAGTGTTTGGACATCCTGCCCAATATGCATCACAAAAGGCATTAAGAGTGAGAGAGCTTTGAGATAAATAATGAAGACCATGTGTCAAGGTTCCTTTTATGTAAATCAAAATGCATTTAACAACATGAAGGTCATTCTTAGTTGGATTTTGAAAATGTTGGCACACGAGATTAACAACATGTGTAAGGTCTGGGTGAGTGAAGGTTAGATACTGGAGAAAGACGCATAAACGACGATATTTAGAAAGATCCACAAGCTCATGATCATCAAAAAGTTCAATTAGTTTGTGAGCAATGGGAGTGTTGATCTTTGAGGCTTCGAGCATATTGGCTTTTGTAAGAAGATCACGCGCATACTTTGTTTGAGAAATTGTATGACCACCAAAAAAATATTTGACTTCAAGCCCGAGTAAATAGTGTAGTTGGCCTAAGTCTTTAAGAGCAAAGTCCTTGTTGAGACGTTGGGTAAGATTAGATATAAAAGATGGAGTTTTGCCAGTAATGATAACATCATCTACATAGGCAAGAAGAAGAGTGAAGTTAGTACCATGACTATATAAAAAGAGAGATGAATTTGCTTTATTACAAATAAAACCAACAAAAATAAGACAAGTAGATAGATTAGCAAACCAGCACAAGGTGTTTGTTTAAGACCATAGAGTGATTTATGGAGAAGGCAAACATGACTAGGAAATTGCGAATGCACAAGACTGGTAGTTGTTCTATGTAGACACATTCATTGAGGATACCATGCAAAAAAGCATTCTTAACATCTAATTGTTTGAAAGGCTACTTGAAATGTATTGTAAGAGAGAGGATAAGATGAATGGTTGGAGCCTAGACAACTAGGCTAAAGGTTTCTCTACAGTCAAGGCCAGGAATTTGAGTATATCCTTTTACTACTAAGCGAGCTTTAAATATGTCTATGGTGCCATCTTCTTTAACTTTGGTTTGAAAGATCAACTTGGAACCCACAACATTAGCACTAGGTGGGCGTGGAATAAGAGATTAAGTATGGTTCCAATAAAAGGCATCAATTTCATCTTGCATGGTTGCCTTCTAGTTTGTGTATTTGAGAGCAATTTTTTAGGTTTTAGACTCTTCAATGGAGATGATAAGGGCATTATGAAATTGTGAGGGGTTTTGAATATGTGAGCAGATATAGTCTTTTAGGTAGGATAGAGGTCGTTTGTCCTTAATGGGTCTAGTAGTCATGGAGGGAGTGATATCATGGCTACTAATTAAGCTGAGAAGGTATAATATCAACTGAGGGTGGATCAATCATTGATGGAGAGGAATGATAGGATGGTGTAGACATAGTCGCTTTAGATTTGGAGGGAATAAGAAATGGATTGCTGGAGATGGAGGATGGAGAAATTAAATTTGGTGCATAGTGATCAAGATTAAAATCCAATAGTAAAGGTTTAGGGGGTACACTCGATGAATCTTTAGGTGATGAGGCATCATTTGTACTTCTTGAAAACCATTCATCAAAGTTAGGAAATGTAGTAATAAATGTATCATAAGATTGTATAAGTATAGAATTTGAGTGGGGTAAGTAAGGAAAATAAATTTGATTAGATAATACATGACGTGAAATATAAACACGGTGAGTGTGTGGATCTAGACATCGTTATCCTTTATGGAGAGGACTATATCCTAAAAAGACATAAGAATTTTTTTTTTAGAAAACTTATGCAATCCAAGTGTATTTAAATAAGGAAAGCATTGACAACTGAAAATTCATAGACTAGAGTAATCAGGATTTTTACCAAAAAGTTTAAGGTATAGAGTTTCCTTACCAATGGATGAGAGAGACAATCGATTAATAAGGTAAACTACTGTTAAGAAAGTATCAACCCAAAATTTTAAAGGAACATTGCCATGGAAAAGTAATGTGAATCTCGTTTCAACAATGTGTCGAGGTTTGTGCTCGGTAAGTTCATTTTGCTCTAGTGTGTGAGGACAAGAGAGTTGTTAAGTAATGCTACCGTAAGTCAAATGATTCATAAACTCATTTGAAGTGAATTCACCACTTCCATCACTTTGAAAGATTTTAATCTTCCTGCCAAGATGTTTCTAAACAAAGGCTTGAAATTTGAGGAAACATGTATAAAAATTAGATTTTTTTCTTAAAGGATATAGCCACGTGTAACGAGTAAAATCATTGTTAGTCATGACAACCATCATCCGAGAGGGGATGAATTGAGTGACCACAAACTTTTAAGACAACATTAAAAATTAAATATTTTGAAGCACTAAATTAATAAATGTAGCGGAACATGCATAAATTAAGTTAATATAGAATATAAAGAGTGAAGGAAAGAGAAAATCAAACTCAAGAATTTATCCTGATTCAGCCACCAACTACTTGTGGCCTACATCTAATCCCCAAGCTTAACTTGAGATTTTATTCACTATCTCCTAGATTTTACGGGTGTTAAGAAAACCTTTGTACAAGCAAAAACACTCCTCACACCTTGAGATACCTCACCCTTGTGCTAGAGCCTCCAACTCTTTAAGATTCATAGGTGCTTAAAAAACCTTTTCATTCAATAGCACTCATAACACCTTTGGGATATCTCACCCTTTGTGTTTGAACCTCACTATAAGGGATACCTCACCATTTTCTCTCTTGGGAGATACCTCACCCTCTTACAATGATTTTAAGATAAAGAGAAAGATTAGAAACTCTCACAAGAGTAAATATACAACTTGAAGAACAAAGGAATAGAATGATTTTGCAATAAAGAGCTCAAAATATGATTTTAATGATTCAAAGATCAAATCAAGTGTTTTATAGTTATAAAAACTTCAATCTACACTTATTTATAGAGTCCAAGTGATAAAATAGTCATTGGTAGTGTTTAGAAATAATTTCTTATGAAAACTAGTAATTTATAGTCATTGGGAGCGTTTCTGGGCTCATGACAATTGATTAGCAAGCATGGTAATCAATTATCATGCTTCTGTTTTGTTAAAAACACATTTACAACATTATGATGCTTGAAGTATTTTGAAAAACAACTTTAAACACCTATAACTTCTTCATTTTTCATCTGTTATAAGTAAATGATCATTCATTGGAAAGATCTTTGAGTCTATTTTCTTATGAAATAAGTTTTAGGACAAAACTCAAAGTATTTTGAAAGTTATGATCAAAAGATTAACTAAATGTCAGTTTTTTAAAACTCAAACTTGACTATTTTTTTTAAATTTTTAACTACCACTATGACTAGCTTTTCAAAATATGTTTGTTGGACATTTTAGCATGTAAGAACTATTTGTAAAGATTTAAAAACATATTTGAGTTCTTTTCTTGTAAAACCTCTATCATTACATAGGAGAAAGCTTAGAAGAAGAATATATCAATTTTAATCCTTAGGCTTCTTGATGTAATCCAAACTTCTAAAAATTCATTCTCTTCAAATCTTGCAAATACTTGGAACATCTTATCATTCTCATTCTTCTTGAGTTGAGCATAATTATGATCTTTTGCTTTCTTGTTGCAATGTTCACTCTTAGTATTTAAACTATCGTACAAAGTATTACTCACTTAAACAAATATAATTACTTCAAATTCATAATTCAATATTTTCATATGCATAATTCATAAATGTATAACTCTAGTTAGTCTAACATGCATATAAGACTTTCATAGGCACATTCAAATAAGACATTTATCAATTACTAATAAATATACTCTATATAGTGTTAAAATATCGAGAAAAATATCTTAAAATATCTTTATTGTATCTTGAAATATTTTAGGGTATCTCATAGGATCTCTTAGGATTTATTTCCTATTTATTATATTTTCTGATTTGTTTCCTTATTAATTAGGATTAATATCCTAGTATTAATATAAATAGGACTATTGGGTTTGTCTTTTGTATCACAACATCATCACAGCAATATCAATATAGTCATCATATTTTGAGTATTTATTTTCTCTCTTTTCCTATTTCCTACCTAAAACCTTCCAATTCAACATGGTATCAGAGAGGTACCATCCTCCATGACTTGTCCCGTCACTTTCGTTGCTGAGTTCCCAAAGATCTGGAACTTCGATTAGCCGCCTCTGGTTGCCAAGTTCTCCTTTTGAGACCTTCTTTCTATATCTTTTTCGGCCAACTGTGTTTCCATTTCGGTTTGTCGGCCTTTCTCCCTTACCGCGACATCTTTCCGGCATCTCATCTCTCATCTCCGCTTGCATCCATCCGGTACCTCTTATTGCCGCTTATTCTTTCACTCGTCTCCGCCTCCTTTACACAGATCTGCCCTCAGATCCTTCATTTGACATCTCTATCCCCTTGTTCACTTGCGTTGAGACTTTTAGGTACTTTGTACTTTCTGTTTTTGGTCATTATACACTGATCCATGGCTGTTTCACCCTCTTTCCGGACTCCTCCTCCGTTCGTTTGCCTCACCACATCATCTCAACATATACTTTAATGCCGGTGTTTGTCATGCCGTTCTTTTCCCACTAATGAATCATACTAGTGGTGACTTCTCTTCCCATCGACGATTATTCCGGTGGTGACTTCTCTCCCACAGATGAATCATGCTAGTGGTAATTTTTCTTCCCATTGACGATTATTCCGATGGTGACTTTTATTGGTTTTGACTCACACCAGCCCCCAGCTTTGCCCCAGATGCACTGGCCCTGTCCGTCTTAGTCCCAGATGCATTGGCCTTGTCTCCATCCCGTTCGATTGCACATGCCATTGTCACAATTATGTTTTTAGTTTGTTTTCTTTAAGATGTAATTGTAACAAGCTTAAAGCTTAGTAAGCTTTAGCTTGAGGGGGAGTGTTAAAATATCAGAAAAATATCTTAAAATATCTTTATTGTATCTTGAAATATTTTAGGGTATCTCATAGGATCTCTTAGGATTTATTTCCTATTTATTATATTTTCTGATTTGTTTCCTTATTAATTAGGATTAATATCCTAGTATTAATATAAATAGGACTATTGGGTTTGTCTTTTGTATCACAACATCATCACAGCAATATCAATATAGTCATCATATTTTGAGTATTTATTTTCTCTCTTTTCCTATTTCCTACCTAAAACCTTCCAATTCAACATATAGGATGCAATAAAGAACACTTTGTATATTTTCATTTAAATAGAGCTAAATTCAATATTAATTTAATACCACTCGAGTAACATATTATTGGATATATCCTATAAAAGATGTTATAAAAAATATACATGATTCTTATTGAAATATAACAAGATAAAGTACATGATCATGTATGATCCAATATAATATATTAAACACATCTATATAATATAAACAACATTCTTTTTGTCTTGTATTTGTCATTATCAAAACTTAACATATTAAACCATTGTGGTAAACTTATTTCCACAATCTCTCTATTTTTTATGATGATAAATCACCAAAGAAAAATATGTTGAGTAATATAAAAAAATAGATATTCGTGTAAGCATATCAAATAATAAGTACAAGAACATATTTTTTTTTCAATTCTCACTCTCCCTATTTGACATCAACAAAAAGACTTAGGAAGAAAAACTAATATTTTCTCCCCCCTATAGAAAAAACTCATGTTGTCAAAAAGAGTAGGGTCATCAAAACTAAAAACTCTTTCAAGTTATTCAAAACATAATTATCTCTCCCTATTTGATTCTACATATGTTTCACGAATAGAGAAATGAAACAAACATGCTTTCAAGATATAAAAGATTATTCATGCAATGCTTGTCATATTTTGTTACATCAACATTTAGCATATAATAGCAATAAAACACTTTATGTAATTAAATAAGTATATAAGCCAATGGATATAAATAACTTAAGAGTTAGACTCCCCCTCATTGAAGTACAAAATGAATAAAGTAAAGAAAGACAAAAAATACTTATTCTTAATCCATCAATCAAAAACTATTTTAAGACTTCTCCCCCTTTCAAAAAGAATTTATAAGAATACATTACATTTTCAAAAGTATTTCAGAAGGTTAGAGAAGTTTTATATTCAAATCACATATTCTTTAAGAGTGATCAAATCCAAGTTAAAATAAAATATGAAAGTACATCTTCTTTCTTTTTCATTGAATAAGAGTTTTGAGAAAATAAAACACTTTGAAAAACTTAGCTTATCTTTTGAAGTATCAAGATAGGCTCTATAGAACATTTCAAAAAATTTATTTGGAAACTTTCTTAAACATTCTCTCAAGATCTAATAAAAACTTTCAAAGCAAAAGAAGATAGTACTATATTTATAGCATATATCCAATGATTTTTAAATTTTCAAGACAATTACGAGGTGAAAATACTTTCAAGATCTTAATACAAGTTCAAAAGATTCGCAAGGATATGAAACTTGAAAAGATTCTTTCAAATATGATAAGAGACTTTATTTTAAAAACTTTTTAATCTAACTAGAAACTCTTTTCAAAACAAGAGCATGATTCTCATAGGTGTTATACCATTAAGAAATCATAAATTAAGAGAATCATAGATATCAAACATTCATCTTGATGAAATATGTTATAGGGATCATGACATGTATAGAACTAATATCATCTACCCTATATGCAATGACAAAATTAGTAAGTTAATATCCAAATAGACACATTGTCAATGCTAAGCATGCTTCTCATGTAAGGAAATTATACAGTCATTTAAGATCAATTTATCAATAAGTATCATACAATCCATAACATATAGAATACCACAATAGCTTAGGGATAAAGATACTTATTGAGTTATATAGAGAGAGATACTCTTTATTTATTGGTCCTTTGATTTTGATATTTTTTCTTTTGAATACTTCATTCTATTACACTAGAAGAAAGTCTCATTTATCTTCCTCTTCATTTGAACTTTATTTAACTCTTCTCATTTATCCACATATGCTTGTATGTAAAAATCTTGATGGCTATATTTGAAACACATAGAGAGACTTTCAAAGCTAACTTCTAAAGTTCTCTAAATCATAATTTACAAGCATAATTTAGATTGATATATAATGTAAAACATGTACCACATTATCAACTTTACAATGTTAGCTCTAACAAGAACAAAAGAAGGACATATGCACTTGAAACCAAAAGCATAGTTTAAGCATTTTCAAAGATTCAAGTTTATAAAAAAAAATGATTATCATCAAACCTTATATAGACATTTTAGGAAAAACAATGATCATGTTAGACATGTTAAGGCATAACACAACTCTCTACTTATCCAAATATCACGTGATACTCAATTTAAAGCATAAATAAGGATAATAGATTGATATCATCAAAAGTGTACTATTTAAATTTTTGTAAGTGACTCCAACTTCCATGCTTTTAAGGTTTCTTGAGAATGTTGTGGTTCAACATGCCATCACTTTATGTTTTCATTACTATTGGAGAACTTGGACCATTTCAAATTTTTTCAACATCAAGTAGCATAGTTATATTTCACTTCAATGCATGTTTGAGCTAATAGTCACCCTACAACATAATTCAAAGTACTTTCTTTGGTATCCATCAATTTTGGATCCATAGAGGTTAGTAATTGATTATTAATTCATTATGCTCTCATAAAGATTAATTTTTTCATAGTATGTATATTGAGTACAACAAATTAAATAATCAATTATCATTAAGCACATAGTCAATAACATGGTTACTTTCATGATATATAGACAATTCAAAATATAACAAGCATACTTAGGCATTATAGAACCTTATGTTCCAAGATATATAACAAATTAATGAGTTATAGTACAATAAGAATGAACATAATCATGTACTAAACATAATATTCAAAATTTACTAAGTACACATGATTCTATTAGTCACTTAAGGCCTACAAGGAATATACCTAAATTTAATGACTTTACAAGTGAATGTGCATAAGAGGTAAAAGCTTTCAATACATTAGCCTTAGTAATCAAGGAAATACTTTTTTTTCCATTACTTCTCTTTTGGAGTCTTGAATTTATAAGTTCTACATTTTATACTTGAGAAGTTTTGGTTGAAGACATATTCTTTCTTTGACCAAAACTTCTACCATTGGGCTTTGGAAGCATTTTCCTTAATAATTTCTCTTTCCTTTGACCAATTAGTCCATCCATTTAAGAAATTTTCTACATAATTGAAACACTAGAAGGATATTTTGGTACCCATTTCATCTTGAGTCCTTGAATGTTAGTACTAGAGCCTTTAAGATCTTTAGGAGCTCATACCATACTATTTCTCATATAAGAATTTCTTCTATAATTGCATAAATGAGAAATATGTCCTAAATGACCACAAAAATTGTAAACAATTTAATGTAATGATGACTTGATCCTTTGAATATCATCTTTAGAAAACTTAAGCTTTTTGTTATTATTACATTCTATATTATTTTTTGTCATAAGCCTTACTTGAATTTTTATGTGAAATAACATTAATTTTGTTCTCATTAACAAGCATGAAATGTAAGCAATTTGAATCATTAGCTTTGGCAAATTTAGAATATAAGTCCTCAACTTGATTTTCTAAATCAATGCACTTTTCAAAAGAAGTTAAGATTTCATATTTCAAAGGTATTTCTTTATCAAGAAAAACATATTCATTTTTCAAAGTCTCAATTTTATTTTCGATGGAGGAAATGTTTTCCAAATAAGATAAGTTTTTCTTTTCTAAATTCAACAAACCATCATACAATTCATCATATGCACATTGTAGTTCATAATAGGAAGAACTATAATATAGCTTAACATTATTTACCACAAAGTCCTTTTTAGCCATATAGGAAGTAGTCTTAATTTCTAACATACTTTGCTCTTTAAGGGAATCACCATTTTCCTCATTGTTGTCCATCAATGATTTAAGAACATCTTCCTTCTCAATTTTGTATTGCTTTGCCTCTTTTTCAAATTGCGCACTATCATCATCAAGAGGCATTTGACTCTTTTCAATAGTTTGAACATCTTTTTGAGGATATATTTCTTGATAAACTTCCTTCAATAACTTTTGTTCTTCTTACTTTCTATATACAACTTTATACGCACAATCATTGTTAGCAATATAAAGAGCATCAAGGGTGTCCAAATTTTCTTTGGCACTAGAGCAATTCTTAATTCTAACATAAGCATCATCATTCAAACTACTTATCAAGATTTGCATTGTTTTAATGTTCAAGGAAAAACATTTCTTGTCAAGCATTCCAAGTTTGTTTTGATTTGTAAGTAAATCCGTCAAACACAATATTTCACAAATTAAGATCAATAGATTGCATATAAAATTTTATTCTAGCTTTCTAATAAACAAAATGCACACCATCAAAGAATGGTGGTTTATCAATTTCAAAACTTTCCATTTTGAAAAACTTTTAATGGTTGCCAATAAATAAGGATCTTCAATTCTAAGTGGTTAAGCTTTCAATAAAGTACGAAACTTCAATACCACTTATTAGCCATGACAACCATCACTCAAGAGGGGGTGAATTAGGTAATCATAAACTTTTAAGACAACATTAAAAAATTAAGTATTTTGAAGCACTCAATTAATAAATGCAGCGGAACATGCATAAATTAAGTTAATATATAATATAAAGAGTATAGGGAAGAGATAATTAAACTCAAGAATTTATCTTGGTTCAACCACTAATCACTTGTGACTAGGGATGGAAATAGGTCAGCCGGCCTGTCAGGGGCCTATGACCTGACCTGTTTTAGGCCTGGCCTGGCCTGACCTGTTTAGAAAATGAGCCAGGTTCAGGCCTTTTTAAAAGTCTATTTCATTTAGTAGGCTAGACCTGGCCTCTCAATAAAGCCTGTTAGGCCTATTAGGTCGGCCTGTTTATATTTATTTATAAAATTATATTTTATTTTTTTTCAATGGCCTTTCAAGGCCTGTTTAAAGGCTTAGGCCTATATGAAGACCTTGGCTTGCTGGCCTATTTAGAGGCTTTAATATAAATCAGGTTTCTAAACAAGTTTCAGGCCAGGCCCCCCTTCTTAAACAGGCCAAGTCAGACCTAAAAAAAGGCCTTTGACACGTAACAGGCCAGACTCAGGCTAAATATTTATAATACAGGTCTGGCCTGTTTAGGACGAAGTCTGGCCTGACCTGACTTGTTTCCATCCCTACTTGTGGCCTACATCTAGTCCCCAAGCTTAACTTGAGATTTTCTTCACTATCTCCTAAACTTCACAGGTGCTAAGAAAACTTTTGTACAAGCAAGAACACTCCTCACACATTGGGATACCTCACCCTTGTGCTAAAGCCTCCAACTCTTTAAGCTTCATAGGTGCTTAAAATTTTTTTACATTTAAGAGCACTCACAATACTTGTGGGATACCTCACTCTTTTATCTCTTGGGGGATATTTCACCCTCTTACAATGATTTTAAGATGAAGAGAAACATTAGAAACTCTCATAAGAGTAAATATACAACTTGAAGAACAAATGAAAAGAAGGAATTTACAATAAAGAGCTCAAAATATGATTTTAATGATTCAAAGATCAAATCAAGTGTTCTAAATTTGTAAAAGCTTCAATCTACACTTATTTATAGAACTCAAGTGATAAAATAGTTGTCGGTAATGTTTAGAAATGATTTATTATGAAAATTAGCAGTTTATAGCCATTAGGAGCGTTTCTGGGATCGTGGTAATCGATTACCAAACATGGTAATTGATTACCATGCTTATGTTTTGTTAAAAACACATTTACAATATTCTGATACTTGAAAAATGACTTTAAACACTTATAACTTCTTCATTTCTCACTGTTTAAGCAAATGACCATTCATTGAAAAGATTTTTAAGTTTATTTTCATATGAAATAAGTTTCAAGACAAAGCTCAAAGTATTTTGAAAGTTATGATCAAAAGAGTAACCAAATGTCAACTTTTCAAAACTCAAACTTGACTATTTTTCATAGTTTTTAACTACCACCATGACTAACTTTTCAAAACATGTTTGTTGGGCATTTTAGCATGTAAAAACTATTTGTAAAGATTTAAAAACATATTTGAGCTCTTTTCTTGTAAAATCTCTATCTTTACGTAGGAGAAAGCCTAAAGGAAAATATATCAATTCTAGTCCTTAGGCTTCTTGATGTAATCCAAGCTTTCAAAAATTTATTCTCTTCAAATCTTACAAATGCTTGAAACATTTTAGCATTCTCATTCTTCTGGAATTGAACATAATTGTGATATTTTCCTTTCTTATTGCAACTCTTAATACTTAGACTATCTTACAAAGTATTACTCACTTAAACAAACATAGTTAGTCCAAATTCATAATTCAATATCTTCATAAACATGATTCATAAATGTATAACTCTAGTTAGTCTAACATACATATAACACTTTCAGAGACACATCCAAATAAGACATTTATCAATTACTAATAGATATGCTCTACATTTATCAAATCCAATATTAATTTAATACCACTCGTGTAATATATTATTGCATATATCCTATAAAAGATGTTATAAAGAATATGCATGATTTTTATATGAAATATAATAAGATAGAATACATGATCATGCATGATCCAATATAATCTATTAAGCACATCTATGTAGTATAAAAATTATTTTTTTTTATCTTGTATTTGTCATAATCAAAATTTTACATATTAAACCATTGAAGCAAATTTATTTTCACAATCATCAACAAAAATCACATAATATTGGAATTTTTGAGAGGAAAGAGTAAGAGCATGTCCCCACGAATCACTATGAATTTTTTCTAAAGGAAACTTTGAAATTGAATCAAATTTATTGAAAAAAAGTTTGCAACGTTTTCCTAATTGGCAACTATTACATAAAGTATTTTTTATTAGCCAGTTTTAAACACTGTTGACTTTCTTATCTTTTAAAGTATGCAAAAATTTTAAATTTGGATGTCCTAAGCGAGCATGACATATCTCATAAGATGCTTCTTTAAACAATAAGAGCTTCAATTTTGCCTCCCTTAAGTGCATAGAGGTTCCCTTGTTTATGCCCTTTGGCCAAGGTCTTTTGTTTTTTTATCCTTAATGACAAAAACATCCAAGTTAACTTCAAAAGTACAATCATTATCATTAAGAAGTTAACTCACAAATAATAAATTCTTTTCAAGATTGGGAACTACTAAAATATTATTTAGGTGAAGTTTACCTTGTGTAGTTTTAAGCAATGCTTTACTCGTGCAAGTGATAGGTAAAGATTGCCCATTTCCAACAAAATATTGTTGGTGCCAAAATAAAGTGTAAGATTTTTTAAGTTACCTCCTTAATTTGTCATATAAGTTGTTGCTCTAGAGTCAGCATAAAAGTTTGGATCATTGTCATCATTGAGGTTTAATGTCACCAAAGCTTCTTGGTGTTTTCATCTTCACCATTGTATCCATACCTATAATAGCATTTTGTGGCAATGTGATTTGATCTTCCACAAATTTGACAAGCTTCCTTGGTTTGTTGCTTTGGTTGCCTTTTCCAATAATTATTGGAATTTGGTGGTACTCTGGAGGTTGAGGCATGATAGTTTAGGTTGTTGTTTGGATGATTGTGCAAAAAATTCTTTAAACCATGTCTTATAAAATTGCCTCTGCCTGCACGCATATTTCTTCCTCTTCCTTAATGGCTAAGGAAAGCATGATTGTGATTGATGGGAGGCTTTTCTTCAGTAAGATAAACCTATTCAAAGTTTTGTAGAGACATAATAAAATTGATTAAAAGAAGGATATGGGGGTTTTGATAGAACCGCAATTCGAAATTCCTTGTATTTGCTTCCAAGCCCTTTTGCAATTTGGAACACTTTGTCTACATCTGAGAGTGGTTTGCCAATGACTGCAAGCTTGTCACAAATTTCTCTGAATTTTATAACATATTCATCCAAGGACAAAGTCCCCTTTGATAAACCATAGAGGCTCTTTTACAATTGAGCCTCACTATCTTCGAAGTTCGGCAATAGTTGGTCATGAAGCGCACTTTATATTGAATAGGCTATATCTTCTCCGCAAATCATGCTAAGAGTTTTTTCTTTCATGTTGCCTAGAAGCCATGAGATGAATAATCTACCATTCAACACCTATTGCTCTTTATCTGCATTTTTGGTTTTGTTTCCAACTGAATCAATAACTTCATCTACTAGTTTTTCAAAGCTTGTGATATGATGTTCAAGGCTAAGATTTCGAATTAGTGGTATAGGATTTCTAGAGAAAAAAGTTTGTGGTGGATAGTTTAAATGAAACTAAGCTGGAGCATTGATGAAAGGAAAGAATAGAGAGTTTGGGTTCTTCAAAGGACAACGCCTTTGAAGAATTTAGTTCTGGCACCAAAATGAAAAGCAAGAAAGCAAAAAAGATGAAATGACTGAATATATTATTTTCTTCTTAATTGCAATACAACTTAATCGTTGTACATACACATATAAGAAATGTCAGCAAGGTTCTTTATTAACCATTATTTGGTTTGACTCCATAAATCAAGCCAATGCATTTATGGAGATTGGCTTCCAACGATTTGATTGATATTTCTTGATCTAATGTTGATTTCTTTGATATTGTAATTGAGTCAGTATTATCACTATTATTCTTTACAACATGAGACTCAAGAAAAGGGAGACGGGAAACGGGGTAAGGTGTATGAGGGGGGATCGAACCCCTACATTTCGTTTAATGTCCCACAACACCAATCATTTTGCTGCTTCACTGGACAGTTTTTCATTAAATCTAAAAAATATAATATTATTTTTGTTCATTTAATGTTTTCGAATACAAAACTTTTTTTGGTTCTAATACTCAGATCATTTAGGTATGCCTGTCTAGTTATCTACGTTCAACAGACAGTCATTGGAGTGTAGGCCCAACCCAAACCACTTACTCCGAAGCTACAAGTTATTGGGCAGTGGGCCCAAACCACTTTCTACGAAGCTAAGTTCATCACAAAAAAGAATCAAACGATAAGGGTAATTTTATAATTAATTAAATATATTTTTAGCGCTGCCCTGCCCATGTCATCACAACGTAATCATATTTTTGTTTTTTAAAAGGTAGTCATACTTTATAAGTAAATAATTTTATTTTTATAATAAGATAATCAGATCAAACACTCAGCCTTCTGTGTCACTGCGGCAGAAGTTTTGTTTTGTTTTTTTTATTTGGCTAAGTATCCACAAATATTATTGGAAGATTAACTTTTGGGGCAGGATAATAGTCTTTTCTAATGTGATAATTTAAAATTTAAAACTCTTAATATTATTATTTATTACAAGTAAATTCAATCAAATCACAATTCATTTCAACTGCAATGAATTAAAGAATAGTAATATTATATCAAAAGTTGTCAAAATACTTTTATTACTATTATATCTAAAGTGAGTTATTAAATATTTATTATTTATTTTTAAAAATATTTATTATTTGTTAATTAATTTTATAATAAATATTTAAAAATATATTCAATATAATTAATAGGTAATAAAATATCTAACAATTTATCACGTAAATTAATACTTATGAAAAGAAAAAATAAGTACCAGAATAATTTCTTCATATTATATACCATCATTACAACGTGCCTTATATTAACCTAAAGAGAAAAAAGACAAAACATTCCAACGTCACGAATGCACATCGTACCTGCCTTGAACGAATTATGTGATTCTATTGACCAATTTTACCGATTTTCTTCGTATTTTGATTATTAATTTGATTCAAGTTGCACTCAACTTTAATTAATTAAAGCTTAGCTTCTATTTGTATTTAAAAAAAAAAGAGGCTTAGCTTCTATTATTCTTTTTCCCAGTAAAAAATAATATTTTATATCAAGAAGAAGAATTAATCAATAAATAATAAATATTTAATAACTTTATAATATATGTTTGATCTGCAAGGAGTTGAAATTTCGAAGTGGTCTACACTTACTTATGACAAGAATTTATAATCATTTTAGCTCTCAACTCTTTTTATATGTGATAATAAATATTTAATAACTTAAACTAATTAGACTTTATAAGTCCTGGTTATGATAATTAAATTTTTTAATAATTTAATAATATATAATTAAATAATAATGTAAACAAGTTGTATATAAAACAAAATGTATAAAAAAATACAAATAAGTTGAAATCAGAAATAAATTCCAAAAGGTAATCAAGTCCCTTTAACTAACCCACTTTGGGTTTGATCTGATCTCACTTCATGCGTGGGTCGTTGTTGGAAGAAAACATTTTGAACCATATGTTCCTTCTCATTTATTTATTTTTTAGAAAATAATTGACTACTTTTACAAGCCCATATCGTGGTAGCCGCCACTCTAATTTTAGTTTTTTTTTCTCTCTCTCTCTCTCTTTTTTTTGGTGAATGTTTGTATCAAGTCAACCTCAGCTTTTTGTTCTCCGCCTGCTACCAACCAGTGCTTCAGTTGTGGTGAATGAATCTAACCACAAATCAGCATCAAGTTTTCTTGTTAAGTTCTGCACAAAAATCAGCATCTTCTTTCTTTCTCATTTTCTTGCTAACTAGAATGTCCCCTCGTACCTCTTTCTTGTTCCTAATAATCCTGAACACAACAACCCTTCTAGTTCAAACTTCAGTGTCAGCAACTGAATTTGTCTACAACAGAAACTTCAACTCCACCAATATCAAGCTCATTGGGAATGCCACCATCCAAAACTCCATTCTCACTCTCACTAACCAAACCTTCTTCTCCATAGGCCGTGCCTTTTACCCTTTCAAAATACCTATAAAACATGCTAACTCTTCCACCCCTTTACCCTTTGCAACCTCTTTTATCTTCTCCATTGCTCCTTGCAAGAACTTCCTCGTTGCTCATGGTTTTGCCTTGATGTTCTCACCTGTGATGGCCATCAATGGAGCACTCACAGGGAACTATTTGGGTCTCTTTAATCGTTCCACTGCAGGTAATGCTTCCAACCATGTCTTTGCTGTTGAGTTTGATGATCTTAGAAACGAAGAATTCAATGAAGTGAATGATAATCATGTGGGTGTTGACGTGAATTCAATGATTTCTGTGTATTCTGAACCTGCTGGGTTCTGGGGTGGAAGAGATGGTGAAAAAATGGAGGAGCTGAAACTGGCTAGTGGTCAAAACTATCAAGTTTGGATAGAGTTTGAGAATTCATATCTTAATGTTACTATGGCCCCTGCAGGGCAAAGGAAGCCTCAAAGGCCTTTGATTAGTAAGCCTATTAACCTTTCTGGGGTTTTGTTGGATGAAATGTATGTGGGATTTTCTGGAGCAACAGGGAGAATGGTGGATATATGTAGAATTTTGGCTTGGAGTTTTAGCAATTCAAACTTCTCAATTGGTGATGCTTTGCAGACCAAAAATTTACCTTTATTTGTGCATCCAAAGGCCAATATATTTAGATCAAAAGGTTTCATTATCAGTGTCCTTTTTGGTGCACTGTTTGTCAGTGGCTGCTGTGCTTTGGTGTTTCTCAGTTTATACAGAACCAGAAGGAAAGAGAAAGAGGAAAAAATTGAAGATTGGGAATTGGAGTATTGGCCACATAGGATTAGCTATCAAGAGATTTGTGCTGCAACAAGAGGATTCTCTGAGGAGAAAGTGATTGGGATTGGAACAAATGGGAAAGTTTACAAAGGTGTTTTGAAAGGAGTAGAAGTTGCAGTGAAGGGAATCAACCATGACACTCAGCATGGTATGAGAGAGTTTCTGGCAGAGATTTCAAGCGTAGGCAGAATGAAACACAGGAATTTAGTGGGTTTCAGAGGTTGGAGTAAAAGAAAAGGAGGAAAATTGATACTGGTTTATGATTATATGGGGAATGAGAGCTTGGACAAAAGGATTTTTGACTGTGAAGAGACCATGCTGCTGAGCTGGGAAGAGAGACTTAGTGTTCTACAAAATGTAGCTTGTGGAATTTTATATCTACATGAAGGTTGGGAAGTTGAGGTTTTGCATAGAGACATCAAAGCAAGTAATGTGCTTCTTGACAATGATATGAATGCTAGATTGGGGGATTTTGGGCTAGCCAGGCTGCATCACCAGGAACATGTGGCTGACACAACAAGAGTGATAGGGACTTTAGGGTACATGGCACCAGAACTAATTAGAGTTGGGAGACCATCAACTGCAACTGATGTGTATAGTTTTGGAATATTGGTTTTAGAAGTGGTATGTGGTAGAAGACCTATTGTAGCAGATAGACCTCCATTAGTTGATTGGATATTTTCCCTTGTGGAGAAAGGGGAATTGAGTTGTGCCATCGATGAGCGTTTGAAGGCTCAAAGTGGGTTTAACACTGAGGAAGCTGAGAGAGTTCTTCATTTGGGTTTGTTATGTGCAAGTTCAGAACCTGATGATAGGCCTACAATGAGGCAGGTGGTGAAAGTGTTGGAGGGAATAAAGTGCACTGAGTGTAATGAAGAGTGCATCCATGTTAGTCTACTTGGAAAAATAAACTCGGCAGCATCATGGTCTAGGAGTTCTACAAATTCTCCCCATTTAAATTATCCTACTTTTGATGAAATTTGCCAGACCAAATTTTATTCCACAATGTCTAGTGTCTCTTGTCCCAGCCCACGGCCAGAGTCAGATTTTATCTCAGAAGGAAGGTGAGAACTGAAATTGATTTAATCACCATGTTAATATTCAGATTTCAGAGAGCCTCGGCTGCTGTTGTGATCAGGTGGCAAACACTTACTTTTATATAGTGCAAGCACTTGTTGCTCCAGATGTCTTGAGTCTCGCTAAAATAGTGAATTCAACTGCTGAGGCTGCTAGCATATGCCTAAAATTGGGGTGCTTTTTTTTTTCTCCCTTTTCTGTGCCATAAAATATTTCAGTTTTCTTTCTTTCTTCTTCTTGTTCTTTGTTATTTGGATAATGCTTATGTGCAGGGTTCTTTCTTGGGATAAATCTGAATGCAACATAAAAATTAATATGATACGTGGTATCTTAATTTTCATTCTTTATATGAACTTCTGAAACTATCTTCTTTGGCAATATTAGTTGAGTTATTTCATCAGATTTTGATATATTTTGTCCTATGATATATTTTATTTTCAGAGAAGGACCTTTTTTAAAACGACTGAGACAAGGTTTTTGTAAAATTTTAATGATATACATGTGTAACAAAAAGAATTATGATCTTTTTTTTTGTTGCTAAAATGTTTAACATGAGATGGGGCTTTCCTCATTTTAAAGTTAGGATAAACTATCAATCTTAGTAAAAATTTATAATGGAATTATAAATTGCCTATAAATAAGTAATCCTTAGATTCAAATTCAAGCAATTATCATGAGCAGAAGCCAACCAGTTGGCAACAAAGAATTATTATCTAAAGTTGTACTAATGATAAATGAGAAAAACTAAGTTTATAAAGCCCACTTACGAAATAATTAATTTCCAATTCTTCATTTTTGTTCCCTACTTTTTTCTCCTCATTTTCTTTAACTCTATCATTTTTGTTCCCTACTTTTTTCTACTCATTTACTTTAACTCTTTATTTTGTTCCAAAACAAAGGTCTATGACTTGCTTGGAAAGAGGGGAAAAAAAAAAGAGAAATAGAGTTAGAAAATGCCAAATATATTAAAACCTGTATAATATGTAAATATATTACAATTTTTCAACTCTTCATTTTGTTTATCTCTCCATTTTCGTTCTTACCAAGCACACCTAAATTTCACATTTATATCAAACATCTGATGCAGCTGTGGCCTGTGGGGACTAACGTTCCGTACTTTCACTTCAAAGGCCCTTCTCCTACAAAGTAAATGCAAATTGCAAACCTTGTTTGACTTGATACGTTGACTTTCAAATGACCGCTCTAGGACGCAATATGTAGTTTTCAGAGAAAGTACTTTGGTTCGACCGTATACCTTTCCTCCTCGGCTCCTCCTTACTCTTGGAGGCTTAACAAGATATGAAGAAATCATATGCAGCAACCAATTTCAATTTGGAAAAGTTTCTCTTCTTAGTCCCTTGCTAATGTCTCCACTTAAGCTCCTTGTTATTCTTCTTCACGCTATAACTACTCAGAGTTCAGTTTCAACTACTGAATTTGTCTACAACACAAACTTCAACTCCACTAACATCATCCTATATGGAAATGCCACAATTCAGTCCTCCATTCTGACTCTCACTAATCACAGTTTCTTCTCCATAGGCCGTGCTTTTTACCCTCACAAAATACCTACCAAACCGGCCAACTCTTCCACACTTCTCCCCTTTGCAACCTCCTTCATTTTCTCTGTTGCCCCCATTAAAAACTTTATTACTGGCCATGGCTTTGCTTTCTTATTCACACCTTCAAGAGGTGTAAACGGCACAAGCCCAGCTGAGTATATTGGTCTTTTCAACTTCAGCAATGAAGGCAATCCTCAGAACCATGTTGTTGGAGTTGAGTTTGATACAATTAGAAATGAAGAATTCAATGATATAAATGGCAATCATGTTGGTGTGGACATAAACTCGCTTTCTTCCTCAACTTCACATGAGGCTGGCTATTGGGGTGGGAAAGATGATAAGGAATTTAAGGTATTGAAGATAAAAAATGGAGAAAATTATCAGGTATGGATTGAGTTTATGCATTCAAAGCTTAACGTTACTATGGTTCAAGCAGGGCAAAAGAAGCCTAGAGTGCCTCTTATCAGTAGGAATGTTAATCTTTCTGGGGTTCTCTTGGATGAAACGTATGTTGGGTTCTGTGCAGCAACAGGGAAGATAATGGACAGTACTAAGATTCTTGCTTGGAGTTTTAGTAATTCAAATTTTTCAATTGGTGATGCTTTGATGACAGACAATTTGCCTTCATTTGTTCTTCATAAAGGGTGGTTTTCTGGATCGCGGGCTTTAGTTGTAGGACTCATCAGTGTTGTCTGTGTGTTAATCATTGGTTGTGGGTCTGTGGTGTTGTTCATTCTCTGTAGAGGAAACAAGGCAGAGGAAGAATTTGAAGACTGGGAGTTGGAGTACTGGCCTCATAGGATTAGTTTCCATGAGATTGATACAGCAACAAGGGGGTTCTCTGAGGAGAATGTGGTTTCTATTGGAGGGAACGGGAAGGTATATAAGGGGGTTCTGCAAGGTGTAGAAGTTGCAGTCAAGAGAATCCCTCAAGAAACACAAATGAGAGAGTTTTTGGCCGAGGTTTCAAGCTTGGGCAGAATGAAACACAGAAACTTAGTAGGATTAAGAGGTTGGTGCAAAAAAGATAGGGGAAATTTGATTCTAGTTTATGACTTCATGCACAATGGAAGTTTGGACAAAAGGATCTTTGAGTGTGAAGAGAGAAAGATGCTGACTTGGGAAGAGAGGATTGAGGTTTTGAAAAATGTAGCTGCAGGGATTCTGTACCTGCATGAGGGTTGGGAAGTTAAGGTCTTGCATAGGGACATCAAAGCAAGCAATGTTCTACTTGACAAGGACATGAATGCTAGGTTGGGGGATTTCGGATTGGCGCGTATGCATGATCATCATGGACAAGTGGCCAGCACAACAAGAGTAATAGGGACAGTAGGATACATAGCTCCTGAAGTAATTAGAACAGGAAGAGCATCAACACTGTCTGATGTGTTTGGTTTTGGAATATTGGTGTTGGAAGTGATTTGCGGGCGAAGACCTATTGAAGAACATAAGCCAGGGCTAGTTGAATGGGTGGTGTCCCTAATGGTGACTGGCCAATTGCACTGTGCTGTTGATGAAAGGTTGAAGGCTAAGGGGGGATACACCATTGAGGAAGCTGAGAGATTGCTTCATTTGGGTTTACTGTGTTCAAATTCAGACCCTAGTATTAGACCAACTATGAGGCAGGTTGTGAAAATGCTGGAGGGGGAAATGGAAGGCGTTGAGTCTGATGAAGAAATTATGGAGATGAGTTTGCTTGAAAAAATAAGATCAGCAGCAATGTGGTCTAAAACTGAATGTTCTTTTCCATACAGAGGTCACCCTACTTTGGATGAAATTAGAATGTTCAGTTTTAGTTCTAAGACGTATAGAGGTGGCTCAGGTACCATGCCAGAATCAGAATCAGAAATTATCCGAGAAGGCAGGTAATACATTAGTGGAAAATGTTACTCTTACACTCCTAAAAAGGGGTGTAAGCACTATTTACACCCCTTAAGCACTGTTTACACCCTTTTTAAGGGGTGTGATTGAGTGAGAGAAAGTAATAAAAAAAAAATATTAATTAATGATATTAGATTGCTATTTGATGTAAGAATATAAGAGTTGTATATTAGTTGTTGCCGTTTTTAGGTTATCCTTATGATGCTTGCATTGTGCCTGTCTTGCTTTCCATTGCTAGTGGCAACACTTGCACGATGTGCCAAGTCATTAATGGATGCAAAGAGGAACTTTGACTCCAACAATTGGAGTTGTCGTCACGTGATTCGAAGGTTACAAGTTTGAGTTGTGGAATCAGCTTTTTGCAAAGGTAAGATAAGACTGCCTACTATAGACCCATATAATGGATCTGACCCTTTCCTACACCCTGCGCATAGTGGGAGCTTTGTAATACTAGGTTGCCTTTTTAAAGAATATTCAAGGTGTAGCTTATTTGGTGCTTGTGTACACTACAAGAAAGGAAGTCAAAGTTTTAAGCTTAGATAACGTCCAAAAGAGGACTCTTATATGTAACCAGATCAAATGTAATTCACAAAATCTAAATTGGCTTGTCACGCAATTTGGGTGATGGATTCTTCTAGATAAGCAACAAAATTTTCAATGCTCGTGCTTAGACAAAGTCCATAGGAGGACTCTTATATGTAACCAGATCAAATATAATGCATAAAATCTAACTGGCTTGTCATGCAGTTTGGGTGATGGATTTTTCTAGCTTTGACTTGGAGCTACACTGAAATAAGCAACTGTGATACCCTTATTTTTATTTTTTAAGAAATAGGAAGAATATTGAAAATAGATAGGGTTCATTATGGTTACAGGAGTGTTAATTTTTATATGCTTCAGAAGTATACTTGTGAGTATAGCCCTTACATTATTTTGGTTTCATTTAACTACTAGCATGCATATTTCTCCTATCATTTTAGGTGACTTGATTTTTGTATCATAAAATTTATATACATGATTAATGAATAGTATTCACGTTTGGGTAATTTTATGAACAACACTTATATTCTTACATCAAATAATACATATACTTATTTTTACATCTTATCTAATACAATTCATTATATATATTTTTTTCTATTACTTTTTCTCACTTAATCACATTTCTTAAAAATAATGTAAATAGTATTTACACCCGTAAAAGGGGTGTAAGATGATCATTTTTGTTTTATTAATGAGAGTGGTGGAGATATTTGCATGCATGTCGTGTTTTCTTTGCAAGAAATGACAAAGTCTATTAATGGCTATATGCACATGATGAAGGAATAGTAGAAGAAGTAGGAAGTATAGGCGGCTGGACTTTTTATGTTTACAAGATATGAAAAGTGTTGCACATTCAACACATTTGATCAAGCATTTAGATAAAACTCCTGTCGCGACCGAAAAATCGCGGTGGGATAGTAACTTAAATTAAAAAAAATATTTAATTAGGAGTCGCCATCAATTTTATTTTTTATTAGGAAAAATTAGAAAATCCAAGAAAAATAGTCTTTGAAACCGGATTGAATTTAGTCTTATGTGTAGAGAAGGATGGAAACTTAATCCCACAAAGACTTAACACACCCATCCTAAGACGGACTTTAAATTAATTATGCAAATTCTTAATAATTCTTAAAAATATTTATTTTACCCTTTTCGTAAAAATATAAAATAAACAAATAAATTATGAAAATTTAATTTTTGGCTTGACAAATTGGAGTCCCGCTCCTACGTATCCTCAGTGCGATGAGAAATTGGTCACGTAGTTCTTTAAAAAATATTTCGGGTTGGTTGATTTTATTATAAAAAATAACTTTAAAAATTTGAATCAACAAGTTCGTCGCGCTTAGTTATTCAAATTAAGAATTAAATAAAGAAGCTCAACACGCCATATTGATTATCAAGTTTGTTACAAAATTTTTATTTAAAATTATCAATTAATAGCTGATTTTATTTTTAATTATTTAAAAAATTTGATTTAACAAGTCGTCAGCGACTTAGTTAATCAAATTAAGGATTGAATAGGTGAAGCTCATACGCTTGTAGACGCCACCCTTATTCATCAAGTTTGTTACAAATTTTTATTTAAGATTATCAATTAGCGATTTAAATTGAAAACATGATAATAATTTAAATATAATATAAATAATAATAATAATAATAATAATAATAATAATAATAATAATAATAATGATAATGATAATGTAAACCATCAAGTTGTCGCTCAACTCGACGTTTACAAAATACAATGGTTAGCAAGTTTATCGCAAACTCGATAACCCATATTATTATTATTATTATTTTTAAAGAAATCAATTATTTTTGTTTTATTTTTACTTTTACCATTTTTTTAGCCCAATGACCCTACTACTTAAAAAGAAAAAAAGCGATCGGAAAAAAAAATAATTGGGGCCTTACGAAAAGCAAAACGAAGAGGGGGTTTTCTTTTTACTTTGGAACGTTTTTTTTCTTACAGAGAAACAGAGAGATGCGGGCCGATCACGGGGAGGAGCACCAGAGAGGAGGAGGAGCGGCTCCGACGACCCTAACGGTGGCGCTACCGGAGTTCGACGGGCTCGGATCCCGTGCGTGGGACGACTTGCAGAAGGCATTCGCCTTTTCACGGTGATTCGCGCAACGAGCGGTGGTGCTGGCTTTGATGGTCACCGATCGTGGTTGGGCGGTGTGGTTCGACGGTGAAGGGGCAAATTGTGGAATGATGGAGGCTTGGTTTAATGGAGGATTTGGTGGTGGTTTCGTGACGAGGGGTGTTTTGCTAATTGCTTTGCAAAAATTTGCTATGGAGAGAACAATATAGCTATGTAGGCGTAAGTGTGTAAGTGAGGCTAGAGGCCGAGAGTATGTCGTTTCTTAGTATATATTCGATGTACGGGTTAGGTGTTTTATAGGAGAGGATTAAGATTAGGCCGAGGTGTTTGAGTTAGAATGTGATTAGGAGTTTGTTTAGGATAAGTGATGGGAGGTTTAGGATAAGTTTGTTTAGGATGGGTTTGAGATAGGATGGGTTTATGTTAGGATAAGTTTGTGGTAGGATGAGTAATGGTTAGTTTAGGATAGGTTAGTTTAGGATAAGTGATGAGTTTAAGTGTGAGGATAACTGATGGGTTGTGGGTTAACGGGTTATAGGTTAACGGGTTAGTTTATGAGTTACGGGTTAATGGGTTGAAAGATTATTATTTTTATCTTTTTATTTATTTATTTACAAAACGCCCCGGACAAAATTGGGTGTTCACAGTTGCCCCTCTTTACTTGTTTCTTACTAGATAAAAAGAATAACCGTAGTTTTTCATTTTATCATGGTAAGGAACGAGTAAAGACATGAACTCGAATTTTGTTCGGGAGCAAAAAGAAACAAAACAATGCAAAGAGCGATGCGCTCAATGATAGAAACTTAAAAGACAAGAGCCGATGCGCTCAAAGCAAAAGACAGGGAGCCGATTGCCCTCAAGAGCAAAAGATAGAGCTGAAGCGCTCAAAAGTAAAAGACAGGAGTCGATGCACTCAAAAGCAAAAAACGAAAATTTAAAATGCATGAAATGCATGGAGCCGATGCGCTCAACCGAACTTAAAAAGATAATGGGCAACTAAGTCCCAGAATTTAAAAGTCAATGGGCAACTGAGTCCCGGAATTTAAATGACAATGGGCAACACTGAGTCCCAAAAATTAAAAGACAATGGGCAACTGTGGCCTGAAATTTAAATGACAATGGGCAACAGAGTCCCGAAATTAAAATGACAATGGGCAACAGAGTCCCAAAATTTAAATGACAATGGGCAACAGAGTCCCAAAATTTAAAAGACAATGGGCAACAGAGTCCCGGAATTTAAATGACAATGGGCAACAGAGTCCCGAAATTTAAAATGACAATGGGCAACAGAGTCCCGAAATTAAAAAGACAATGGGCAACAGAGTCCCGGATTTTAAGTGACAATGGGCAACAGAGTCCCGGAATTAAAATGACAATGGGCAACAGAGTCCCGAAATGAAAAAGACAATGGGCAACAGAGTCCCTAAATGAAAAAGACAATGAGCAACAGAGTTCCAAAATTTAAATGACAATGGGCAACTGAGTCCCGAAATTAAAAGACAATGGGCAACGGAGTCCCGAAATTTAAAAGACAATGGGCAACAGAGTCCCAAAATTTAAAAACAATGGGCAACAGAGTCCCAAAAGACAAATTTTAAAGACAATGAGCATCTTGACCCAAAAAGATCTCCTTCTTTTATTTTTTTTTCTCTTTTCTTTTTTCTTTTTTTCTTTTTTTTTTTTCTTTTTTTTTTTTTTTTTTTTTCCTTTCTCTTTTCTCTTTTTTCTTCTTTTTTTATTTTTCTTTCCCTTTTTTTCTTTTTTTTTTAAATTTTATTTTTAAAAAAATCATTTGAACCAAGGACGACTTTAGAAAGCTTTGACCAACCAAACCCCTCGTTCACGTGCTTTAGCCTATTGGACCTGATAACTTCGGTCCTCATCCTTTCTTTCCTTTTTCTTCTTCTTTCTCTTTCCTTGTTTGCCACTTTCAACTCTCCTTTTGAGGAATGAAATGATCATCTCTTGTCATGAACCCTTGCTTGGCTGAGTCCTTGAGAGAAAATTTTACTCCAAAGATTTAACTTTGTCTCTCATCTAATTGATTCTCTCAGAATCGCTTGATTACTCATATCTTCTCTTTAATACTTCAAGAATTTTGCCCCAAAGATGGCCAATTGAACAAAATTGCCCCGCTTTTTGGTTAAACCGCCCTTTCGAGTTTTCGCCTAACTGGCTCTTTTCCCTTTTTGCTTAGGTACCTCTTGTTTCTGGATTATCCCCAGGATATCATTTTTCCTTTAATTGGAACTTCTAAGTTCTTTTCGATTTGAATTGTTCATCAGGCAATTGCCATTAGATGGTCAAATCATAATGCTGTACTCATGTTCACCTTACCTGAAGCATTACGTAATGATAGACATGGATTCAAAAGTACAACAAACAGAATTGACTAAGTGAACAACTTCTAGATTGACCTTGGAAGTTTGACTACACCAGAGGGTATATATGAAAAAAGACACAAACGATGGCATGTGACTCAAAGAAGAGTTGCCTTGATATGGATTCGTTTGATCCTCATGAAAATAATCTTTAGTTGCTCACTAGACAGTATGACTAAGGATTTTCTTCTACTGAACATCTACATCAAGTCAAATTGAACCAAGAAAAATTTGTCCCTTTAGGATAGAATAAAGCTAACACTCACTCTAGTGACTAAAGATTTATCCTAGTGTTGGTCAACCGAACCAAGGAAAAGAAAAATTGCCCCGGTTTAGAGTCAAATCGAAAGGTAGACACTTGTCCTAGTGTAGGTTAAATTGAACTAGGAAAAAGAATGCCCCATGTAGGGCCAAATGAACATGGCGAAACTTGCCCTAGTGAAAGTCCCTTTTTTCTTTTTTTTTTTTTTTTTAAGAGCAATGAACTAGACACTTAGATGAGTGTAACATTTGTCTCAAAATTAAAGTTAACGAAATGACAACAACCCTTCATTGATCAGAGTGGACTTTTTGAGGCTTGTAACGTGGTCAAGGCTAGGGGTTATGAAAGGAAAGATATAAAGCTCAAACAAGTGTTTAAGGGTTGAATAAGATTAAGGATCCTTACACTTTCAAAATTGAACTTTATCAACTGCTTTTGCACTTTTAAACACATTTTTCTCTTATTGCTCTCAATTTCTCCTCATTTCCTTTCATTTTCTTTCATTCCCCTTTGTCATGACCCATTTCATTTCACTTTCTTTCTTTTTCCTTCCCTTCTCTTTTTTTGTTTCATTTTTTTCTTCTTCCCTTTTTTAGTTTTTTTTTACCTCTTGCCCATTTCACCTTTTCTTTTTCATTATGCTTCAAAATAGTCACCATGACAATCAACATTTGTTTTGTGTTATCCCCTAGTGTAGGGATGATCCTTATCCAGGATTTATTGAAGAAACTTTCAAGCTCAAAAGGGGTAACGAGGGATAAAAATGATGAAATTTTGTAAAAGATAGAGAAAAATGGCCAGTCTTCATTTTCAAATCATGATTGTTTATTTTCAAAACTTTAATTTTGAGACAAAAAGATAGTGCGCACCAAGTGATTACTTCTTTGCTCTTTTTTTCCTTTTTGATTCTTTTTTTTTTATTTTTTTTTCTCTTTCAAAAGACACTTGCACTCGAGGACTTTATTGACATCTACCAAACTGGGGATTGCCAAGAATTGGATAAAAGGAAGACACTTTGCAGAAATGAAACATCATAAATGTCAAGAAAGATAATGTGATGGAAAAGAAAAGAAACAATGTACCCATGCAAATTTATTACATTAATGCTTCAAGAAAGTTATCATAAGTTCAAAACCCAAATGATTTTATTGATCGAACAAGCATAGGGTTGATACAATTAAACCATCGTTTTACGGTAACTACTTGATAAACAAATCGAGAATACCAGTCGCTTAGAAATCCCCAAGTGTTGGAGGACTCTAAGGTATTGTTTATAAACCACCACTAAGTTGAACTTTCTGAGATTTCCTTGATCAACTATTCTAAGCATTTACCCCATTCATTCCACCATGATTAGGAATTGGGTTGTTGACAATATCGGGTCCACCTCCTCTTGGATATCAAGCTTCCCATAAGCAATTAACTTCCTCACTTTCTTGTCTTAAAAGCTTCACAGTCTTCAATGGAATGCCCGAGAAACATCCATGTGAAATTTACAAGTCAAATTTGGGTTATGCCAACTTGGGAATGGTGACTTCATAGGGCGCACAGGACTCCCAAATTAAATGGGCATCATAGAGCCTTTGAAATAACTCGCATTTGAAATGGACAATCTTGGGAAAGGAGGTAGGCCTTGGGGACCAAAACGACCTTGATTTTGAAAGTTTGGCCGAGGTTGTGGGTAATTTTGTGGAGGTGCAGATGGACATTGGTTATAGGTTAGGCGGGTTGGAGCATATGGTTGAGGTACGGGAACATTGTTGATTTGGAGTAGTTGGGTTTGAGGTGCATTCATGGGAGAGGCGGTTAGGCCGAGGTAGATGGGACGATGCGAAGGGTATGGGGTGGTCGGTATACGGGGTAGGATGACGAATATCGAGGCTGTGAAGGTTGTTGGTTTTGCAGATAACTCACTTCTAGCTCATTTTTCTTAGTGGGAAACCCCTTCTTAAAACTACCTTCATTATTGCCAATTGACAATTTGCCAGCCTTTACCAGAATTTCAATCCTTTCTCCCAGCAATTAATTCAAAAAAGTCTTGGTAAGCAAGCACCTACCATTGTCCCAATATAGGGAGCTCCTAAAGTCTCCAAGAAGTATGAGCACATTTCTGTCAGAGTTAGCGGCGGTTGTACTTGAGCTGCGAGAGTTCTCCACCTCTGGGCATATTGCTTGAATGTCTCCTCATTTTTCTTCTGTAGTGTTCCCAACTGCTCTCGGGTTGGGGCTGTATCTAGATTAAACCGATACTATCCCATAAACAAGTTTGCTCAGTCATCCCAAGAGGAGATTTTTGAAATGTCCTGTTGGATACACCACTCCAAAGCAGGCCCAGTCAAACTTTCATGAAAGAAGTTAACGAGAAACTTCCAGTCCTTATACCAAATGGACATTTTGGTAATGTAAGTTTTTAGATGGAAAAAGGGGTTGGTGCTCCCATCATACTTGACAAATTCTGGGATTTTAAAATCCTTAGGGATGATGATGTTAGCAGTAGGGCACAATTCTTCTATCCCAAGAGGACCGTAGGTGCTAGGACCTTTGATCGCCTTGATTTGCTCCTCCATCTTTCCCATCCACTCTTCTTTCATCTTATCATTCTGAACAGTTATGTGCCCATTACCGGTAGGAAATCCAGTTGGCATCTGAATGGATATATGTGGTGGTTCCCACGTGAACTTTGTGTTACCATGGACCTCATTTTGAGTACCTTCCAATGAATGATATCCTTCTCCAATAGGAATTACTATTGATGTAGTGTTTGAGGTTCCTCTCACAAAAGGTATCTCAGTAGTGACCCCTGGGTTTGTCCTCATGGAAGTAATATTCAAGGGTGCGAATGTGCCCCACTTACTCTGTACTTCCAGTGCCGCTTTATCAAGGTGAGGGTCTCCCTCATGGCTAACAACATTTCCTCCATTCTTCTTTGAGACTCTGTCACCTCATTCATCATTCCTTTCACTTCATCCATTTCCAAACTTAGGTTCCTGCCTTCATTTTCAGCTGCCATCACTGCAAGCAACTTTGTTTGAGCCCTTGTATTGTGAACACGGGTTTGATTGGTGTCTTCTTTCCTTAGTCGTGCAATGGTTGCTGAACACGGTAACATCATACAAAGAATGAGAGGAAATGAATGAGATTAATGTCATGCATAAGATGAAATGAAAACATTTTTTAAATGCTTAGAATGAAAATGCATGATTTATTTTTTTTTATTTTTTTTAGAATGCTAAAGATGCCATGAAAATGCATGAAATTTTTTTTATGAGAATGCATGATTTATTTTTTAATTTTTTAAAAATGCTAAGGATGCCATGAAAATGCATGATTTTTTTTTATGAGAATGCATGATTTATTTTTTAAAAAAAATGCTAAGGATGCCATGAAAATGCATGATTTTTTTTATTTTTTATTTTAAGAATGCTATGAGTGTCATGAAAATGCATGATTATTTTACTTTTTTTTTTAAGAATGTTAGGAATGCAAGATGATTTTTTTTTTTTAAGAATGCTAGGAATGACATGAAAATGTAAGATAATGTATTTTTTAAGTTTTTTTTTTAATGCAAGAATGGATGGCATGAAGAAAGAAGAAGTACGCTCCTTTGTGTCCTAATGGGATTGCCTTAAACTTGAGACTCTATCCTAAAGATCTAAGAGTCCTTCCGATCCGTGAGAACTTTCATTGGGTGGCTCTTCTCGTTTCTAAAGGTCTCTAGAGTAAAGTCCTATTTCGAATGTTGACCACGAAATAGTGGTAAACCACTAGGTGTGGGACATTCATGAAAAAGGCACACTCTAGATGAGGTTTTCACGATAACCAAACAGGAAGTACATCCAAAATGGCTACCACTATGCAACCTCTACTTAACTTAGGCTTCACTCAGATCCGGGTATAGGGCCCCACTCGAATGTGTGTGATAAACGTGTAAGTACGGTGGGTGTAAAGAACATATAAATAGTTACAATCTTAAGACTACCCATATCCTGCAAAACAAAGCAACAAACAAACTCCAAAAGTTTTCTACCTTAAAGTTTAGATAATAAAACACTTAACTATTAAAAAAATCAAATAAAAAAATGAAAAAATGGTAAAACAAATACATAAAGATCACAATATTCGCATAACTAACTTGTATAGGCTTGACTCTCAAGTATCCCCATAATGAATCGCCATCTGTCGCGACCGAAAAATCGCGGCGGGATAGCAACTTAAATTAAAAAAAATATTTAATTAGGAGTCGCCACCAATTTTATTTTTTATTAGGAAAAATTGGAAAACCCAAGAAAAATAGTCTTTGAAACTGGATTGAATTCTAGAGTCAGTCGTTATGTAGAGAAGGATGGAAACTTAATCCCACAAAGACTTCCCTAACACACCCATCCTAAGACGGTACCTTAAATTAATTATGCAAATTCTTAATAATTCTTAAAAATATTTGTTTTACCCTTTCGTAAAAAATATAAAATAAACAAATAAATTATGAAAATTTAATTTTTGGCTTGACAGACCGAGTCCCGCTCCTACGTATCCTCATACAGGAATTCAAAGTCACGTAGTTCTTTAAAAAATATTTCTGGGTTGGTTGATTTTATTATAAAAAATAACTTTAAAAATTTGAATCAACAAGCCGTCGCGGCTTAGTTATTCAAATTAAGAATTAAATAGGTGAAGCTCGCGTCACGCTAGAGACGTCACTCATTGATTATCAAGTTTGTTACAAAATTTTTATTTAAAATTATCAATTAATAGCTGATTTTATTTTTAATTATTTAAAAAAATTTGATTTAACAAGTCGTCGCGACTTAGTTAATCAAATTAAGGATTGAATAGGTGAAGCTCGCGTCACGCTAGAGACGTCACCCCTTATTCATCAAGTTTGTTACGAAATTTTTATTTAAGATTATCAATTAGCGATTTAAATTGAAAACATGATAATAATTTAAATATAATATAAATAATAATAATAATAATAATAATAATAATAATAATAATAATAATAATGATAATGTAAACCATCAAGTTTGCATGAACTCGGACGTTTACAAAATACAATGGTTAGCAAGTCGTCATAACTCGATAACCCATATTATTATTATTATTATTTTTAAAGAAATCAATTATTTTTGTTTTATTTTTACTTTTACCATTTTTTAGCCCAATGACCCTACTACTTAAAAAAGAAAAAAAAACTGATCAGAAAAAAAAATAATTGGGGCCTTACGAAAAGCAAAACGAAGAGGGGGGGTTTTCTTTTTACTTTGGAACGTTTTTTTTTCTTACAGAGAGAACAGAGATGCGGCTGATCACGGGGAGGAGCACCAGAGAGGAGGGAGGAGCGGCTCCGACGACCCTAACGGTGGCGCGCTGGAGTTCGACGGGCTCGGATCCTGTGCGTGGGACGATGCAGGCGCAGGTTCGCCTTTTCACACGGTGATTCGCGCAACGAGCGGTGGTGCTGGGCTTTGATGGTCACCAGATCAGGTGGTTGGGCGGTGTGGTTCGACGGTGAAGGGGCAGCTGGTTGTGGAATGATGGAGGCTTGGTTTAATGGAGGATTTGGTGGTGGTTTCGTGACAGAGGGGTGTTTTGCTAATTGCTGCAAAAATTTGCTATGGAGAGAACAATATAGCTATGTAGGCGTAGTGTGTAAGTGAGGCTAGGTGAGAGTATGTCGTTCTTAGTATATATTCGATGTACGGGTTAGGTGTTTTATAGGAGAGGATTAGGTCGAGGTGTTTGAGTTAGAATGTGATTAGGAGTTTGTTTAGGATAAGTGATGGGAGGTTTAGGATAAGTTTGTTTTAGGATGGGTTTGAGATAGGATGGGTTTATGTTAGGATAAGTTTGTGGTAGGATGAGTAATGGTTAGTTTAGGATAGGTTGGTTTAGGATAAGTGATGAGTTTAAGTGTGAGGATAACTGATGGGTTGTGGGTTAACGGGTTATGGGTTAACGGGTTAGTTTATGAGTTACGGGTTAATGGGTTGAAAGATTATTATTTTTATCTTTTTATTTATTTATTTACAAAACGCCCCGGACAAAATTGGGTGTTCACAACTCCAACAACCCATCCACCAAATTTCCTCTAACATTTATGACAATGGTTGTAATATTTAAGAATTTTAGCTTGCTTAATCACTTTGCGTAGGAGAAATATGGTCACCTAAGACGATAGGAGAAATATGCACACTAGTAATAAATGAAATCAAAATAATGTATGTGTTATACTCACAAGTATGCTCATGAAGCATATCAAAATTAACACTCCTGTAACTATAAAGAACCTTTGTTTATTTTCACTATTGCTTTTTCCCACAAAATAAAACCTAAGCTTCTTGAACTATTACAACCATCATCGTAAATGTTAGTGGAAATATGGTGGATAGGTGGTTGGAGTTTTATTTGAATACTTGATCAAATGTGTTGAACATGCAACACTATTCATATATTGTAAACATACAAAGTCCTGCCGCCTATACTTCCTACTTCTACTATTCCTTCATCATGTGCATATATATAGGCATTAACTCTGATTTTCTTACCACAAATAGTACATATACCTCTTTTCATACTCCTTTTAATATCATTCATCATATTTACTTTTTTGTATAACTTTTTCTCACTTAATCACATCCATCTAAAATAGGTGTGAAAATAGGTGTGAGATAAAAAATGATATAAGAACATCATTTTCTTATAGGCATGAATGGACTGTGTCTACTTTTTTGCAAAGAAAACACGATAAGCATGCAAATATCTCTCCCACTCTTATTAATAAAATTACCGAAGTGTAAATACTATTCATTGATTAAGTGTATAAATTTTATGATGCAAAAATAAAGTCACCTAAGATGATAGGAGAAATATGCATGCTAGTAGTAAATGAAACTAAAATAATGTAAGTGTTATACTCATAAGTATGCTCTTGAAGCATATCAAAATTAACACTCCTATAACTATAAGGAACCTTTGTTTATTTTCACTATTCTTCCTATTGCTTTAAAAAAAAAGGTATCACAATTCTTTCTCCTTTAAAGAAATTCGTCCTTGAGTTTCAGCGTGCAGTCAATGTTTACACGTGTACATACGTAGACAAAAAACAATTAAGAATATTGTTGCTTCGTTACGTCCTCTAGCTCTCAAATAGCTTCTTGTCCTTTATGGTATTGCCACAAGACTTTGACCGAGGGTACTTCCTTGAAGCATAACTTTCATACTTGTAGGTCCATGATAGCTATAGGTTGTTCTTCATAATTTAAATGTGAATCCACTTCAATCATTTGTGGTTGAAGAACATGACTTTCATCTGGCAGATACTTTCGTAACATGGAAACATGGAATACTGGGTGCATTCTATCCATGCTAGGAGGAAGGGCAAACTCTTAGGTGACAACTTCTCTACATTTTAGAATTTGGAAGGGTTTAATGTATCTGTTGGTTGTGGACTAACATCTTGGCTTGGAAAGACCCAGGTGGGGGTCAGAGTCAGATCGAACCGTGGCGCTTGCTGATAGGCTTAAGTAGAAAAAGTTGCGCTCTGACTAATAGCTATATCTTTTAGTCTAGTGGTAAGCGCTCAATCCAAAAAGTGGTATCAGAGCCAAGGTCACGAATTTGATTCCTATAAAGGCACAGATTGTTGGAAAAAGGTGCTGGCAGGAGGATTGTTGGTTATAGACTAGCATCTTGCCTTGGCAAGGCCCAGGTGGGGTCAGAGTCAGATTGAACCATGGCACTTGTTGATGGGCTTAAGTAGAAAGAGTTGTGCCCTGACTAACAGCTATAACTTTTGGTCTAGTGGTAAACACTCGATCTAAGAGTATCTTGGGCTGAGGTTTCCTTTCTTCCCGAATCTCATAAAACCTTTAAAAGGAGAGACTCATAAAAATACATAATCGCCTTCTTCAAACTCCAATTCTCTCTTCCTGTTGTTGGCATATGAATTTTGCCGACTTTGTGCTATCTTTAGCCTATCTCGTATAACGTGGACTTTCTCTAAAGAAACTTGTATCAAATCTGGTCCTAAGCATTTTGACTCATCGACTTCAAACCATCCAATGGATGATCTCCATCGTCTCCCATACAAAGCTTCAAATGGTGCCATTTGTATGCTAGACTGATAGCTATTATTATATGCAAACTCCATCAAAGGTAGATATTGGTCCTAATTTCCTTCAAAGTCAAGTACACATGCTCTGAGCATATCTTCCAAATATTGGATAGCCTTTTCTGATTGCCCATCAATTTGTGGATGGAAAGTAGTACTAAAGTGTAACTTACTTCCCAAAGCTATCTGAAAGGACTGCCAAAACTTAGCTAAGAATTGGGATCCACGATCTAAAACTATGGAGATTGGAACTCCGTGTAATGATACTATATCCTCCAAGTATAGCCTAGCATATTGTTGAGTCGTATAAGTAGTCTTAATTGGAAGATAATGAGCAAACTTTGTTAGTTTATCAATAATTACCCATATAGAATCATAACCTTTTGGGGTTTTGGGTAATCCAGTGACAAAATCCATGGTAATTCGTCCCCATTTATATTTGGAAATCTCAAGGCTTTGTAGAGTCCCACCAAGCTTTTGATGCTCTGCTTTCACTTGTTGGCATACTAAACATTTTGCCACAAATTCGATAACATCCTTCTTCATACCTTCTCACCAATATATCTCCCGTAGATTGTGGTACGTCTTAGTAGACCCAGGGTGCATTGTATAAGAAGATTCATGTGCCATCTCAAGTAGTTTTCTTCTTAGATCTTTCATTCCAAGTACCACAACTCGATCTTTGTATCTTAGGATCTCTTCTTGGTCAACACGAAAATCTCCATGTTGTCCTTGCTCTATTAATGCCCTTTTTGAACTAATATAGGGATCCGAGGCTTGAGATGTCTTAATTTCTTCTATAAAGGTAGATTTCACCTGCACATTTGCTAGCAGAACTCCTAAGTTTGAGAGCTCGAGCGAAGCCCCATTGTCTAATACTTCTTTTAAGTCCTTGATAATTTTTCTTCTTTCTGTTAATATATAAGATAAACTACCTATTGACTTCTGACTCAAGGCATTTGCTACTACATTTGGCTTTCTTGGGTGATAAAGTATGGTGTAGTCATAGTCTTTTAAAAGCTCTATCCAACGTCTTTGCCTTAAATTAAGATCTTTTTGATAAAAAAAATGTACTTCAAGCTCTTGTGATTCGTGTAAATTTCACGTTTCATATCATACAGATAATGTCTCCAAATCTTCAAGGCAAAGATTACAATAGCCATCTCTAGATCATGGGTGGGATAATTTTGCTCAAACCTCTTTAATTTTTTAGATGCATAGGAAATAACTTTGCCATTTTGCATTAAGACGTATCCTAAACCAAATCTTGATGCATAACACTACAAATCCTTCACAATCTAAAGGTAAGGTTAGAATTGGCACTGTAACCAAACACCCCTTGAGCTTTTGGAAACTTTGCTCACAAGTTTCGGACCATTCATGCTTCATTCTCTTTTGAGTTAATTTAGTTAATAGGGCTGTTATACGAGAAAAGTTTTCTACAAATCTCCTATAATGGCCTGCTACCCCAAGAAAACTTTATATTACAATAACGGTTGTAGGTCTAGGCCACTCTTGAATCGCTTGAATCTTCTTTGGATTAACACTTATTCCATTTGCTGAAAATATATACCTTAGAAAAGCCACACTAGAAAGCTAGAATTCACATTTTGAGAATTTGACATATAACTTGTGATCTCTAAAGTTTTGTAAAACAACACAAAGATGTTCCTCGTGCTCTTCATTACTCTTGAAATATACCAAGATGTCATCAATGAATACAATGACAAATTGGTCTAAGAAGGGCTTGAATACCCTATTCATCAAGTCCATGAATGCAAATGGTTCATTAGTAAGTCCAAAAGACATAACTAGGAATTCATATTGGCCATAGCGAGTCTGAAAGGCAGTTTTGGAATATCTTCCTTTCGAATTCTTATTTGGTGATATTCCGACCGCTGGTCAATCTTTGAAACACACTTGACACCTTGTAACTAGTCAAACAAGTCATCAATTCTAGACAGAGAATACTTGTTCTTCACAGTCACCTTATTCAATTGTTGATAATCGATACATAATCTCAATGACCCATCCTTTTTCTTCACAAAAAGTACTGGAGCACCCCAAGGAGAAGTGTATGTAACCTTTATCCAAAAGATCTTATAAGATCTTATAACTGTGATTTTAATTCCTTTAACTCAGCAAGTGCCAAGCAAAGGTATAAATGCTCCAAAATAGACGTTATAATCATTATTCAGTTCAAGATGCCAAAAAATTACCTAATTAGCTGCAAGGAAATATACAATAACCATATAAGTAATAAATCATAACTAAAATTTAGAAACTTTAACTCACAATCTATAATTTATGTTGCGTATAAAAATTTAAAATAGATATAAATCATGACAAAATTATTATTATAAACTTTTAATAAAATTTAATTTAAGCAGAATGATACGAGGGCAATACCCAAGAGTGTTCCAGGTACTCACATTACAAAGATCCTAACTTAAAAATTTGTTAATATGGTATCTAAGTACTTTTTTGGTATTGGCTAATATTTTTATTTAGTGAAAATATCAAGAATGATATAATCTACATTGATGATCCTTAATCAAAATTTTAAGAAGTCTAATATGATCAAGTAAAAGCAATCAAAACTTTACAAACTTGATTTATCAAAGTTTCACTAGAAAGTAAAACAAAAGTTTTATTTTGAGGGGGAAAGCTGTCAGAGAATGAAGCTGGAATTCTAACTACGCAGAGTAATTAAGCAAGGCAATGTTGTGATTCTGCTATTGCATGGATGCACTCTTATATAGGTTAAGTTTCTCGAACTATTACAACCATCGTAAAAAATGTTAAGAGGAAATTTGGTGGATGGGTGGTTGGAGTTTTATCTGAATGCTTGATCAATTGTGTTGAATGTGCAACATTATTCATATCTTGTAAACGTAATAAAGTCCAGCCGCCTATACTTCCTACTTCTACTATTCCTTCATCATGTGCATATAGGCATGAATGGACTTTGTCCATTTCTTGCTAAGAAAACACAAGCAGCATGCAACTATCTCTCCTACTCTCATTAATAAAATTACCAAAGCATGAATTCTATTCATGGATCATGTGTTTAAATTTTATGATGGACAAATCAAGTCATCTAAGACGACAGAAGAAATATGTATACTAGTAGTAAATGAAACTAAAATAATGTAAGGGTTATACTCAGAAGTATGCCCCTGAAACATATCAAAATTAACACTCTTATAACCATAAAGAACCTTTGTCTATTTTTTAATATTCTTCCTATTACTTAAAAAAAAGGAAAAGTCTATTTGCACTCCTTTTTTGCACACCAACTTATTCATGTATAAATAATTGATAATTAATGTATATTATGTAGTGATTGAAAATATGTATCAATGTGTAAATAATTAATAATTGAGTCATTATATAGTATATATCGATCACTATTTATATCTCAATTAATATTTTTAGTTACTATATAATATACATAAATTATTACTTATTTACATATAAATCGCTAGTTGTGTAAGTAGTATATATATATATATATATATATATATATATATATATATATATATATATATATATATATATATATATATATATCACAACAGAAAAAGAATTAGGATATCACACTTGACATATATATATATATATATATATGTCACAACAGAAAAAGAATTAGGATATCACACTTGACGGGTCACCTACCCTGGAATTGGGTCGTGACAGCAACAGAACTTCTTGATTAATCGTTTTCCAAACCCCTTTTGTTCGTTGACAAGTAAAATTCAGAGGAAAAGTCTAAATTACTTCAGCATGCTTGTTAGACTTTGGTACCTCTCCGCACAAGTACATTTTTTGTATCTCCTAAAAAATAAGGAAAATGTTAGTTTTATACTCTTAAAATAATTTATATTCTTTTTAAAAATTATAATTATGTGAAAAAAATAATAAAAAATATATATATGATTAATGATATAAAGAGAAGTATAAAAAATAATGTGAAAGAAAAAAATAGTAAAAAAATCAAAGTTAAAAAAAAAACTGAAAAAATTTAAAGATGAGCTTTATATGAAAAACTTAATCCAAATTTTTTACCTCTAGAATTGAGTTGGTGTCCTCTTAAAATTGAGTGTGAAAAATCTTGAATTAAATTTTCACAGTTTTCCATTAAAATTTAATCTTAGTATTTTCACTCTAAGGAAACACCCAGCCGACCCCGCAATACTTTTTGAATATGGATTGTTAAATTTTTGCGGGTATTGACAATGTGTCCATAACATTATTCAAAAGGAAAAGATTGCTGACATGACAATGTAGCTGAAAATGTGAGGCATCAATATGCCCCACATGATAATTTGGTGGGACGTTAGTTTTTTTATTTTTTTTCGTAGTTAAATACAGGAGTCAGGACCAAAGAGGTTGAAGACCAGGCTGTGTAGGATAATATGATTCTCCTACGGGTGTGAGTAAATTGAATCATTGAGAAAATATTTAAGTGGGATTCAGTTGTTATTGAGTTAAAGCTTGCATTTTAAGAGTATATGAGTGACATCACGCAGCTGTTTACTTTTGAGTATTGAAGATAACAGAAACATACATGCGTAAAAAAAAGCCTCGAATTATCTCCAATTATTCCGGAATATCTACACAGAAAATGTTGAACCACTAAGCATGCCAATATGCATGCGGCACACAGCAAATGCCTCATACTTGAACTTGCCAATATCAATATGCATGCTGAATCAAAGGTGCTGGAAGCTTTAGCTTTGAGATGTGCTTTGATTGATACTAGTTACACAACAAGACATTCATTGTGTGGAGTTGGAATCATGTTGCTTGTTGGTTCAAGCCACAAAACACTTGGCGTTCAAGAAGTTAACTGAAATCTGCATCCACCTTCCTCCTCCCAGTTCAAAAATTCAATTGTCCAATTCTCCTCTAAGTTCTTCCTAGGATAACGAAGGAAAATCAAGTGATTAACAATGGATAAATTTTCATTCAACTCTTAAGCAAGCCCTTGCTAATGTCTCAACTAACACTTTCTGCCTTGCCACCCTTCACATTACAATCACACTGAGATCAGTGTCAGTAACTGAATTCGTCTACAATACAAACTTCAACTCTTCTAATATCTTCCTATATGGCAATGCCACTATTCAGTCATCCATTCTAACTCTAACCAATATGAGCTTCTTCACCCTAGGTCAAGCTTTTTTTGTGTGTGTGTGTGTGCAAGTACTTACTCATGCAATTTCAATTTAGAAATAGTGGTTAAGTAAAGTTTTTCTCAAGTAAAGTTTTTCTCAAAGTAACGACTCTAATATTCGAATTGTTAACATTGTAAGGTTCACCTTATTTGCCCTCACAAAATAGGGACCAAACCAACCAACTTTCACCCTTCTCTCCTTTGCAACCTCCTTATTCTCTATCGCCCCCATAAAGCATTTTCTTACTGTTCATTGTTTTGCTTTCATATGATCATCGTCTGGGGGCACAAACGGAACTACCTCGTCTGAGAATATTGGCTTCTTATAAATTTCACCAATGAAGATAACCCTCACAACCACGTTGTTGGAGTTTTGTTTGATATAGGGAAAATGTAGAATTCAATGACAATCATGATGGAATCAACATGAACTCGATTACTTCCATAACTTCACATGCAGCAAGCTATTGGGGTGGGGAACATGATTATGAATTCAAGCAGTTGAAGCTAAACAATGGAGTAAATTATCAGGTTTGGATTGAATTTATAAATTTATGGCTTAATGTGACTATGGCTCGGACAGGAACAAAAAGGACTCTTCACCTTTGAGTAGTAAGAATGTCAATCTGTCTTTCTTTTGCATGAAAAGTATGTTGGGTTTTGCGCAGCTACGGGACTATTGATGGACACTGCTAGAGTTATGGCTTGGAGCTTTAGTAATTCAAAATTTCCAATATTAGATTGCTTATATATATAAGGGTAAAACATGAAGAGTGGAAGGAACATGAAATTCTTCTTATAAAAGCCTGCAATTTACATTTTTTATATAATTACAAAAGGAGTGTGCATGAACACACATTCTTTCTCTCTCCCTCACCTCCTCTCTTTCTCTCAAGTCTCAATAATGTTGAGAGATAAATAATGTTGTCATAAAATATGTATCTAGCTGCATAATTATAAATAAGTATATGTAATTGACTAATCATCCTACTTTCGCTGTGCATGAACTTTATCACCTTTAGACTTGTCAATTCGTGCTTGTCTTGAATATTCCTGGATCTTTCGATCACGCTCTTTGAGCATCTGATCCATATTGTTTGATGAAACCAGCAATGGACCAGAGACATAGATCTTGTTTACCCTGGACCCACGCCCATCCTGAAATAGGGACCGGCATCAATATTCAGCAAAAACCCAGGAGAAATAACAAATGAATACAAAATTGTGGCAAATTTGGGACATGAGAAACACCATTTTGACATTGTTGATGGCTAGCAAAGGCTTTCACTAACAAATACTGATAATTAGTAAAGCAAAAAGACACTAGAAATTATGAAGGAAACAATACTAACTGAAAAAACTAACCTGAATTAATTTTTCAGTTCCATTTTCTATTTGACTGAGATCAATTCTCTGACACTGGCGTTTTTTATCATGCCTTCTTCTTGAATCTGATCCATTAGTTGACTCCAGAGATTTTTGTACTTGAATTGTTTTTTGGGGCTTCAAAGGAACTGGCTTTACTTCCCGATCTTCAGACAATGAAGTCCTAGATGCCACTAATCCAGATAGTTTTGATAGGTTGACTTTGTTTGAAACACGAGGCCGCTCACTAACTTCCTTCCCAACCTTTTCCCAGCCAGAACCTGGAACCAATGGACCTGAATGTGAAGGCATCTTATAAAGAGGCCCAGAGAAATAGTTTTCCATTTCTTTAACATCTTCTGACTGTTTATGTGAAACCATAAATTTAGGGTTGAAGAATTCATTCCGGCTTTTTGAGTTCGAAAGACGTTGCCCTTGCTGCACCAAATAAAATTACGATATACTGAGATGAAAAGAGACAGAAAGTAGGGCAGTAGAAAAGGCAAAAGGGAAAAAAATAAACACAGGCATTTTTCTTTTGGCATATTCAATTGACCAAATCTGAAAGGAATGTTAACTAGTTATTCCAATTTCAAGAGTGCGTATACCGTCTCATTTTATCTGTTTGTACTTAGCAAAGCAAGCAGTTAAACTGAAACTTTGAAATCATAATTTTTCCTTGCAATAATCATCCTATGAAGGGCAGTATTGAGAAAGTCAATGCACATATATCAACCACAGCCAGTTTCCCAGTCAAAAGAGCATTAAAATACTTATATACAATTTCTTTGTTTTATGATTAATCCATCACTGATGCACCGACCTCTTCAAACCCATGGATTCACCTCATTATTAAATAAGGAGAGGGGCCATTTGACTCAAAAATCAGTTGAACACAGCCTCCAGCGGTTTAGGTGTTCTAAAATCATCACAAGATAATTAGCAGGGTCTAGGTCTTACTCAAAGAACTGGTAAGCAAAGGCATAAAACCCTTACAAACCAAATTATTTATATTTTTTAATGATCTAATATCAACCCAAAATTAATGAACTGATCTACAGGTTGAATCAAAAGACAGTCCAACGCATACAAATCTTCCATCTTTTTCCTCTTCTTTTCCCCAATTTCATGGTCACTACAAGTACAGTATTTGGTATAACATGATACCTGGAGGTATCCAACAGAGGCAGGTCATATAATTTTGATTTCAACTAACAAGATAAATAAGGAGAAAGTATGATTTTAACCATACCTGCATTGACATGCGGGAGTCAGCATTGCCTTTTGATGAGACAAATGACCGAGGTTCTTTCTCTTGTCTAACTCCCAATCCAACTTTTTGCTCCTTTCCCCCAACAGCTCCTTGCCTAAGATGATAAACAAAAATGTATACTTATTAACAATATTCTTAAGTAACAAGAAAGGCTCCCATCTGCCACAAATGGATGAATCAAGTGATGTAGAAATCAAAGTCAACATTCATCATGAAACACAGTTGCAGTTAAATTGCTGCAAACATATGACTATATCTTCAAGACTTCAACAACCACCAATAATATGCGTATTTCTTGTGTTATAATTATGTGAATGACCAATGATGTTATTTTTGTTCATGTCATAGATATCAACATTCAAATTAACAACCAACAATAAATCAATTTAATTACCCAGGAACAGTTCAAATTGAGTCACATAATTTATTTTTCCTAATGACAGTTTACATTCTAAAGATGGAAGCTATTATCTCAAAATTAGTTACTAAACAAAATACATCTCTAATTGTCCTTCCCTCAACCTAAAAAAAAATAATAATAAACAACAAAAAAAATCATCCTATAGCAGGTACCTTCTTGTTGCTTCATCCCACAATTTAGTGTCAATCTCTTTGCTGGGAGGATATTTTGGTAAACTTGATGGATCACAAGCAAGGGGTTCCGATAAAAAGAACTGTCAATAAAGGGGGGAAATATCAAAGTGGAGAATCAAGGCACTCCTAGAAGGTTAGTCTTAAAATTTGAAGAATATGAACACTGTATATTATTGCTCATTAGAAAACAGAATGTACAATGAAGATTATATATAAAGGCAGTTGCTGTACATTAATAAATAGTTCCTAGAAAATAAGTAGCAAATTAATAAAACACTAAAAACAATATCTACACTAAAACTCATGGGAACACCGTCCACAGAGACCACCATCCAACACCACCGTCCAACACTCCCCCTCAAGTTGGTGAATATGCATTCTCCATTCCCAGCTTAGATACAATCGTCTGAAATACTAGACTATTCAACCCTTTCATATGTACATTAGCAAGCTGACTTTGTATAGATACATAGGGTGTACAAATTAAACCACTCTCTAGTTTTCTTTGATAAAACGTCGAAAACCTCAATATATTTTGTTCAATTATGTTGTACCGGATTATGAGCTATGCTGATTGCAGACTTGTTATCACAATAAAGTCTCATCGAACCATCCCACTTGATCTTCAGATCTTTAAGAATAATCTTTAACCATAGTAGCTAACACACACCTTGAGCCATAGCTCTGAATTCTGCCTCCGTACTGGATCGTGCTATCACATTCTATTTTTTACTTCTCCAAGTCACCAGATTTCCTACAAGAAAAGTGCAATATCCTGTAGTTGATCTTCTGTCCACTGGTGATCCAGCATAATCCGCGTCAGTGTATGCCTCGAGTACCACACCTCCATTTCTCTTAAATAAAATGTCTTTTCCTGGTGTTCCCTTAAGGTACTATAATACTCGATATGTTGCTCGCAAATGAGATTCCTTTGGACTGTGCATGAATTGGCTAATCACACTAACTGCATATGCAATATCCGACCGTGTGTGGGATAGATAAATAAGTCTTCCCACCAGACGCTGATACATTCTCTGTCAATTGCAGCATCCTCTTCTGCCTGTCCAAGTTTCATATTAGAATCTATAGGAGTACTCACTGGTTTGCATGCTGTATGACCTGTTTCTTTTAGGAGATCCATAACATACTTTTGTCGGAAGATGAATATACCTTTCCTAGAATGAGCAACCTCAATTCCAAGAAAGTATTTTAACATTCCTAATGCTTTAATTTCCAGTTCCTTGGCTAAGCACTGACTCAGAATATGTTTCTCCTTAGCATCATCTCCTGTTACTATTATGTCATCAACATACACCAAGAGAGCTGTGACTCCCCCAGAAGAAGAGTGTTTAACAAACAGTGTGTGATCCCCTTGACTTTGTTTGTACCCCATAGCCAACATAATTCTAGCAAACCTTCCAAACTACGCTTGCGGTGATTGCTTGAGGCCATATAAGGCCTTTTTCAACTTACACACACTATTAGTATGCAAATTCCTCCCATATCCTGGTGGGACCTCCATGTAAGAAAGCATTCTTGATATCAAAGTGCTCTAAATCCCAACCATAATTAGCTGAATGCCAATGCCAATAATACTCGAACTGTGTTCATCTTTGCAACTAGTGCAAAAGTCTCCTGGTAATTAATTCCATAAGTTTGGGTATACCCTTTGGCAATTAATCATGCCTTATACCTCTCTATGGACCCATTTGCTCTATATTTCACAGTATACATCCATTTACAGCCCACAATTTTCTTTCCTGACGATAACTGCACTAGCTCCCAGGTTTTATTCTTTTCCAATGCCTCCATCTCCTCATTCATGGCTTGTTTCCATTTTTCATTGGACAATGCCTCAGGTAAGGTGGTAGGGATGGCAATGGTATTTAGGCTTATAAGGAAGACTTTATGGGATGATGAAAATTTCTCAAAGGACAAGTGTGAAAGAGGGTATAGTGGCCATTTTGTGCACTCTCTGGTTCTTTTTCTGATGGCTATAGGAAGAATTTGGTCACTACTATCCACATGAAATTCAGTTTCATCTTGTAATAAAGGGTTAGATACTATTACCTCATTCGAAGGCTCCGAGTTGGACTCTTGGGCCTGCACAGGTTCAGGAATAGCCATCTTCCTTCTTGTGAACACCTTGCCTTTGTCATACCTTACATTCTCAAGAGCAGACTCAGCTACTGGGTCAGAAATGGTTTTGGACATAGGTTCAGCAGTGACTTCAGAAAGAGGATTAGGGACAACAGGAAGGTCATGAGAAGGACCATTAGATACAGGAAGTAAGGACAAGTCAAGCAGGAAATCTTTCTTATCTTCCCTTATTGACTTCTCCCCCTGAAGATAAGAATGGGAAAAATAAGGTTCTTCTTCACTGAATGTAACATCCCTGGAGACATAGAATTTTCTGGATAGAGGGTGATAACACTTGTACCTTTTCTGGGTCAAAGAATAGCCCAAAAAAATACATTTTAGAGCTCTTGGATCGAGTTTCCCCTTGTTTGGACTGTGAACATGGACAAAAGATACACGTCCAAAAATTTTAGGGACAAGATTATTGGAAGTTTGTAGATCAAGATAGAAAGTAGAGAGGACATCCATAGGACATTGTTTAAGGTCGCTAGGGGGCTTAGTTGGACTTCTCCTACACCGGCTACAGTGACCAAGGAACCATCAGTTGTGGATATTTTCTTACTGCTTGGGCATGGAGAATAGGTAGAAAATATAGTGGGGTTGTTGGTCATATGGTCTATGGCTCCTGAATCCATAATCCAGGAGTTGGTAAAAATTGTACCCGAGACATTGAATTCAATTGAAAAAGGTAACTTACCCAAATAAGTCAAAGAAGAAGTACCTGAGAGCTTTTCAAGGCTGTGTAGAGAGACATTTGAAACCTCACCTTCAGTTAACATCGTGAGAGACAAAACAGAACCGCTGGAGTAACAAAGTCAAGGAAGAACCGTAAAAAAACGTCGAAGAAGGTGAACCCACTATCCAAACAGCTTTGGACTGGAGTTCGACCACTGAAATAGAAGCAGGGGTCGCCGGCGAGGTGGACGGAACAAACGACGTCGCTCTCCATTGACCGGAAGGTGGCGCGTGACTCCCACTCGTCGGGAACTTCAAAAGCTTGTGGTGGGGCGTGGCGGCGTGTGACAGGGTCTCCGGCGGTGGTGCTCAAGTGGATGGCCGTTCGGAGGTCTCTGAGACGCCTCGTGGTCTTACTTTGACGGAAGATCGGCTATGAAGGCCAATTGGCAATGAAGGCCACTGTATGGGTATTGTTTGGGGCATTGTTTGGTTTCTGTTTGGGCAATGAAGGCCGAGAAAAACAAAGTTTGGTTGGCAATTTGGGGCGCTGTTTGGTTTCTGTCTGGGCAATGAAGGCCGAGAAAAAAATAGTTTGATTGGCAATGAAGGCCGACCGGAAAAAAGGCTCAGCGGAAAACAGAGACAGTCCCAAATCGGAACTGCTCTGATACCATCTTAAAATTTGAAGAATATGAACACGGTATATTATTGCTCATTAGAAAACAGAATGTCCAATGAAGATTATATATAAAGGCAGCTGCTGTACATTAATAAATAGTTCCTAGAAAATAAGCAGCAAATTAATAGAATACTAAAAACAATATCTATACTAAAACCCGTGGGAACACCGTCCACAAAGACCACCGTCCAACACCACCGTCCAACAGTTAGAAAGGAAACAAGTTCCTTCAATATCTTGTATGACAGCATTGCATGAGAAATTTGATTACTATTTTCTATTTAATAAGGTACGTAAGGCAGGAAACAACATAAAGAGCTTCATTATCATAGGCGCACACATTAGGCTGAGACAATGGTACTCAAAATCTCACTCAAACTCTCAAAGTACATTGCAGAAGGATGAAGCTCAATTTCTACCCAGATTACATAATTACTGCACTTGCTGGAAACATAAACCCACTAACCTCACTCTTCAGAGCAGTAGCAGCTGTTCCTCGACATGCAGGATCTACAGAAAGTAGGGTCTCTATAAGCCTCACGGCAGCAGATGGATAGTCTTTAAATGTTTCTGCAACACAATGCCTGTAATGGTGTGGAGGCCTGAATACTGTTGAATGTGGCAACCGCAATTTAAGCCAATAGTCCTCAGATGGTGAGCCACAAAGTTTAAAAATCCTGTGCAATTGCTCAACCTACAAGGAACCAAAATTAAACTTCAGGCACCTGGCTCTATTAATACACAATATCAATTTTAGAATTTGGATAAACAGTCTAAACTGGTATATAATACTTTGGAAGTTGAAATTGTGCACAAGGCAGTGAAGACCACTTAACAAAGCCAAGTGACTGACAGTGAAGGTATTTGTGGTAAGTAAATAATGGAAACCAGATTCCAAAACATCATACCTCTGTTTTTCCAGGCAATATGGGCCTGCCAGAATATAGTTCCCCCAGTATGCAACCAGTGCTCCACAAGTCCACTGCAACTCCATAACGAGATGCTCCAAGTAAAAGTTCTGGTGGTCTATACCACAGAGTTACTACACGGCTGGTCAATGGAACACTGTGATGTGGTTCAAAAAAATTTGCCAAACCAAAATCTGCAATCTTTAAGATGCCATTATTGTCAATGAGAAGATTTGAGCCCTTTATGTCACGGTGGATGACACCACGACTATGACAATGATCCAATCCACTAAGAAGCTGCTGCATGTAGCATTTAACCTGACATATAAACGACGACGCTTCCTATCATTATATCTGACATATGTATCCAGAAGTGTCAATGACCAACTATCCCAAAAGCTTAAGCTGATAGGTGAAGGCTCATGAATGGTTTTATTACATCTCTAACACATCCCCTCACACAAGAGTCATTTAGGCTTGAAGTGTGGACAATGCACAAGCCCAATTTTACCATATGCTGAAATTCTACTTTTTTATTTAGAAGAATGGGAGCGTCAAGTATCGAACTCTTAATTGCTTAGTCAAAGAACCTCTAATACCATGCAATGACCAACTATTCCAAAATCTTAAGCTATTAGGTGAAGGCCCGTGAATGATTTTATTACATCTCTAACCAAAAGAATCTCAATTCCATGTAAAACTTGTGAGAATGAAAAGATATCATCACTACCTGTGGCTCAGAAAACTTAATGCCAGGACCTGCTGCAAGTCCTGTAAGATCATGTTCCATATAGTCAAAAACAAGGTACAAGCTGCGAGATGTCTGTGACGTTATCAAGCCCTCCAACTTTATTACATTCGGATGGTCAAGCCTACGCAGAACAAGGATTTCCCTTGCCATAAACCTGACACTCTCAGGATCAAGATTATCAAAGCGTACCCTCTTCAAGGCAACGATCTTTTGGTTAGTCATATCACGTGCCTTATAAACAGTACTGTAAGTTCCTTGGCCAATCTGCATGGTAGAATGCCATCACACGACTCATTTAGAAAGTGAGAGAGAGGACCATTACCAACGATAAAGAATATAAGAGAATAAGACTCCTTCCATCAGCAAAAAAATTTATACTCACAAAAAAGACAATTAAACCATCCTAACTGGCATTCTCTTGTTTTTTTTTACGACAAAAGAGTGAAAATTAACCGTCTTGACCTCCAAGGCTTTACACAAAAAAACTGCAAAATGAATTGTACACAGAATCCAGTCACCCAGTTTCTATATTCTATAATCTAACTTTATTGAACCCTTTCCTTTCTTTCTTGGAAAAGGGGGACAGAAAAGTGGATACCAGCTACATTTACACTCATCTATGCTTCAAATGTAAAGCAGCCACATGATTCCTGCTCAAACATTCTCATGTTAATAAAGTTGATTATCTTCTGAAATTTAAATATTAGGCTATTGATGTTTTCCATTTCCCTCCAATCCACTCTGCACAGTTTGGTTCAGACACTTTAAGGTACACAGTTACTGGAAATAAAAACACAATTAGTCTAGCAACAAAAAAACAAGGCACACAATTAATCTGAAGACATTGGTTCCGGTTAAAATTTTCCATTAATAATTTAACCCATGCGAGGAAAAGATGAGTTTCTTGGACATGAAAATGTTTAAAGACTTTTGGCAAGTGCATTCACAAGAGTAGTAATAATTAGTTAATTAACTATAATGTAACCGTAGACTGAGCAGACAAGGTAGTAACTTACTTTATAAAACCTCTCAAAAGTATTTGCACTCCATGGTATCCAACCCTTGATAGCTTCACCAGCAACAGAAGAAAGCCAAGTTGGCCATCCTGCTGCAACTTGCTCTCCTACTGAAGCCTTTGGAACCCTTCCAAGACCAGGATGATCAAGAACAGTCAACTCGGGTTTCTCCATTTTCTTCTTCCCATTCTGATCATCATACAAGTGCACTGAACCATTGGCTTTCTTGTCAATTAATGAAACCTTCATATCAACACCATCATGATCATCTAATAACTTATCTTTCCCCCAAACTCCCTCAACCCTTTTCGAGGAATTCAATCGCGTAACATTCATCTCTGAGGTCCTTTTGCTAGATGTCCTTCTGCTAGATGTCCTTCTGCTAGATGATGTCAATTTCCTTGTCACACCTTCCCTGCTGTCTTTCACAGCTGAACTCTTGGAAGTTATGCAACCCATGTTGCAGCAGCAAGCTAATATTCAACTATATAACATTATTATCCTTGAATAACCAGGATCACCATCCTCCAGCTAAAATATCAAAAACTCCTTCATATATATTCATGCAAGTCATCAACTAAATTGCATCACTTTTTTTTCCTCCAAAAAGAAAGATGGGAACTTCTCCTCATAGGCTCATACCCATTTCCATCTTATAACCGTCTTCCAAAGTACAGATCATGAATCCAAAAATATAAAAAATAAATAAATAAATAAATAATCAGGCTTTCTGTGTCACTTTGAAAATTTCAAACTGACCCAATTCTAAAGTCATCGACTTCAATCAAATACGTAATTCAGAACCCTCCATTAACAATAAACCAATAATTGTCAATTTTCAAAAAGGAAGCGTTTTTCCAACAAAAAATGGGAAATGAAATCCAACCAAAAAAAGGGGTCTGGGCCCTATCTGGGGTGGTTATGATCATAACACTGGAAGACTATAAATCATAGAATTAATCAAAATAATAGGGGGGGGGGGGCGAAATATACCTTTGTGGACCTCTAAAATGGGATTAAGGGTAGGGATGGAATGGATCATAAGCTTAATAAGAAAGAAATTATAACAACTTTGGGTATGGCTGAAAGTTCAACGCGTATTCATAAATTAAAAAGAGCATTTTCACCCTTAGACGGCTTTTGCCGGCTATGCTCATTGCTCAGTCAAAAGACTCCACTCTCTCTCTCTCTCTCTCTCTCTCTTCATGCTGTGACTTCGTCTTTTCCTCTCTGCTTCCCCATGCCAGTAACAACAGCGCCCATTAACGAACATTTTCTACGTCTACTATTAGAATCAGTTAATATTTATTTTCTCCACAATAAGAAATTTAATACAATTTTTTTATAAATAATATTAATTCCTTAGTTTTTTTTTTAAAATCCATGTTACTAAGAAAACACTAAATTAAAGAATTTCAACAAACCATCCATACCAATTTAGTTTACGCGAATAATTTACTGGTTCATTATGTGTTTGGATTAGATCTTACTGTCTTACAAATTTGATTTTAGATGATTTTTTTATTACGATTTGATATTAAATCAATTTATGTATACTTTAATTAATTAATTTTTTTAATTCGATTAATGTTAGATTTTAGATGAATTTAATTTTACAAATTTAATTTTATTTAAAAAAGTTTGCATTGAAATAATTTATCTTTAGAAACTTTTATTACAAAAAGTAATTTTAATAAAATAAATGTTAAAAAAATGAACATTAAAAACATTAAAATTTACCATAAAATACAATCCCAATCCAAAAACTCATTTTATCTTAAGGGACAAAAGTAATTTTAGTTTTATTTATATATAATTGTTCATGTAATTACGAATAAAGTAATAATTAAGTAAAATTCTCTTCAAAATAATAATTTTATAATTTGAATTCATAATATTACATATAAAATTTTATCTAAAGTCATATTTCATTTCTACTATGATGAATCACGGTTAAGTAAAAACAATTTTGATTTGAACTTCAAACCAAAATTGTAACATCCTATTTCTTTAAAATATTTTGTAAAGAATAAAATTTTAACTTGAATATTTTATTCTGCAATAGTTATTACTAATAAAAGGAGATTAGGTAAAGTTTGTAAGAATTTAATAGTTTATGAAATTAGAAATAGAAATTTATTGAAATAAAATTTAACAATAAAGATTAGAAATATTTTAAGTAATATATTTAAAAAGATATTTATAAAATATATATATATTTATATGAACTTTCTTCTATTTACCTTATCTTGGAGAAATTTTATGACATTTATTCTAACCTATAATTACCTTTGCTTGGGAGTAATTTTATGAATTATATTTTGACCTATGCAATGAAAAGACTTTTGCGTAATGTCTGAACTATCAGGACCAGGACAAACTATGGATCATGATGAAGACCTGACTACATATTGACTATGATAAAGGCTTGACAAATTATGGCCTGTGATGTGGATTATTAAGAGAATTATGAAATTAATTTTAAATCATAATTGGTCCCTTGAAGAATTGATATTTAAATTTAATGATTCTAAGTTTTACAAATTGCCATGATTTATTTATATGATAAATTTATTTGTGGCTTGTTTTGCTTATGTTTTGCGTGTGATGATAAGTAAGGAATTCATGAAAAAGTTTACACCTAACCGTTACCTACCTGGTTAGTGTGGTATGTCTGACTTTGTTGTCACGATGTTAAAGTAACACCAAAGATAGGGTGGACTCCCTATGAAAGTGAAGGCCTTCGAGTAAAATGTGAGACAAGCAGACATGGAAAGAAATGGTGGATTCCCTGTAATGAGGAACTTGTTTATTGATGATTGATAATGTTTGCTGATGGTTGAATAATTGGTACTTGATTTCTGATATTGGAAGAACTTGTTAATAATAATATATATATGATTGTACTGCGTGATTTATTTAGCATTTGTTCTGCTATGTTGAATTGTATTGTTTTTATTATACTTTGATTGTCATGTGATTTTCTATCTTACACACATTGAAACTCACTATGTGTTTTCAAATATTTTTATAATGGTTCATTTCCTACTGAGAATTTCCAATTCTCACTCTATTCATGGTGTTTTCAGACTAGCACAGGATGTATCATGGTCATCACCATTCAGATCAACTAAGCATAGGCTGTTGTACCAAAGGAGAAATTATTTTTAATATGTGTATATGTATTTAAGAGTGAGCCTTACGACTGTGTGAGTTTCTAATAGATGTGTATTACAACTTTGTGTTATTATGCATTGATACTTATTTTCTCTTATATATTTTCGATTTTAGTTTTTAACTCCTGTTCAAAATTTTTTTTATGGAATATATTCACTAACATTATTATTATGAATATTATAAGAGTTATTATAGTTAGGGGTCGTTACATTTATGGTATCAGAGCATCGATTTCTGACATTAGAAAATTATATCTATGTATTGAATTCTTGCCTATGTTGAGTTTATGCATGATATCTACTCCTATTCCTATTAACTTATACATGCCATATAGAATTATAATCACATTAACCTTGCAATATTGAGACTGATCATCTCAATATTGAATTGTTCATGACAATGTAAGACTATATGGCATCAGAACACCCAGAAGGATAGAGTTCACAAAATGATACTCTGACAGGAATATTGGGAGTCATGAAAGGATTGGCTGACGTTGTCAGGGCCCAGACAGAGTTAACCAATCTAATTTTACAACGCATGCAGGAAACTCAAGATAGGAACAATAATCATAACCATAATCATCCTGGTGAGGGCAGTGGAAATTCTACCGAGGAAACTTCTCTGACCAACCTAAGTTATCAAGGTCTTTCAGAATTTAAGAAAGCCAAACAGCCATCTTTTCATAGAGATTATGACCCAACACTAGCTGAAAAATGGGTTATGCAATTAGAAAAGATTTTTACAGTCATGGGAAGCACAAATGCACAAAAAGTAATTTTTACTACCTACATGTTAGAAAGGGAGGCAGAACACTGGTGGAAAGGTGCTAGGCACTTATTAGAGTCTAGAGGGACTGAAATCACCTGGGAGGTATTTTTAGCCACATTCTTTGATAAGTACTTCCCTGATAATGTAAAAAATGAAAAAGAAGCAGAATTCATACAACTTAGACAGGGAAATATGACTATAGGGCAATATGTGGCCAAATTTGAAGAACTTTCCAAATTTTCTTTCTACTTGAAAAACAATCCTGATGGCCACTGGAAAGCTACCAAATTTGAGTGGGGTTTGAGGCCTGAAATAATAGAGAAAGTGTCTATCTTGGAAGTAAAAGATTATGCCACTTTAGTAAACAAATGTAGGATAGCAGAAAAGAGCTATCTAGAGATGGAATTTGAAAGAGAACGTCAAAACTTTCTGAAAAGAAAAAGGGTGGCAAAAGCTCAAAAGAAAAATAATTTTAAGAATGGAGTAAATCATGGGAAGGATAAGCAAATGAAGAATGACGGATTTCCACCTGTATGCAATAAGTGTGGGAAATCTCATGGCCCTAGACCTTGCTATGTGTGTTTTCGATGCGGAAAACCAAGACATTTCGCCAAGGATTGTACCACCAAGAAGATGGTGAATAATCCGGTACCCAGACCACAGACTAAAGGAAGAGTATTTGCTCTAAGTGAAGAAGAGGCAAATCAATCCTCCAACATGATTCAAGGTAAATGTTTTCTTAAAAATACACTCTTAATTGCATTGTTTGATTCAGGAGCTACACATTCCTTTATATCTATTAATTGTGTGAAGAAGTTAAATTTGCCTGTAACTTCCTTGTTTTATGATCTATTAGTTTCAACTCCCACAGGGGGAAAAGTTTCTACTTCTCAAGCTTGTTTAAAATGTCCTATTCTAATTGAAGGAAAAACTTCCACTTTGAACCTTGTTTGTTTGCCTTTGATTGGTATTGATATCATAATTGGAATGGACTGGTTGTCTACTAATGATATTATCTTAGATTGTTCCAGAAAACTTGCCTACTTTCCCAATGATCCATCCAAGGAATCAAAATCCACCAATACCCTATTCCTTAATGCCACTCAGGCAGAGAAGTGCCTCTTAGAAGGAGATCAAGGGTTTTTTCTTCTGTTTTCTTCAAATTCAGAGGTTGGGAAGGAAATAAACAGCATACCTGTAGTAAGAGAATTTCCAGAAGTATTTCCCAAAGAGATAGTGAACTTACCACCTAAAAGGGAAGTTGAATTTTCCATTGACTTAATTCCTGGAACAGGACCCCTATCTTTTGCACCTTATAGAATGTCTCCTTTGGAGCTAAGTGAACTTAAGAAACAAATAGAAGAATTATTAGCCAAAGGATTTGTCAGGCCCAGTGTATCACCGTGGGGTGCACCTGTTCTATTAGTCAAGAAGAAAGATGGGAGCATGAGGTTGTGTATAGATTATAGGCAACTGAACAAAGTCACAATTAAAAATAAGTATCTACTCCCTAGAATAGATGACTTGTTGGATCAATTGTTGGGAGCCATGGTCTTCTTAAAGATAGACTTGAGATCAGCATATCATCAAATAAGAGTAAAACCAGAAGATGTACCCAAGACAGCCTTTAGGACTAGATACGGGTATTATGAATACCTTGTGATGCCCTTTGGACTCACTAATGCTCCTGCAATATTCATGGATTACATGAACAGGATTTTTAGATCTTACCTTGACCAATTTGTAGTAGTCTTTATAGATGACATACTCATTTATTCTAAGACTAAAAAGGAACATGAACAACACCTTAGAACAGTGCTACAAATCCTAAAGGAGAAGCAATTGTATGCCAAGTTAGAAAAGTGTGAATTCTGGTTGAGTGAAGTGAAATTCTTAGGTCATGTGATTACTCGGGGAGGAGTAGCTGTGGATCCTAGTAAAGTTGAAGCAGTAGTTCACTGGGAAAGACCAAACACAATTACTGAGATTAGGAGTTTTCTGGGATTGGCCGGATATTATAGGAGATTCATTAAAGGATTTTCTCAGCTAGTTTTACCTCTAACTAGGTTAACTAGAAAGAATCACCCTTTTGAGTGGGATTCAACTTGTGAAGCAAGTTTTCAAGAGTTAAAGAACAGACTTACCTCTACTCCAGTCTTAATAATTCCTGATCCTAGACAAAGCTTTGTAGTGTATTGTGATGCATCTAAGAAAGGTTTGGGATGTGTTTTAATGCAACACGGTAGAGTTGTAGCCTATGCATCCATACAACTTAGACCATATGAAGAAAATTACCCAACCCATGACTTAGAATTAGCAGCAGTAGTATTTGCTTTGAAAATTTGGAGGCATTACTTATATGGAGTCAAGTTTGAGGTATATAGTGATCATAAGAGTTTAAAGTATCTTTTTGACCAAAAAGAGTTAAATATGAGGCAACGTAGGTGGATTGAGTTTTTAAAGGATTATGATTTTGAATTGAAATACCATGCTGGTAAAGCCAATATAGTAGCTGATGCCTTGAGTATGAAGTCCTTGCACATGTCCTCAATGATGATAAAGGAACAAAAGTTGTTAGAAAATTTTAGGGACTTGAAGATTTCTGTGTCTTTGCAACCTCATTGCTTGTGTGCCAGTGAACTAAGAATAGAGTGTGATTTGGGAGACCAAGTAAGACAAGCCTAAGAAAATGATGAGTTTTTGCAATCTCTCAAAAGAAGAATTCTAGTGAAACAACTTGAACATTTTCATATTAATGAAAGAGGGGCTATGATGTACGAAGGAAGATTATGTGTGCCAATAATGAAGAATTAAGAAAGAAGATTTTATCTGAGGCACATTGCAGTAAGTATACTATGCATCCTGGTACGACCAAAATGTATCAGGATCTCAGGAAATTGTTTTGGTGGAATGGAATGTAAAGAGACATAGCTAGTTTTGTAGCTAAATGTCTAGTTTGCCAAAAGGTTAAAATAGAACACCAGAAGTCTGCTGGATTACTACAACCCTTGAATATCCCTGAATGGAAATGGGATAACATATCAATGGATTTTGTGTTAGGATTACCTAGGACTCCATCAAGTTAAGATGCAGTATGGATAATTATTGACAGGTTAACTAAGTCCGCCCACATTTTGCCTATTAGGATTAGTTGCCCATTGTACAAGTTGGCTCAGGATTACATTCGGGAAATTATAAGGTTACATGGTGTACCAACTAGCATAGTTTCAGACAGAGATCCAAGATTTACCTCAAAATTCTTGGTAGCCTTACAAGAAGCTTTAGGTACTAAGTTCCGTTTTAGTACATCTTATCACCCTCAGACAGATGGTCAAACTGAAAGAACCATTCAAACCTTGGAAGATATGCTTAGAGCCTGTGAGTTAGAATTTCAAGGAAGTTGGAATACCCATCTACCATTAATAGAGTTTGCCTATAACAACAGTTACCATTCCAGTATAGGAATGGCACCATTTGAAGCTCTGTATGGTAGAAAGTGTAGATCCCCTTTGTGTTGGTTAGAGACTGGAGAAAAGAGTCTATTAGGACCTGATATAGTGCAGCAAACCACAGAAAAGATCAAATTTATCAAGGAAAAATTACTTACTGCTCAAAGTAGATAGAAAAGTTATGCTGATAAAAGAAGAAAACCTCTTGAATTTGAAGAAGGGGAACATATTTTCCTCAGAGTCACTCCTACTATTGGGATTGGCAGAACCCTTAAAACCAAAAAGTTGAATTCCAGATTTATTGGTCCATTTCAAATTCTTAAAAAGGTAGGACCTGTTGCTTATCAAATTGCACTTCCTCCAAATCTTTCAAATCTTCATGATGTCTTTCATGTATCTCAACTTAGAAAATATTGTTTTGACTCTTCACACATCATAGAACATGAAACAATGCAAGTAAGAGATGATTTGACTTATGGCACAAAATCAGTACGAATCATGGATAGATCTGTCAAACACTTGAGAGGAAAAGAAATTCCTTTAGTTAAAGTGATCTGGGAAGGACTATCACCAGAAGAAGCAACATGGGAATTAGAAAATGATATGCAGAAGTCTTATCCAGAGTTATTTCGCTCAGGTTAGTGAATTTTGGGGATAAAATTCTTAAAAGGAATGGAGAAATGTAACATCCTATTTCTTTAAAATATTTTGTAAAGAATAAAATTTTAACTTGAATATTTTATTCTGCAATAGTTATTACTAATAAAAGGAGATTAGGTAAAGTTTGTAAGAATTTAATAGTTTATGAAATTAGAAATAGAAATTTATTGAAATAAAATTTAACAATAAAGATTAGAAATATTTTAAGTAATATATTTAAAAAGATATTTATAAAAAATATATATATTTATATGAACTTTCTTCTATTTACCTTATCTTGGAGAAATTTTATGACATTTATTTTGACCTATAATTACCTTTGCTTGGGAGTAATTTTATGACTTATATTTTGACCTATGCAATGAAAGGACTTTTGCGTAATGTATGAACTATCAGGACCAGGACAAACTATGGATCATGATGAAGACCTGACTACATATTGACTATGATAAAGACTTGACAAATTATGGTCTGTGATGTGGATTATTAAGAGAATTATGAAATTAATTTTAAATCATAATTGGTCCCTTGAAGAATTGATATTTAAATTTAATGATTCTAAGTTTTACGAATTGTCATGATTTATTTATATGATGAATTTATTTGTGGCTTGTTTTGCTTATGTTTGCGTGTGATGACAAGCAAGGAATTCATGAAAAAGTTTACACCTAACCGTTACCTACCTAGTTAGTGTGGTATGTCTGACTTTGTTGTCACGATGTTAAAGTAATACCAGAGATAGGGTGGACTCCCTATGAAAGTGAAGGTCTTCGAGTAAAATGTGAGACAAGCAGACATGGAAAGAAATGGTGGATTCCCTGTAATAAGGAACTTGCTTGTTGATGGTTGATAATGTTTGCTGATAGTTGAATAATTGGTACTTGATTTCTGATATTGGAAGAACTTGTTAATAATAATATATATATGGTTGTACTGCATGATTTATTTAGCATTTGTTCTGCTATGTTGAATTGTATTGTTTTTATTATACTTTGATTGCCATGTGATTTTCTGTGTATCTTACACAGTTGAAATTCACTATGTGTTTTCAAATATTTTTATAACAGTTCATTTCTTACTGAGAATTTCCAATTCTCACTCTATTCATGGTGTTTTCAGACTAGCACAGGATGTATTATGGTCATCACCATTCAGATCAACTAAGCATAGGCTGTTGTACCAAAGGAGAAATTATTTTAAATATGTGTATATGTATTTAAGAGTGAACCTTATTACTGTGTGAGTTTCTAATAGATGTGTATTACAACTTTGTGTTATTATGCATTGATACTTATTTTTTCTTATATATTTTCGATTTTAGTTTTTAACTCCTGTTCAAATTTTTTTTTATGGAATATATTCACTAACATTATTATTATGAATATTATAAGAGTTATTATAGTTAGGGGTCGTTACAAAAATTGCTAAACAGCCCTTTGAGCAAATTTGGTTTGAAGCAACAGATCATAAAATCACATTTTGTTGAGCTGAACATCAGAGGAGGAGCTGCATGCTGCTCGACGGAGGCGGCCGCACCCTAAAGCTTTAAAAAACTCAATAAACATTCTTGTGTTTTTCTTTTTCGTAAAACATAATTTAAACCCTTATAAATTTATAGTTTTCACCCCCCCCCCCACCAAAATATTTTAGTCTGATTCCACCCCTGGTGAACAAGGTTTGAAGTCGTAAATGCAAACATGCATATAGTACTTTACATGACAGTAATTAATAATTATGATTTTTGCCATAATTGATTTATATCATATAGTTAACTTTATTTCCTTTTTTTCTAATTTGTGAGAATTTTTTTTAATGGAAAACATGATAGATTTCAACTATTTGGGTAATTGAGATTTTTTTATTTATAAAAACTGATACTTATATTTTACTAATCAATATTTAACAAGTTTGTTCGATATTAATAACTCAATTAATAAAAGTTTGGAACATATATATCATCACAAATATTTTTCATCCTAATTCTCCTTCTTCTATAATTCATCCCTCCTCAGGCCCCATTAGGAAGCAATTTAGAGACCTCATTAAAGGACTCTTTCACTAGGCTCATGTGGGTGGGTTTTACCAAAAAAAATTAGCATAGTTAAAAAGAAGGAAAGAAATCAATCTTTTTATGTTTAATTTTCACATGGTTTTATCATGTGGAGAAAGATAGAAACAAAAAATTAAATATAAGGTCCCACACATTTTAAGATATTCTACTATTTAATTTTTTTTTATCTATTTTTTCCTTTATATGATCTTATCATGTAAAAGTTTAATTTGAGAGAATTTATTCCGAAAAGGTATGTGGAGATAGAATCATGTTTGAGGTTGTAAATGTAACTATTGTCAACATGTTTGACAATTTTAAAATTTTGAATCAAATGATGTCCAACTACATTATTAAAACTAACGTTGTTTTACTCTCTCTTGTCCATTTTAAATGTTACTTTATTAAAAAAAATTGGTTTATTATAAATGATATTTTTGTATATTAATAAAATATTAATTATTATTTTTTCATTTGTACCCTTATACTTTAATTATTTCACTGGTTCATTTTAAATATCACTTTAGTGAAAAAATATAAAATACTTACAATTAAGACTTAATTTAATATTTTTTTAATTCTTGTGCTTTGTATCAAAGTGATACTAAAATATTGTAAAAAATATATATCTTTGTATTAATTTTCACATTAACGATTTTATTTTCCCGACAATTTTAAAAACATACCTCTACATCATCATAAGTGGCAGCCCAAATTTTCAAACCAAAGTTTTACTTATTGATATTTGGGGTTCTGCTAATGTTTTTTGTTTTTCGTTTTTCTTGTTTTTGTGTTCTTGTTTTGTTCCGTGTCGGCTCTGTAACTAAGGAGAAATTGGGTACACCATAATCAAAACATGTTCTCATTTCGGTGGATTTTGTCAAATACTGATCACGACAAGTCAAATAATTTTCGAACAGGTTCAGGGATTAAAGTATAGAGTAAAATTTAGGTTTATTTTTTTATATTTATTATATTTATGTTATCAATTAATTATGATATGTATATATTTTTTAAAAATAAAATAAAAAATATTAATAAACATATATCATAACTTAATTAATAAAATAAATATAATAAATATAAAAAAATATAACTAAGTTTTGTCCAAAAGCAAAACATATTACCAACCACTTTCATTTTCGTTTCGTACTTGTCTGGAGTCGGCAGTGACACCAACTGATGAAGATACATCTCCAGCAGCAGGTCCATTAAATAAGAAACAATAATTTGGATTTTGGTTTGGTTCAATTTGATAACATCATGTCATGAGTTAGCCTGTTTGTATTAGAAAGATATCATCACAAATGCGCGTTGAGTGAAAGAAGATGAGTTCCTTCCTATAAACGCCATAAAAAATTGCAAATTATATATTGGTTATTGTGTTTTTTTTGTTTGCGGTGCTTAAAATCTTAATCAAACAGGTGTTCATTGTTAAAGAAAAGAAAGCAACATGAAGAATATGTACAGTTGTGTTAATCTCACATTAATTTTTTTTTCATAAACTCGAGTATTATTTCTGTATAACATTTTTAATATTGAGTAATTATAATATGAGAACAAAAATTAATTGAGCAACCATAAAATTTTTGGAAAATACTTGTTGGGTATCACTTTAAGGTCTCACATTTCTCACATTTGAAGTAGTAGAATCAATGCAAAAATATTGATTGGACTAATAGTGATTATACAATAAAAATTATATAAATGTCAATGATGATGTAGGTATAAATGTGAGTAGTTTTATTGAATTTTTTTTTCATGTGCATGCAACAGCAACGGGTCCTCAGTCCTCATTTGCTTCAGGGCTAGCTTGTGGCCAACTAGACTTGCCATGCAATAATTCACGTGCTATTTTTCTCCAAAGTTAAACGGCCCACTACTAAAAGTCTTAACCCAACTCTAATGCTGTCTTAAACTTGTCAACTTAAAGGACCAGGTCTATTTGACAATAATAATTATTTCTAATCATGTAATTATTTCTCTTAACTTTTAGAAAAAAAAATCTAAGAAAAAGTATCATCATGGAATTTGAATTCTCTTATGTCATTTTTTTCTAATATAATTAAGTAAAAAATAAATAAATACAAAGATATTTATTAATAAAATTCAGTCATAATTTGTGAATTTTATTTTATAATCTTTATTTTTATCTTTCCCTTTTATTTCATCATATAAAAAAAATGATATGAAAAGATGACAATCCATCACAATCATAGAATAGTCTAGGATACCTTCATTTCCGTGTGCGTTCCCTTTTCTTGTTTGCCTTATTGCTTGGAGGCTTCCATGCTTGGTTTGAATGAGTCGTTCACGTGATTAGATTTTCCCTTCTCTGATTTGCGCTCAAGACAAGTCTTATACAACTCTAGAGATACGCTTCTTGTATTCGTCACTTCATTGAAGCCATTACCTCTTTCTTTTAATGGCTTTCCATATATTATCTACATGATGTCATTTCCCTTCTCATTTTGCTTTGTTTATTATTATTATTATTATTATTATTATACCTGATCCCGTGCTAAAGATTGTTTACTTGAACTTGCGTTCTGGTTATAATTCATAACCCTTTGCTCATATCAATGTAGTCAATCTGTTTCACCGAACAACTACAAAGCAGTAATTTAAGTTGAACATGTTTGATTTATAATCATATATTTACCCATTTATTATGTATGAATTTATGATATGGTTAGCATCCCTCAACTTGGTCCCTACCTCAGGGTGGTCAAATTAATGTCTCAGTGAACCAATTGCATAGCAGTGATTAGTGTTTTCTTTCTTTTTCTTTCCTGTCTATCAATTTACTCAACATATAAGGTATTTATATTCACAAATCTGAAACTGGTTTTTCAGTCAGTCGAATAAAGAGAACTAAGTTCATTATAGATTATTATTGGGTTTATCCATTTGATTCTAAACTCATTACTTTCTCCCTCAGTTTCTTTGATCATAGATGAGTACTCATGCCTCACTTGTGTTTCCCTTGAGGCATCATTTTTCTCTTGCTCCAGACCGTAATAAGAGAGAATCGAACAAAGCCAAAATTTTACAAAAAAATAAAAAAAAAAAAAAATTACTTGTATTCTACTTCACTCTTCACTCCCACAATTTTTTTCCACTATATTGAGTATATAGCTTGGAAAACATTTACAATGTTACTAAATAGATTTGGAGCACCAATGCTCCATTGGCTGTACCTGCTATTAATAGTTTTTTGACATTTAGTATCAATTTTTAATATTTGTTAAAAAGTCCAGTGTTATTTGTTTTTGAACCTCTCACCCCTCCTACTTTTTTCGTTTTACTCCTTCATAATTCATAAAGATGAAAGATAAGCAATCATCATCCATCGTTCATGGTTCTAAGAACCACATAGCCACACAACAAAACGCAAAATCTATTAAAAAACAAGTAGACTCTAATCCCTCTTCCAAGAAGACACACCAAACTTGCTTATTGAGTAGAAGATGAAGCTACTTTGTTCCTTCAATTCATCCCCTTTGATGGTGCCAAAAATTCTCATTATTGCTCTAAGGTTGCAATAAGATGGAGCACCACCTCAACATCAGGAGTTATATTAAAAAATTAAAAAAATGAGAATGAAGTCGAATCTAACCCAAGAAATTTGAGATGAAAAATTGTGGAAAATATCAGAAATTGTGGATTGTAGAGAAAAATAAAAAAAATGTGTGAGGGAAAGAACCAAAATGACTCAACTGTGCATAGCGGCAAAGACGGGAGTGAGGGCGGGGCTGAGACTTTAAAACCTGAGAAAATCTCAAAAAGTACGGTTACGTGGATGAAGCAGTTGGTAATGACTTAGATGGGCAATGCTATGCAATCTGAGTGGTGTGCAATCTCAAAAGACTTCAAATCAACGACCAACACCTTTTTGATGAAATTCCCACGAATGAAAGATGTGATGTCTTGGAATGCTATGATTGCAGGGGATGTCCAAAGTGATCGATTTGAAGAAACCTTGGCTTGATTTAATGAGATGCAGAAGGCAAATATTCTTGCTTGTGGTCATTCAGCATCACTTAAATTGGGGAATTGGATCAGTTCTTGGATTACAGACCATGGGCTTGGTTCGAAGTGGGAGATGAACTGTATCCATACCCCATTTGAAAAATGATCAGGGATGGCAGCCACGAAAATGATAAAGAGAAAAAAGAGAAAGAGGAGAGAGAATTGAAGATGAATTAAAATGTAAATAATAAGAGTTAATGAATCAACTATGTAAATTAAGAAATTGATGACATTACTTGTCAAATAAGTAGCAAGTGATAAATATTTACCGTTGATTTTCTTTTATACATAATTAACGGTTATGAAGCTTGGAGCATCCATGCTCAAAACTTCATTAGGAGCATTATAAATGACTCCTAGACCTTGATGTTATGGCGCATTTTATGGTGCACCTCTTTAGTCAACGGAGCACCAGTGCACCTTAAACCTGTTATCATAAGTTTTGGTAATTTAGAATATTATCCATTTTTATTTGCTTTTCAGTACATGCATTAAAATTTTCATATTAGTTCCTTTGCAAACATTTGGGGACATTGATAATGTTCCTATCCAAGTTTTGAGTATGGATGCTCCAAGTAAAATTACATGTTATAACAGGTAAAAACCTTTAACTTTTCTTTTTTTTTTCCTCTCCAACCTCCTCACTGTCACTATTCTCCTCCTTTTCCACTACACCTTGGCCGACGGTACTGTTCTGTCACGACAGTTGTGCAGAGGCTACATCGCCTGTAACACAAAAAACCTCTTGAGGGTTTATAGTATGTTGCAATTAAACAATGCAAAAATAAGATAGTAGTATGTTGCAATTAAACAATGCAAAAATAGGCTTGTACCCATAGAAAAACCTCTTCATCGTTGACTCAATCGCTTGCATTGCCTGCAACTCATGAACCCTCTCGAACTCATTCCTCTTCTCTACGTACACCTTCATCGCCTCCTGCACGATCCTTGACCCACCCTTTGGGTCCACCTTCACCTCTAAGATCTCCGGCACCTTTTGCTTTAGATCCTTGCACATCTTTGCGATCTCCATAACACCCTAATACAAATATCTCAATATAACTACTTATATAAAGAAAATTAGCATTAAACATGTTACTACTATTATTCTAATCCCATATAATTATATATGGAGAGCTACGATAAGAGTAGGTAATAAATATATACATCAAAAGCCTCAAAAGGGCATAATGTCATATATACAACAACAAAACTACTACTAAACTACAACTCAAAATACAAAATACATGAGTTGTTCATGCAACAAAAACTAAAAGCTATCTAGTGTTGTTGCTCCTTCTTCAGCTGTGATACCCCCTTTCTAGGTTCTATACCTGCTTTTACCATGGAAATATAAAAAAGGGTGAGAACATAAAAATTTCTAGTAATATACATGTATCACATGACATTCACTAATACAAATTTCACATACACATAACTAATAACAACATTATACAATCGCACATATAACTGTTTAATGTATAGAAATATAATTTAATCTCGATATTAGACAATCGCTCATACAACTATGTAACATCAACTAAACTTGACAAATTGCTTAACTCGCTTCAATGCCTAACTTAAGACTTAACTCATCCTAAGGCTCATGTAAGTAATTTTACCTCACATTACTACACTACATAAGGGTGATTATATTCCTCATGTTACTTAACAAATAGCTTAACTCGCTGATTTGTCATCGGTAAAGTGTTATGCTGACACTTTCCTTTTACAATCACCTCATTAACAAAGATTTTAACTCACTACTTTGCAAGGTTAAGAGGTTTAACTCACCCGCTTAATTAGGATAATTGTACTATGGCTCCTCTTAAACCGGTATAGTAACCAACTCTTAACTAACATTTCATTTCAAATAATTCTTAACTTTAGAAAAGGTTAGAAAACTCAAAATAATTCTTATATGCTAGATGATTATTTCCTTGGTGAAATATCCCTAAAAGTGTCTTACTATACTTAAGAAAGTATATATAAATGATCTCAACTAACAGGAAACATCAAAACATCAAGAATATCATCCTTGAAGATTTCTGGAGCTCACGCCTCGACGCAACATTGTCACGTTGCGACGCCAAGCTCTCTGCCTTTCACGCCTTGGAGTGGCTATCAGTCACGCTGTGGCGTGTTGCTCTTAGGTGCACTCACTGGAACTCACACCTCGGTGCAACATTTGTCACGCCACGACGTGAGGGCGTTTTCTGCAGGACATTAAATGCATAACCAATATGCCTAAAAATCTCAAACTGACTCTTATTATTCTCAAATTTTAACTACATCCTTTTACATCTATTTGTGACTTAGAAACAAATTCTCTAGATTTATTTTCCTCAAATTAGTCATTTATGCTACATATGAGTCATTTTAAGTTACTTTTCACACTCTGAGTTGCAACAGAGTGCCTAAACTAACTCAATTTATCATAATGATTAACAGACATATTAAATAAGTGTTATGCTACCTTTGTAACCATAAACTAGTCTAATGTGCTAAAAAGAGATGTTATAATCTTCACCATCTCCTTCGATCGAAAGCAAAACAACACCGTTTCACCACACGATCGTATTCCAACCTACTTCTTCAGCTTAAGGAAATCGTTTGGGTCCATCATCAAATGCAAATATTTGATCTCTTCCAAAAGCTTCCAGATCCGCTCCACCGCGTAGCAGTCACTCGTGGCCTTCTTGAAGTTTCTGCTCATGATCACCTTGGTGACTTTCTCGAGCAACACGTGCAAGGTGTGTGCCCACGACTCGACAATTTGGTGCGTCGCGTGCAGCGTCCGATTTTTGTAGTTCCCGACATGATTGAACGGCGTCGTTTGGAGCGAATGTATCTCATTCGGGTGTTGTCCGATTTGTTCCAGCGGTGGAGCGCAGTTGAGATTTGATGGATGGCAGTGAGGTAGCGGCAATGGAGGTCCTAGTGTCAGAAGTGGTTGTCCAATGGCGGAGGTCTGGTTCTTCAGGGTTGAGACATAGCGACGGTTCGTGGCGACAGAAGCTGAAGATGACGGCTTCGGTGGTGTGCGGTGCGGTGGCTTGCTGATGTACTTACCTTCATCCACCATTTCAACTACTATTGGGTTGGGAGGTGAAATTGAAGAAGGAAAAAAAAGAAGAAAATTATTTGTTATGGAGGTTGTCAGTTAAGAATTTCAGTCGTTGATCACTTTTATAGCATTTTTGTAGCAAAATCTACGATGATAGATTATGGAGCATTGATACTCCAAAATTATTTAAGAGCATTTAAAACGTTGCCCAAACATTCACTAACTCTACAACCATTAGAGGAAGATGGCATTAACACCGAGGACAATGACATCTCTTACACACTTGTTATTTTTCCAATGTTAATAGTCTTACCTCAATCTTTTGAGTGTGATTTATATATTTATTAGATCACTCTACTTAATATCAATTGAATTTAAATTGAAATATCACATGATATCACAAACAATATCTCATATCTATTGCCTACTTCACTAGATTTCTTCTACCTACTTCGTTAGATTTTTTTCGCATACTTAATTAAGTTAACCTCTTCCATCTAAGTATATGTAAGGTGAAGTATTAAGAATCTCACATCCATTTATCTTAATCTTTCAAGTATAATTTATATATTTATTAAATTACTCTATTTAATATCAATTAATTTTAAATTAAAATCTCACACTCCCATTCATAAGACCCAATCACACCCATTTAACCCCATTCATAACACCCGTACCCGGTCACGCCATGAATAAAACCTAGCAAAAATCATGCCTTGTCCTCCATTATTGCAGGCAGTGGGTTCCATGTTTTCTGACCACTTTTTGGTAACTTTTATTTTAACAATCCTTATATTCTTACACTATTTTTTTAATATCATTTTTAACACTTAGTTAATGATGTACAAATTCGTAGTTAATCACGTGTATTGATTAGTTAATGAATAAATTCAAGTTTCAAATCCTAAATTATAAATTTACTCATTAACCAACTAATACATATGATTAACTACAAATTTATACATCATTAATCAGGTGTTAAAAATGATGTTGAAAAAATAAGATAAGATGATATTTTTCCTTATTTTAATGGCCAAAATTATCTTAACTTGTCTCTTGAAGTATAAACAAGAACAAGATTCGGGCAAAAAATTGAAAAAAAAAATATAAAGGAATAGAGGGATTCTTCTTGAACATGCGTTGCAACAGATCCGGTGCGGGGTAGAGAGAATGGGGGGCAAGAGAATGGGGAGGGACTTTTTTGCCAACATTTTTTTTCTTTTACTTGCAGGACCAATTTTTAAATAACAAGTGTAAAGGATTACCTCCTCAACAAGCCTCAACAACCAGCAGGTATTAAATATTAGCCCTTGTTCTGTTTTTCACACATCATCAACGGCTCCCTTCACGTAATGCACCATAAAACGCGCCTGATGTTATTACTTGTCAATGTTGCTATCTTTGGAAGAGGATTTTTTAAAATAATTTATAAATAAATAAATATTTATTTATTATTAATAAATAAATATTATTTATTAATTAATAATTAATAAATATTTACTCATTCATAAATTACTTTAAAACATTCAAATCTATTATCCTTCAGTAACAGAAACACCCTCAAACAGAAAAGTGGGGCCTTGGGTTCGCGTGCCATGCATGATTCTACCTCCCTATAGACCTACACACCGCGGATGTGTAATCTCTAAATAATAATTCTAAATTTTTCTATATAAATTTTTTATTAATTTTCTTAATTATTAAATAAATTATTAAATTTTTTAAAACATTAAATATATTTATTATTTTATTAAATATTTTTTATTTAATATTAAATAAAATATTTAAAAAAATTTAAAAAATATAACAAAACTTGTCCCCAAATCAATATCCTGAAAATGAAATAACAATACCAAAGTCGGAGGAGAAATTTTTAAGTAGTAACTTTTATGATAATCTTATAATTTTACACATATAATTAAGTATTTGTATATGATAAATACCTAACCAATCAACATATAATTTTTTTTCAACAATTACTTATAATAAATCGTCTCTAATTAAGAACTAGTACCGGTGACGAAAAAGCGCCAAAGTAACACATTAACAGAGAATCAATGCAACTGTCGTTCTTGAAGTGAAAATAAAAAAGGAAATGCACAGTGGAATTCAATTCACTAACTCTCCAAGAGCACGCTCCAACCACGTTCCATAAAATGCCTATGTGACGCAACTAGGAAGAAAGTGAACATCACGCGCAACCACTCGCGCGTGTGAATTAATTACCGAATGACAATGCTGTCTTAGTGGCCACATCTCATTGTCCAGAAAATTTTTTATCTAAATTATAGTTATTTAGATAACTGCATCAATTTAATTAATATTTAATATTTTTATAAATTTTTATGTCATATAATTAATTTTAAAAAAATTCATAAAAATATTAAATTTCGATTTAATACACCTAATTTAAATGTCTAAAATTTAAGTAAAAATTCCTCAGACCGTCTAAGCAAAGAGACTGGGACATAGCGTAGCATAGAGAGGTACCCAGATTCCAGAAAAGCACCAAAACGAGCAAAAGAATAAAATAGTACGAAAAAGTTTTCAACTTTGAAGAGAAAACAGGAAGCAAAACCGGAGTGGTGTTTTCCATGGCAAAAATGGAAGAGGAGCCAGAAGCCACACCTCCCACTTCACCAATTCAGCCACCTACTTCTTCTTCTTACGTGTTACTGCTACGACTCATGAGCAAAAGGAGAACATGGGCATGCATTTTTGTGCTAGTTTATGGCTTGCTCTTGACATGTTCATGGAACTTCCTCAAATCCATGGTTTCATGGTACAAGTTGCAACAAGCTCTGTCATCATCATCATCATCATCATCCACTTCTGTGTGGCCTGCCCTCTATGCCTCTGTGCTTCTTGGCACGGTTTTTGGGGTGCTTTCGATGGTTGCAGCTCTGGCAGTGGTGGTGCCTGCGGTTCTGGTCACGTGGATAGCCATTGTGGTGTTGCTTGCTTTCTTTGGTAAGCCTAGAAGGGCTTTGGTTGTGGAGGGTAGGAAGATTACAAGGGAAATTTTTAGTTTTGTGATGAAGGTTTTGTTGAAGGAAGGGAATGTTGTGGCTGCTATTTGTGCTGTTTTGGGGTATTTTGTTCTGGTGAGAAGGAACACTGAAGGTGTTGATTGAATTGGTTGATAATGGGTTTGGTGCTTGATTTTGGTGTGGTGGTTGGTTTGTGGGATTTGGGAAGGTGGGGTTTTGCAAATTATGGTGGTGAATGCCATTTGGTAAAGTGTCTTAATCTCTTTTTAGTTAGGATGGAATTAAATTAAAGAGGTGAAATTGTTACTTATTATTGAGCTGTATATGTAGCAGCTGCTTAACAATATTGTTAATCGCATTGTATGCTCTTGCTGATTCATTAATTTTACAAGCCCTTTTGTCTTTTGCCATGTCTGAAGGTTAAACACTATTTCTTTATGTATGAGCTCCAGAAGTTGTTGTTCTATGTCCGCTAACTTAATTTGCAGCTCTGAGGCCAAATTGCTATTGAAAGTTTCTAAATTTGAAGCTGTGAGCCCAAAAAAACAATGAAAAAAAATAAAGTTTAGTTGCGGAGCTGCACGAATTATATGTCTTCCAAAGTCAAATAGCTAAACCATATTGAATGGTTCCGTATCTTGCAACCTTGCCAAGGGACACATTATATTGTATCAAATAAAGGATAAATTATTCAGAAATGGCTCCTATTGGAAGTCAAGTTTTGGTTGTAATATCTTTAGAAAAGCAAAATTGATCATAGAAGTATAGAACTACTGCCAAATGAATCAATTATAGCAGACAACGATCTATCTAGCCACTCATGGCCATGATTTCACAAATGATATGATCAAGTTACTCATTGCCAGTAGCAATATCTGAATAGTTCATGTTCTTGCTGACAGGGTTCAGCTCATTGGGTACTTGGGTCAATGTTTGTTTTGGAAGATATCTACCACGAGATTCTTTTCTCCCAGGTAATGGCAACCTTTAGGAAAATGGAATCCTCTAATCTTATTTGAAAAAGGGGGAACTTGTTTATTCTGGGACATAAAATCTTGTTTCAGGAGTTAGGACACCCATAAACGGGGAAACTTGGAGAATTCGTGTGAAATAAAATATAAAGCATTTATAATATCATTGAATTTGGAATTGGATATTTTCTTGTGCACTTCCAACCGACCAGATTGCATATTTTCTTTTCATTTGTTTGTTCTGCAAGCAAAGCAAGACAGACCAGCAACTATACAAGTGAATCCATACCCAACCAAAAGTCACATCAAGAAGGAATAAATATGTGTGCTGATTGTTTATGCACAATGGACAAGTAATTGTAAACTATACAATTGGTCATTTTCTTCATTTAATAAAAGTCTGACCTTTTGGTTTGGAATTAAATTAACTTGACTATATTTTACCCAATAATAATATTCTTATTATAAATAATATATATATTTTTTTATATCTCTCTCAATATTATTAATTATATTACTTTTTTTCTTAACACTTTTTACACTTAATCACCACCATTCATAAAAAATATAAATAGTAATATTAAAAAAAAATAATGTATAAGTATCATTTTTCTATTTTACCACCACCATTAGTTATATATAGTTGGCTGAGGTAGTTGTTTTTGCTACAGTAATTTATTCATTTCTAATAAAAAATTTTATTTTATATTTTTAAAAAAGTGTAAGTATTATTTATATATTTTTTAAAAAATATAATTAAATAAAAATGATAATATATATATATATATATAATAAATTATATTAAATAAAATATAAAAAATATATATTTTATTTAATATAAAATATAAGAGTTATTTCTAATAGTTATATGAACACACATCCTTGTTGGCTTCTTGCGAAGTATACACACATTAGAACCGAGAGCATTCCACAGCCTATTCCTAAATTTTTAAACAGTATTTGATGCATTGGACGAGGAGTTTCTTTGTTGCATCAGAGACTGACCCAAAGACCTGCAATGGTCAAAAGTGATCACTATTAGACCAAATCAAACCAAGGTGGGTGGCGGCGTGGTGCACAAGCTGGATATATAATAAAATACAAGTTACATATCCCTAAGAAATATATCATCTCACATCAGAGTATGTGAAAGAATTAGAATGTAAATATGCAAAAAAATCGATGTGAAATAAATTTGTAATTAAATAGGAGAAATTATGGAGATGTGATGTGTGTGAGAGTACTGTTACTCAGATATATAGCAGATAGCTACCCAAAGGGCAGTGACTGTAATGAGTAACATGTGGTGTGAGTGTGATTGCAAGAACATTTGGGTTACAGAACAAAGAAAAGGAGAAGGCGATCCAAGTGTTGCACCCTTGGCTGAAATGAAAGTGCATACTATGGTCAATACTCATTACAAGCCATATCAATTAGATGATTGTTGAGCTCATTATTTTAGCCAAAAAAGAAAAGGAAAAAAAACTTAAAATAACAATAAATGTACATTTTTAATTCTATTCAACACTTGTCTTGTGATGGTTAAGCTCTTTCTCATCTCAGTTAATAATGGCTTAAGGAAATTGGAGCAAGCAAATACTTTTTATGAATGATACAAAATGGAAGAATTGGTTTGGCTTCCGCATCATCAATAGGTCAGAAGAATCCTCATGGTAAGATTGCCGGTCACACAAAGTTAAAAGTGCCTTTGATGATAAATTTTAGGTCGACACTTCACTTGCAATCTACTTATGAGTTATACGCTTTGTTCCTTAAGCTAAATTTATGTTAATTTATTAATAGTGTAACAAATTTTATACTACTAATAAACTATATGATGTCATATATAAATAAACTGAAGTTTTTTTACTCAAAATAAAATAAAAATTAATTAGTGGTACTTTCTTGTATGAAAAAATTTACATTAACAAATTAAACAAAATTTAAGTCATGTTAAAAACAATCCCATAAACGTCAAAAGCTGTTCAAGCCTCTTCTTTTGCCCCAATCCATTGCATCTATATTTTTATTTTTTATTTGGAAAACACTTTTCTAAGGTTAACTTATTTGTAAAGTGAAAAAGTAAAAATGTATTTACTTTTAAATCATTTAATAAGTTAAGATAATAACGTATTTTATATTAAATCAATTATGAATACAAACTTTTTCACTTTACAAATAAACTTACTTAAAAAAAATCATCTTTTTTATAATGCAGCCATTCATGACCACATGTAGTCAGTTATAAATGTAACTTTGGTCCTTAATAATAGTCTAAACAACCATCAATCACATGCCCTCCTCCACCAAAACATAGTTCTTTCCTGTCGAGAGGGGTTTTCAACCAATGCTAAAAGCTAACCATCATTTACTCAATAAACCTCAGCATAAGTGATTGACTAAATGGAAATTATAATCAAGCAGAATAACTGCATATGCACCATATAATAGTGAACTGAAGGTTAATTCTATATGTATATGATTAATTTTCTAAGTATATGTTTATGAGAAAAGTTTGAGTCATTCTTCTTTTGGTCAGTGCAAAATGATTTCTAACTCTTTTTGTCTTTTTCATTGAAAGGACATTATAACCGAACCCATGTAGCATTAATGTTTGTTTATGAGTAATCAGATAGGTTTATGATGCAAAAGTGGTGCCTTTAATGAGTTCTTACTTATTGATGATAAATTTTAATATGCTCATGTAATAGCAATATATGTATATTTTAAGATGATTCACACCATTAATTAAGTTTATTTATTTAAAATTTATATAAATATACTTAAAATTAATAATAAAGATGTTTTTAGAACATGCATTTATTTCTACTCTAAGAGTATGAAATAATTTAACAGCTTTTTATTCCATCTCAAACTTAAAATCATCCCACAGATAATAAAATGCACCTAAAGTAATGACAGAGATTGAGAACGATTCCTGGCTTCCCATATAAGCTCCCTTATAATGATGTTCTAATAAATGGTTCATGTAACTTCCCATGCATTTTAACTTGGGTTGTCCTTTCTCTTTCTCTTTATTTCTTTTCAAAAAAAAGGTAAGAACTTACGTTAAGCTTTGGTAATTATTACAACTTAATCATGATTTTAAAATGATTAAAATGAACATAATATATATTAGCTATTTTATAGGGGCAGTTAGATGATTTTTTTTTCTTTTGGGTACTTGCTAATTTGAAAGGAACGAATTCCGAGTCAACAAAGACACTGATGCGGGACCATGTTTTGGACGATTGGTTTGGCCGCATGTGAAGGACCATAATAATAATTTATTTACAATTGGGTTTCTGCATGTGCAATTATTGATTGAATCTGTTGTGCACAGGAAAATAAAAACTGTTATCAAAACCCGAATTGTTTATATGCATAATTTTTCAGTTAAGATATATATTTTTTCGTTATTTTATCAAAGAAAACAGATCAATATAGATTTATCGGATTATGGCTTGGAAGATTGAGATATAAATTGCCAGCATTGATCCTGTAGAAAGTAGAGACAGATATGCATTTGGATGAAAGATATATTATAAGCTAAGCGCTATTAAAATTGAACCATTAATAATCATTCCAAAAAGGAACCATTGAAGCAAATTCCTTGTCATCTTCATTTTGACTACAAAAGGTAGCTATGATCTAGATGTGCTAACCTCAACAGCATTCATCTCATAGGTTTTAGCTATGTTTTTTTTAGAGAATTACTTATTCTCCTTTATACTTTGTTTTTCTCTCTTCTAATAATATTTCTTTTTTCTATCAAAATAATAATAATAAAATTTAAGGAGTCAATATGAACAGTTCTTGATTACATGAGTTTAGATCGATTTTTTGGTTTTTTTGGGATATCCAAATTACTATTCAAAATTTAAAATAATTTATGATTGGTTTGAATGGACCAATAAAATGAAAGATCAAGCTCTATTTAAAAAAATTAATTGGTAATATATCTATGATTACTACTTTTATTATGTTATTTTTTCTATTTTGTCATATATTTTGCAGAAAATATAAAAAATGTGTTTGGAATGTAAGAAAATAAGAAATAATTTGATTTATAAATGAAATCTAATTAAATATTGTGTTTGAAATGTTAAAAAATAATAAATGATTTGATTTCTAAAATCTTAAATATTTTATTCTTTTTATTTTAGAAATTCCATCAAAATTAATAAAATTTGTTATGATTTGATTTGATTTAAAATAAATAGATAATTTTATCCTTAATAACTAACTATCTCTCATAAGAATAAAAATATAAAATAATAAAATTAAATTAAATCAATTCTCATTTTAACGAATTTCAAATACACAATTTAATTTCTAAATAAATTCAAATCTCATTTTTTAATAAGTTTTAAATAAAAAATTTAATTTCTAAATTAACTCAAATTAAATCAATTCAATTCAAATTAAATTAATTTTAATTTTAATTTAATTTCAAATACTATTAAAATAAGATATTCAAGAAAAGAGAAGTCCTAACAAAAAGATATAGTATTACATAATTTGTCCTATATGTGCAAATTCAAATCCGGCATATCTTGTACTTTCTTTATGCTTTGTCTAGTGCTTCAACCAGAGCGCTCCTAAATAGTAGAGCCGTCAAAATGGGTCAAGCTCGATGGGTCAGTTCGAATAGTTCGATAAAATAGACAGATTAAGCTAACAAAATGTCAGCTTAAAATTAAAATAATCCGAATAGACCAGCCTAAATGGGCCAACCCGCAATGAACTGGGTCAACTCGACCTGTTTATATTGAAAAGAGGTGAGCTGAGCTGACAAAATGTCAGCCCGAGACTTACATAACCCGATGTGACCAAACCCAAAAATAACCCGGTCCGAATTGGCCCGGCCGAACCGACCCATTTTGACAACTCTACTGAATAGGAGATGGATTGTCCAGGTAAGACGTGTATCATGAAGGCAACAGATTGGTAGACTAGAATCACTTGCAAAATTTTTATTTGAGGCTACACGTGCTTGAGACTCCACTTTATGGGTGTGGTAGATCTTGCTGATGTATCTTGTTTAAAGAGTATTATTGTTGGTTAGGGGCCTTAGCCCATCCTTAAAAAAACAAAAAAATAGATGGTGAAAATTTGAGTATGTGAATTCTATATTATGATTTGTTAGTTCATTTTCATTATTATTCATTATTACTCATTTTTATATTGTAGGAAAATTTGATGAAAATAATTTGAAACCTAGTCTAAACAATTATATTAAAAAACTAAATTACAAATACGTGTATTTGGTGGCCACAAAGGAAAACGAGACAATGTGATTGTTATTAAAAATTAAAAGATTTTTGAATTAATTAATTATTAAATTAATGCTAATAAATTTAAATAAAATTTGGAGACAAAAAAAAGTTTTAGGCTTTTAGTTTGATTAAGAAAGAAAAAGATAATTTTCTCTCTTTTATAGTGTTTTGGTTTCTTCTATTAGGTGTTTTTTTAATGGAGGTTGTAACTTTTTTCCTTTCGAGGTAGTTCTCTTTTTTATCCTTATTTTTTTGTTTTTTTTTTAATAAAATTATTCAAATCTTTTAAATTTATTACCTTTGAAATAGATTTGAATGTTGAGATTTTTTTCTATGTAATTACAATTAATTGGTATGTTATTATTTATGAAAATTGAACTAACAATATGATCTGAGATATAAATAAGTACTGTAAATCTAATATTAATATTGATTCATGTTGTGATCTGTGTACACATATTATTGAGTTAGTGTAATTAGGTGGTAACACTGCAAGCTCAATTAGCCATCAGCCTGTTAGGGTTTATTCCTGACAATATCTCTTGATGAGATAACCTGTTATGGTTATAAATAAGCGGCTAGGTCCCCTACATATTACCACTCTATGTTATTTTGATTTGTCCCATCGATAATTGCCTATTACAAGAGGTAGATAGGGATACTGGTTTAGTTAGAGGAACACTCATTGTCACAACTTCATTTGATCATTCATGGCTAAGTCAATTACGCTTTATTTTTTAAATTATTGTGTTGGTATCTTGAATTTTATGACCCTATATTTCTTACACTAAATAATTTAGTTTTAAGTTTCTTAGATCTTTCTCATTTTATGATATATATCTAAAATATTTAGTTTTAATTTTTTCAAGTCAGTATAATGCTTTAGCCTTATAAAGCAGTTAAATTTTCAAATCTATTAAAATAAGAGATGTAATACTCTCTTCACAAGATAACACATTATTTATTAATTGCTACAGTAAAAAATATGTTGTTATTTATAGTTTACGGATCAGAAACAAAGTTATTTATCATGGGTTAATTTTGGATAAAAAATTTATCTATTTTTTCTTCTTAAAAAATTATTATTTTTATTGAAATTATAAATGTTACTTGAACCTTTTGTTTGAATGAATTTAATTTATGGTCAAAAAAGAAAAAAAAACATTTTACAGAGATTAAATAAAAAGTTAATAAAATAAAATTAACAATACATATAGAAATGACAATAAATACTCTTAGCTTTTAACAGTAGAATACGGATCAAAGAAGCGCCAAAATATCACATTAATGCAGAATTAAGACGTAATAAATACATTGAGGAAATCTCATAAGGAAAGAAATAATAATAATAAACACATGAGAATGAGGACAATGAAAAGTGAGATTTTTTTTGATTTTTTAATCTGCTGAATTTTTTTATTGGCTGCATTAATTAATATGGTAAAAGATTTCCGTGATACATGAGGATGACCCACAGTACATGGCATTAGATAAATGAATAGTGCTGTGTTGTTCCTTAGGATATTAACACCGAACAAAGGCTGGAACTGGTAAAGTGGGGACATGTAGCCTGCAGGTTCCATCCCAGTTCCCATATCTACGTAAGTGGTAATTAGGAAAGAGTTGTACTTTTTTCATACTATTTTTTCTACGTTACTTTATATACTAGTTAATGATAAGTAAATTTATAATTAATAATGTATATTAATTAGTTAATAATATATTAGTTGCTTAATTTATAATATTCATTTGTATTATTGTGTGTTGGTCTAAAAAATCTCAGTTAAACACCTAATTATATTTTAAAATATTAATCTTTTGCTTATAAAAAAATAAAAAAATAATTTATTAATTTGTTAACCAACCAATGAACATTATTAAGTATAGATTTCTACATCATTAACAAACATAAAAAGTTGGGAAAAAAAAAAGTTTGAGATAATTATTTTCCATCATGAAACCAATCTGTCTTATGATACAAACATTTCACCGCAAACTCAGTCGCCCATCGTTCTCACTTTATTTTTTCAACCCTAATCATCTCTTATTTTTGACTGTTTTGAAGAAAAGCATGTGCTGCAACCATTCCTCATTTCATGTACAATTATCCCCTGTTCAGCACGTTCTATTTCTATAAATCCCCTGATTACTTACAGGCCACTACAGCAACTTACAAACCTGTCAAAATTTCTTAAAGCATTTATATTGGGGTCACTGAATTCTTTGTCTTTTTGGCAACTTATTAAAGTTAATTCCTTTGAACCCCATTCACACTCTTCTCACTTCTCAGAGAGAGATCTACATTTTTTAACCATTTGGGGTGTCAAGAACAATCAAATTCACTTCTGGGTCTCTTAGGTGAGGTTCAGCAATCTTCATAAACTGCCACCAAATTACTGACCTTTTGAATAAAGGGCCAAAAGGGTACCCAGGAATCTTCCCAATTTGTTGTCAAATTTCACCCTCAAATCTTGTTCAATATATACACAGAACAACAATGGTGGCAGGAAATGGTGTGTTTTATCCAATTCTGGGGTTTGCATCGTTTTTGCTTTTCATTTACATGTCTTTTGGAGGCATAAGGTTGTTCAGTTTTGAGAAAGGTCTAACGTTGTCTTTTGTGGAGAGAAACGGGACACAGTTTGTGTTGGATGGTAAAGCGTTCTACGTTAATGGATGGAACTCTTACTGGTTAATGGCCCAATCGGTGGATTTGTATTCGAGACCAAAGGTCCGTGAAATGCTGAAAACTGGTGCTAAGATGGGTCTCACTGTTTGTCGAACTTGGGCGTTCAATGATGGGGACTATAATGCCCTTCAAACTTCCCCTGGTCAGTTCAATGAACAAGCTTTCAAGGTATTATATAATTATATAATTGTATGGTAGCTCATGATTTTCGAAATTTTTAATATGTTGCTCCTAGAATTTATCCTGATTATGTTTTGGTGTATCTTTTCCGTGTTTCATGCCGGATACCGACATAAATTAGTTTTTATTTTTTGAGGGGTGTCTAGTAGCGTTAAGGTAAATTGTTTTTTTTTTTTTTTGGTTTTATTTTCCTTGATTTTTTTTGTTATCTTTTTCCTGAAATTGTGTTTGCAATTGTATCTTTGGGCTCTTGCAAAATTGGGTATGCATAATGGGTAATCACTCCTGGTTATAGTAGTTGAGATCATCCTGGGCAGGCAGGGACCAAACTTTGCAGCATTTGTGGAAAGAACTATCTTGAATTGTGATAGTTGTAAAATATGAAATGAATCATGACACAGTTGTCTCTTCAGAGCTGAATCTTGTGATTAAGTTAATAGGGATACCATTGTTCCTGCGAAGTGATAGAATACAGAGAAAAAAGTGACAAGCAGTCTCTCTGTGTGGTCAGAATCTAAGTAGAATCGATTTGAAGATCATTTTTTTTAATGCGTCTAAAATTGTGTCCATTAGCTAGATGATTCTACATGAAATATGCTGTACTTGTGTTATTCCTCTTCCCCTTTTCGCCATTCTTAATCACTCTATCACCTGTGAAATTGTCCCAAAAATAGTGTTGGTGGCTCTGACTAAAATCAGTTTATGAGTGACATGCCAAGATTGAAAGGTTTATGAAAGAAGCTAGTGTGCTTGCATTTTGCAAAATTTCAAAACATGCTTTTCAATATAGTCTTTTAAAAACTTATGATGGTTGCCTTGGAGACCTATGTCTTGCTGAATTTGTCCTTTCTGTCATGCCTGATAAATTGAATATTGCTTTATGTTGCATTACTGGTAATTCTTTTTGCTCATGCAGTATGTAAATTGTTTACTGTTTAGCACTATTTTTGATGAATGAAAACCATGCTGAGGATTGGTGGGTGACTGGTGCAGGCCTTGGACTATGTCATAGCAGAAGCAAAGCAACATGGAATTAGGCTGCTCCTTAGCTTAGTAAATAACTTGCAAGCATATGGTGGGAAGACTCAGTATGTCAAATGGGCATGGCAAGAAGGGGTAGGGTTAAGCTCGTCCAATGATTCTTTCTTCTTTGATCCATCAATCCGTAGTTATTTCAAGAATTACATCAAGGTATAACATGTCTATCTTTCTATTTTGTTTCTTTCCTCTTTCTCTTTCACCCACACCCTGCTCTGGTTGGAGAGACATTCTTATGTTGGTATTCAGGGTTGCTTTCATTTTAAAAAACATAATGCCAAATTCCCGATGATATTTTGTTGTTGTTGAAGTTATAACTAAATATTCTTTCCCTTAACATCTTTTAGCCAAAGTAAATGGCTTTAATTGTTATCTGGCTACTTTAGTCATAATACTTTTCTACCGGTATGTCTCTTATGATTCCTAAACTTAATAAGCCTAACTTTTCGATGATTTGTGTCTTAAGAATTGTATACAGCAAAACAAGTAGTTGGCATATTTGTCTCTGCTGGCCAGACCTGTTATTTGACATTTGAGGGGCATTCCTAGTCCACCTTTTTCTGAAATTGAATCATGTTGACAAGCATTTGGAAACTGACTCATGGCATCTTATGAAGAAATGTCCTACCATTGCACTAATTAACTGTCTGATTTTTCCACCCTATAAAGGAGTAACCTAGGGCTGAATCATCACAGCAGTGGTGCAGCCTTGTTGGGAAGCTAAGAATGAGATGACCAATGCATAACCTTTTTCTTTTATTAAAACAAACAAATAAATAACCTTATTTCTCAAGCTTCATTGTCTTTCTGCTTTCTGTTTCCTTATGTATACCAAATGTAAAACATATGGAATGATTTAAACTTCTCTAGACCATGACCCATGACTTTATATTAAGCTTGTATCTCTTGTTTGCCTGGGTCAAAATGTTGATTATCCATAGTCCTCTTCCTTTACATGCTAAATTGTATGCCTAACACTCTTCCTTTTTTGTTTTACTGGGCATTTCAATTTTAGCTGCATGTTTGCAACCCTTGAGGCTGTTCTTAGATAAATTTATAGTTTCCTCTGAATTTTTTGCAGACTGTTTTGACAAGGAAAAATACTATCACCAGAATTCAATATAGAAATGACCCCACCATTTTTGGTTGGGAATTGATTAATGAACCTCGCTGCATGTCTGATCCTTCTGGTGACACTCTCCAAGTAAGTCCTGTACCTGTGCTTTAACCCCTTCAGATATTTATGGAAAAAGTATGCTAGCAATATCAATAACCATTTCGAAGTTAAAATAATTACTTGACCCTTGCTCCTTATGCTACATGTTACTTGAGCCTGCATGATGAGATTGAAAAGTTCAAATTTCTCTTTCTTTCTTTTTTTCTGTGAAATCAAATTTCTTTTTTCTTAATTTCTTTGTTAAAAAATTTATTATGATTTCTGATGAACTATATGCTGTTCTAAAGCGGAAAAAATGGGTGGTGTTACTGCTTCTTATATAGATATCTAAGTATGCACTTTACTTAATTGCCGTAGAATTGCAGGAGTGGATAGAAGAAATGTCAACTTTTGTCAAATTGATTGACAAGAACCATCTGGTGACTATTGGGCTCGAAGGGTTTTACGGTCCTAATGACCCAAAAAGTTTGACTGTCAACCCTGAGTTTTGGGCATCCAGACTTGGATCTGATTTTATTCGGAACTCCAAATTCTCAAATATTGATTTCACCTCAGTTCATATCTATCCTGACCACTGGTAAGCATTGCATGAATGCTATGTCTGTAGTTTTAGATTTGCTTAGAGTCATAAGAAAAAGGAACTAAACTTTATGAGTGCCAGATAACCCAACCTGCAGAAGGAAGGTTTCGAGGTTGTCTGATATGAGTTTCTCATGTTTCTTAATTGATCAACTAATTGCAGCAAGAGTTCTTTTGAAATTTGTATTTATGCCCTTTAAGATCTATCTTCTAAATTGTATTTAGAAGTACACATTCAAAATTTCTTATGATGATTTCATATAGCTATTTCTTCTGTACTTTGTCCTTTATGTATTTATTAATTTTTCCATAGGTTTCATGATCAAGCATTTGAAGATCAACTGAAATTTGTCTCCAAGTGGATGCTTTCCCACATTGAAGATGGAGACAAAGTATTGAAGAAGCCTGTCTTGTTCTCTGAATATGGATTATCAGGCATGAATCAGAACTTTACATTGTTTGACCGAGAAAAGATGCATAAAACAATTTTAGACACAATATACAAATCTGCTAAGAAAAACAGGTCTGGAGCAGGTGCTTTAGTTTGGCAATTCTTAGTTGCAGGAATGAAGGAGTTTTCTGATGAATATGGGATGGTCCCATGGGAAAGTTCATCAACCCATTCACTATTTATTGAACAATCATGCAGATTGGCCAAAGTCAAGGGATGGATTCAACAGGATGCAAGTTTCAAAGAACTTTGTTAGCAAAAACGGTGGAAAACAAAATTTACATTATGGAATAAGACATGGGTTCGTTCTTGATTTAAGGGGCTGCATGGCGGGTTTTTGTGTAAAATATCCTTGTGTTTTCAACTTTTCATCACCAATATTACAGTGGAGTGATTAGTTGAGTATATAGTGTGGTAGCATGGATTAGAGATTATTATAAACAAGAGTATTATTTTAAATTGTCATACTGATAAACAAAATGTACAAGGAAACCTATTTAGATGTGAAGGACAAGTTTTTTGTGTAATGAAGTTATATCATCAAATCTAATTTGCTCCGCTGGCTGTATGCGGAGAATTATCAAATCAATGCCAATATATTAACATCTGCTTTCATTCATGTGTGCCTCACTGGATGTTATTGCACCTGTGTTTCTTTTTGCTGGAAAATATCAATTGTTGAATAAACCTTCACTCTTTGGAAATGCACAGAATCCATGGATAATATAATTCAGTCAATTGACTCATAGTAAGAGGTTATGACGATTAATGTAATTGGAGAAATTCTTGCATAAAAGTGCACTAGCCAATCACATAATTGATTGAGATAATAACTATAGTTAATTAACAATTAATTATCACAATCTACCATAATTATGTGTTCGGCATAGTGAATTCAAGCAAAAATTTATCATGTAATTGAAGGGATGTTTGGTGAAAACCAATCCCATTAAGTGTAACACCAAGCATTATGTTCATGCAGTATTTTGAAATTTATTAAGAACCAAGAAACAGGAATACGGAATACATGAACATTAAAGTTAATTCCATTCTCCGTTTGAGAAAAATGTAAGCCCGTCTTCCATCTTTGCCATATGCTTTCCTGTCTTAATACTGGATGTTATCCAAAGAGAGGGCTCCACTACTCTGAAAAATCCTAGTTTTGAGCATGTACTTGACTTTGAATGACTCAGCTTTTTCACTTCAGGGGAATGGAGCCTCCAACTTGAAGCCAAAATTAAATATTTGGGATGAAAACATCTTATGAAGCAAAGCTTCGAAATGTATAATATTTGCCTTACTTTAGCACATGAATCAGCCATGTCACAAGAGTCACATCATAAATTTCGAAAGGAAGCAAAATGCACTGTACAAATGCAGCAAGAGAAAATCTTATCCAATATTTTTGTACTACATCCATTAGCATTCCTATTTCTTTTTCACAAATAAAAGCAACTAAAATGCAAAAAAAAAAAAAAAATCAGAGACACAGACCCTGTTTCCTATAGCTCTGCCAAGCTTGGCACAGATTTAAAAAGGGCAAAACGAAAAGCACAGTTCAGCCAATTACATGGCTAATTGGAACCACGCTTTACCAATCTCGGAGACGTTCTAACCCCATTAACAGAAACAGAAACAGAAACAGAGCTCTTCTCACCTTCACTCTCCTTACTCTTCTTCCCTTTAGGATTCGATTTCTTCACAGGTTCACCACCTTTCACCAATCTCCTACTACTCCGAGTCCTCATCGCCATTAAATCAGATTCAGATCCATCACCCGAACCCTTAAAAGGACCCGATTTTGAATCCACCCGACCCGACACGTCACTCCCTTCATTCTCAGAAGCCACCCGATCAAACTCCTCTCCAAGCTTCTTCACCAACCGTCTCCGAACCCCACGATTCGCAACCTTAAACTCCTCATCCTCTTCATCTTCTTTCTCCTTCTCCTCGTCTTCTTCATCATTGTCGTCGATCAGGGCCATGAGCCTCCGCCGCTTCGCCGCGAGGGGAGCGGGCGGCGGCGAATGCGAAGCGGTGGCAGGCCTTTTAGATCCGCGGAGATCGGAACGGGTCGGGGGAGGTGGGCTTTGGGCCTGGACTCTGAAGAGCTTCTCGCGCTGGGAGCGAAGCTTGTCCACGTTGCCCTCAATTTTGCCCTGTAGGCGGAGGCGCTTGAAGCTGAGCCCGCCCATGGACCAGTGGGCTTCTTGGGCCCAAGACATCAGGGGGTCGGTGACGGGGACGGGCGGGTCCACGCGGTGGTCGTTGAACCTGACGTCGGTGTAGAAGCGGGGGCGGGGGAGGCTCGTACCGTAGAACTTGCCCGGCCCCAGAGAGACTACCATTGTTTTTTTGTGAATGGTGATAATTAAGAGAGAAGGCCAAGTGTTGGAATTGTGAAACGGTGGATGAGATTGAAAGGGTTTGTGATTGTGTTTGTTATATAGGAATTAGAAAGAGATTGAGATCCCGAAGGCGGGAACACGCTTCTTGGCGGGAGAAATTGGCGGCTTGGCGCCCCAAAAGGTGTGACAAAATTTGGCGCGTTTTGGTTATGGGCTTGGGCTTTGTTGAATAAATAGGAGCGATTTCATTGGGCCGGCTGAATGAATATCAAAGGGTATGGTTTGGTGGCCATTAGTAATATTTTAAAAATCAAATCGAATCAGACGGTTGAAATAGTTGAATCGTGAACGAATTATGTTATTAATTTAAGTATTTTTTAGTTTAACTACAAATTTTATCTGTTTAACCAATAAAATCATAATCCGAAAGCCTCATACGAAGAGAGATTTACTGTGTCACGGTAAGAAAACAAAACAGGAAAAATAATGTGACTCTGACTCAGCTACGAAGAGGAGTACCTTTTTAACAAAATTACAAATGTTTTAGGTAGTGGAAAATGCTTGGCTCAGTAGCAAGAAACGCAAAATTTATATTAAGGAATGGCTTTTTTTGTATGTGACTTTTGCAGGTGTTTGCTATACCATCATCATTATATTTTTCTAGGTACATGCCATCATCATTATTAAAGTATGTAAATTTGCGAGTATTTTAGAAACCTGGGTTAGATATATATGTTTTGGTAAACAAGTATAAGATTACAAACACTAGCATTCGTGATCCCTACATGCATTTTTATATGTTTCCCACAAATTACATGCATCTTATACTTAAAAGAAAAAAATGACGGAATCCGATATCTATTATAAATTATCACCGAGTCTTTTTTTTTTAAACTCTAATAACTTTGGATTCTAATGCAGTATATACAAACTATGTAGTGCCACACAAGACGTTAAGGCCATCACCGATTGAGCTTATCGGGTTTTTCGTTGAGATTTTCTAGAAGAAAAAACCCAGTATAATGATTAATGAGTAGAATTCTATATAAACTGTAATGCAGCCAAACCATAATTTGGTAGCAAGAGTGGTACCGCTATGAGAAAGCAAAACAGAAGTATACCCCTAAATTGTTATGCTTTCGAAACTTAATTCTGTGAGTATGTAGGTGGTTCTTCGGTAACAAAGAAGATTTGCACAAAAGACACTGGCTGCTATGTGATCAGGTCCAGACTTAGAGTACGGACATTGGACACACGGATGTTCGCTCTGGAGTTCTAAAATATTAATATACGATAAAGCAATAAAAAACATGTAAAAGGCACCTGTGTGTAATGTGTACAAGTTTGCTTTTAATATAAATATTTTTTCCTCGAGAAAAAAAAACCCCCGAAAAGCTCTATCCTCTATAAAACGCCTTTTGATATTTTTTTCATACGAGACATACACTGACATTCAAATAGGATTTCATTGTAAAGGGAAACTTGCAGATAAGGTCTAGCGGGTAGCTCCATTCTGTGTATATAGTGAAAAAAATAGTTAATAAAACAAACCAAAAACTTTTAGAGCCAATTTTTCGTTGAGATTAATAAGAAGAGGTCTGTGGGAGTAGGACAATATTCCATTAACTCACCAGTAGAGAAAAATGTAATGGGCCCGTCGCCATATACATTAGGGTCAGTATGATGTCCTCTGAAAACGGGTGAAAATTTTAATGAACTATATATGAAAATCTAATCCTTATTTTTTGACCAAATTTTAAGGGAATAACTCCTAGTGGCTAGTACTAGTAGTAGTATAAAAGAGTTCTGATTCCCAGGGCTCGGCTCTGACATCCACAACCATACTATGCTCAAATGCTATGCTATTTTTTTTTGTTCAGTACACATTCCCATTTGAAAAACCAAAGTACTAGATTAATGGAACGAAAGAGAACTACAAACAGTTTGCACTCCCACCGAATTGTATTGGTAATACAAAAACAAAAATCAAACTCAGGCAGGATTAAAATAAAACAAAAAAAAGGTTGCCATTACAATACACAAACTAAATAAGAATCTAGTAGTAAGGCGGAAAATAGAATCCTGCTACTTTATAATATAATCCTATTCAGCACAAGCTCATCAAAGCATTGATCACGTGCTTTTTTCCAGACATAAGAGAGGAAAAAATCACGTTTGACCTGACCTGCAAATTATTGGAGATCCGAACAAGCTTGGCATTTCTTTTCCTCTAGTTCCTGACCATAGTCAATCAAATAGCACAATAACACGAGAGATATAGCACATGAAAGATCTGTATAAACTCCATAGAATAAAGTGGGCACCTTTGTGCATCCTGTAACAATAAAAAAGTACAGATTCACGTTTATATAAGATACTGCATCGGCACTGGTCTACAACCTGAATTAATACAAGGAAGTTCAGCAAAATCACAAGATTCTTGGCAATAAAATAAAAAACAAGGTGGACATGTGTAACTTGAGAGTAAAGTCTATTGACTATCAATATCATCACAACTTTTTCATGAGCATCGTAGAGGCAGGACAAAGTTTTAAGTTTTCATCAGTAACCAAGGGGTGTTGCAATTTCCCATCAAACTAACATGTTGCTTTTTCATTCTTTCTTCCCTCCTTTGTTTTGCTTATTATTTGATTTTTCCCAACCAAGAAGGAAGCATGGTCAACTTTAGATTCCAGATACATAATTACACTCACAAAGCAGTACATGTGGTAAGCCAATTTAAAATATTAGATAGGACCTGAAGCTGGTATCCTAGCATTCTGGATGTGCAGCATGGTAACTTTCTTGTTTCACCAAAAAGCATAGATTTTATAAACTCCATGCTTACTGCCATAATGTATGTAAGCTTTTGAACCAAGTTTGTATAAGGAAATTTTACTCGAACAGAATTGAGAAAACAGAAAAACCAAGAAAGAAGAATATGCTCCTACAGAGACAATAAAATATAAAACTACTTTGAAGAGCCAAAACACAGAAACTGAGGATGAGGAATCCTCCTAGAAGAGCCAAAACACAAGACCCTGTCAGTTATACTAAATTACTAATGTTACATTCAGTTGAAGGGTAAAAAGCTAGGAAAGAATTATATTCATGGCAATGGAAACATTGAAATATATAAATATTTGTGAAGTTCGATTGTTTTACCTGGAAAAAGATTTTATCAGTTTTATGGATTGGAAGGCTGAGTTTCACCCAACTCAGCACTCAACATATGATGAAGAAGAACATCAACCCTCTGGCTTCGTGATTTTGTGCTGCAGCAAACCAATATTATTGTTAGAGATATAAACCATTCATGTGCCTTCAACTAATAGCCTAAACTTTTAGGTTGAGTTAGTCTTTGACATGGTATCAGAGCATGATTAAGTGGTGAAGAGTTCAATCATTACCATCTCATTCCTCATAATTAAATTAAATTTTAGCACAATGTAGAGCGAACTTGTGCATTGTCTATGCTTCAAGCCCAAAGGGCTCTTGCGTGAGGTAGCATGTTAGAGATATAAAACTATCCATGTGCTTTCACCTAACAACTAAAGCTTTTTGGATGAGTTGGTCTTCGACAAATATAAAAGAAGCAGCTTATCGTCTGCCTGAACAAACACAAAAATGTTGGCATCCAAACAAATATTGCGACCTGCACATACCCAATAGTTCGCCTTCGATATTTATCTCCTTTAACTTCCTATATTGAGATGGCAAATACAGAGTTAGATTTTGAACATCTTATTAAAGCTATATATGTAACTAACAAACAATCTATAATGTATGATGTGCTAATGGCATTAAGAACAATCAGAAACAGATCAACTTGAAATAAAGAAGTTCCTTTTACATTTAATAAGAATGAGTACAAAAATATCTTTGGAGCACTGAAAGTTTGTAATGTGCAATTTATTTTAGAATCAAGCAATAAAGGCTTCCAAGTAAGGAGAAATAAATTCTGGGTCTGTATTCAAGTTTATATGATAACCATTACTTGCAAAATTTAATAAAACTTCTCTCCACACATCCACTGATAATATTAGGATAGTGATTGTTGCATACAGTGAGGTGGGTGCATAATCACAGCTATTCAGGAAAAGTTGCAGTGGAGCTCAGTTTGCTATCATGTGGCTTATAGAGGGGTCTGCGAGTGTGTATAAGTAACATCAATCATAATTATCTGAAATTTTTTGTGGTCATAACCAGCAATGATAATAAGTTGGCTATTTTACAGTAGTGGCCACTGATTTAAAACCCAGTTAGAATTAAGAAAGTTACATTATGTGTCCCGGTAATTGCATATGATATGAATCACTCTACAAATTGTGCAACTGTTTAAAAATTTAATTTCCAACTGAACTACATATCAATTAATAAATGCACTCGTACACAGCTGCTTGACAGGCACAGCAACCTATATTTCCATATTGACAAGAATTCAAGATTAAATGCAAACCTTGTCATGTTCAGCACAAGTTTCTGATGACTCAAGCTCCATTTCAGTAAAGAATGCCTCCAAGACAAAAGAAACAACCTGAAATACAGGGAAGACAGAATCATTTCTAACTTATTAAACATAAGCAATTTGTTAAGACAAGGACAATTTGGGCATTGTATTAAAAACCAGTCTATTGCATTCCCTTTGATTAGGCATAAAAGTATTAATTAACATGATTTCATGAACTCTATTTTCTCTTATAAATAAATCTAAAACTTGCCATTACAAGGTAAACTTGTAATTGTAAGGAATTAGTATGTGGGCATGTCCGTATGAGAAACATAGTAAATTCTCATTCCTGAGATACATTTTGTATTCCACATTAATGCCAATCAAATTATAAGGTATTAAATAAGGACAAAGTAAACCATACCAAATTCAGAAGCAGCAAAACAGATATTACATAGAAGCTAATGAAGTATAAGTAGGTCCAAGAAGTCCCAGTTAATTCCTTGTAGCTCTGAAATAGAAAACCAAAAAACTTACGTGGTAAGCACATATTGAAGTCATAATTTGACAATAACATATATAGAGTTAAGTGTTAAGACAATAACTAATTGCAATGACTAACTGATGTGTACAAACATCCTATAATCTGACATTAGTCTCATGCAGCAAGAAATTTACGCATATTTTAGATGTATTATTGTTAGTTTGAATAACAGTGCTTTACTACCAACCTAGAAAAACTAAAGGCTTTATTTTTAGTGTTATGCCTGATGCAACAAAATGAAACTTGCCCATCGAATGAACACTCTAGAGACTCTCTTATCCTTTCTAACAAAAAGACAACTCTAGAATTCCTACACAACACTTTTTGAATCTCATGTTGACAGGAAAGATAAGCATATCTATCATTTTGTCATAGGTCATAACTTCAAACACAGCCAACAAGAAGGAACAGACAGTGGATACATTGAGACAAGACCATATTCTCTAGGTATAAAAATGGTCCAAGACATGTTGCATACAAGAACCATATAAATTTTCTAATTCAGGTTATATCAGATTAATTTTGCTATGCCAACACTTACATTTTGTTATGCCAACACTTACAACTGTAGATAGTACTAAACTCAATCTGCTTTATTACCAACAGGTAGAGGTTGGCCAATTGAGACTTTATCTGAAACTTGCTAAAATATTCCATAACAATACTCCTTTTACTTTTGCATTATCCATAAAAACATAACCCAAGTAACTTAAAATTACAATGTTCATTCATTATTTTAGCTACAACTAGTCAAATATATTTTATTGAAACTGTGTTCTGGTCAGAAAAAGGAGGCCTGTCTGTGTTGCTTGTTTGTCATGCATGTCTGCCCAAGTTAAATGACGGTTTGTAGAGAACTTATATGATCAATTTGACCGGAGTATTCTAAACTTGACAAAGCATGCAACCAAAAGTAACAGGTTGATTACATAGACATTTTGTAAGTTGACTAAGTTTAAGAAAATATGCCAGCAGGTATCATGCTTCACATGTTCTTTAGTTAGCACATAAGTTTCCCACACATAGCCAGCTTTTTTACAAAGAACCCATTAAGAACTTCTGTCAGTAGATATATAACAATTTAATGACTACACATTTGTTACTGACAGTAGGATTGTTTGAGTGATTTCTATCTATCAAAAGCACAAGTATTAAAATATTTGGCATAGAGCCACAAAAACTATCTAGTTTGTTAAAATGAATATCCCTTAGAAGACTTTTTTAAGAATTTGCCAGTGATTTTAGAAGCAAGTTGGCAGACTCCTCTAGAAACTACTTGCTCTGTTTGATTTTCAATTACCAACAAATAGCCAAACTATTCCACAAAATTACAATAAAATACCATTGGGATCCAAACAATAGGACTCTAACTGCCAGGCAAATCGTTATAGGAACATACAAATAGATATCACAGAACAATAGCAGCAAGCCTGCAACAACTATATGACTCAGTGAAAGAGACAAGGAATGGTGACAACACTCATACCTGCATCCATACTTGCCAGTTCCCCATGACTAGCAAATTGAAAAGTGTCACCATTCCATTTGGATAATCATTGAAATTGAAAAGTAAATAGCTATTTTCTGTCAAGAAACAACATTTACCCCAGCAGTAATTCCATTTCAGAAGCAACATATAGGCCAGTATTAAAATTCAAACCTGGGTATTGACCAAACCCACCCCAACCCCTAGAGAAAAAGTCATGTTTAATAAAATATGAAATTACATAAGTTTGAAAACTGTAGGGGTGCTGTGAAGGAAGAGATGTGGCTATTACCGGATCAAATCAATTACTACAGGCTTAAAGGAGATAGCTTTATAGATGGACAAAGGATACTCATTATTAGCAAGATCTGTTGCTTCCAATTTGGGGTTTCCAGCATTAACGATTCCACCAAAAATCTACAAACTCGAAGATAAATAGACAGTTACAGTATTGATAGTAGCAAGAATTAGAAAAAAAGAAGAGGTCACTGCCATAGAAAAGGGGAAAATGAATCCGTGATTTAACTTGTTAATCTGTGCAGAAATTAAAATGATCAACCAAAACAAGCATTTCATTCACCTGCACACCAAGTGAGCAATAAATACATAAGACACAAAATATGATCCCGAGGTATGGCATCAAACTTGGTATAAGAGTTAAGAAAGTTGCAACAAAGCCTCGGTATCGCTGGACATGCATTAGGAGCCTTATCAACCTCAACATTCTTGCAAGAAGAAGGTAACGAATCCTGTAAAGAGGACAGGAGAAGAAATGTGTAGTTGCATCTTCAAAGAAATGCTACAGTGCCAACAACATTCTTTACACAACTTCCAGTCTTCAAATGAACATACTATCTTCTGGACATGGTAGGAAAGGAACTTAATCCGGTATCAAACCGTAATTATTTTTAATGTTTAAAAACTGTAATTTTAACAAGGACTTTTATATCTTCTTTTGAAGAAAATGAAACTTGAATTTTATAGGGTATTAATAGAGAAGTTGAATAAAACTTCAATTTTAGGAAATGCACAGATCCATGGATTTAATAATTGAATATGATAAAAGACCACTAATGTGATTGAGGGAGTGTTTGGTGAAAATAAATCCCAAAATGTGTAACACCAAGCATTATGTTCATGGAGTAATTTGGAATTATGAACCCAAAAACAGAAATATGTAATACATGAACATTCAGAGTAAAAAGTTCATACCATTCTCCATTTGAGAAGAAAGTCTGTTCATCAGGCGAAGCAAAAGTTATAGTTTCTCCAATGACTGCAAAAGTTTGAATAATCAGTCAGAGCAATAGAGCAATGTATTACGAACATATAACAGCAGATTCTAGACACCTATGATCATCACTAATATTTCATGAGAAAAGGAAAAAAAGAAACTGCATTTATTCAACCAAATATTGTTTAAAATAGAAAATACAGGCTGTTGAAATTAGTTACCAATTGTCCACATGATAATAAAATCAAAGCGATTTTGACCATCCCGCCAATAGTTCTCAAATCCATATGAATAAACCTTTAGAGCCATTTCTATTACGTATATCCACCCTGTAAAACAGCAAGGAATGGTCGACTGTGAGAGTAAAAGTATGATTAAAATTTTAACATTCTGTGTATTTCAATAAAATAAAAAGCACCAAAGCAAAATAAAAAATCACCAAACTATTGAGCAGTATTGTGGAGTCTTACTGACAAACCCACGAGGATAGAGGGAATGAACATGCAGTTGAGTTACACAAACTCTCATAATTGATTTTATTTAACATGTTGTATGACAGCGATAATAAGTTGCAAAAATCAAGCTGTAGACTAACATTTTGAGCTACAATCATTTTGCGCATACAACCACACAAGCACTTCTGAAACCATACCTCTCATCAACCCCCTTCACTTCTAATCCTAACTTTCCTCACCTTGTCACACATATTTTATTTTTAAATGAATAACAGTATAAACTTAAACAACCCATCAATCTATATCAGAAAGCACAATTATTTGGTATGCCAAACCAATAAAAACTAGCTCTTAGCTATCTATCACTGAAATCTGGAATTCTCTATTTTCTCCAGTCTGTCTTTATTCCATGGAATTACACTCTCTTCAGTCATTGTCATTTTGAAAAAAGTCGTGCAAAATATACTGAAAATTCTGGCTCTAAAGTATCCGTTGACCCCAACATTAAAAGATCATAAATATTTGAAATGATACAATTTTTTATGGAAAAAAATAAACTGCCACTGCATATGAAAATAGTGAAGCAGAGAAACTTAGTCAAAAGACGTTAATTGCTCAATAAAGTACCATTAACTCCTCTAAACCAAGCAACAATTTTTACAGTACAAAAAAGAATTCACGCACTGAAACATCAAGACATAACAAGGAAATACACGGTTTGGAGGTCCTTACCAAAAATGAACTCAACCACTTGCCACACCTTTTGAGCAGAATTGTTTTGTATATCAAGCTGCAATTGTGAATTAATACAAAAATATCAACATGTGGATACGCCTTTTAACATAAAATCAGAATCAGCAACACCATACAAAAGCTAGGTGTAATAAGATGAGGCCTTAACATAAAAAATCTATTAACTCTCTGCTATAGAACATAACTATTGTGTTTCAAAATCAAAAGACTAAGGTGCATTTTTGTATATATATTAAGAGTGTCATTATCTTTGATAAACATACTTAAACAAGATTTTCTAAGGTTATTCAATCCATCAATAGAATATATAATGTGGAGCAAAAATAATATGATTCTTTAGTTGCCAAAGTCCACAATACAACAACAACAAAGCCTGCTTCTCGGTCACTGATAACCAAAAGCACCATAACCAAGCCTGCTTCTCGGTCTCTCCCTCTGTTCTTGCTCTGCTCTATTCTTCATCTGTTTCACTTCTATAAGTTCTATTTTTCGCCTGTTTCCTGATTAAATCAGTAAGACCATGACAGGGTCCTCTTATTCCTCTGTTCTTCTATTCGTCATTTGTTTTTCTAATATTCTTTTGTCACTCACTTCTCACTATTTTTTTTTTCCTCTGCAATTATGCATTTATTTAGGAACTGAAGGTATAGAAGTCGTAATAGGATCTTGTATCAAAAAACAAAAGTTGTAATAGGATCTACTGCTTCAACAAATGAAAGAAATAAAAAGGATGTAGGATGGAAATAGAAACATCCTTTTGAGACTGGGGATTACTGGTATGGAAGTATGGCACTAAAAAGAGCTTTTATTTTAAATTTTTATTTGGTTGTGGGTTGTGACTAATACTTACGACAGTTTCATTTGGTTGAGTTGTGCTAAAGACTTTTGTTGCTGGTTGCATATTGGTATTTTTGTGAATAAGTGATGAATTTCTTGTTATTGTGATGATTTTGTGTGCTTTTATAAGTTCATTGTTTTATTCAATTTATTTATTTTTTGGGTGAAATGGCCGCCGTACTTGAGTATGGCGGTCAATATACCATATCCCAAGGCTTTTTTTTTCCGCCATTTGATACTGTTGAAAACTATGTAAATAGTGTTTAGGTTCATTGTATAGGCTAACCAAATCATGTAATTATGGTAATTAGGATTTATTATCTTTGTATTTATTGTAATAGATCTATATAATTCAGCCTCCGTTGTGTAATTCAAACACTATATATCATATGTCTCTCTTTTCTCTCTTTACTCTCAACAGACACCTTTCGCATGGACAACACCTAAGAATTTCTACACTGTACCAAAGAAACCCCTTTAAAAAAGTCATGTACCTAAACCCCCAAGGAAACACAGGAGTTTTATCCCAAATAAAGTTAACAGGTAAAGACAGCTGACTTAAAACTCTGGCATTTTGCTCTAGCCAAATACACCACATGCTTGCTAAGAGTTCACAACTCGACAACACCTTTGCCTCCTTCTTTCTACCCAAGCCTCGATAAGAGACAGTGAAGAAAGTCTCAAGATTGGGAGCACATATCCAATGCTCTGCAAACAACCCAAACAACTGTAACCACAAATGTCTAGAAAACTCAAAGCAAAAGATGAGTGAAGTTTCTGAACTCTTGTAACACATAACACAAACAAATGGAGATAAAGCCTTATGTGGTCTGTGCAACTGCAACAGATCAGTAGAATTAATGCTGTTCAGTATCATTGTCCAAACAAAAACCTTAGACTCTAGCGGGTACTTTAACCTTCCAGAAAGAAGTAGTAAGAGTAGATTTATAACTTATAAGTGCATTATTCAGCTAAAGGATACCGTCTTAGCTAGAAGACAATTTATGAATCAACGTATGGGCTACTACGTTTTAAGACACCAAACAGCTGTTAAGGGAAAAGATAACTAAAGCATAATATATATTATCTAAAACTATGGTACTGGAGATGAAGAAAATGTTTGGGTGAAGCTGTAATAATCTTACAGAATGTATAACTACTCTGAAGGAAAATTGAATCTATTAGTTGAAATGCAGATGGCCTCAATCTAGAGAGCCAACATCTCTAACTCCAACGCCCACCATCCACATGAATGCAGTACTTTTCTGAGTTATGACCGGACCACAATAAATACATTTTTTAATCTGAACATGTTGATACAAGTGCTCAACAGAAGAAATATTCCCTAAAATGTTCTTTTCAAGGCAAAAATTGTTACAAAAATAGAGAATAGCAAAGAAATTCACAATATTCCCATGACCATTAAAGCTGGAAAAAGTAGGATTGATATCAGGCTGCCAGTAGAACAATCAGCCTTTTGAACTGTGCCTATATTTAAAGAAGCAGTGCATAATGAATTCATTAAACACCATTCCAAATGATCTTTATGACAAATAGCACCTATAGACTACAACATTATTGACAAATGCAAGTATGTCTAGCATATGGTCACATCAAACGAGACTACAGTTAAAATGAGTTAATATTTTGTTTAGTAGGGCAAAAAAATGTGAATCTATATTTTCATTTAAAAACATGCCATACCGTTGTCTCAATAATCACAGCAACCAGATTCAGTATGAGAACGAAGGACACTAGGTATCCAAACATGGGGCTCTTCACAAAGGCTTTCAATTTCTTTGAGGTGGGTGAATGGTAGAATGCTAAATACTCAAAGTAAGATAGCTGCAACCAAATCAGATAGTATTAAAGATGCTACAAATCTTTACCTTCCTCATTACAGTACATTCGGATGAACTTCCAAATGTTTTAAATTTGGAGTATTTGAACTTACAGTATCCTCCTTCTGGAATTTTAAAGCAATGGCATTGCAAATATCAGCAAATTCATCCTTGTTGATCTGAAAGTAAAAAGACGCTAAGTTACATGGAAGATTAAAAGCATAAAAATTTATGTAAACACACATTTACAACCACAAATATCAGTATGTGCATAAGAAATAACCAAAACACGTAAGAACAAATGTTACCTTTACATCATGACTATCATCCAGCTCATCAAATATCAACTCAAATTCTTCCTTGGGGATCTTTGGCAAAGTTCTAAAGAATACACAAAATTTATGCTTCAACATTCACAATGTGGTAGGAAGATTATGGAAAGATACAAAGTAAGAAGCCTAAAGTGAAAGATCAACTGATACTGCCTGTGTCAATAAAAATATGTAATACCAATTTACCCAAAAATAAATAAAATGCAATACCATTTTACCAAACCAGAAGTCACAGTGACAAGCTATCAGCAACATTAGTTACGAATATACAATAAGCCAAACATGTGGCTTATTAAGTAGCGCTTTAAATTTCATGAACAATACTGTGAAATTGCAACTAGATGCAATACATCATCATTTAGGCAGAGCAGCCTCTTTCTCTTACTTATTTATTTATTTTTTTAAGAAAGTTTATGTCTTCCCACATTATTCCGTGACTCATTGTAAGCGCTGTATGCATGTGTTTGTTTCGAGAGAGGAAAGAAAGGGAGACGGGAGAGATATATCACATACCACTAATGTATAACCCAATAAACTATAGAACTTCTCTAGCCTCAAACAGAGTAAAACTTGCTTAAAAGAAGGCTTCCATGACAGTCCTGGCACCTTTTGCATGTAATGAAAAGACAGCCTGCTAGTTGTCACCCCAGTAACTTGCATTGGAAGCTAACAGAACTATTCAATGTTCCTAATTGCCCATGAAGCCTTCACGCCCTGTTTCCCCATCTCAGCAAACTCGGATAAGTACTTTATATGTTTTAACTTCTAACGACATATATATTTCAACTAAAACTATGTCATTCTGGAAAACCCTCCACGCATGTATTTTCCAAGTTTAAGAGGAAAATGAGCAGAGCCTATGTAAGGGTGAGCCATGACAAACTGGAAAAGATTTGCATTAAACAGATTCATTATTCTCATATAGAAAGTATATATAAAATTTCACAAATACCAAAATATTCTCCTTTTTCCAAAATCATTATGAGCAAGCAACAAACTAAAATATGATAAATCTAAAGCACAATGAACATAGGGAAATAAGGTAATACCTGTACTTGTTCAGCTCCTCAAAGAGCCTAATGCATTGATCTTTGTTAAGATGTTCAGCATTCTGTGAGCACAAAATAGATTCTTAAACATCTTTAGAATCAATATTAACAAATTGCACTCAGTCACAAAAGAAACCAATACCAAAGCATAGACATCAAGGGATATAGTCACAATTTCAAAACAAAAGAAGACCAGATTAAGAGCAATTACATCATCACACAATTGAAAATAACTGTTTGTTTAGAACAACGTTAAATCTTGACACTACACTGGCAGCGCAGCCCCATTTAATACTATATATTGAGTACTATAAGCATGGAAGCATACACAATCAATTTAACAGTAGAGAAATTGAGATAGTAGCAGCATCAGCATCTAAACAACTATCATTTTAAAAACAGTGTTAATACAAAAACAATTCCTGGGCCTTTTCTTAACAATTTATACTTATAGGTTGAGTGGTTCTTTGACAAACAGAAAAAAGTAAATGCCAACTTAATTCTCGTCACTCATTAGACAAAATATCCTGACTCCTGAGACAAAAAACATAATGTTTCCTCAAAATGTTTAATTTCTCAATCAACTAAAGAAAAAATTATTTACTCCCTTTATTCTTTTTATTTTATAATCTAAACTAGAATTCACTCTAGACAATAACAAACCTAAAAGGTCCGTAGTTTTGAATCATTTCAAAATCTCTCTCAAATTCTCTGAAGCTTGATAGAAAAGTGCCTCTTAACCTTAAAGGTAAATTTTATCGCACAACTATAAGGCCTGCGATGTTGTATGGTACTAAATGTTAAGCGGTAAAAAGCCAGCAAGAACATAAGATCAGTATCACGGAGATGAGGATGTTGCGATGGATGTGTGGCCATACAAGACAAGATATGATTTGGAATGAATGCATTAGAGAAAAAGTAGGGGTAGCACCTATTGTGAAAAAGATGAGAGAATCTTGCCTTAGGTGGTTTGGACATATAAGGATAAGACCCTTAGAAGCCCTTGTAAGGAGAGCTGTAAGGAGAGTAGATCAGGTGGAGGATAGCCCAATAGCTAGAGGTAGAGGGAGACCAAGAAAGACTATAGGTGAAATGATTAAAAAAGATTTAGATTTGAATGACATTTCTGAATACTTGGTTTATGATAGGGCACAATGACGTCATTCGATCCATGTAGCCGACTCCACCTAATGAGAAAAGGCTTGGTTGTTGTTGTTGTTGTTGTTGTAATTTTCATGTCATTTAAGATGCGAGTGTTTATACAGTTATCAGTTTACAAGTTGCCTTCCATCTCAAGTTTCTATTTGGAATATGGAATCTGTCCACCTAGCAAGAGCATTTTAAAGAAGTTGAAACCAACTTGCTACCAACTCTTTCAAGCTATTGGCTAACACCTTACTTATCCAATGGCTAATAATAAGTAATAAGCATTGCCAACACAACTAACACACTAGGAATTATCAAACCTATGAAAACCAACATGGAAACAGCATTTTAACTTTCATGCAATGTTTAAAAGATTCTTATCACTTATAAGTCAGGCAAATACCATTGATAGTGTAGCAGTGTACCCATATCCTAATATACATTAAGAGGCTGTAGAGATGCCTTCACAAAAAGAGAAACTTCCTGAAACCTTCTGTTTTATCAGTTATAACAAATAAGAAATAACTTTTTTGAACTCTTATGAGCTCACTTCCAATCCTCCTTAAGATCCCTTGAGTTCTCATTATGTTGTTAAACATTGGAGTGCATAATTTTCAGTCTTTTTCTCAGTTAATTTTTATACCTTCCCTGACACATTTCTTAGTTATTGCCTATCCAAAATACACAATTTGATCCTCCTCACTGAAAAAATTAGAACATTGTGTTATTCTAATTAAAGAGGGAAAAGAACAGGTTAATCTTAATTTTGCAAATCAATTTTATACTCCAGTGAATTTCTTAATGAAAAAAAAAAGTTCTATAATATTGTCTTCTCTTTTAACATTAAAGGGAGTAAAAACAAATTTTCCATTGGATATCAAAGAATATCAAGAGAAAAACCACCAGAAGAAAGAAGGGAAGAAAAAAGAAAGGAATTTTCAAATTCATATAGATTGGCAATGGCTAATCACATATCAAAATCAATAAAAGAAAAAGAAAATGAAACAATAGTTATTTGACATCAGCAGGGAAGCATTGTTTGACAGCGGAACGATAATCTAAAACATGGAAAATCACACTTACATATGTATCTAAGAGATTAAAAGCTTTGTCCAACATAGTTCTTCTCATACGATCCATCTCAAAAATTTGTTTTGCAAGCTACAACAAAAGAATATTTAAGCACTGTTATCATTTGTATTAATATCCATCATAGAGTATATAATATAACTTGGAAGAAAAAAGGTATCTTGTAATTTTTTTACGTGTACAGAGGTCTCTACTTATAGAAGAAACTTACATAGAATTAAAGACAAAAGTTAAAGAATCAAATCTCTACAAATCAAGAAATTAAAGAGCTGAATACAAAGACTACTAAATACAGAATATTTACATTAGATGAAAGAATAAATAGAGATATGCACAATTAGGGGATAAGAATCAGATCAGCAATCAGATTAGCGCAATCAACACTCCCCCTCAAGCTAACTTGAAGATGTCTTACACGGACAGCTTGCAAACTATACTGTCAAAGTTCCTTTTGGGCAATCTTTTGGTCAATATATCTGCAACTTGATCTGTTGTTGGAAGATATGGAATACAAATCTGCCCATTCTCTATCTTCTCTTTAATAAAATTGTTAAAACCTATGTAAATAGTGTCTAGATTCATTGTATAGGCTAACTAGATCATAACAAAGTCATGTAACTATGGTATTTAAGATATTTTGTAATCTTTGTATTTATTACAATAACTCTATAATTCAGCCTCCGTTGTGTAATTCAAACACATGGCTTTCTTCATATGTCTCTCTCTTTTCTCGCTTTCAACATGGTATCTAGAATCTAAAGAGAGGCAATCCTAGAACCGTGCACGCCCGGTGAGCTCACTGCTCTCCGGTGAAATTTTTTTTTCCAGCTACACTGTGTTTCCACTCTGGTTTGCCAGCCTTTCTCCTCCTGTTGTGAACTCTTCCCAGCAGACCCATCTCCTTTGTTGCTGTCCGCCACTGCCCGCCTTGTCTGCTGCTGTCAGCCGCTGTCCGCCGCTGCCATCCAACTTTCTGATGACCTTTCTAGCCGGTGACATCACCACTGGAATCACCTCTCCTTGTTTGGCCAGAACCCAGAAGCCCGAGCCCAGAAACCCCCGACTCGCCTACACGCTCTATCATAAGTTCTGGCGCACAGTTCCATGCGCCGCTCTTTGATTGGCGCGTGGGCCACCCTCTCCGGCGGCCGTTTGTAGCGTTGTGCTCGCCCTTCTCTCCTCTTTCTATATCTGCCCTCGTCTTTTGTGTTCATGACCGTTTGTTGCAACCCCTTTTTAAATCGGTGCATTCAGGTACTGTTTGGTTGTGTTTTTTGGCACTGTGTTCTGATTTATGGCCCTCACTGCTTCGACAAACATCGTAGACTCATCTGCCCAGCCAAGACCATCTTGGGCTGAGTATGCAGATTTTTTACAGTGATTTGCACAACATAAGTCCTCTAGTTCCTCTGCTCCAGCGGATGCCTATGTCGACTTTTTGAAGTGGTTTGAACAACGTCAGACCTCTAGTTCCACTGCCTCTGTTATACATATTAGTACTTCATTTGCTTGTCTCTCTCGTTCCCCATCCATTGGTACTTTAGTTCTTGATTCTGGTGCGACTGATCACATTTATAGTAATAAGACTCTTTTCTCCAACCTTTCTCACAATGGTTATTTGCCTACTATCACTTTAGCAAATGGTTCCAAGTCCCAATCCTAAGGGATCGGCACTACCCATTCCCTCCCTTCCCTTTCAATAGACTTTGTCCTTTATGTTCCTGGGTCTCCTTTTAATTTACTTTCCATTAGTCGTTTGACTAGGTCTCTTGATTGTATGATTACCTTTACTAAAGACTCTGTCATTCTACAAGATCGGAGTTCGGGTCAGATACTTGGCACTGGATGTGAGTCCCATGGCCTCTACCAGCTCTCAACCCCTCTCGTGTTTGTGCTGTCAAGGATTCCCTTATCACCATCCATGCATAGTTGGGTCATCCTAGCCTTCCCAAACTACAAAAATTGGTGCCCAGCCTCTCTAAGTTGTCGAATCTCCCTTGTGAGTCATGTCAACTAAGAAAACACACCTGTAGTCAGTTTCCCGGTAAAGTCAGCAGTTGAGCGTCATCCCCTTTTGCTTTAGTACATTCTGATGTTTAGGGTCCCAGACGTACTGTTTCTACTCTAGGGTCTAGATATTTTCTCATTTTCATTGAAGATTACTCATGCTGCACTTGGTTATTTTTTATGCAAAATCGATCTAAGTTGTTTTCAATATTTTAGAACTTTTATCATGAAATTAAAATTCAATTTAGTGTTCCTTTACACAGTTTGCGTAGTGATAATGCCCGTGAGTATTTGTCTCAACCATTTCAATCCTTTATGGCTTCTCATGGCATTCTTCATCAAACCTCTTGTGCCCATACCCCTCAAAAAAATGGGGTCGCTAAACATAAAAACAAACATCTTGTAGAAACAACTCAGACCTTTTTACTACATGGTAATGTTCCTTTCCGCTTCTGGGGCGATGCAGTTCTTACTGCTTGTTATCTGATTAACCGCATGCCCTCCTCTATGCTTGATCACCAGGTCCCTTACTCTATTTTATATCCCCATTAACCTTTGCATTCCTTAACACCTCGTATATTTGGGTCTACCTGTTTTGTTCATAATCTCACTCTTGGTCTTGATAAAATTTCCGCTCGATCTACTAAGTGTGTTTTTCTTGGTTACACTCGGTCCCAAAAGGGTTATCGTTGTTTTTCCCCTGATTTCCAACGTTACCTCGTCTCGGCCGATGTTACCTTCTTTAAGCCTGTTCCCTTCTTCCAGTCTCCTTCCTTGACTCTTGAGTCTATCTCTGAGGTCTTACCCGTTCCTCTTCTTCTTATCACTGTTGAGTCAGATACACCTCCGACCCCCCATGTCGAGAAACCCACCACTACTATTCGCCCCTTCCAAGTCCATCATCGTCGGCTACTGCCACCTCCATCGCCCCTACCTCCACCAAAAGTTGCAGAGGTCAATGTGGACTCTCCTCCAACACCAATTCCTTTACCAACTCCGGCATTGCCTCCTGAGCCTAACCTTCCCATTGCTCTTCGAAAAGGTATATGGTCTACTTGTAACCCTTCTCCTCACTATGTTACTTTGAGTTATCATCCCCTATCTTCTTCGCATTATACTTATCTTTCTTCCTTGTCTTCTGTGTCATTTCCTAACTCTCCAGGTGATGCTTTATCTCATCCTGGGTGGAGACAAGCTATGGTTGATGAGATGTGTGCCCTTCAGAGTACTGGTACTTAGGAACTTGTTCCTCTTCCTCTCGAAAAGTCTGTTGTCGGTTGTCAGTGGACTTATACGATCAAGGTTGGCCCTAACGGCAAGATTGATCGCCTCAAGGCTCGTCTGGTGGCAAAAGGTGAAAAGGGTATACCCAGATTTTTGGCTAGGATTAAGTGTCGCAAAGATGGCTTCGATTCGACTTTTTCTGTCTATGGTTGCTATTCGCCACTGGCCCCTTCATCAGCTAGACATCAAGAATGCTTTTCTCCACAGTGATCTAGAAGAAGAGGTTTATATGGAGCAACCACTAGGGTTTGTTGCTCAAGGGGAGTCTTTTGGACTAGTTTGTTGTCTTCACAAATTTCTATATGGCCTCCTAGGGCTGGGTTTGGCAGATTTAGTACTGTAATTTAACAGTTCGATATGACACAGAGTGAGGCTGACCACTTTGTCTTCTATTGTCATTCACTTCAAGGGTGTATTTATTTGATTGTGTATGTCGATGACATTGTTATCACTAGCAGTGATCACCACGGTATAATTCAGGTAAAACAATATATTGATCATCACTTTCAGACAAAAGACCTTGGCAAACTTCGATACTTCTTGGGAATAGAGGTGGCACAATCCAATGATGGCATAGTAATTTCACAGAGAAAGTTTGCCATGGACATTCTTGAGGAAACAGGTCTGTTGAATGCAAAGCGTATTGACACTCCTATGGATTCGAATGCTAAACTTCTACCAAATCAGGGGAACCACTCTCAGATCTAGGAAGATACAGAAGATTAGTTGGAAAACTGAACTACCACACTGTTACTCATCCTGACATCTCCTTTGCAGTTAGTGTGGTAAGTTAGTTTCTAAATTCAACTTGTGCTGCACATCGGGATGTAGTGATTCACATCCTAAAGTATATTAAAGGAGCTCCTGGAAGAGGGTCTATGAAGATAAGGGTCACACTCAGATTGTTGGATACTCATATGTTGATTGGGCAAGTTCTCCTCTTGATAGAAGATCCACTTCTGAGTATTGTGTATTCATCGGGGGTAATCTGATATCCTAGAAGAGTAAGAAACAAAATGTGGTCGCAAGATCAAGCGCCGAAGCAGAATATCGAGTCATGACCTCAGCTATTTGTGAAATCATTTGGTTAAAATAGCTACTTAAAGAGGTTCGATTTGGGGAGATTATGCAAATGACACTCATTTGTGATAATCAAGATGCATTGCATATCGCCTCTAATTCAGTATTTCATGAGAGGACCAAACATATTGAGATAGACTGTCATTTTATTAGATAAAAGATCCTATCTGGAGACATCACCACTAGTTTCGTCAATTCAAATGATCAACTGGGAGAAGTTTTCACTAAGTCTTTGATAGGTCCTTAGATAAGTTATATTTGTAACAAACTTGGTTCATATGACTTATATGCTCCAGCTTAAGGGGGAGTGTTAAAAACTATGTAAATAGTGTCTAGATTCATTGTAACCTCTTAGAGCATGTTTGGGAAAGATTAATTCTTTCCCAAACAGCTGTTTTTGGAGGATTAAGCTGTTTTGTGAAATAATTATTATGTTTGGGTAAAAAGATTATTTTCTAAAAAAATTTTTACACGAAATTCAATGCAAAATAAAAGTTTTTTTCAGCCAATAATCATAAGCTAAAGATTGGAGCTTATGATTTTAGCTTATAAATTATTTCTTACATTTTGATATGTAAATACTATTTTGCCCTCAATCAAATAATTTTTTTAATCATTCTATACTTATTTTAGTAATTTAATGCATAAAAGCGATTCTTTTTTATATCATCCAAACGAATCATATTAGCTTAAAATCGATTTACAGCTAATGCATCCAAACATAAAAATGAATCGATTATAATCGATTATAACAATAATCGATTATCAGCATAATCTATAATTTTCAGTTTTCCTAAACAAGCTCTTAGAATATGAAAAATATGAATATTGTACATTAAAAATCTCTAACTGAATGTTTACATAGACAGAAATATATAGAGGAGTTTCTATACATTAAATCTAGTCCTAGAAAATAAGCAACTAATTAATAAGCTATTAAAAACAATGTCTACACAAAAAATCGTGGAATAAGACCAAGAGGCCATCGTCCATAGTGGCCACGGTCCAACACTCCCCCACAAGCTAGTGAATATGCATTCTCCATTCCCAGCTTGGATACAATAGTTTGAAATGCTGAACTATTCAACCCTTTTGTAAGTACATCAGCAAGCTGCCCATGTGTAGAAACATAGGGTGTACAAATTAAACCTCTCTAATTTTTCTTTGGTAAAATATCTGTCAACCTCAATATGCTTTGTTCGATCATGTTGCACCGGATTATAAGCAATGCTGATTGCAGACTTGTTATCCCAATGAAGTCTCATCGGACCATCCCACTTGATCTTCAGATCTTCAAGAATGATTTTTAACTATAGTAGCTCACACACACCTTGAGTCATAGCTCTGAATTCTGCCTCCGCACTAGATCGTGCTACCACATTCTGTTTTTTACTTCTCCAAGTCACCAGACTTCCACCAAGAAAAGTACAATATCCTGTAGTTGACCTCTTGTCCACTGGTGATCTAGCATAATCCGCATCAATATATGCCTCAAGTACCACACCTCCATTTCTCTTAAATAGAATGCCTTTTCCTAGTGTTCCCTTAAGGTACTGTAACACTCGATATGTTGCTCGCAAATGAGATTCTTTTGGACTGTGCATGAATTGGCCTAATCACACTAACTGCATATGCTATATCCGGCCGTGTGTGGGATAGATAAATAAGTCTTCCCACTAGACGCTGATACATTTCTCTATCAATTGCAGCATCTTCCTCTACCTGTCCAAGTTTCATATTGGGATCTATCGGAGTACTTGCCGATTTGCATGTTATATGACTTGTTTCTTTTAAGAGATCTATAACATACTTTTGTTGAGAGATGAATATACCTTTCCTAGAATGAGCAACCTCAATTCCAAGAAAGTATTTTAACCTCCATATTGCTTTAATTTCCATCTCCTTGGCTAAGCACTGACTCAGAACATGTTTCTCCTTATCATCATTTCCTGTTACTATTATGTCATCAACATACACCAAGAGAGCTGTGACTCCCCCTGAAGGAGAGTGTTTAACAAACAGTGTTTGATCCCCTTGGCTTTGTTTGTACCTCATAGCCAACATAATTCTAGCAAACCTTCCAAACCACGCTCGTGGTGATTGCTTGAGGCCATATAAGGCCTTTTTCAGCTTACACACAGTATTAGCATGCAAATTCCTCTCATATCCTGGCAGAACCTCCATGTAGACTTCTTCTTCGAGATCTCCATGTAAGAAAGCATTCTTGACATCAAACTACTGTAAATCCCAACCATAATTAGCTGTTAATGCCAATAATACTTGAACTATGTTCATCTTTGCAACTGGTGCAAAAGTCTCCTGGTAATCAATTCCATAAGTTTGGGTACACCCTTTGGCAACTAATCGTGCCTTATACTTCTCTATGGATCCATCTGTTCTATATTTCACAGTATACACCCATTTACAGCCGACAATTTTCTTTCCTGCCGGTAACTGCACTAGCTCCCAGGTTTTATTCTTTTCCAATGCCTCCATCTCCTCATTCATGGCTTGTTTCCATTTTTCATTAGATAAGGCCTCGGGTAGGGTGGTAGGGATGACAATGGTATTTAGGCTTATAAGGAAAGCTTTATGGGATGGTGAAAAATTCTCAAAGGACGAGAAGTGTGAAAGGGGGTATAGTCGCTGTTTTGTGCACTCTCTGGTTCCTTTCCTGATGGCTATAGGAAGAATTTGGTCACTACTATCCATAGGAAATTCAGATTCATCTTGCAATAAAGGGTTAGACATTATTTCCTCATTCGAAGGCTCCGAGTTGGACTCTTGGGCCTACACAGGTTCAGGAACAACCATCTTCCTTCTTGTGAACACCTTGCCTTTGCCATACCTTACATTCTCAAGAGCGAGACTCGATCCTTTGGGTTAGGAATGATTTTGGACACAGGTTCATACACAGGTTCAGCATTATTGACTTCAGAAGGAGGATCAGGGACAACAGGAGGAAGGTCAAGAGGAGGACCATGAGACACAGCAAGTAAGGACAAGTCAAGCAGGAAATCTTCCTTATCTTCCTTCATTGACTTCTCCCCCTGAAGATAAGGATGGGAAAAATAGGACTCTTCTTCACTGAATGTAACATCCCTGGAGACATAGAATTTTTGGGATAGAGGGTGATAACACTTGTACCCTTTCTGGGTCGAAGAATAGCCCAAAAAAATACACTTTAGAGTCCTTGGATCGAGTTTCCCCCTGTTTGGACTATGAATATGGACAAAAGATACATATCCAAAAATTTTAAGGACAAGATTATTGGAAGTGTGTAGATTAGGATAGAAAGTGGAGAGGACATCCATAGGACTCTTAAACCCCAAGACTTTAGTGGGCAAGCGATTTATATGATAAGTAGAAGTCAGAATAGCTTCCCCCCAGAAGGACTTAGGGACATTTCTCTAAAATAATAAGGCTGGGATTTTTTCAAGAAGATAGTCGTTTTTTCGCTCTGCTAACCCATTCTGTTGTGGGGTATGAATACATGATGATTCATGGATTATTCCTTCTTTTTGGAAAAAAAGCATAAGAGTCAGATTAAAGTAGACCTTAGCATTATCGGACCTGAATCGTTTAATACCCACCCCAAATTGATTTTTGATCATGGAACAAAAATTTGGAAGAACGGTACTAATATCAGACTTGTGTTTGAGCAGAAAAATCCAAGTAACACGAGTACATTCATCAATAAAAGACACAAACCATCTTGTATATTACATAGCCAAATCATGTAATTACGGTAATTAGGATCTTTCATAATCTTTGTATTTATTATAATAACTCTATATAATTCAACCTTCTTCGTGTAATTCAGACACATGATTTTCTTCATATGTCTCTCTCTTTTCTCTCTTTCAACAAAAATGTTTATCAACTTCCACATGCTTGGTTCTGCCATGCAAAATTAGGTTGTGAGCAATAGAGATTGCAAATTTATTATCACAATACAGTCTTATTGGTGTAGGGTTATAAACTTTCAATTCCCTTAATAGTTTGTCAATCCACAGTTCCTCACAAATCCCCTATGCCATTGATATGTACTCAGCTTCTGCACTACTCCTAGCAACCACATTTTGTTTTTTGTTTCTCCAAGTAACAAGATTCCCCTTTATAAATGTGCAATAACCTAAAGTGGACCTTCTATTAGTGACACTACCAACCTAATTTGCAATCCGTATAGACTTCTACTTGTAAAGGCCTATGTTTTTTATACAATAATCGTTTTCTAGAGGATCTCTTTAGATACCTCAAAATGTTCGAGTTCAAGAGAGTGCATAAATTGGCTTACCATGCTCATTGCAAAGGCTATATTTGGACGGACATGAGACAAGTAGATTAGCTTCCTAACAAGTCTCTGATATTTTTCTTTGTCCACCACATCCTCTTCTTTTGCTGGCTAAAGCTGGTGTTAGGCTTAGTAGGTGTTTCAGTTGCCTTACACCCTAGTAAACCTGTTTCCTCTAGTAAATCAAGAATATACTTTCGCTAATTGATGAATATACCTTCTTTTAATCTAGCAAATTCTATCCTAAGAAAGTATTTCAAAGGGCCAAGCTCGTTAATTTAAAAAAAGTCACCAAGTTTCTTCTTCAAAAAACTGAGTTCACCATCATCATCTCCTATCAAAATTATGTCATCAACATATACAATCAAAAAATAGCAATTTTACCATTCATTGTATGTTTGTAGAATAGGGTATGATCAGCTTGGCTTTGGTTTATAGCCAAGACTTTTCACAACAGTTCCAAAGCGTTCAAACCAAGCTCTCTGGGATTGTTTCAATCCATACAAGGATTCTTTTAACCAACACACTTGATTTTTTCTCATATTTCCTTTGAAGCCAGGTGGAGGACTCAAAAACACTTCCTCTTCCAAATTTCCATTTAGGAAAGCATTCTTTACATCTAATTTATGTAGAGGCCAATTGAAATTTACAGCAAGTGATAGTAGAACTCTAACAGAATTAATTTTAGCTATTGGAGCAAATGTTTCTTGATAATCAACTCCATAGGTTTGAATAAACCCTTTTGCTACTAATCTTGCTTTATATCTGTTGAAAACGTGTAAATATATTTTGTATTTATGTAGTTTCCTTGTATAGGCTAATCAAATCATAACAGTAATCTTTGTATTTATTGTCATAGTTCTATATAATCAGCTCTCCATCGAGTAGTTGAGACACGTGGTTTCACAATCTCTATGCTTCTGTTTTCTCTCTTTTAACATGGTATTAGAGCCTAAACAGAGGCAATCCTACTATCCCTACTCTATCCTCCGCTTGGTCTACTTTGCTCTGGGTCCCGGCTAAGCACCCCTCTGATTCTGTCCTAACCTTGACTCTGGTTGATACTTCTGCACTAGTCTCCAAAAGTGCCAATCGTGGTCGTTCTCGCACTGGCGCCTCAAGTAGGCCTCGTCCGAAGTGTACATTCTGTAACAAGTTGGGTTATACAGAGGATAGATGTTGAACCAAACATGGACGTCCTCCACGGGCTACCAATGTTGCCCAGGCTGCTATACTTGATTTACCTGAGCCTTCTACACCACCGACCCCATCTCCGGCTGCCTATGCAGACTTTCTAAGATGGTTTGCGCAACAGCAGGCTTCTAACTCTACTACATCCGTTGAGCACACTGGTAATGCATTTGCTTGTCTCTCTCAATCACCACCCTTAGGTCCTTGGGTCCTTGACTTTGGTGCATCTGACCATATCTCTGGTAATAAGCGTCTTTTCTCCAAACTTTCTAACTCTGGCTATTTACCTATGATTACTTTAGCAAATGGTTTCCAAACACAACCCCAAAGGATTGGAACTGTCCATCCCCTCCCTTTTCTGTCTGTTGATTCAATTCTTTATGTCCCTAGATGTCCTTTTAATTTACTATCTATTAGTCGTTTGACACGTTCTTTAGATTGTCGCTTTAGTTTCACTAAAGACTCTGTCATTTTGCAGGACCGGAGTTTGGGACGGATGATTGGCGCTGGATATGAGTCTAATGGCCTTTACCAGCCCTATGCCACCTTTCGTGTGTGCTCTGTTACAGATTCCCTTCTCACCATCCATGCTCAATTGGGTCATCCTAGCCTTGTCAAACTACAACAAATGATGCCAAACTTTTCTAAGTTATCTAGTTTACCTTGTGAGTCGTGTCAACTTGGGAAACACACTCATAATCCGTTTCCCGATAGAGTGTGTCGTCGAGCTGCGTCTCCTTTTGCTTTAGTGCATTCTGATATTTGGGGTCTTAGTCGTGTTGAGTCTAATTTTGGGTCCAAATACTTTATTACTTTCATTGATCACTATTCTCGGTGTATTTGGTTATTTTTAATGAAAAATAAATCAGAGTTGTTTTCAATTTTTCAGACCTTTTATCATGAAATAAAAACTTTGTTCGGTGTTCCAATTCGTATTTTGCGTAGTGACAATGCTCGTGAATTTATATCTCAGAATTTTCAAACTTTTATGGCATCTAATGGCATTCTTCACCAAACATCTTGTGCCTATACCCCTCAACAAAATGGGGTTGTTGAGTGCAAAAATAGACATCTTATTGAAACAACTCAAACCCTTTTGTATCATGGTCGTGTTCCCTTCCGTTTTTGGGGCGATGCGATTCTCATTGCCTGCTATTTGATTAATTGTATGCCCTCTTCTGTACTTGATAACCGGGTACCCCATTTTGTTTTGTTCCCTCACCAACCCCTCCATTCTCTTCCGCCTCGTGTCTTCGGACATGTTTTGTCCATAATGTCACTCCAACTCTTGACAAACTGTCTGCTCGCTCTATCAAATGTCTTTTTCTCAGTTACCATCGATCTCAAAATGGTTATCGGTATTTTTCACCCACTCTTAAGCATTATCTAGTCTCTGCCGATGTCACATTCTTCGAGTTTGTTCCTTTCTTTGAGTCTCCTGACCTGCCACTTACACCCATCACCATCTTCCCCTGTTGGTGCCCCAGTCCCTACTACTAGCCCCATCCTGGTCTATCATCGCCGGCCACAGCCACCATCACTGCCGCCACCACCATCAGAGGTTGTAGAGGTTACTGAGGCCCATGTGGACTCTCATCCGGCACCACCTCCTTTACCAGCTCTGGAACTGCCTCCCGCGCTAGACTTTCCCATTGCTCTTCGAAAAGGTATACGATCCACTCGTAACCCTTCTCCTCACTATGTTACTCTAAGTTACCATCGCCTCTCTTTATTGCATTATGCTTGTCTTTTCACCTTGTCTTCTGTGTCTATTCCTAAATCTCTAGGTGAAGCTTTATCACATCCTAGGTGGCGACAAGTAATGATTGATGAAATGTGTGCACTTCAAAGCAGTGGTACTTGGGAACTTGTTTCTCTTCCTCCTGGGAAGTCTGTTATAGGTTGCCGGTGGATTTATATAGCCAAGGTTGGCCCTGATGGCACTCTAGATCGCCTAAAAGCTCGTCTGGTGGCAAAAGGGTACACCCAGATATTTGGTTTGAATTATAGTGACACTTTCTCACCAGTGGCGAAGATGGCTTCTGTTCAACTTTTTCTATTTATGGCCGCTATTCGCCACTGGTCCCTTCATCAGCTGGACATCAAGAATGCTTTTCTTCATGGTGATCAGGAAGAAGAAGTCTACATGGAGCAATCTCCAAGGTTTATTGCTCAGGAGGAGTCTTCTGGCCTTGTTTGTCGTCTACACAAGTCCTTGTATGGTCTCAAACAATTTCCTCGGGCTTGGTTTGGTCAATTCAGTACTGTTGTTCAGCAGTTTGGTATGACTTGCAGTGAGGCTAACCACTCTGTCTTCTATCGCCATACAATCCGAGGCTGTATCTATTTGATTGTGTATGTGGACGACATTGTTATCACAGACAGCAATCACCAAGGTATAACTTAGATAAAACAACACCTCTGTCATCACTTTCAGACCAAGGATCTTGGCAAGCTTCGTTATTTATTGGGAATTGAAGTGGCACAATCCAAGGATGACATAGTTATCTCACAAAGGAAGTATGCTATGGACATTCTTGAGGAAACAAGACTATTGAATGCAAAGCCAGTTGACACCCCTATAGATCCCAATGTTAGACTTTTACCGGATTAAGGGGAGCCACTTTCAGACCTAAGAAGATATAGACAATTGGTTGAAAAACTTAACTATCTTATTGTTACCTGTCTAGATATCTCCTTTGCGATGAGTGTAGTAAGCCAATTTCTAAACTAACCTTGTGAAGGACATTGAGATGCAGTGATTCGTATTCTCAGATATATTAAGGGAGCTCTAGGAAAAGGCATTATCTATGAAGATAAAGGACACACTCAGGTTGTTGGATACTCAAAGCTAATTGGGTAGGTTCTCCTACTAATTAGAGATCCACTTCTGGTTATTGTATATCCATTGGGGGTAATCAGATATCCTAGAAGAGTAAGAAACAAAATGTGGTTGCAATATCAAGTGCCAAAGCAGAATATCGAGTCATGGCCTCAGCTACTTGCGAGCTCATTTGGTTAAAACAGCTTCTTAAAGAGCTTCAGTTTGGAAACATTATGCAAATGACTCTTATTTGTGATAATCAAGCTGCATTGCATATCGCTTTCAATCGAGTGTTTCATGAGAAGACCAAACACATTGAGATAGACTGTCACTTTATTAGAGAGAAGATCTTGTCTGGAGACATCACCACTAGCTTTGTCAATTCAAATGATCAACTAGCAGATGTTTTCACTAAACCTTTGAGAGGTCCTCGAGTAAACTATATTTATAACAAGCTTGGTGCATATGACTGATATGCTCCAGCTTAAGGGAGAGTGTTGAAAACGTGTAAATATATTTTGTATTTATGTAGTTTCCTTGTATAGGCTAATAAAATCATAACAACAATCTTTGTATTTATTGTCATAGTTCTATATAATCAGCTCTCTGTCATATAGTTGAGACACACGGTTTCACAATCTCTATACTTCTGTTTTCTCTCTTTTAACAATATCTATCTATGCTTCCATCAACCTTACATTTGATAGTGAAGACCCATTTACATCCTACTGTCCTCTTATCCTTTGGCAAATCAATAATTTCTCAAGTTCCATTCCTTTTAAAAGCATTCATTTCCTCCAAAACTACTAATTTCTAGTTTGGATCATCTAGAGCTTCTTAAATGTTTCTATGGACAAACAAATTGGTAATTCTAGAGGTGAAAGCATTATGCTTTTGAGAAAGTTTTTTTGTAGGAGATGTACTTGGAAATATGGCGACTAGTACTGCAAGTTCTAGCATTTTTTCTAGTATAGTTTCTAACACTTTACCTAAGGGCTATAGCCTACAGGAACATCAAACTTGAAATCAGTGTTATTAATAGCAGATGGCGGTCCATGGCGGAAAGCCAAAAATCCACCATACAAAAATGGCGGATGGCATTGCAGAAAATGGCGGAAGCATGGCAACTGAATTAAAAAAAATAAAATATATACAGAAAAAGACCAAAAAAAAAAATGCTGAATATAATAAATAAAATTGAAAGAAGAAAGAGTTTTTTCTGAATTGCTTGTGTGTACTTCCCACACAGCAAATGATGCTTCCTTTTATACACTTGGAATATTAATTTACAACTTGTATTTACAAGACAAATAAATGAGACAGATATTCCCTATGTACATGAACTAGAAAAATCATGAATCTAGAATTGCTTCCTAAGTTAATATGGGCGGTGGACTGTGCATGAATGTAAGTTATAGAAAGAAAGAATGTTGGAATATATGAATATTATTCCTTGAATCAATTGTGTACAGAGAAGGTTACAATATATAGGCTAATGCCATTGATTGCTATCCTAAAAATAAGAGAGAAAAATCAGCCCTAATAAAAACAAGAATAAAAAACATATCTGTACATATCTGATATTAATGCTGTACATATCAGATATTAATGTTGAACAACACTCCCCCTCAAGCTGGTGAGTGAATATCTATCATTCCTAGCTTGCAAGTAAGTCCTTGAAATCGCTCTGTGGGAAGCCCCTTGGTGAAAACATCTGCTAATTGGTGCTTTGAAGGGACGTACTCTGTAGTTATAAGGCCATCATCTAATTTTTCCTTGATAAAATGGCGATCAATCTTTATATGCTTTGTTCGATCATGTTGAGCCGGGTTGTGAGCAATGCTGATTGCAGACTTTTTATCACACAGTAACCTCATAGGAGCTTCATACTTTATTCTGAGATCATCAAGTATGATTCTCATCCATAATAGTTCACAAATTCCTTGTGCCATAGCTCGAAATTCAGCCTCTGCACTTGACCTTGCAACAACATTTTGTTTCTTACTTCTCCAAGTCACCAAGTTTCCTCCTAAAAACATGCAGTAACCTGAGGTAGACCACCTGTCTACAACTGACCCGGCATAATCTACATCTGTATAGGTTTCAATGGTCAATTTTTGTTCTCTCCGAAATAGAAGTCCTCTTCCCGGGCTTATCTTCAAATACTGGAGAATTCTATTCACAGCTAGCATATGTCTCTAACAAGGATCATGCATGAACTGGCTAACCAACTAACAGCATAGGCTATGTCTGGTCTGGCGTGAGACAAATATATCAATTTTCCCACAAGTCTCTGTTATTGTGCCTTATCCACCCTTGGGCTTTCCTCATTGTTTCCAATCCTGTGATTTTGTTCAATAGGTGCCCCTGTGGTTTTGCAACCTAGCTTACCTGTTTCCTTAAGAAGATCCAGGACATATTTTCTCTGGGAAATAAATATGCCTTATTTGGAATAGGCAACCTCTATCACAAGGAAGTACTTCAGCTCCCCCAAGTCCTTCATTTCAAACTGTGCAGCTAGTTTTTCTGTTAGGACCTATTTCTCAACCTCATCATCACCGGCAATGATCATGTCATCAACATAAACCAGAAGAAGTGTAAGCTTGCCTTCTTTAGAATGTTTTATAAAGAGGGTATGATCTCCCTGGCTCTGCCTATAACCTAAGGACACCATAGCATTGGTGAACCTCCCAAACCAAGCACGAGGAGACTGCTTGAGTCTATATAAGGCCTTCCTTAACTTGCACACCATATTCCCTCCATCAGTAGGTTCATATCTTGGTAGGATGTCCATATATACTTCCTCTTCCAAATTCCCATGGAGAAAAACATTTTTAACATCAAATTGGTGCAAGTCCCATCCAAAGTGTGCTACCAAGGAGAGAATGATCCTGACTGTGTTCATCTTTGCTACTGGGGACAAATGTTTCCTCATAATCAATCCCATATGTCTGACTGTACCCTTTTGCAACCAGCCTTGCTTTGTACCGGTCTAGAGTACCATTAGACCGATATTTCACTGTGTAAATCCATCTACACCCAACTATCCTTTTGTCCTTCGGCTTCTCAACAATTTCCCAGGTCTCATTCTTGTTCAAAGCACTCATTTCTTCATGCATAGCTTGAACCCAATTCTTATCCATTAATGCTTCTTGTACTGAAGTGGGGACTCTGGTAGAATCAATTGCTGAAATAAAACTCCGATGCTGTACTGATAGGTTTTTAGTGGACACAAACTGAGATATAGGGTATTTTGCACAAGTTCTTCTGGCTTTTCTTAAGGCTATTGGCAAGTCATCAGGGTTAGGTTCACAAATATCATGTAAAGGACTATTCAAAGGCTCAGAATCAGGAATGCTTACCTCTGGTTCGGGCGACTGAAGCTGCTGTTGGACCAGGTTGGGTTTTTTCCGATAATACACCTGCTTGTATCGATCTATAGGAACAGATACTGATTCTTTAGGTGTCTCTGAAGTACCAGAAGATGATGCCACATCCTTCATCAGAGGAGGGACAGATGACTCAATAGATTCAGCTAGAAGAGGAACAAAAGATGACTCAAGAGACTCAGCTTCTTGACCATTCTCCCCCCGAAGCTGAGGACGAAGGTGAAAAGACTCGGATTCATGAAAAGTGACATCCATGTAGACATAGACACGACGACTTTGAGAATGATAACATTTGTATCCCTTTTTGTCTGGTGCATACCCTATGAAGATACATTTGACAGCCCTAGGATCCAACTTACCACGATATTGACTATGGACATGAACAAAGGCAACACAACCAAAGACACGACACAGGAGATTCTTCATGGTAGGAATGGAAGGGAAGAAGAAAGTCATGAGTTGCACAGGACTAAGACCATCTAAGACACGGGAGGGCAATCTGTTCATCAAGTATGCGACAGTTAAGACAACTTCCCCCTAATAAGACTTAGGGACAGACATTTGGAATAGAAGTGCTCTTGCAATTTCTAGGAGATAACGGTTTTTCCTTTCTGCAATCCCATTTTGTTGGGGAGTATCAACACAAGTTAACTTATGTAACACACCATGTTCTTTATGGAATTTAGTGAAATGTTGATTCACATATTCCTTGCCATTATTAGATCGTAACCTTTTTATAGATTTTCCAAACTGGGTTTGAACCATGCGATAGAAATTCAAGAATATTTAAAACACTTCAGATTTATCTTTCATAAGAAATATCCATGTGACCCTAGTGCAGTCATCAATAAAAAAAACAAACCATTTTGCACCAGATATATTAAAATTAGAGGAAGGTTCCCACACATCAGAATGAATAAGATCAAAAGGTTCAATACTTTTATTATTACTTGGAGAAAAAATTATGCGATGGTGTTTCGCAAACTGACAAACATCACAAAGAAAAGACTCAACAGACTCATTTTTAAACAATTGTGGAAATAACGACCTAAGAAGACTGAAAGGAGGATGACCAAGGCGTTTGTGGTGAAGCCATATCTGAGATGCAGCGGAATCTAAATTTGTCTAATGATTGGATGTGGACACCGTCTGACTGGTACTACCATGAGTCCGATGTAAAACATATAACCCTCCCTGTTCTTTAGCAACCCCAATCGTCCTCCCGGTGGTAAGATCCTGAAACACACAATGAAAGGAAAAGAAGGTCACTGTACAGTTTAAATCTCTGGTAAGCTTATGAATAGAAATAAGGTTATTTGACAAATAAGGGACATGGAGCACATTATGTAAAGGAAGGGAAGGTTGAAGTGAAATAGTACCACATCCTGAAACAGGGACATGGGATCCACTAACAACCGTGATGTGATACTTACCAGATAATTTAGAGTAAGTGAAAAAATATGAGGGATGAGGGGTCATACGATCAGTAATACCAGAGTCAATAATCCAGAAATCCTCAGATACAGTACTAAAAACATTAAAGGATAATGAACTTAAATTCTTACCAGCCATGGTTAGAGAACAAGTTCCAGAAGGCTTACTCATAGAATCCAAGAGAGTGCGCAAACAATCCATCTCGGCTTTACTAAGCGCCGGAATTGCCTCCCCAGAAGGTGGTGCAGATACCTCTTCACTCTCAATAACCAAGTCGAACACAGTTTGATTAACTTGCCTTTGTTGACTGCCTTTAAAACCCCCAGAGTGTCCAAGAACCTTGTCTCTGCCATGGAGTTTAAAACAAGTATCCTTAGTGTGACCAGACTTCTTGCAATAAGGACACCAGCGCTCGTCACGTTTGGCGGACGACTTCCAAGAGGATGATCCAGGCTTTTCAGATGATAACCCACCAATAGGACCTTTGCCGGTGGCCAAAGCAGAACCATCACTTGAATTAACCTTATTCAACATGACAGCCCGACAACTCTCTTCCTCCCTAACTGTGTAGAACACCTCGGAGAGAGAAGGAAGCTTGTCCTTTCCTAAAATCTGAACTCGAATAGGATCATACTCAGAATTCAACCCAGAGAGAAACTTAAAGACCCGTCCACGCTCAATAAACTTGGTTAAAGTAGCAACATCCTCAGTGCATTTCATCTTTAAATCCTGGTTTTGATCCAGCTCAATCTATAAACCATTCAGAGTACCATAATAATCAGTGACAGAAAGAGAGCCTTGCTAGGTATTAAAAATTGTGTTTTCTAATTCATAACACGTAGCAATATCTTGTTTCATAGAATAGGTTTGACTTAAACTATCCCAAATTTCACGTGCAGAAGTAAAAAACATACAATTCTTACTGATATCTGGTGTCATAGAGTTCCATAGCCAAGTCATAATCAAAGAATCTTCAACATCCCAAATGCCAAACTGTGGGTCATCTGCCTTCGGAGGATCCCCGACAATATGTGACAACTTTCGACGACCCTTGAGAGTGGTGCGAATAACCTGGGCCCATTGGAGATAGTTCTTACCATTGAGGTGATAAGAAGAGTGTAAAACTGGAAGATCATTTGGATTCAGTGCTGCAACGGCAATCGGAGGTGTTGGAACGACAACCGAAGGCGGCGTAGTGATGGTGGAGGACTGGGTGTCTACTGTAGACATTCTGGCTGGACCCGAAAACAATCAAAAATGAATGGGGAGGAGCCGACAAGCAGAACAGAGGTGGTCGCGTGGTGAACGGCGGCATGGAGGGCGGCACGTGGCTCTCACGCGGGTACAGTGCGGCAGTGCGTGGGCTGCGCGTGGTGGAGCGTGGGTGGTTGGTTTGGGGTGGGCTTTTCGGATGTGGCCGAAAAAACGCCGACAAGCAGTCCGGCGAGGGTGGTGAGACAAAAAAACGGCGGCAGCGGGTGACCGGTGGTGGTTTTAGGGCTCAGCAAAGAATAAGGCTGCAATAAGAGGCAATGATAAGGCGCTCGTAGAAGGAAAAACAAAGGCAAGCCCTAGGAACGACCTAGGCTCTGATACCATATAGAAAGAAAGAATGTTGGAATGTATGAATATTATTCCTTGAATCAATTGTGTACAGAGAAGGTTACAATATATAGGCTAATGCCATTGATTGTTATCCTAAAAATAAGACAGAAATATCAGCCCTAATAAAAACAAGAATAAAAAACATATCTGTACATATCTGATATTAATGCTGTACATATCTGATATTAATGCTGATATATTACAACAAAAGTGAATGGTAGTCAACACTCCCCCTCAAGCTGGAGAATGGATATCAATCATTCTTAGCTTGCAAGTGAGATTTTGAAACTTATCTTTAGGAAGACCCTTGGTTAGCACATCAGCTAGTTGACGTTCTGATGGGATATATGATGTGGCAATCAGCCCACTATCAAGTTTCTCTTTAATAAAATGCCGGTCAATCTCTATATGCTTAGTCCTATCATGCTGAACTGGATTGTGAGCAATGCTAATGGCTGACTTGTTATCACAAAACAGCTTCATTGGAACTTCATACTTAATCTTGAGATCATCAAGAATGATTTTCATCCATAACAATTCACAAACTCCTTGAGTCATAGCTCGGAACTCTGCTTCTGCACTTGATCTTGCAACTACATTCTGTTTTTTACTTCTCCATGTCACAAGATTCCCTCCAAGAAACATGCAGTAGCCAGTTGTTGACCTCCTGTCAGTAATTGACCCGGCATAGTCAACATCTGTATAGACCTCCATAGATAGATTTCTACCCCTTTTAAACAACAATCCTATTCCTGGAGAAGCCTTGAGATACTGTAAAATACGATCAACGGCTTGCATATGTTTTCTTCTTAGGTCATGCATGAACTGGCTTACCATGCTCACAGCATAGGCTAAATCTAGTCTAATATGTGCTAGATATATCAATTTTCCTACCAACCTTCGATACTGAGCTTTATCAACCTTGGGACTTTCTTCCTCATTACCCATTCTATGATTTTGCTCAATCAGAACTCCAAAAGTTTTACATCCAAGTTTCCCAATCTCCTTGAGAAGGTCAAGGACATATTTCCGTTGAGAAATGAAGATACCTTGTTTAGAGTAAGCAACTTCAATTCCAAGGAAATATTTCAATCTCCCAAGGTCCTTCATTTCAAACACTATAGCCAATTTCTCCTTTAAGAAAGATTTCTCAACAACATCATCCCCTGATATAATGATATCATTTACGTACACAAGTAGGATAGTCAATTTACCTTCAGGTGAGTGTTTGATAAAGAGGGTATGATCACCTTAACTTTGTTTATATCCAAGGGACACCATAGTCTTCGTGAATCTTCCAAACCAAGCACAGAGTGATTGTTTCAAACCATATAAGGCCTTCTTCAATTTACACACTTTATTCCCTTCACCATAGGAGTCATACCCAAGAGGGATCTCCATATAAACTTCTTCCTCTAATTCACCATGAAGAAAGGCATTCTTTACATCAAAATGATGAAGTCTCCATTGGAAGTGTGCAGCAAGAGAGAGCAGAATTCTAACTGTGTTCATTTTTTTCACAGGAGCAAATGTTTCCTCATAATCTATCCCATAGGTTTGTGTATACCCTTTTGCAACCAGCCTTGCTTTATACCTATCTAGCGTACCATCAGACCGGTATTTCACAGTGTAAATCCATATGCACCCAACTGATCTCGTTTCCTTTGGTCTCTCAACAATTTCGCATGTTCCATTCCTTTCCAGAGCTTGCATCTTCCTCATTCATGGCTTGAACTCAATTCTTATCCTTCAATGCTTCCTGTACTGTCTTAGGGATTCTAATAAAGTCAATGGTTGCAATAAAACTTTGGTGCTGCAAAGAAAGGTTTTTGGAGGAGACAAATTAGGAAATAGGGTACTTAGCACAAGACCTTTTCCCTTTTCTTAAGGCAATAGGTAAGTCATCATCAATGTTAGGATCACAATTATACAAAGGAATAGGTTCAAAAGTAATGGGATTAGTGTTTTCAATACTCACCACCGGTTCGGACACTTGGGATTGAGGCTGGACCAGTTCGGGTTGTTTTCTCCTTGGATACACCACTTTTGGCGAGCTTGCTTTAGTCCAAGCAATTCTTTCAGGTTCAGGTGGGTGACTGTCAGAAGGAGCTAATTCCTGTGTATCAAAAGGCATATCAGAAGATGGAAACAAGGGAATGTTAATGTCTGGAGAAAAAATCTCAACTTCCGAATCAGTAGTGTTCTCCCCCTGAAACTGAGAGGAAATGAAGAATGGTTGATTTTCTTGAAAAGTGACATCCATGGAGACAAACACTCGACGAGAGGAAGGGTGATAACATTTGCATCCCTTCTTGTCAGGAGCATAACCAATGAAAAAGCATTTAATAGCACGAGGGTCAAGTTTGCCCCGATGTTGACGATGGATATGAACAAAAGCAACACAGCCAAAAACACGAGACTCAAGACTTTGCATAATAGGAGTAGAGGGAAAAAAATGATTTCATGACATGAACAGGACTCACACCACCAAAGACTCTAGAGGGTAACCGATTTATTAAATAAGCAGCAGTCAAAACAACATCCCCCCAATATGAGTTTGGAACAGACATCTAAAACAATAAAGCTCTAGTAATTTCAAGTAAGTGTCGATTTTTCCTTTCAACAACTCCGTTTTGTTGGAGGATATCAACACATGTAAATTCATGAATAATATCGTGTTGTTTAAGAAAGGTGGAGAAATTTTGATTCACATATTCTCTACCATTATCAGACCACAAACGTTTAATAGTTTTATCAAATTGAGTTTTAATCATATGATAAAACTGGATGAATAAATTGTACACGTCTGATTTATCTTTCATTAAGAAAATCCAAGTGACACAAGTGCAATTGTGCAATCATCAATAAATGACAAAAACCATTTTGCACTAGAAATATTAGGAATAGATGCAGGACCCCAAACATCAGTATGGATAATAGAAAAAGGTTCACTGCTTTTATTACCATGTGAAGGAAAACTCACTCGATGTTATTAGGAAAACTCACAATTATCACAATTAAAGGACTCAACTGACTCATTTAAAAACAAAGCAGGAAACATGGATTTAAGTAAAGTAAATGGGGGGTGTCCAAGACGTCTATGGTGGAGCCAAATTTGGGAGGCACAAGACTGGATACTAGATTGATGCCAGGAATGTTGCAACTTTTGACTAGAGCCACCTGCCGCTTTCATCTCAAGATAGTACAACCCTCCCTATTCCTTAGCAACCCCAATCGTCCTCCCCGTGATAAGATCCTAAAATACACAATGAGATTGGAAAAAGGTTACAGCACGATTAAGGTCTTTCGAAAGTTTATGTATAGAGAGAAGGTTAGATGAAAGTTTAGGAACATGAAGCACATTTTTCAAATTAAGAAATGGACCAAGTTTAACATTACCAAGACCAGCAACTGATGTATGAGAGCCATCAGCTACATTTATGTGATGATTACCCGTGGGATTTTTATATGATGAAAAATGGGAAGAACAAAGGGTCATGTGATCAGTATCACCAGAATCAATAATCCAAGAATCCTCAGGAATAGTACCAGAAGCATGGGAGAATAAAGAACACAGATTCTTACCATTCATGACCAGAGAGCAAGAGCCGGAAGGCTTACTAAGGGAAGCCATAAGAGACCTTAAATGTTCCAGTTCCTCCTTGCTAAGGGCAGGGATATCATATTTCACCTGTTTGGCCTCCACCTCTGACTCAGAATCTATGGAAGTGAAGTGTACCTGTCCTCGGGCAACATTTTTAAACCCCCCTATGCTACTAAGGACCTGGTCCTTCCCATGGATTTAAAACAGTTCTCCTTGGTATGACCAGACCTCTTGCAATAGGAGCACCAACAATTAGATTTAGATGAGGATGAATAAGATCCTGTTTTGACAGATTTTAATGCTAACCCATCAGTTGGCTTTTCATCAAGCATGACTGCTCTTCTTCCCCACGGATTGTATAAAACACTTCAGATAGAGTGGGTAACTTTTCTTTTCCCAAGATTTATACCCGAATAGGATCATATTCAGGATTCAAACCTGAGAGGAATTCAAATATCCTATCTTTCTCAATAAATTCCGACAAGGTGGTTGAGTCTTTACTGCATTCCATCTTCAAGTTCTGGTGCTGATCCAACTCAATCCACAAACCATTTAAAGTTCCATAATAATTCGTCATAGATAGAGTTCCTTGTTTGGTGTTGAAGATTTTAGTATTCAACTCATAGCAGGCAGCAATATCCTGTTTCATTGAAAACGTTTTGCGAAGATTCTCCCAAATTTCCCGAGATGAAGAAAAGAACATACAATTCCGGCTAATTTCCAGAGTCATGGAATTCCAAAGCCAAGTCATAATGAGAGAATCCTCATCATCTCAAGCCTCAAACAGTGGATCACTTTTTTCAAGTGCAGTTCCCTCAATGTGGTTCAATTTTCGTCGACCTTTGAGGGTTGTTCGAATGACTTGTGCTCATTGTAAATAATTTTTTTCCGTTGAGTCAATAGGAAGACTGTAAAGGAGGAAAGTCATTTGGGTTCATGATTGAAGGCTAGATCGTATTGCTGTGGGAGATAGTGGACTCAGTCTCAGACATGATTTCAGTAGAACAGAGGTAAGAAAAAAAAGGTTTTAGGATGCACCACTATTAAGGCAGTGGCTGAAGATTCTGATGGATGAAACAAGGAAAGGAAGGGCCGACGGTTAGGTTAGAAGTGGCGCAACGGCGAACGGTGGCCGGGAAGGTGGCGCGTGGAGCTCACGCGCTGGTAAGGGCAGGCGCGAGTAGAGGCGCGTGTGGTGGTTTCCGGGAGTGGGTCTTTTGGGTTTGGCCGGTCAGAGGTTTCTGAGAAGGATGGTGGGTGGTCTTTTGGTGAAAAAGTTGCTCTGAAGGTTGGGCAAAAAAGGAAGGCACAGAACAGTTTAATGCTGAACTTGCAATGAAGGCAAGTGAAAAAAAAAAACAGTCCTGCAATGAAGGCAAGGCACCCGAGGATACTCAGCAACGAAGGATGAGGCAGCGGAAAAGGGGAAAAAAAAAAACAAAGACTCCCAGGGTCGGGAGCTCTGATACCAAATTGAAAGAACAAAGAGTTTTTTTTGAATTGCTTGTGCGTACTTCTCACACAGCAAATGATGCTTCCTTTTATACACTTGGAATATTAATTTACAACTTATATTTACAAGACAAATAAATGAGACAGATATTCCCTAAGTACATGAACTAAAAAAATCATGAATCTAGAATTACTTCCTAAGTTAATGCGGACGGTGGACTGTGCATGAATGAAAGTGGAAGGTGGTCAACAAATAATAAAAACTAATAACATACACCAAGAACAATAAAATTAGAAATATATTCTATGAAATAAAATTCATGAAAAGTCTCACAATTCAAAAGCATAAAGAAAAAACATAACTGTCATAACTCATAACATAATGAAAGTCTCATAATATAAGCAATTAAGCATAAGGTCACTAGAAATTAGAAACTAACAATACTAACAAGTAAGAAAAAAGTGACAAAAATCAAGAGTTCAAGACAAGACACAAGAATAGAACAGGGACTTAGATAGGAAACTAGAGTGCAGCAAGTAGCAACTGAAATTAGAGAGTTTGAGAGTTGAGAGTGAGTACTAACTGTAAAATCCAAAAAAGGAGAGAAGTGTATAATAACACAGTCAAATGGAAAAAAAAATGAATGCGGATCGAAAAAGAACAACAAACTCAGAGAAGAACAACTGAGAAAGAAATAAAGAAAGAAGAAGTGAGAACAGAGACAGAGAGCTGAGAGCATGTCGTTACCTCGAAAAACTGAGGTCAAAGGTGACAACAGCTGGAGTTCCCTCGCTGGAGATGGTCGTCACTCACCGGAGATGCATGAGTCTGGTTGCTCAGTCACCAGAGTTGATGGAGGAGACCGGTGGGAGGGTGGGTTGGTGGGTGAGGGTCGAAATCCAAACAGAGGCATAGAGGCTGAAACGTCTTCGGCATTACAGGGTTAGGGATTTATAAAATCCCATGTGTGGAATCATGAAAAAGCCCTTAAAAAGGGGAAAAAACGGCCATTTCAGCCATGGACCGCTATGACTGCCATGGTGCCATGGCTGTGGCGGCCGCAGTTTCACACAAGGAGGAATCCGCAATGCCATTGATGGCGAATGGTGGTTTTCATAAAATCCGCAACGCCATTCCGCCATGGTGGCGCCATGGCCGCAATTTGACAACACTGCTTGAAATTAGAGGGTTCAATATTACCTAGAGTAACTAAGGAGTCATTTGCAGGAGAGATCTCTAGAGAATTTGATTGTTCTTGTGCTGGGATGATACACTGAACCGTATTCTGTTTGTTCCTCCAAGTAAAAACACGTAGCTTCTTTTGTGACTGGTATTTCTCCCCGTCTTAGGAACATCTAATGTTGGCAATCCTGTACTATTTTCATCATCTAAAGTTGGCATCCTTTTTTCACTTTCAGTATCTTGAACAATTATTTCACCAGGGGAAAAAGACTGTAAAATAGAATGAGGTAGAGACTCATATTGTAAAAAATTATCTTCATTAGTCTCTCTCCCCCTGAAGAGAATTTTTACAAAAGAAAGGTTGGTTCTCCAAAAAAGTAACACCCATACTGACAAAGTTTTTTGTTGTAGGATTAAAACATATATATCCTCTTTGATTAGGAGCATAGCTAATAAAAATGCACTTTTCAGCCCAGGGATCAAGTTTGGAACGGAAATTACTGTGTACATGGACAAAGGCAGTACAACCAAATATTGTTAAGGGCAAGTCAGCATAAATTTTATAAGTGGGGTAAGCAGTTTTGAGGCTGCCTAAAGGTGTAGGCATTCTATTTATCAAATATGAGGTAGTAAAAACAGCTTCTCCCTACAAATATTTAGGAACATGCATGGCAAACATAATAGCCCGAGCAACTTCAAGTAAATGTCTATTCTTCCTTTCAGCAAGACCAATTTGTTGCTGGGTATTGGGGCATGTTGATTGATGCTGAATGCCTTTTTTATCAAAAATTCCCCTAAGTGACTATTGAAATATTCAGTCCCAGTCAGTAAAGAGGATACTTATCTTCGTGTCAAATTGATTTTCAACTATATTGTGAAAGGCTTTAAATACATTTGTCACATCAAATTTGTCATGCTTTACATATACCCAACATAGCCGTGTATGATCATCAATAAAACTCACAAACCACCTTTTCCCAAATTGAGTGGTGATTTTTGAAGGACCACAAACATCACTATGAATCAAGTAGAAAGGCTTAGATGCATAGTAGGGTTTAGGAGTATAAGAAATGCGATGATTTTTAGCAAGAACACAACTTTCACATTGAAAAGATGAACAATCCACATTTTTAAATAAAGTTGGAAACAAGTGCTTGAGATATTGAAAATTTGGATGCCCTACTCTAAGGTGCCAAAGCATTATTTGTTCTTGGCCAGATTGAGAACTTGTACCACTAAGGCCTTGAGCTACTTTATTCTTGTAGGAATCATCATCAAAATAGTAGAGGTCGTCTATCATCCTAGCACTGCCAATCATCTTCCCTGAAATCTGGTCCTGAAACAAACAATGAGAGTCTAAAAAAATGATTTGACAATTGGAATCTTTACAAAGTTTACTCACAGATAAGAGATTGCATGAAAGTTTAGCAACATGAAGGATAGGTTTTAAGTCAATAACAGTGGACAGATTTATGATACCTTTCCCTACAATAAAGGAGAAACTACCATCTAAAATTTTGACTTTTTCATTACCAAAACAAGGAGAATATGTTTTGAAAAGAGAAGAAACATTGGTCATATGATCTGATGCACCTTAATCAATGATCCAAGGTACTGAATCTAAGGTGCAAGAGAAAGTACTAGAAATACTAAAATTACCTGTTTGCGCAAGAGAACCACTATGAATCCTGGAAGATGAACTGGACTTTAGATGTTTTAGGAGTTGGTCAATTTGCTCCTTGCTGATGGAACTCTTCTCGGCCTCATGAGCAGTAGGAGGAGCCCGGTTAGACCTAGGACCAAGTTTATTGCCCTTTAACTGTGTTGGTTTGCCATTCAGTTTCCAGCAAGTTTCTCGAGTATGGCGAGGCTTATTGCAGCAATCACACCATACACCTGTTTGCTCATTGATCCTTTTTGGGTTGAGATAAGTGCTCTTGTTGGCAGATGCATCAGCAGCAACCAATGCCATGATGTCCATCACTGAATCTGTTTTCGTGTTTTTTCCCAACATGACACTTCTCCTCATTTCTTCCCATCTGACTTCTGAAAAAACTTCACCAAGAGATGGAAGAGTTTGTCTTCCAATGATTCTGGCTCGCACTTCATCGAGTTCATCATCAAGTCCAGCCAGAAACTTGAAGATTCTGCCTTCTTCCACCATCTTATTATGATATTTGGCATCTTCAAGTGATTTCCATTAGTAATCACTAAAGTGATCCATACAGTGTTTGCTCATTGATCCTTTTTGGGTTAAGATAAGTGCTCTTGTTGGCAGATGCATCAGTAGCAGCCAATGCCATGGTGTCCATCACTGAATCTGTTTTCTTGTTTTTTCCCAACATGACACTTCTCCTCATTTCTTCCCATCTGACTTCTGAAAAAACTTCACCAAGAGATGGAAGAGTTTGTCTTCCAATGATCCAGGTCTTGCCATACCCGCTTCAAGGTATTGAAATACTTGGTGACACTTTCTTCTCCTTGCCTGATTTCTCCAATCTTCCATGTCCGAGTACATCTCATTGACACTGTCCCAAAGATCTTTGGCTGTTGAGTAGCACATGTAGTTGGAGCCGATGTCTTCATCCAGAGAGTTCACTAACCATGTAATAATCATGGAGTTTTCAGCATCCCAAACAGCGTATTAGGGGGTAGACTTGGCTGGTGCCTTTGTTTCACCAGTCAAGTACCCCATTTTCCCTCTTCCGAGAATATTCATGCAGACTGACTAAGAACAACGTAAAAAATTTCACACCATTGAAGCGAATTATTGTAATTTGAACTAAGTGTGAGTTGCCCAAAGACAGCTTGGGTTCAGCACTATGATTCAGTTGTATGGTTGGATCACGGTGAGGGGCTGTGGGAGACGAAACAGAAGTGTCAGGGTATGAGATTTCAGACAACTTGACGGAAAAACTAGGGCTGGCAGTGCAGTGCACTGCTTTGATACCAATTTGCAATTTGATACCAATTTGGAAGAAAAAAGGTATCTTGTTATTCTTGTAGAGTGTACAGAGGTCTCTACTTTTAGAAGAGACTTACAAGAATTAAAGACAAAAGTTAAGGAATCAAATCTCTACAAATCATGAAATTAAAGAGCTGACTACAAAGCCTACTAATTACAGAATATTTACATTGAATGAAAGAATAAATAGACATATGCACAATCAAGGGATAAGAATCAGATCAGCAACCAGATTAGCACAATCAACAATATACAATGAAAATCCTTCTACTGTATTCCAGGTTACGTAGCTAAATAGAAAAAGATCAACAGCCATGCAATACTGTCAAGTTTCAACTGTAGCATCAGGTCTATATAAAGAGAAGAAATGGTACGGCAAAATTTACCTCACTCTTGAAACTGTCACTAACAACGGCAAGGACCAAGTTTGTAACAAAGTAAACCCCCAACAGCACAAAGAGAATGAAAAACAGGCAATACCAACGTGAAGCCCTTAAAAGCCAACAAAAATAATGAGCATTGATGATTGATGATATCTCAAATTTAAAGGACAAAGTCATCTAGCCAGGAAGATTCAAACTATAAAACTCAAACTCTTACTTGTATGCAGGAACCCAAACATCTGGATTATTGGATGTGGTAAATAAAACAAATATCTGATACAATGTAGTACCATAGGAAGTAAATATTGTTTTCCCCTGTATTGTATCTTCAAACATCACATAAGCCACCCAACTCGCAAAAAGGAGAAACAGAAGCCCCAAAGCCTGCAATTCATGAGAATTAGACAGCACAAAATGTCCAGTAAGTGTTGAATATAACAAATTGAAATAATCCAAACGTAGCATTCAAGTGAAACCCAAAATATTTTGAATATAAAATGACATGCGCATTGTTGAAAAAGTTGCAAACAGGAACAGCAAAAAGTAAGGAGCAACAGTATGAAAGTGAACCAACCAAGACATTTAAAAATGTGTCAAGCATTCCAGCCAAGATAATGATGGTTTCTCGTAGCTCCCTGACATCAAATTCAAATGCAGAGTTAGACTATCTCAAAAATATGATATACAGGATTATTCTCCTGGCTGAGTATACATGAATTTCACAACGTAAGACGTGAACAATTAACCATGATAAGCAACATCTTTTTTTTTTTGATAAAAAAAAGAATATTATTAGATGAGAAGAAGAGAGTACAAAGAAAGAGGAAAAGGAATCCTCACAAAAAAAATAAAAACAGCACGAAAGAACTAAAACCTATGTGGGAAAGTCATGCAACAAGGCATGCCAATCCCTATGCATATCTACCAGAGAAACACCACTAAAAAGACCATGAGCATAACACCAAAGGGATGCCAAAAGAATAACCCTATCCCAAATGAAGTCTAGAGTCAAAAAAGAGTCCTTGAAGATTCTAGCATTCCTTTCCAACCAAATACACCAAAGAACAGCATAAACAGAACACTGCCACAAGATCTTTGCTTCTTTACGTGCACCAAAACCTCTGAACTTGGTAAGGAGAAATAGATGCAAATCCATAGGGCAAACCCAAGACTCCAAAAATCCCAAATAGTCTATTCCAAAGATAATTAGCCACATAACAATGCAAAAAGAGATAAGCCCCAGATTCCAAATCATTATAAGCAACATCAAGTCATCAATTCTTAAACATGAGTGTTAAGAACCAAATCAACCTAAGGCTTAACCTGCCACCTCAAGTGAAAGCCCTTAAGGCTTGAACCTTGAAGCATGTACAAAGCACAAGACAAGCCCAATTTTGTCCTAAAATTATAATTTAATTCAAATAACTGGTTTATGATAGGGCACAATGGCGTCGTTTGATCCATATAGCCGACCCCACCTAGTGGAAAAAGGCTTAGTTGTTGTTGTTGTTGTAATAGAGGTGGCAAAGATCAAACTCTTCATCACTTGGTCGTAGAAACTTTGATACCATGTCAAGAACCAACTCTCCAAAAACCTTTTCAATCCTTTCTGCCCTCATTCTTCTAACTAAATTATAGTTTCAACACAAGGTAAAGTGCGCATATACATCATCCACACTTCAAGCCCAAGGGCTTTTGTGTTAGAGATAAAAATCATTGATAGGCTTGTACCTTTCATATTGAGCTTTTAGGAGAGTTGGTTCTTGATATGGAATCATAGCCATTAATAACCAAGTGGTCAGGAGCTTCAATCCTTACCACTCTCACATTTCATAATTAAATTAAATTTCAGCACAAGATAAAGTGGGCACGTGCATTGTTCATTCTTCTAACCTGAAGGGCTCTTGCGTGGGGGCAAGTTAGATATATCACTATATAAGCCCTCTCCTAAGCCTCCAACAAACAGCTTAAGTTTTTGGGTTGATCATGTCTAAATGAGTCCCTCTGTTTCAGAAAATAAATTTCCAGCAACAGGAATCCTTTATACATTGATAGCAGAAAAAAGTTGAGTCTCTTAAGAAGTTTTATTTTCCTATCATTTCACATAATAAGGCAGTAACTCCAGCCTTGGGAATAACACTGACACAGATTCAACTAGAAGAGCAAATTCTAAAATAAGACATTAAGGAAATTTTACATTCCATAATATATTTACCCTTCAGACTCTTATTTAATATCACGACTTTCTTCAATATCCGTAATGTTTGATAGGCCAAGGGACAATAAATATTATCAATAACAATCCATTTTCAGCAGTCAAAGACCCACAAGGTGGAAGTGCACATTAATACTAACACAAAAGATAAAGTATATGAAAGATATGTGTATCCTACCGTATGCTATCTCTGTACCTTTCCAATTATCCTCCAGTCATGTCTTGTGCAAATAATAATAACTTAATGAATTTCTAAATTTGAAGCAGCAAAAAAATGATTGTAAAATTTTCAAGCGCAGGTTCAAAAGGTATAATCTGCAATAGTAAGTTTACAACAAAGTAAAAAGAAAAATAGAGATTGATCAAGCATACCTAATATTCAGAACGAAAAGAACAACCCTGATATAAGGTGCAATTCTGAAAGGTAGAAAATCAAAAGCCACCGGAGACAAATAAAGAGCATAAACCAGCATATCAGCAACGACAACAAATAGACAGAAGACCTGGAAATACCAACATAGTTATTTATTAGTAGACTAAAGTATATATGTAGTAATGAATTTTAAAAATCAGCACAAATAGAATTGATATGATTTTGCCCTCCTCAATACCAGACAATCCCCATCTTTTCCAGCCCACATACATAATGCTCACACACAAAATCAACATTTAATGCAAGAAAAATTTGTTTCATAACACAAACAGAGGAATGAAGCATGCATTGCAGCATACCAGCAGCTTATTCTTTTTGGTTGTTACTCATTATGTCATAATTGTTGTCTCCACTATTAATGTCATAACCAATTAAACTATTTCCGCAAAGGAAATCCAGGGAGCTTTAATTCACTTTTCCCAATGAATCTTTTGTTATATTACTTACATAGAAATTCTTTGCCTTCTTGTTGTAGATCCAACAAGATGAGGGTTTGAGTCTTAGAATCAAAGGCTTCTTCCTTATGGCATCAAGTTAAAAAGATTAAGTATGGTTAGCAAACAAATGGACTGGATGCTATTAGAATAAGTTAATGAGTGTTTGTGGGCTTATCTTAGAATGGGTTGTGCTTGTTTATGTACTACACTTGTACTTACCCTAATTCTTCATATAAATACATAATACATATACAAGGAGGCTAACTTATCAAGTTAGTGAATCCCATTTGCAATTCTTCCTCTCTTCCTCTCTGTTGATACTCTCTCTAGCACTTGCCACAGAATGAATTGTTGAAGAATTACAGTATTAGGGTTTGGGAGGAGGAGAAGAGGAAGACAGCATGACTAAATTGATAATATTATTAGAATGATGTAAAGTGATACAATTCCATAACCTAGTACTCCTATTTATACTAATACTTAGGTCAAATACTAACACTACTAGTACTGGTCCAAGCCCACTAATATAAGACTAATAACCTGATAAGTAATAAGCCGAATATTCTCTAACACTCCCCCTCAAGCTTAAGCTTATTAAACTTAAGCTTGTTACAAGTAGCAAATCCATAAACTGAAACAAATAACTCCACAAAGAACCTAGGAAACTAGTACTCCCCTTGAATAACAAAGTCTTGGCAATGTCATTGGTAGACAGCTGCTTGCTTCTCCTCGGCACATGTCCCAAGCAAATGAGACATATTCTGGAGTCTTCGACCTTTCTCCTCAGTGGCCCCATCGACCTCCAAACTGGTCTCCAAAACACTAAGTCGAGTACCATACCACCCAGTAATGACCTCCAATCGAGTCTCTGAAACACTGAGTCAGATATTATACCACCCAATAACACAAATAGGGTCCTACAACCAACCAAATCATTGCCACCAACAAATGCTGCCACACACCATCAACGTGAACTCCTCAAGCACACCGCTTCGGTTACAGCCAAATGTGGCACCATTAGCCACCCAAATGCGGTCAGCAATGATGAGCTAGCCGTTGTTCCTCCTCAAATGATGCTACCATCAAGAAGAAGAAGAAAGACTTTGCTCACATCCAAGGCGGCTCCACCTCATTGATAGCCTTTTCCTCCTAGGATAGACCAAACTACCTTGGGGCGGCTTCATCGAACTGGCAACCCTTCCCTTTAATATCTCTAAGGGCGACTCCACCTCATTAGCAGCTCCTTGCCTCTCCCATAGGCGGCTACACCAAATGGGCAGCCCTTTCCTCCCAGCTTAAACATACCAAGATTGCAACCACATCAAGGAGATCGAACAAAGAAGAGAAGAGAAACTGGGAAACTCTTGCTCCCATACCTACAACAGTCTTGGTCACACCTTTTTGGCTGGCCAAAACCACAAGTTACTGGGACAACTCCTGCTCCCAAACCTATGACACCCTTGGTTGCATCTTGCTAGCCGGCCACGAGACACCCGGTCGCCAGAAACACTACCCACAACACCCTTGGCCGCACATAGAAGAAGAAAAGAGGGAACCAACCCATGGCACCCTTGGCCGTGCATAGAAGAAGAGAGGAGGGAAGAATAGCCAACGGTCACAAAACACCGCAATAGTAGAAACTCAAGCCTGAATCATCTCACTAGAATTTCCACTGGTCAAACCAGAGACCATCACTGAACATAAGCTTCTGAAATCTCTACTTTGCAATCTCCACAACACAAATCTGTCACACCATGTATCGCAACATCATTACGAAGCCATCAATGGGAAGCCAAAACCAATCTCCCCCTAGCCGGAGAGGTCGACGAAAGAAAGAATGAAACCATCCAAAACCACACCATCACGCATGAAGCACACCTTGCCAGATATCTAATGTGTGGATAAAATACACACATCTTGTGCTTGATTTGAGGTGGATTTAGGTGTGCTTTGATTGATTTATGTTGAAATTTATGCCACTTTTAATCTAATTATCCTTGGTATCTCATGATTGATATTTTACTATATTTTTAGGTCCAAAAGAGGTGTTTTGACATGGCTCTATGAAGCTTTGGATGAATTCATTGCAATGAAGTTGAGCTCGGAATTTATATGGCCAAGATTCGCGGAGCTTTTTACCTTTGCGCGATAAAATGATCATAACTTGAGCTACAGAGGTTGAAACGAGGTGATTCCAGTGGCATTGGAAAGCTAAGAAAAAGAGCTACAACTTTCATGAAGGCCACAAGAGCTGATTCTCATTCCAGAAGAAACCACGGCCCATGGAAAATTCCACAGGGCTGTGTGAAATTGTGCTGAAAAAGGGAGCTGGCTGAGAGAACCACGGCCCCCCTGTGGAAAATTCCATGGGGCCGTGGGAAAACCCGTTGGAAGTTGTAAAATTTCCTATTTAATGTTATCTTTTGGGATTTTATCAAATTTTTCTCATTGCTTAGGGCCCAATTAAGAGATTTAACTGATCACACACCTCTTTTAGGGTTGATCCTATATAAAGAACCAAAGGATGAGAGGCAATGGAGAGTTTTTTTAGTTTTTCCTCAACCAAAGATTGGAGGCTAGGATTTGAAGACAAGTGCAAGAGTAATAAAAGTTCAACCATTGAAGACATCTTCTCCTTATTCATCTTCTTCATCTTCTTTTTTTATTTTCTATTCCTATTTTCTTGAGATAGAATCATGATTGTTTCTTTAACTTTTATTTTTGTTTGTGCTACATTAGCCATGAGTGGCTAAATTCTTTTTTCTAGGATTAGGATGCAACTCTCTACTTTTCTATATTGAATTGTTGATTTGATTCTTTGTTAATGAAAAATTATTGTTCTTAATTCATTCTTGGTATGCTTAATGCTTGTGGTATGTTGCCAGCCATATTTACATGATCTTAGGCTTTAGGTGAAGGATCGAAAGTTGAAACCTAATTGCTAGATAATCTAATAATTGAACTTAGGAATTAAGACCTAGACATAAGCTTAAATCCTTCGAGGAGCAAGCAATTGTCATAAAACCTAATGGTTTAAACTTGGATTAATTGCCATGAGAATAGGATTGATGGAGCTTTACAACATTTTTAGTGGCAAAAAATTGGGCTTTAAATAATATAGGACAAATCGCCTTCAAGAACATAATTGAACATTAGCAAAGATAGGATTACAATTTATCATAGGAGATAGTGTAGAGAATTCCTAGTCCTAGGCCTTTAAATCTTGGTTGAATCCTGACTTTTCTATATTTATTTGCTTACTTTATTGCTTTGATTTTTGTTTTGATTTTGATTGAGTTTCACTATTAATTTTTATCGCTTAAATAATCAAAGTAGCTGCAAGAGTTAGTAATCAATCAATCCTCGAGGGAACGGTCTTTATTTTACTACTGCGCTTGCGAAAAATTCACAAAATTTTGGCGCTGTTACCAGGGATCGTGTTGATATTAACACAAGCGGCAATTTGGTTGATTTAAGCATTTTATTATTATTATTTATTTTATTTTCTTCTTATTTTATATAATTTCTTCTTTGAATTTTCAAGTGTTATTTCTTCCTTATGTGTAGAATGAGGAGTCAAGATGATTTTACTATCCCCATTGATCTTGAGATCGAGAGGACACTTCGTGATATCAGAAGGGAATGAAGAACATTGAGAGTTGAAAAAGACCACATGGCGAACAACAATAACCAAGTCGCCAATCAAGAGCGAAGTTTGAGGGATTATGGAACCCCTAATGCTAATGCTCGTCAGTCTTCCATTGTCAGGCAATGGGTGGAGGCCAACAGTTTCGAGATCAAGACGTCCTTAATCCAGATGGTCCAACAATTGCAATTTAGCGAGCTAACAACTGAGAACCCAAATCAACATTTGGATGAATTCTTGGAGCTATGTGACACGATAAAGATAAATGGGGTTTCAACTAATGCTATACGAGTCAGACTTTTCTCTTTTTCCCTTAGGGGGAAGGAAAAGAAGTGGATTCACTCGAAAGTCCCAAATTCACTTACCACATAGGACTTGATGGAGCAAGCTTTCTTAGACAAGTACTATCCGCTTGGAAAAGCAATCAAGTTTCGTCAAGACATCATTACCTTCTCCCAAAAGGAAGATGAATCATTTTATGATGCATGGGAGAGGTACAATGATCTCATTCGTCAGTGTCCACATCATGGCTTACAAGATTTTGTTGTTATGTAAACATTCTATGTTGGGTTAACTTTTCCTACAAAGGCAACTCTTGATGCCACAGCTGGCGGCGCTTTGATGGCAAAAACTCCAACAGAAGTAAGGGCTTTGATTAATGAGGTCGCTTCGAACATTTATTTGTGACCAAGTGAAAGATCATCTTCAAAGAAGCAAGCCAGAACAATAGAACTTGATGTCATTACTATGTTGAATGTCAAGTTTGATACCTTGACTAAGTCACTTAAGAAGCTGAATGTTAATGTTGTCGCTACTCCTAACATAACTTGTGAAACATGTGGAGGAGGGCATATGGCTTCGGAATGCAATGCAGTAGAAACATATTCTCAAGACTCGTCTTTGGAGCAAGTGAATTATGTGCAAAATGGTAATTTCAATGCTCAAGGAAATCCCTTCTCCAACTCATTTAACCCCGTATGGAGAAACCACCCCAATTTCTCATATGGTAACCAACAAAACCAAAGGGTCCCATCCAACAATCGACCCCCACTCGGATTCCAACCACTTCAACAATTTTCTCAAGGAGCGAAGTCTAATTTAGAAGCCCTCATGGAGAACTTCATAGTTACCCAAAAGGAGCATAATCAAGTCATTCAAGCACAAGTGCAACAACATGGGGAGTCCATCAAGCAAATCAATACTCGCCTAGATCAAATTGCTACTCACTCCAAGATGCTTGAAACTCAAATAGCCCAACAAACAAGCTTGTTCAGCATGGTTCAATGGTGAATACCAAGTCAACCGGAAATTAATCCAAGGGAGCAAGTTCATGCAATTTCATTGAGAAGTGATAAGCAACTTGAAGGCCCCACAAGGAAAGAAAAGCTTGAAGATAAGGAAACTCATGAAAAGGAGAAGAAGCAAGAGAAGAGCAAGGATAAAGAAGGAGATGAAGAAAGCACTAAAAAGTAAGTTCCTCCAAAAGCATATGTTCCATCTTTGCCCTTCCCTCAAAGTTATCAAAAGGTGAAGCTTAACCATCAATTTGGAAGATTCTTAGAGGTACTTAAGAAGTTTTACATTAATGTTCCTTTTACGGAAGCTCTCTCCCAAATGCCCTCTTATGCTAAGTTCTTGAAGGAGATTCTCTCTAATAAGAGAAAGCTTGAAGACTAAGAAACCGTTGCTTTGACGGAAAAATGTAGTGCAATTATTCAGAATAAGCTTCCACCTAAGCTTAAGGATCCGGGTAGCTTTTCTATTTCGTGCTCAATTGGGAACATAGATATTAACAAGGCTTTGTGCGATCTTGGGGCGAGTGTGAGTTTGATGCCACTTTCTATTTATGAGAAACTTGATATTGAAGAGCTCAAACCAACCACCATCTCTCTTCAATTGGCAAATAGGTCAATTAAATATCCTATTGGCATATTAGAGAATGTACCATTGAAGGTGGGAAAGTTTTACATACCGGTCAATTTTGTTGTGCTTGAGATGGAAGTAGATGTTCAAATCTCAATCATACTCGGGTGTCCATTCATCGCCACTAGAAGGGCAATGATTGATGTCCACGAAGGGAAATTGACCTTGCGATTAAATGATGACGAAGTGATTTTTCATGTTTTTCATTCTATCAAAAATCCTAGTTCCTTTAATTCATGTAATCACATAGATGGTACTAATGTTGCGAATAGTCCTGTGTTTTCATATCAGCAAGAATCTGTGACTGATGATATGCTAAAGAAGACCTTACCCAAGGTTGTCACCGACTTTAAGAATGCTAAGCTTTGCAAGGGGAGAACAAAAAACCGGTATGACATGGGTAACAAGCAGCGTGAGTTTAAGATTGGGAATAAAATTCTTGTCGATAACTCACTTCTACGTTTCTGTCCTAGTAAGTTGTGGTCAAAATGGTATGGACCATATGAGATTGTTTGTGTCTTATCGTACGGAGTGCTTGAGGTGAAGTAAAAAGGCCAAAAGACATTCTTGATAAATGGCCAGAGAGTGAAACACTATGAAGAAAGAGTGGTATCACCTAAGCATGGCACAGGCCCATAGTCAAGCTAATGACTATAACTTAGCGTTTCATAAGAGGCAACCTGTGTTTCTATCCTTGCATTTGGTTTTCAATTGTTTCTTTTTGCTTTATTTTTCCTCATAAAAAAAAAATGAAATTTTTTTTTTGTCTTGGCCCTTTTGTTTTTCTTGTGCAATTTTTGACACCATGTCGCCGTTTAGTTAGATCAGATGATTGAGCTCACGGCTACATGCCTCCCTCCGGCTCCACCTCTCCCACCACCTTCGTGATCTTGCATTTCCATTTTTCTTGTTGTCCTTTGTTCTGTTATTTTTATTATTTAAACATTGAGGACACTGTTTATTTTAAGTGTGAGGGAAGTACTCTTAAATTTGGTGAAATTTTTTGTGAAATCAATGAACACTTGAGTATTGTTTGTGATCAAGCTGGAATTGTGTGCTAATTTATTGATTATTTATGAACTGATAGAATTTTGTTTGAGAGGGAAATCCACTACTCATGAGCTGCTTTTATGCAATGCAATCTTTTTCAATTGAGTATTGAAACATTTAATATCTTATTTGGAAATTAGTCATGTCTGCTTGCATTTGTTCTCTTTATTAGTCAAAAAGTAAGTTTTGAGCTTTAATGTATAGATTTTTCATAAACAAAATCCTATTTTTCTTCTGGAGTGAGATTTCTCTTAATTGATGTGCGCTAAAACTTGCTTTGATATCTTATTGAGACTTTAATAGTTCACATACATACTTGAACATGATTAAGGCAATTAGGATTAACTCTTTCTTGACGTCCAGAGTTGCATTGATAAAATAATCATTTAGTTGCCTCATTTAAGCCTGAAATTGATTTCTTTGCATGCCTAATTGAATAATTAAGTTAAATTCTTTGGAGCAATTGATGTGTTAATTAAAAGGTCATGAAAGGTTGCTTTTGTTTTCAAGGGTTAAAAAAAAATGAAGAAGAAAAAGAATGGAAAACGAAAAAGAAAGAAAAAGATTGTTGGTGAAGAATAATGAGAACGTTGGGTTGAAAGTGAAAATCTGTTATACCCTTATACTTATGTTTTATTTATCATCTTTTCAACCTGATTATGTTATGTATCGATTTATCTATGAGCATTCTTTATCCTTATTTATCTTTTTCCTACCTTTCATTACACCCTTGACCTCGTTACAACCAAAGATAATCCTTTTGATTCTTGTTATATATGTGAACTTAGAAGTGGAGATGAGATTGATAACTAAGCATATGGTAATGCATTTTTCAAGAAAATTTTGAGTGAACTTAGAAGTGGAGATGAGATTGATAACTAAGCATATAGTAATGCATTTTTCAAGAAAATTTTGAGTGATCTCTTTGTCCTTAAACACTAGAGCGATGGAAAGATAAATGACCTCAAATGGTTAGTAAAGAAAAAAGATGCAAGCTAGACTCCAGCCTCTAATTGTATTAAGTGTTAAACTATCTTACTTCATTGGATTTGATTGCCGAGCTTAGTTGAATTTTTTTAAATTTTGGAATTTCCCTTTATTCATGTTTCTTGATGTTGAGTTTAATCTTGTTTTTCGATGCTTATTCTTTGCTTGAGGACAAGCAATCATTCAAGTCTGGGGGAATTTGATGTGTGGATAAAATACACATATCTTATGCTTGATTTGAGGTGGATTTAGATGTGCTTTGATTGATTTATGTTGGAATTTATGTTACTTTTAATCTAATTATCCTTGGTATCTCATGATTAGTCTTTCTCTATGTTTTTAGGTCCAAAAGAGGTGTTTTGACATGGCTCTATGAAGCTTTGGATGGATTCATTGCAATGAAGTTGAGCTCAGAATTTATATGGTCAAGATTCGCGGAGTTTTTTACCTTTGCGCGATAAAATGATATAACTTGAGCTACGGAGGTCGAAATGAGGTGATTCTAGTGGCATTGGAAAACTAAGAAAAAGAGCTACAATTTTCATGAAGATCACAAAAGCTTATTCTCATTCCAGAAGAAACCACGGCCCGTGAAAAATTCCACGGGGCCGTGTGAAATTGTGCTAAAAAAGGGAGCTGACTGAGAGAACCACAGCCCCCCTGTGGAAAATTTCATGAGGCCGTGGGAAAACCCGTTGGAAGTTGTGAAATTTCCTATTTAATGTTATCTTTTGGGATTTTATCAGATTTTTCTCATTGCTTAGGGCCCAATTAAGAGATTTAACTAATCACACACCTCTTTTAGGGTTGATCCTATATAAAGAACCAAAGGATGAGAGGCAATGGAGAGTTTTTTGAGTTTTTCCTCAACCAAAGATTGGAGGCTAGGGTTTGAAGACAAGTGCAAGAGTGATTGAAGTTCAACAATTGAAGACATCTTCTCCTTCATATTCTCCATCTTCTCTTTTTATTTTTCTTTTCCTATTTTCTTGAGATAGAATCATAGTTGTTTCTTTAACTTTTGTTCCTGTTTGTGATACATTAGCCATGAGCGGCTAAATTCCTTTTTCTAGGATTAGGATGCAACTCTCTACTTTTCTATGTTGAATTGTTAATTTGATTCTTTGTTAATGAAAAATTATTGTTCTTCATTCATTCTTGGTATGCTTAATGCTTGTGGTATGTTGCCGGCCATATTTACATGATCTTAGGCTTTAGGTGAAGGATCGAAAGATGAAACTTAATTGCTAGATAATCTAAGAATTGAACTTAGGAATTGAGACCGAGGAGCAAACCATTGTCATAAAACCTAATGGGTTGGAACTTGGATTAATTGCCATGAGAATGAGATTGATAGAGTTTTAGCACATTTTCAGTGCCAAGAAATTAGGCTTTAAACAATTTAGGACAAATCGCCTTCAAGAACATAATTGAACATTAGCAAAGATAGGATTACAATTTATCATAGGGGGTAGTGTAGTGAATTCCTAGTCGTAGGCCTTTAAATCTTGGTTGAATCCTGACTTTTCTATATTTATTTGCTTACTTTATTGCTTTGATTTTTGTTTTGATTTTAATTGAGTTTCATCATTGATTTTTATCGCTAAATAATCAAAGTCGTCGTAAGAGTTAGTAATCAATTGATCCTCGAGGGAATGATCTTTATTTTACTACTTGAACGATTCGTGCGCTTGCGAAAAATTCACAACAATATCTCACCGAAACTTCGACCACTGACAACCTAAAAACATTGTCGGAAGTCTCACTGGATAGGGAACCTCACTCGCCAAGGTCACCACCAACCGAGCACCACAACAATCAAAGAGGTGAGAAAACACCAACCCACTACTCGAAAACCCTGAATAACTCCTTTCTAGCTTCAACCCAACTCACAGAGTGCAAACTCAAAGGAAACGACCCCAAACAGTGCCAAAATCACCCAAGCATCGCTGAATTCACACCTAACCAACACACTGGAGATGTCACCGAAGCTTCGATCACCGACGACCACTTCTGGCTGCTAGCCAGCCTTGTCTGTACCAGAAAAGTACATACCCAGCCACAAACAGGTCCTAAAAGGCTAGAACAAGTGTGTGCAAACTGAAGCACGAACCAGCACCACCAATATGTGAACCCAGCACCACTGCCGGCCACTGCTCTATTCGCAGGACCTCCTGCTGGCTCCGGTCAACCACCACCGTCCATTTGCCCAAAGGTCACCTGAAAACTAAAACAGTAGCCATCTTTAGCACACAACCGAAGACAGTGAATGATGTAAATGCGCAACCCACCACCGTCACCGCTAGCCGCCACTCTCCTACCACCGCCCTCTCGCTCCGACCGACCGATCGATCGCAATCCGACCACTCACCGGCGATCACGTTCCAGTTACCTTAAACTTCCAGCAGCGGTAGTGGGCTACGCAGTCCCTAAAATGTAAAAATAGAGCCTTTGCAATGGGGAAGACACAAACTGCTGCCATCGACCACCACCAACCTCGCCGGTCGTTTTTCCAGCACTGTCTGGCCACGTTCAGCTGCCAATCACCAACGACTGCTCCTGGGTCTCCTGTAACACAGAATCGCAGCCAGCCACCCTGGTTGCTGCGCACTAATTTGAACAGTGACTGTCACGGTTCAAACAAATTTTTTTTTAATAGTTTCATAAACTAAAAAGTGAAATCAGAGGAAAAGTTGAGGAAAACAAATAGGGAAGAATATATAAAAGAGTCCTATGGAACTCAACACAGTGGAAAGGACAGGCTTTTCAAGGCAGATGATATCGCTTTGATACAGTTATGATAGTTGAATGGCTTAGAATAACCTTCTCAGCCTCCTCAATTTAAAGAATGATAAGTTACAACAATTGAATACAAAATCCCTTGATTTTAGGGATTGACTATTAACAACTATATCAAACAATATCAAGCTATATCAAACTATATCAGAGTATATCAAATCTAAATCAAACAATATCAACAGTCCCCCTCAAGCTGGTGCATAGATGTCATAAGCACCCAGCTTGTTACATATGTAAGTTATTCGTGAACCCCGTAGAAACTTGGTGAAAACATCTGCAAGTTGATTACTAGAATTGACAAATGAAGTACTAATCTCCTTTGAAAGAATTTTGTCTCGAATGAAATGACAATCGATCTCTATATGCTTAGTTCGTTCATGAAAGACAGGATTAGAAGCAATGTGTAAGGCTGCTTGATTATCACAAATTAGCTGCATAGAACCCATTTTGCAAAACTTTAACTCTTGAAGTAGATGTTTTAACCATATAAGTTCACAAGTTGTAAGAGCCATAGCCCTATATTCTGCTTCTGCACTCGATCTTGCAACTACACTCTGCTTCTTACTCTTCCAAGAGATGAGATTACCTCCAATGAAAACACAATACCCAGAAGTTGACCTCCTATCACTTGGAGATCCTGCCCAGTCTGCATCTGTATAGGCGACAATGTCTGTGTTACTCTGTTCTCATATATTAGCCCCTTTCCAGGAGATCCTTTAATATACCTTAAAATGCGAGTCATTGCATCCCAATGACTGTCACAAGGAGAGTTAAGAAATTGACTCACAACACTAATAGCAAAGGCTATATCTGGTCTGGTCATAGTGAGATAATTCAACTTTCCCACCAACCTTCGATATCTGCCTGGATCTGAGTATGACTCCCCCTGATTTGGCATGAGCTTAACATTCGGATCCATAGGAGTATCCACCGACTTACAATTTAGCATCCCAGTCTCTTTCAAAATATCAAGTGCATACTTCCTTTCACAAATGGAAATGCCTGTTTTTGATTGAGCAACCTCAATACCAAGGAAGTATCGCAACCTGCCCAAATCTTTGGTTTGGAAATGCTGAAACAGATGTTGCTTTAGTCTAGTGATCCCTTCATGATCATCACCTGTAATTACAATATCATCCACATAGACCACAAGATAAATGACCTTTTTACACGGTGAATGTCTATAGAACACAGAGTGATCAACCTCACTACGAATCATGCCAAACTGCTGTATGACCTTACTAAACCTCCCAAACCAAGCTCGAGGTGACTGTTTCAACCCATACAATGACTTCTGAAGTTGGCAAACAAGACCTGACTCCCCCTGAGCAATAAACCCAGGTGGTTGCTCCATATAAATCTCCTCCTCCAACTCACCATGTAAAAAGGCATTTTTAATGTCCAGCTGATATAAAGGCCAGTAAGAGATAGTAGCTATGGATAAAAAGAGACGAACAGATGCCATTTTAGCAACAGGAGAGAATGTATCACCATAGTCAAGACCATAAATCTGAGTATATCCTTTGGCCACAAGACGAGCCTTCAAGCGATCCACAGTCCCATCGGGACCAACTTTGACAATAAAAACCCAACGACAACCAATAGTAGACTTCCCTAGAGGAGAGGGAACAAGAGCCTAAGTGTAGTTAGATTCCAATGTTGTCATCTCATCAATCATAGCTTGTCGCCATCCTGGATGGGATAGTGCTTCCTGAACAGTTTTAAGAATAGAAATGGACGACAAAGCAGATACAAAGGCATAATGGTTGGAAGATAAACGATGATAACTTAAAAAATTATAAATTGGATGAGGATTGCGAGAAGAACGATTACCTTTGTGAAGTGCAATGGGAAGGTCAGTGGTAGGCTCAAGTTGGACCGGAATTGACGGAGACGGGGGAGCAGGAGGTGAGTCACTGGTGTCCACAACAGGTGCAGCCTCCGGAGTAGTAGGATGAGGATGACGGTGATAAGTGAGACGAAATGGCTCCATGGGGTACTTAGGAGCAACAGGGGCAGCCTCTTGTATATGTGAGACAAGTGGACTTAAAACGGGAGAATCGAAGACTGGAATAGGCAAGACTTGAGAAACAGACTCCGACAAGACTTGTGAGGCAAAGAAAGGTGTATCCTCGAAAAAGGTAACATCTGCGGAAATGTAAGAACGATTTGTGGATGGAGAATAACATCTGTGCCCCTTTTGAACCCGAGAATAACCAAGAAAGATACACTTAATGGCATGAGCAGCAAGTTTATCGAGACCTGGAACAACATTGTGGACAAAACATGTGGAACCAAAAACACGATGGGGGACAGTATAAAGGGGTGCCTGAGGATATAGAATAGAGTGAGGAACATGGTTATTGAGAACAGAAGATGGCATTCGATTTATTAAATAACCTGCAGTGAGAACAGCATCACTCCAAAATTTCACAGGAGCATTAGAATGTAACATAAAAGTACGAGCTGTTTCAACGATATGACAATGTTTGCACTCAGCCACACCATTTTGTTGAGGTGTGTGAGGACAACTCGATTGATGAACTATACCGTGCGATGCCATGAAAGAATTAAAAGGGGCAGAAAAATATTCTTTGGCATTATGACTACGTAAGATACGAATAGTTTGTCCAAATTGATTATGTATTTCAACACAAAATTTTTGAAAAATAGTGAATAACTCAGAACGTTCTTTCATTAAAAATAACCAGGTACAACGAGAGAAATCATCGATGAAAGTAACAAAATATCTATATCCTAAGAAAGAAGAAGTACGACTAGGACCCCAAAAATCAGAATGAACAAGACTAAAAGGAGACTCTGCATGACCTGTAACCTTGCTTGGAAAGAATGCCCGAACATGTTTTCCAAGCTGACATGTCTCACACTCCAATGCCGATAAATTAGAGAGATGAGGGACCATTTTCTTTAATTTATTCAAACTCGGATGACCAAAACGACGATGAAGAAGACTAGGCGACTCTGTGGCAGCACATATGGTGGAGGATGGAGGTTGTAAGTAGTAGAGACCGCGTGACTCAGATCCTGCTCCAATCGTCTTCCCCGTACTCCGGTCCTGGATAGAAAAGGAAGTAGAAGTGAAGGTTATGGAACAATTGAAAGATCGAGTAAGTTGACTAATAGAAAATAAATTAAAAGGACATTCAGGTACAAATAAGACTGAATTTAAAGACAGAGAGGGAAGAGGTGAAGCATGACCAATACCAGTGGCTTGAGTTTTAGAGCCATTAGCAAGGGTGATGTGATGTGGTGTTTTAGTAGAGGATAAAGTAGAAAAGAGAGTACCAGCAATATGATCAGAAGCACCAGAATCTAAAATCCAGGAACCAACAAGAGATGAATGAGAGAAACAAACCGTAGAATTACCAGAATGCGCTATAGTTGCTAAAGATGAGGCTTGTTGGGCTGCCTTAAGCTGAAGGTACTCCTTATATTCATCAATTGAAAATTTGTTCTAATTGTGACCTGTCTAATTATCATACACAACCTCGACTTTCTGATCAGCAGACTGCGTCACATTAGCTGACTTTTCTGGAAAACCATGAAGAGAATAACACTTGTCGTGGGTATGACCCACGCACTTGCAATAAGAGCACTGAGGACGATCACCTCTACCACGACCACTTCTTCCACCACGCCCACAGCCCTCGTCCTCCACAGTTGCCAAATTAGAGACAAAGGCCGAGGACTCGAAGCTGTCTGGGAGCCAATCTCGATGTCTCCACTGGTGACGGAACTCGTAGAAGACGATCAATGAGCTCCTCCACCGTGGGGATGTTAGGATTAGTTAGAGCTTGATTCTGGACAGATTCAAAGTCCTTATGTAAACCATGAAGAACAAAGACCATATACATATTATCAAGTTTTGCTAGTACCTTCGTAAGATCATCACCTGTTATAATGCGTTTAATGTCATCAATGACGGACTGTGCTTTGTTCAGATAAGAGGAAAGATCATGATCTGTCATCTGAAGAGTGGCCAAATTGTGGACAGAAGCATAGAGACGTTGTAGATTATTGGAATAGACATTTTGAGCTTTCTTTCATATTTCATAACAAGTTTTGTACGGGCGAAAATGTACCATCAACTTCGGATCCATAGACTGCCATAAAAGAGAGACCAACTGATAATCTGTCCTTTTCCATTCATCACGAATTTTCTCATCAATCTCTGCTTCCTTCTTGGTGAGATGTTCATAAAGCCCTTGACCTAAAAACCAAACTTCAACCGCATTGTACCAATCCACAAAATTCTTATCATTGAGTTTTGCCGATGTGATAATGGGACTTCCAGAGAAGGCAAAAGAGATGAGACCCTTCCATGTAGACCCAGAACCAACATCAAAATTGACGTCAGAACCTTTGGAAGAGCCGGTGGTTGAATCGGACATGGTGAGAAGGAGAAGAATCAAAGTTCTTGAAACTGGACTTTGATAGTCAAAAGGAGGCCAGAGGACGCCGGAGAACAAGACGGAGATGACGCGCGGACAAAACAGCGCGTGGAAGGCGGCGCGTGGAGCTCACGCATGCGGAGATCTGCGAACCGTGACGGCGCGTACGGCGGAGAACGGAGGTGGGTCTTCTCGGAAATGGATCGCCGGTGCTTTCTGAGTTGTCCAGTCACCTTACTTTGGTGATTGGAGACGGTGGTCGGTGACGGTGGCTGGAGACAGTGGCCGGAGACGATCGCCGGAGAGCGGTTCTTGACCAGATCGAACCCTAACTCTAGATACCAAGTTATGATAGCTGAATGGCTTAGAATAACCTTCTCAGCCTCCTCAATTTAAAGAATGATAAGTTACAACAATTGAATACAAAATCCCTTGATTTTAGGGATTGACTATTAACAACTATATCAAACAATATCAAGCTATATCAAACTATATCAGACTATATCAAATCTAAATCAAACAATATCAACAGATACCATGTTGAAAAATTATAGTATTAGGGTTTGGGAAGAGGAGAAGAGGAAGACGGCATGACTAAATTGAGAATATTATTAGAACGATGCAAAGTGATACAATTCTATAACCTAGTACTCCTATTTATACTAATACTTAGGTCAAATACTACACTACTAGTACTCGCCCAAGCCCACTAATATAAGACTAATAACCTAATAAGTAATAAGCCTAATATTCTCTAACATGAACACTGCAACTCACTTAAGTCCCTAAAAAATTTTAGCCCCTTGCTTTCTCTAAAGGTGGGTATGGCTCTTGGATTAGATTTCATGAAGAAATTTGGGTGATGGATATCCCTTTCTCAAAGGCTTTTTCTCATGCCTTTATCACTATCTTCCCTTCACCAACCCCCCATTCAAAATTTCGATTTTATTCAAGGTTCCAACACTTTCTGAAACTTCCATTCAGGAATCTTAATGATAGAAAAACTTCTAAACTAGAATCTCTTTTGCTCATGCTCAATTCTACTTATTTGCCTTCCAACTTAGATAGGAGAATTTGGACTCTTGACTCCTCTAGAATGTATTCTGGTAAATTTAACTCCAATTTCTAACCCATTCTATAAATTGAGAAAATTTTCTTCTTGATAGACAACTTTGGAAATCAAAAACCCTTCCAGAGGTCAAGTCCTTTGTCCTAAAGTTGGTCCTCAGAAGTAACATTAATGATGTAGATTTGCAGAAATAATAAAGAGTTGTCTCCTAATTGTGAAGTGCAGAACTAACTCAAAAACAGCTGCAGATTTGTTCTTACATTGCCAGCAGCCTTGTCTCCCGATATTTCATTTCTCCTTGTCTCTTGTATTTTTCTCTCTCTTCTCTTCTTTTCAGTTTTCCCCATTTCTTTCTTCTTTGAACTTTTACCCCTACATCAATATGATATTAAGACACCTGTATTCTGCTTCAACTTCTTTTCTAATTCCATAGCCATATGATACCATATATTTCTGACACTACCCCGTTACTCAATGATACAAAATATTATTACATTTGAGGGAAATTGATTCCACACACCAAAAAGCATATCCTTCTTTACAACAGAGAGCAATTTAAATGCATGCAGAAACTTTTCCAGAAATAAATAAAATCATAAATTATATTCATTAGTAGGATCTTGAAGCAACATACCTTCAATTGATTAATAGCATTTTTCCAATATATACGGGACCCTTCGTATGATATCGGGAAGAAAGTATGTATGATTAGCACAACAAGAGTTATTCCCTGTATTGCACAGAAACAGGTCAAGTAAGACAAAATAACACACAGATAGTTGAGAAATGAATACAAGTATACTTCAACAACCCCACAGATCAAGCAAGATTCCAAAACTATAAGGAATCCAATTCCTTACGGTATAAGCTACACCCAATTATATATATATATATATATATATATATGAAAGAAAAGATAGAATGTACATCTAGAGAGAGGATAAGAAATCCTCCTTAAAAGGGGGGAAAAAGGATACAACAAGCCAAATTGGCTAAAAAATGTAACAAAGATTTTGTGTGGCACTAATACAAATTCCATTGAAATGACTACGAGCAAAGCACCAAAGAAAAAAGACACTCCTAGTAGATATGCATAAATGCCAAAAGAAAAACATCAAAGTAACCAAGTGATGTAGTGTGTACTATGTACACAGTGGAAGGAGAATTTGGAGTCTACACTTGCTTTACCACTCCAAAATGCTTGCATAACAATTACACACCAAAAATATCCAAAATGAGATGTTCAGTAAATAAGAAAATAACACAGACAGGTACTATTAGCTGTTTCATGTAAATTTCAAAATGTATGTGACTAACAAACTTAATTCCAATATGGGAATGACACAAATATTACCAAAGGTAATCTCCATTTTCAAAGTGATAACAACTAAAAGGTTCGTCAGCAATTTACCCTGTAAAAATAAAATAGTGTCTGAAATACTGCACTCTTACCTCATAAATAAGACATTCAGCAGCAGTTAGATATGGCAACTGTCCCAAAAAGAAATACTCTCTATCATTGCAAGAATGTGTAGCATACTTTTCGCACCATAGAGGTCTCTGTTCCAAGCAAAGCAAGCTATGAAATATCTTCTTTTTATTCTATTTTCATCTTTCTTTAGCCTAAGCTTCAAATACAATTAAAAGGAACTAAAGTTCAAGAGAAGTTTACTACTAACCTCCAGGAAATTCAGGACTATCAAAGCAAAATAACCAAGAGACCAGATGAGATTGCATTTAGTGAATATAAAATAAAATTTTGCATAACTTTGAAAGCTTGATGAATCAAGAATTTGCTCAGGGAGACCAACACCATCTTCAGCCTGCATAATGCAGTTCCATCCAGAATGACAAGTAGTTAATTGACCCGAAAGAAAATACATGCATACATACATATGCATAAAAGGGGGAAGCGAGTAGAATATACATGTCAAATACTTTAATAAATTATTTCACCAGAAAACATCATTACCCAGAGAAACATTGGGTTTTTTTCTTTTAATTTTACTTTATCTACTTTTCCCTAGGCACACACTCAAAAGGGTTGCCAAAATATGCAGAATCCAATAAGAAAAACAATAGAAGCAAAATTCGAAAGACATTAATAGCAAGTTTAATGTTAATGCAAGTTTATTTTTAAAAGTCAGTGCACATTTCTAAATGAAAGAGCAAGAAAAGATAGTGTTTCAGCTCATTAAAACAAGAAGAAATTTATTTATTTTTAAAAAAAAGGCCATGCCATGCATGATAGGAAAACAAATGAAAAATAATAAAAAAGAATGAAATTATGCTTGCTTGATACAAACAGAAATTAAAGAGAAATGAGAACAATTGTGATCCTATTCCTAAGAATATATAAGGGAAAATTACAAAAAATGAACTCTTGATAAAATATTTATCATGAAGGAAAAAAAGCCACATTTTTGCACAGAATCACCATATTTTGTACCCTCATTGTCCATATTTTTATCCAGAGTTACTTTTTAATAATTTTTAAAATATAAAAAGGTTAAATCTAACTAAAACTGGAATTCCCAATGCATACAAATTGTTAAAAATTTTAATGTTTCACCATAACATTTAACGCCAAAATATTACATACACAAGTATCAATTTACGACAAAAAATGGAGTGAAATTGCATTCCTTCTCTTGATTGCAGTTCTCAACAAGAGAACTGAAGAACTTCTTTCAGTTCCTTCATCTACCCATAAACGAAAGCAAACTTCCACACTCCTCTCTATTTTCATTATCCTCTTCATTTTTGCATCTCCTACTTTTATTTTTTGTTCTGCCAAAACAAAAATCCTTTGCAGTTATGCATCTCTTGCTTCACAAAATAACAATAATAATAGCAATTTGACTTCAACATACAGAAGCACTTCCCACAGAATTTAGATTTTTCATATTTGTCTAAACCAGACGTACTTAAAAGAAGAATACTAAAGCAATGCGCACTTCAACTTCAAAAATAGGATTGACATTGTTGTCTATTACCAAATATTGAGATTAGTTTATGATTAGTTAAAGATTAGTTGAGTTAGTTTAACTGACTGAGCAGTTACTCTCCTTTGTTGTATATAAGTGACACACTGGCTTATTGTATCAATAAATTTTAGGTTCTCATTTCTCACTTTCTCTCTTTGGCTCTTGTCATGTTTCCTAACATTGTCAAAACAGATTTAATTGGTGTACTCTTGAGATACCTTTGATAATGATTAATGAGTTAGTAATAGGAATTTTGGATTGGATTTCATTTGTAAAGTACATTACCAAACAATTGATGACAAGATCTACCAAACTATTGATCTAAAATTGACTACGATACCTAAATAGAACAATGCCTGATAAGAAACTAAGTTGCAAAGCTATCTAAGAGCTCAATTAAAGCATAATAATCAACGCTTGACAAAAGACAAAAATGTGACTTCACTGAAATAACTTCCGAAAAAAGAAAGGAAGAAAAGGAGTTGAACCAGATCGACGAGGGCGGCAGCTTTCTCGTAGTTGGAGCCGTAGGTGATAGCATCGGAGTGACCGTGTATCCCCCGCGGCCGGTCCCTCCGGCAACTGGTTTCACCTCCCAGCAGAGGCTCCATCTTAGACAGAGAGAAAAGCAGGAGAGACAGAGAGAGAAAAGCAAACAACAGAGAGAAAGAGAGAGAGAGCAGTGAAAGCACTAGTAGTAGAGTATCATCATTATGTTATGCAGTTGAAATGAAGGCTGTGAAATCACGCTTGCTTCACAGACGGAGACACTAGAGAGAGAGCGCGTCTTTCACGAAACAAAAATTGACAAAAAGGAAAAGAGTGGCCCAACGAATTAATGAAACGAAGACACTTCTATTCTTTTGTGTGTGTCGGGGCGGTGTCTTCGGTGTTTGGATTGGATTTGGATCTACCCGGGCTGGTCAATAATCGATATGGAGATGATCCGAATCATCCGATTTTTCTTAATTGAAATAATATGCACGTAACACGTTGCCGCATCAACTTGAATCAAAAGTCAACAAACCGCACCTGTCACCCTTCTTTGCCATGCAATCCACATGTTCGTGCGTTCATTCATTTATTTATTTATTTTTCATTAAGGCATGATAGGAATCATAGGATAGGTTTAAGTTAATTTAATATAATATAATAATTAAACGTTTAAATTAGTTTTTAAAAAAATATTTAATTTTATTTACAATAATAGTTTTTTATAATATGATAATTACTTATTTTATTTATTTTATAATAATCTTTTTTTTTTTAAATTAAATAATATTTTGTAATTAGTTTATATAAACTAATATATATAATAATTATTTTTACGTTAAGTAGTAATTTTCATCCCATCAAATGAACCTTTAAAAATGAATTTTTTAACTTTGTAAAATATAAATTTTTTACTTATTTTGTAAAAATATCTTAAGGTTTATTAACAAATATAAATTTCTCTTAAAAAATAAAATTTTTAACTTATTTTACAAATACATTAACATCAAATAGTAGTTAACTTAATATCATGTGGTAATTACTGTTACATCATATGATAATATCAAGTGATGTAAAAATTAGTGTAAAAAAAGGTGATATGTGACAAACATTTTTCAATATAAAATATAGATGAAAATAGGGTTATTTAATGATAATGGTGCTTTGCCTTTAACCTTAAAATGGTGAGAGTCTCACCTCACTCTAAAATTTTTTCTATACCAAAAAAATAGAAAACAATAAATTAATTCTCATATGGCTATATATTTTTTTGGTCATTTATATGGTTCTTAACCCAATAGTAGTTGGTTAAAATGGAACTGAACCATGATTTTATATAAACTTCATATGTATTGTCAGGATTCGAATCCTGAAATCGTTATTCTAGGGATGGTTTCACCTAACCATCACCTTGGGTCAAAATTGTATGAACAATTGGTTAAAGAAAAAAATATAGTTATTATTTATTGTATAAATATAAATTTGTATTTTTTATTAAAATTATATATTAATTTTTATTAAGTAATTATAAATTCATCTTTTTTATTTTAAAAAATAGTGGATGTCAATGGTGGTTGGGTATTAAGTGAAAGAGATAGATTTTTGTACCCTGTGTGTTTCTAGCCAATGATATTATACTTTTGTTTTGAGATATATGTAGTATTAACTTTAAAATTGCTTAAATATGTTTCTTATCTCTCTAAATATTGCGATTTTCGATAAAAGAAGTCAGAGTGAGTATGTTGTTTTGGTGGTGGGAGTTGCAAGTAATGTCTCAATTGATGTTTAGGTTGTTCTTGTTTGGTCATATACAAGTGGTCCATTATAGGGGACCACAACTGAAAGATGCATGTGGGTTAAGGGTTTTGTGCATATTTTATTCTGATACATATTGTATTTAGGGTCTTGTGATGCACGTGGGTTAAGGGTTTTATGCATATTTTATTATAATGCATGTTGTATTTAGGGTCTTATGCATATGTTAATATGATAATTTGTAGGTTTAGGGTTTTGTACACATATTTTTTTAGTGCATTTTGTAAATTTCGAACTAGTTTGGACATGCCTTTATATTGTGATTGTTGTGTGAGTTTGATTTTTTGCAGCAATGGATGAATTTTACATGCATATACATTACAATGGCAAGTTTGTCCATGCTCCTGAGATGAAGTATGAAAATGGAAAGATAGTTGTAGTTGTTGTTGATGTGGATAAGTGGTCCTATTTTGAAGCATTAGACTTAGTGAGTGAGTATGAATACTCAAGGAATTGCAAAATTGTGGTACTTAATTTCTGGAAAAACCTTGAGTCATGGACTAAGAGCAATGAGTTTGGACATTCATGTTATGGACTTGGCAAATTATGTCTTAGCAACACATGACAAAAGTTGTGGAGTTGTATGTTAAACATGAGGTTGTGAAAGGGAATAGGAGTGGGCCTAACATTAATGCTCAACCTGCAAAACATGATGGTAACCAAAGCTCAGATGATAATGTTGCAGAGGTCCATTTTGATGATTCTGAGGAAGAAAGGGAGAATGGTGGAAATTATTTTGAACATTATGGTGTTGTTGGGCTTATGGAAAGTGAGGTTGTGCAAAATGGGCATGTGCAAAGTAGGTCTGGTCAGAGTTCAAATGCAAATGGGCCCAACTATGCTACTGCTGATAAGGGTAGTGTGGAGGTTGGGAAGATTGTTGAAGGCAAGTATAGGCCAAGAATTAAACACACAGTAACGAAGAAAAAGCAACCTATTAAGAGAAAATGTATCATTGCAGACCAAACACCACCTCAACCTGATCCTGAAACAAAAATACCATCTCCACCCCCACCTCTAACCCAACCTGAAGCTGCTATACCATCTTGTCGGTGTATGCCCTAGAGGCTAACTTATTTTAACAATGTTTACATATATTGTATTATCTTGTTTTTTAATATATATATATATATATATATATATATATATAAGCATTTCATTTATTGTGTTATTTATGATAAATATAAATAAAGTCTTTAGAATAGTAAGTTTGATGCCATAGGATATCAAATGGTTGACTTGATCGTGAGATCCTATTAGATAAAATTAGAACACTATTCTTAAATGTCCCTAATTAAGTATTATTGTTAATTAGGACAACAATAATGCATTGAGACTAGTATAAGCGTAGACTGATGACCATATCTCACGAGTCATGGATATGAGATATCAAGTTTTCACATGGGTACATATTAGAGTAATGATGTACTAGACTGACCTGCCATGAGAACGCTATATGGATCGTTACATGAGTATCATAAGCGATTCTCATAGTGATAATGATATATGTGGTCTTTTGACCTGAAATCACTACGATTCCTACATGAAAAGTTATATGTTTTAATGTCATCAAACGTCATCTGTATCAAGGTGATTATAAAGTTAGTTATTGGACATACTGCGAATCATGCAGAGGGATGTGAGTGACCTAGATAGGATTTGTCACTCCTACATAACAAGAGCGATATCTTCCGGCTCCTTGATTAAGTGAGACTGTGAAATGCATAATCATACTCAAATAAGTCAATATGAGATATTGATCTCATTTGTTGTTGCAAAGTCTACTCGAGTATCAGGAAAAGAAGGATTGAACTATACAAGGATGACGCATTCCATGCCTTGTGTTCAATCTAGATATCTTGACATATGGACTAAACTACACAGAAACATTAGTCATGGAAAGGTTATATCAATTCACTGACATTCTCATTACTTGGGTGGCAGCAATGTGTTACTAGATATCACTCACTGTTTGTAATATTAAAATGAGTTTTAATATTATTGCTAACGTTATGAGAACCTACAGGGTCACACATATAGAGCAGACTGAATTGGAGCAATAAGGATTTAAGTTGGACTAGATTCAATTGTGGGTCAGACTCATAACAGATGAGCCTAGGGTTACATAGCAAACCCTGTCGCTACTCACACCCACTTAAGGCAATCACTATTATAAATTGTACTCCTAAAGGGGCTGCTTAGCACGCATAACAGAACCCTAGCCGCACCTACAGAAATAGTGAGTGAGAGAGTGACAGGTTTCTCTTCTCTTCGCAGCTAGCACTGTGTCAGAGATCAGTGAGACTCCTTTTGCAAACGTTGGACGTTCGTGAGTCTGTTTGTGTGGATACTGCAGAGACATTGTCACTGTTACGGTGTTGGTGATTCACGTCGTTTGTGTTTTCATCTCACTTCAAGAGGTAATTTTTAAAACATGGATTATAATTTTTTTGCATGGATCCTTGGTAAGAATTTTATTTTTTCACTGTGTGATGTATTCACGATTCCCAACACATTTCCACCCCTACCTTTACTCACTGAAACTACAATACCATCTTCATCCCCACCTCAACCCCATCTTAAAACTACAATACCATCTCGGAGAAGGATTCTTGAGTGTGAAAGAATAAACAAAGAAGGACTTAGCAAGTGTAAAGGAGGCTGGTAGAGAAGAAATTGAGGAGGAATATGAGAGTAAGGGATTAGAGAGCATTCATTATGTGTCTGACACAGATTGGGGTGAGGAAACCAATATACATTAGGTATATAAAGGAAGAAATGACCAAGGATTTCATATTCTAACTTAGGATAGAATTTGGTTCAATAAAAGAATTTAAAGAAGTAATCTAGGAGCATGTTGTATTGACTAGTAGGCAACTCAGATTTCAAAAAAATGATGCCAAGAGGGTCAGAGTCAGATGCCAAGGAAAATGCAAGTTTGTTGCATTGGTTAGCAAGGTTGGTAGGACAAGTACCTTCAAATTGAAGACATTAGTTGACAAGCATACCTGCAACAGAATCTTTAAAAACAAGAATACCAGATCAGCTTAGGTAGCTGGAAAAGTTCTTGACAAAGTTAGAGGCTAGGTAGGGGCTAAGTTGTTTGAGATAATTGAAGAGATACAATGCAAGTATTCAGCAAGCATTAAAATGCACAAAGCTTTCAAGGCAAGAAGAATGACCAAGAATATTTTGGAGGGGTCAACCAAGAAGCAATATGTCAAGTTACATAGTTATATTATAGAGATTAGGAGGGATAGTATTCATTACACTTGTGAACTTCAAAAGGAAAGACCTTAGGGAAGTTTATAACCTATTTTCCAGAGAATGTACATGTGCCTAGATGGATGCAAGCAAGGGTTTGTACAAGGTTATAGACCTTTTATAGGAGTTGATGGTTGTCATTTGAAGACTCAATATAATGGGATTTTGCTTGTAACTATTGGGAGGGATGCCAATGATCAATACTTTTCATTGGCATTTTGTTGTTGTTGAATCAGAAATCAAAGAGTCTTGGAGGTTTTTCTTACATTGTTATTAGAGGATATTGGGGATATACTTACACATAGATGGGTCTTCATGTTAAATCAACAAAAGGTAATGTTTTCCCCGTTTAACTTTGTTATTGCATGAAAATTATAAGACTGAACTAATTGTGATATATATATATTTTTTTTTTATATATTGCCTTTGCAAGGTCTCTTATCTATTTTTGAGGAGTTACTTCATGGTGTAGAGCACAGGTTTTGTCTCAAACACTTATACACAAATTTCAAGAAGAAGTTTGGGGGGTTATGATGATGAAGCAGTTGATGTTTGGTGTTGCCAAAGCCACTTATGCAGGAGCACATAGAGAGAAGATGAAGCAGATTAAAGCCCTAGATCAGAAGGCATAGGAATTGCTAGAAGTAATTCCTAAGGAAGCATGGTGTAAGAGTGTATTTAGGTTTTATCCTAAGTGTGATATCTTGATGAATAACATTTCTTAAGCATTTAATAGTATCATATTGCAAGCTAGGGATAAGCTTATCATCACAATATTTGAGTGGATTAGGTCATATTTAGTGTGTAGAGTTACTAGTCTAAAAGAAAAATTGAGTAAGTATAAGGGAGCTGTAATGCCTAAAGTTAGGAAAATGTTAGATAGAGAAATTGAGTATAGTAGTAATTGGTTTCCAAGAAGGGCAGGGGAAGTAAAATTTGAAGTAACTCATATGTACAATTTAGAGAAATTCATTGTTGACTTGAACTTATATACTTGTGCATGTAACTACTGGGAATTAGTTAGTATACCTTGTAGGCATGTTGTAGCAAACATTTTCTATAAGGGTGATGACCCTATTGACTATATATGTAGCTGGTATAGGAGGGATGCTTATGAAAAATGCTACAATCAAGTTGTTAGCCACATTAATAGTGAAAAGATGTGGCCAAAGGTTGACCAAGAGCCTATTTTGCCACCAAATGTAAGAGTCCTAGTTGGGAGACAAAAAAAGCTAAGGAGAAGAGAGCCAGATGAACCTGTTGATAAGGCTACCAAGTAGAGAAGACAAGGCACATCAAGCATGTGCCACAAATGTAAAGTGCATGGGCATAACTCAAGGTCTTGCAAGATAGACCAGATCCTAAATCAAGAGACACAAGATACAGTCCCAGAGTAGGACACAGTACCAGGGCATGACACAGTACCACAACAGGACACAGTACTAGGGCAAGACACAGTATTAAGGAAAGACACAATCCAAAAGGAAATAGTCATAGTAAGTGTCACTTTCTAAATTCTTTTGTGATTATATATGGTTAGTTGAATTAATGATGCATTACCATGAATGCCATGTAAGGAGGCATGACAGGCAAAGGAGGAAGGAGTACAAAAGGAAGGGGCAGAGAAGGAAGCACCACAACAGGTTGCTTAAATCATGTTGTTGCCACAAATGAACCAATGGAAAAAAGGGTCAAAGTCACACTAGCTCATAACAATCAACTGTAACTGAAACTAGTACAAATGCAGTGAATGGGCTAACAACCAGTCAATACCAAGCCAAACCAATGCAACTGTAAGGAATGAGACCATTAACCAGCCAATACCAAGCCAACATAATGTCAATGTAGCAATTGGGACTAGCAACCAACCACCTGAAATTGCAAAAACAAAGGACACAATTTAACCAACTGAGGGTCAAGGTAGTGGGGCAATTGTGCAATCAGCTGGAATCAGAAGAGAGCAAATAAAAAGAAGGTTGGGCAAATGTGTTTGTGTTATTGAAGGAATGTCATGGGTTTGGAATGATAAAAATGTTGTTACACAATCTAGTTTGCTTGCTGCAAAAGATTCCATGGCTAACAACATGAAGAATGCAACCGTTGATCCCCAATAGTCATACTACTTATTTGTAATATTCTAAGAATATATAGTCTAGATTATGTTTTTGACAACATGACGAATTGTAATGAATTATGATCACTGCTTTATGTTTTTTATTTTGGAGATGTTGGCTAAAACTTAGTCTTGATGTAATGAAGTTAGTCTTATTTTTTGGGAGATTGGCCACATCTGAGTACTTTATAGTTATGATGTAATGAACTTGTTTTGGTTTGGCAATCCAAATAAGTGAAGTTATGTTTTGATATGTTCAAGCACATTGTCCATTTGGTTCTAATTTCAGTTGCAATATGTGAACTATGCAAATTCACATTTGAATTGTTCAACTTCAAATATGTCTTATATGCATTGATCAACTTTTAAATTTGTCATTTCATTTCATTATAGGAAGTCAGAGATGCAAATCATTATTTTTGGCTCAAACAAATTCATTTCATTTGGTTTAAACATATACATCAAATATTCTACAAACAATGTCATTGAACTTGACCAAAACTACAACTATTATATAATGCCTAAACTCAGATACATAATGCTATACCCTATACATATAACCCAACTCAAACCCAGAAATAACATCACCCAACCAACAATGCAAATTGCCCATGACAGAATACTACACCACATCCATCTTATGCTCTTTCTTTTATGCACACAAATCCTCTATTCAAGCTTCAAAATTCTTCTCCTTTGATTGTTCACCAGTTCTTCAACAGAATTGAAACTTGCATCTTCATCCTTATCCTCATCCCCATCCACCCACTGAAAATAGTTACGGTTTCTTTTATTCTGAAAAATATACAAAAATGCAGGGCAAGTAAGAACACTAAGCCAACAAACCAAACAAGAAATGAGAGCAAAGAAGAAATAAGAACAAGACAAGCCAACACTGCACTAAAGGTAAAAAGGATCATACCTTCCAATTAGGGCATTGCTAGAACTTTCTACCCGGATTGTCATCCATGCTTGAGGTAAGCCTCAATGTCCTTTCCCCACATTGACAGAATCTTCTGGCTGGTCCTTGACCTTGCCAATTATTGAGAAGCACCTGACATGGATTCTCGTTGAGGATTCTAAGCAACAAATAAGCTAAGGTAATAGTTCAAAATTGGGGATCTTATACTCATTGAGAAGAAGATGACCAAGTCAATATATTTAATGTACACACGAGATACTATAATGGTTATATCAGACTCCATGTCATCCTTTAACGGTTATTTTTAACATACACTAACAAAAAGATTACTTGGAAATCAAATAAATTTTAGGAGGATTAAAACTATAAACTTTTGAGAATGAGGGGCTAAAATAAAAATTCGTAATATTTAGAGAGACTAAAAATATATTTAAATCCTTTAAAAATTTTAAAAGAAAATATTGTGTAAAACAAAAACTTGAGCACATGAGAGCTCGAGTGTTCTGTGACATTGTCCTAGATTTTTGTGGCAAATTAGTTGACTATTAAATGCATGACATTTGAATGTCTTCTTTTAATAATTCGTAAGTTAGGTTTGAATGGATGATATTTGAAAGCAAATTCACATTTAAGTTACATTATATATATTGTTATAGATCTAATAAGAAGTATAAATTAGAATATTCAATTTTAAAGTATGATTCAACAAAGTAGTACTGTCTATCTATCTTATCTTATAGATCCTAAAACTACAAATATTGTTCGCTTCTTATTGTCCAATACCTTATGAAATATTTGGTAAGAGAGAATTGGATTGGAAAGAAAGAAAACATCAAACATAGATTATTTCTTTTATTTTCCCTCTAAATCCTTTTATTTTCCTTATTATTCAGGTAGCAAGGGTAAAAGCATCCTACTACAAAGGAAAAAAAAGAAAGAAAAAAAAAAAGTATGATACTAAGCACAACTATAATTATATCTATAACACTAAATCCACTTCTCGAGCCTAAGAAAAGCTTATAACTATTTTTTAACAATTGTGTAATTTTATTGTTTTAAATATATAAATAATTAAAGAATTGTAGAAAAAATTATTTGATCTGAAAGTACAAAATTTTTTTTGGTGTACCTAAGGGCAAAAGCCCAAAGTAAAGAAACTTTTTTATGTGGAGGCAATCAAAGTCTTCCACTTTAATTATATTTTTGTTATAGTTGACATAATAAATATTTGATAATATGAAGTAAGGAACAGTATACATTAGAATTTCTCTTAATTATATATGTACTATGTGTCACAAAGTCAATAATAGAACATGTTGTATTATTTAATGTGTAATACTTTATGTTATGTTCTGAGAGTTTTAAAAATGATGAAGTGGACTAGTTTATAATGAATTATTTAAAATGGAATGAAGTAAAAAAGTAAAATCATACCCCTTTATTATTTAGAAGTTTTGAAATAGAGTAATTTCTCTCTACTATTTGAAAGATATTAATAATTAATGAAGTAGAGTGATTACTAAATAAAATAAAATACGAAAAAAGTGTTTTGATCCGAACCCTCCAAATTGGGAGTTTTGATTTATATGGAATAGTTTAGGTTCCCATCCATAACCATATTATTCCATTATTTGAAAAATTCCCAAATAATGTGTAAGACTCCTTTCACCACTTCATTCCATCCATTTAAACATAATCTTAGTTATAATATTAAAAATGTAATTAGAGTAAGAAATAATAATAGGCTTACATAAGTCATGTGTTACACATAAAATAGTACTGAGAAAAAAATTTCTCTTATTCCATATCACCTTATAATCTATCAAATTGTTATCAGTAGTTTCTTTTGTTTATTTGAGTGAGTAACACTCGGTTACCTTGCCACACATTCAAATTTTATACCACATGGTGGTGGGAGAGAAGATTTGGATCCATTCTAATTGACTAGATACAATCGTCTTAGAGCATGCAAAATTTTCTCCAATAACACATTTACGACTTTTCTTTTTTCTTTATTAACAAGTATCAACATGCCCAGAGGAAAATTTTAAAAATAACGTTAGTTAAAGCCCCTCGCCTTCCATGGCTTTGTTGACTGGGCCAATCCAAGTGGGGCCCAACCATTATATAAAAAAAAAGGAAAGATAGAGGTTTTAAAAAGGAAGTCCGTGACTTCCTTCACATGGGTTTTCGTTTTTCTTCAAAAAGAAAACAGAGAGCGCAGCAACGCGGAGAAGGAGAAGAAATTTTCAGATCTAATCTTGCGTGCTCAGATCGGGTGATCATTTGTGATCCGATCTTGATGATTTCTCAGTATGTTGTTCCTTGCATCGTGAATTTCCACTTGTACGGTCAGAATTTTATTTCTCCATCTCTATTTGTAGGGCTATTTATACCCCTTTATGAGTTTTGAGCTTTGTTGCTTTATTGATTTCCACTTTATTAGTGGTAAGTAGGAGTTGTTGTGATATCCTTATTTATTGAGAGAAACTTTGCTGTACTCATTGATCTATTATAGTGGAGATTTTTCTGGACTAGGTCCCGTGATTTTTTATCTCTCACATGGAGGGAGTTTTCCACGTTAAAATTGTCGGTGTTCTATTTGCCTATTTAATTTTTGTGCATTCTTGGATATATCTATTTAGTGGATATTTTGTTTGGCTGTATATTTTGCTCCTCACAGGTTCTTTCAAGTGAGAAAAAATTTATTACATATTTGTGTGTTGTTACTTCCGCTGTGCACAACCCCATTTTTCTTTCCTAATAGCTGGCATCAGAGAAATTTATTGATTTGTTTACTTGATTGAATGATGGAGCCAAATTACGAGAATGATTAGTTTGAATGGCACAAATTACCACAAGTGGAAAGGAAAGATGAAAGATTTATTATTTGTGAAAAAATTACATTTACCTGAAGATGTTTGCTAGTGAGAAGCTCCGAGGCTAAATGGATGAAGATTGGGCTTTTGAGCATGAGATGGTTTGTGGCTTTATTCGAATGGGTAGATGATAATGTTTTGAATCATATTGTTAATGACTCACATGCTAGAACTTTGTGGGAGAAACTTGAGACATTGTATGCCTCCAAGTCTGGGAACAATAAATTATTTTTGTTGAAGCTACAAAGCTATGAACTTGAGTTATAAGGATGGTAGTTCTATTGCTTATCACTAGTGATTTTCAAGGATGCTTTGACCGGTTATCCCATGAGAATGGGTGTGAAATTTGAAGATGAATTTTGGGACTTTGGTTGCTTAATACTCTCTCCACACCCATTCTTGGGAAAATTTCGAGTCACTTTGACTAGTTCTCGCTCCCGGAGGTGTTGTGACAATGAATTATGTAAAAACCGCTGTTTTAACTTGGATTTCAAATGAAGAAGTCGAATCAACGAACTCAAGAAAGCGTCCTCTTCACAAATAGAGGTTTTGGTTATCAAAAATGAGGGGGAGAAGCATTGAGAGGGATCAGGGACAAGGCAATAGAGGCAAAAGCAATAGTAGAAGTAAATCAAGGTCTAAATACAAAAACCTTGAGTGTGACTATTGTTGTAAAAAGGGGCATGTCCAAAGGTTCTGCTACCGATGGAAAAAGGAGAACAAGAGTAACAAAGGCAAACAACAAAAGAAGGATAATGAAATGATGATCGTGTTGCCACCACTACTGGACAAGATCTTGTGATTATCTGTAATGAAAATTTGATTAATGTTGCTTGTGATGAGACCATGAGTTGTTGACAGTGGTGCCTGTTTTCATGTGACATATAGGAAGGATTTCTTCACATCTTATACTCCTGGTGATTATGGGGTTTTGAAGATGGGTAATGATGGTATGTCAAAGGTGATTGGCATTGACAATGTTTGTTTGGTAACCAGCAATGGAACAAAGTTGATTTTGAAGAATGTCAGACATGCACCAGACATCTGTTTGCATCTGATTTCTACTAGTATTCTTGATGATGATGGCTATTTTAGTACCTTTGGTGGTGGACAGTTTTAAACTCTCCAAGGGTTCTTTGGTTGTGGCACATGGAAAGAAGTGTTCGATAATTTCCTAACCAATGCTTGATGTTTGATCCTATTAATATAGTGAGTATGATAATCACTCGAGTTATGACACAAGAGACTTAGCCACATTAGTGAGAAGGACTTGATACTTTGGCAAAAAGAATCTACTTTCGTGTTTGAAGGGTGCAAGTTTGGAAAAGTGTACTCATTATTTGGTTTAAAAAGTCTCTTTCAAGAGTCATTCTCCTTCTAGAAAATCAGAGGTGCTTGAGTTAGTACATTCAGATCTTTGTGGTCCAATGAGGACTAAAACATTTGGTGGTGCATTTTACTTTGTGACTTTTATTGATGATCATTCAAGAAAACTTTGGGTTTATACCTTGAAGACTAAGGACCGGTGCTAGCGCTTCGTGCTTCGTTGAGAGAGAAACAGGGAAGAAACCAAATGTGTTCGCACCGAAATAATGGTGGTGAATATTGTGGACCATTTGACGAGTACTGCGCAGCAGGGGTATTAGACATCGAAGACGCTCCTAAGACTCCTCATGTTTGGCCTGGCAAAAATTGGATGAACAGGACATTGATGGAGAGAGTTAGATGTTTGCTTTCAGTAAAGTTACCTGGATCTTTTAGGGGCTGAGGTGTATACACGCTGCACATATTATTAATTTATCTCCTTTGTTCGCTTACAAACAATGATGTTCTTGACAATAGTGGTATGGAAAGGATGTTTCCTATGACCACTTACGTGTCTTTGGGTGTGAGCATTTGTACATGTACCCAAATGAGAGGTTCAAGTTGGATGTCAAGACTAGGGTTGCATCTTCATTGGCTATGGTCATGATGAGTTTGGCTATAGGTTGTATGATCCAACATTGAAAAGAAACTTGTTAGAAGTCGTGATGTTATTTTCATGGAGGATCGACCATTGAAGATATTGACAAGGCAAAGAAGTCGAGTCTCCGAATACCATTGGTTTGGTTGATATTGATCCAAAATTTGTGAGTCTCATATGCTTGATATAGCTAACTTCGGCAATCATAATGATGTGCATAATCATATTCAGGGTGATCAGGTTGAGGATGTTGTTGATAATGTTGCTGATGAGGTAGATACTCCTGCTCGTAAGGTTGTTGATGAACCTGTGGTTTCACTTAAGAGGTCTTCCAGACATCTTATTCCCTCTACCCTTTATTCATTTGATGAATATGTGCTCCTCACTGACGGGGGAGAACCTGAGTGCTACGAAGAGGCTATGGAGAGTAGGAAGAGAGGTCCTCACGTGAATGGGTCCGCTATGAATGATGAGATGAAATCTTTGCTTGACAACCATACTTTTAAGCCGGTCAAGTTGCATGGACAAAAAGCTTTGCAAAATCGAAAGGATTTATAGGTTGAAGAATGATGAGAATACTTCCACTCTAAGATATAAAGCTGATTAGTTGTCAAAGGCTACAAATTTTAATGGATTGATTTTGAGGAAATCTTCTCGCCGGTTGTTAAAATGTCATCCATCCGAATTGTTCTTGGTTTGGCAGCAAGTCTTGATTTAGAGGTTGAACAGATAGATGTGAAAACTGCTTTCTTTCATGGTGATTTAGAGGAGGAGATTTACATGGAGCAACTTGAGGGTTTTGTGATGAAGGGTAAAGAAAATTATGTCTGCAAGTTGAAGAAAAGTTTGTATGGCTTGAAACAAGCCCCGAGGCAATGGTACAAGAAGTTTGAGTCTGTTGATTCAAATTTTTCAAGAAGACTACTTCGATCATTGTTGTTTGTGCAGAAATTTTCTGATCATGATTTCATCATTTTATTGTTCTATGTTGATGATATGTTGATTGTTGGTCATAATTCTTCTAGAATTGTACAGATTGAAAAAGGAGCTTAGTAAGTCTTTTACAATGAAAGACTTAGGACCAATAGAGCATATTCTTGGCATGCATATTACTGTGATAGAGTGGCCAAGAAGTTGTGGTTATCACAGAGAAGTACATTGAGAAAGTGCTTCAACCATCTTCACTTAGATAAAGCTAAAGTTGTAAAGTACACCTCTTGCTTTACACTTTAGGCTTAGCACTAGACAAGCTCCTTCTAATGATGAAGAGAAAAAAGACATGCAACGTGTTCCTTATGCATCTGCAGTAGGAAGTTTGATGTATGCAATGGTTTGCACAAGGCCTGATATAGCTCATGCAGTTGGTGTAATTAGTCGTTTTCTTTCCAATCCTGGCATAGAGCATTGGAAAGGTGTGAAGTGGATATTGCGATATCTTCGGGGCACTTCTAGTTTGAAGCTTTGTTTTGGAATTGGGAAACATATTCTTTGTGGTTATGCGATCTCGGTACTTAGCAAATGTATGTTGATTCTAGAAAGTCTAGTGTTATTTGATTACCTTTGCAAGGGAGGATAGAGTGACTTGGCAATCTAGGTTGCAAAAGTGTGTTGTTTTGTCTACTACCGAGGCCGAGTTTATTGCTATTACCGAGGCTTGTAAGTAGTCAACAATGAAGAATTTTATTGTGCATGAACTTGGTTTTACTCGTGAGAGGTATGTTTTGTTTTGAAAATGATGAAGTGGAATGTGTTTATTCATCTTATTTAAAATCCTATGTTCCATGGTAGATCTAAACATATTGATGTGAGGTATCATTGGATACGTGATGTTCTCGACTCTAAGTTGTTGGAACTTGAGTAGATTCATCTCGATGATAATGGTTCGAAGTTAACAAAGAATTACCGAGGAAAAATTTGAAGATTGTCGATTACTAAATAAAATATTTGCCTCCACTGAGTTGTTTTGTTGACCCAACCCAAGTGGGGCCCAAATTGATTATATTAAAAAAAAAAAGGAAAGATAGAGGTTTTAAAAAAGAAGTCCGTGACTTCCTTCACATGGGTTTTCGTTTTTCTTCAAAAAAACGAAAAACCCTCAGAAGAACGCTGAGAAGGAGAAGAAATTTTCAGATCCGATTTGCGTGCTCACTCGGGTGATCATTTAAACATCCGATCTTGATGATTTCTTAGTATTAAAAAATGTAATTCGTGAGTTCTAAATAATAATTTTATTTCTCAATCTCTATTTGTAAAATAGTATTTATACCCCTTTATGGGTTTGAGTTTTGTTCACTTTATTGATTTCCACTTTGTTAGTTATCAGTAGTTTCTTTTGATATCCTGAGTTAGAGTAAACTTTGCATGTTACTCTTGATCGCACATAGTGGAGATTTTTACCACATGGATTAGAGTCCCGTGGTTTTTTATCTCTATATAGATAAGTTTTCCACGTTAAAATTATCTCCAATAACACATTTACCTATTTAATTTTTGTGTATTCTTGGATATATCTATTTGGTGGATATTTTGTTTAGCTGTATATTTTGCTCCTCACAGGTTCTTTCAAGTGAAAAAGATTTTATTACATATTTATGTGTTATTACTTTTGCTATGCACAACCCCATTTTTCTTTCCCAACAGGCTTCTCTACATCGCATTCCGATGCCAAATCTGTTAACATAATACAAACCTATTAGTTGAAAACATTAAACACCACTAGACAGAAATGTTTCACTAGGTCATATGAAAGGTTAATAGGAGGTAAAAACACTACAAAGAGAACGGAATGTCAGTGATGCCACAGGTACACATACAAATATATGAAAGGCACCAATTTTTTTTTTTTAAAAAAAAATTCATGAATCGGATGCAAGAACTGCCAGAACCGTCAAATAATAAGAAGCAATTATATTGTCAGAGACAGATAATTGGAGAAAGCAGAAAGATAAGCACACAATAGAAACTCGATGGATAGTCATCATGAAATGATAGCCATAGATCAGTGAATCTAGTATTAGAGGAAAGAGAGATTCTTGGTTACACATAATTGTACTATGTCATTTTTACACACACTCACATAAATTTAGAGAGAGAAAAAAAATGAGATCTTCTAAACTCACTCATCATAAAAAATCATCTTCTCTCTCTAATTTTTTGTGAGTGTGTGTAAGGATAATGTGATACAATTATGTGTAACCAAGAATTTCTCTAGAGGAAGAATTCACATAAAGCACAGCCAAAAGGCACCTACGCAAAATTAGAGAAATAAGCATTAATTTACAATAATATATTCCATGCGTCCACATTATATGCCGAAGCCCTTACATTTATACTGAAACCACATGTTGATCCATTAGTAACATGGTACCGGAGACTACAAGTACATAGAGGTAAACATATTTAGTTATGATACTCTTATTTATAAACACCCCATGAGCTCGAACAAAAAGCAGCCATGCTATCAAATTAAACTATACCATCACATTCACACTTAATACGTGAGAAAACTTAAGCCTTCGGTTTTGACTGTTATTAAAGAAACAACCTTATGGGGATCACAATATTGATTATTGATGCAGTGTAGTGGTGGCAATCAAGTTCTGACAAGGTAAATAGGTAACATGAATCAAGTCCTTCATCCAGCACACCATCTTCTACTTGTTGAATGATTTCTAGATTGATCAACCGAACAATTTTCTTAGCTGAACTCTTTGAAAGTGGAACTGTTTCCACTCGCGGAACTATGATTTCGTCAGGACTCAGGATAGATATCATAGATTGGAGGAGAATTCGAATCTACATTGGTTTCATCCTCTAGACTACCTTCTGGAATGCCTACAGCATTGCGATTGCCTTCTTGATTCTTCAAGCAGGCTCCCACATGATGCTGTTGCTTCAAAACATTTATTGCTCATGACAAATCTTCAGGCATCCTCCACAACTCACCCAATTCTTCCCTATTTTTGCCGTCGTGCCTTGACTGTGATACCAATTGACACAAGATGGAAACACGAAAGGGATAAGAAAGGGCAGGATTTTTGAACTAGCAGACGAAAAGTGTAAGAATATAAATTGTTAATACTGGCACTGCTTAGCGCTCATATGAAAACTATTTGTCTTCTCACCATATTATAGCATATGGATCTCAAATTTCAAATCCAATCATGTTACATTGTTAAAAACAAGTTCACATATCAATGTCAACCATTCAGAATCATACATCAGATTATTATGTGCATTCATTATGGTAAGTAAAGAGTATGGCCACACAGTTGCATCAGAGCATAGTATAAAACAGTAAGTTAAAACTTTAAAAAGAAAATTAGCGTTCATTATGAACCAATTTGGTTGAACAAACCCAAGGGTTTTAATGAAATCAAACAAATTTCAGGCAGGTCATAAATATAAGCACAATATAAAGATATGATGGCAACATAACTGCCGTGCAAACTACTGATAGAAAGCACAAAGATGACTGACTTGAAGGTCAAGAACTGTAGACATTCATCGAATATATACTATTACTTCCCATAATTGCTTAAATGTTCAAATCAACAATTAAGAACCACCAAAATATCAAGTAATAAAGACAAAAAAAGTTCATGTCAGAACGATTTGACCACAAAATTTAGCCCCTATCCTCATCTAACATGGAAGAATGAAAAAGAATCAAATGTTCAGTTATAACAAATGCAAAAACCAAAGGCAACATGGCCAGGGAAATTAAGGCAACTTATAAAGATGCATTCTAGCATCTAACATTAAAAAACAATTTAAAAAAAAAACTGTCAGGAAGCAAATGAAAACTTACCAACTAATGGTTCACGCAAGATACAATCATTACCCAAAAAAACAAGACAGAAATTAAGATAAAAAAAGTAACAAGCACATGGTTCATGTCGTAAGAATGTGAATTGTAGAACTCATTGCCTGCCCTTCATTCAACAGCAGAAAAAAAGGTTTATGATTGGCTTGTTAAACTTGTCTATTAGTAAAAGGTTGACATACAAGAACAATCATGCCAAAAAAATAAAAATTAGAACACAAGAAAACCCACTGCAACATATGAACAAAAATTACCTTCAATCAGAGTCAGCCTAGGGATTTTTTTCCTGCAACAATCTGGAATATCCGGAGGCCCCAACTGAATGCTTCATTGAAGAGAATTCTGGTTTGCATATCCTGAAACCCAGGCAACCATGATAATAGTGCCACAGGGGCCATAACAATGACCCCAAATAATATATCATATAGACGAGCCAAGGAAACAACACCATGCCAAATTATGGTGTACTGCAAAAATGGCCGGAATACTTGGGCAATCAATATCAGGCCCCAGCCTGTAGGAATGAATGCTACCAGGCTAGTAAAAATGTCCATGAATTTGAATTCAGTGAATTCCAGCAAAGCAACTATCACAAGTATGGCAAGAACTATGACAATGGACTGGACCAACCGATAATAGATATGGCCTTTTGCTGCATATGTGTCCCGGGCATACGCTACCACCACATAAATCCCAAATACAACACACACATAAATCCAAGATAGCAAGTAAACAGCAATACTGGTACTTCCAGCAGCTATGCCTAGCTGATAGACAATACCATACTGGAAGATGAAGAACCGAAGGTCTAAAATTATCTCCAAAACCTTTCCCCAAAGGCCAGTTACCTTCAGATGATCCTGCTCTTCGTACCACCACTTTTCCCAGCTCTGTTCAGCTTTAGCAAACACCCTTCCACGGTACCAAATCCAGTTCAAAAAGTCATCAAAATCATAAACAGTTTTTAACCAATCAAATGCATAAGGATTGAACACAAATGGTGCCAAAATCCATGATGCAACTAAGAACCAACTAGATATGGTCATGGCTATATAAACAAATGTGTCAGTTGCTACAGGACTGTGTGATGCATAAATTATAAGTATTAGCCCCAGTTCAATTGCTTTCACAAAATGGCTACGAGCATAGAGTCTATAGTTTTCTGCAAAACTCTTGTGCTCCACAACAAAACCACGGCCAGTAGCTCGATATTTTGCCCCACCATGCAGGATAGTCCGGCCAAAGAAATGGCTACGTGTACCCATAGAGAACGTGTAGAAAACTGAAGAAAGCTGGAGCTGCATTGTAATGAAATCCCAGATAGCTTGATGGAACCCATGCTCAAGGGAATTCTCTACAATCATGGGAAGGGCAGAGAAAAGTCCAAGTTGGACGATGAACTGCTGATTCAAGATGGTACCAAGTGCTTTATTATTATTGCTGTTACTTTCCATAGCAGCTTCAACACCACTTAGAGCAAGAAGTAGTCTTCCCCATAAAAATGCATATACGGTAAGAACCACCATCATTGTGTTGAAAAAAAATCCCACTGTAGTGTAGAAGAATGACAGCATGCGGAAAAAATCCAGCCTATGACCCAATCTATACACATCTCTGCTTAGGACTTGTTCCCCATTTCCACTGGCAACCTTTGCTTCAAACATTGATACTTGATTCAACCCAACATCCCTTCCCTTTCCAACCTGAATGTATTCATGATGTGTGACATTACCTCCACGAAGAGTACAGTTAAAGCCAGCAAAGATGTCCTCGCTTATGTTGATCACTCTGGAAGCTTTACTCAGACCACCTCTAGTTAAGAACCAAAACCTGTCAAACACATCAGGATGGCCATAATGCAATCTAATTTTCAAAGGATTTGCCAAAACCCTCTGTCCTAAGGTGACAAAACTTGTTTCCTGAGCTGACATGAACCAAGCAAGAGAGGAAACAGAACCAGTAAAAATGTGTTCCCTCACTCCCAAAATAGTAGGTTTCCGAATACCATAGAAATGCCTGTATTCTTCCAAGAGATTCCGCATTTTAAGTGCCTCCTCAAAGTAGTTGTCCTGGTTCATATCAATAGTCTGAACTGCATCACCACGAGTGAAAATGATTGCATGATTCTGATTTTCTGGCTTTCCTTCTCCTAGTTTCAAGGGACCTGGCAACTTTACACGGTAAATTTCCACCTCCCTCTCCAATTGTTGGTCATATTTAACAAGAACTGAGTAATACTGCTTCTCGTCCCTCCCAATGGAAACCTCATCAACATAGGCAACTCGAAGGGCTTCATTGCTTTTCATTAGATACAAAATTTCATCAGCATGAGGATCCTTTCTTGCCTTCTGAGTTCCATATATCTGGCAAGCAACCACATATGTGAATTTCATTAAAGCGGTCCCATAGTCATGGCCTTTGAATAACAAACCTGCTGAACTGCTTGCTCTACTTAAACTATTAGAGGGAGGTGACATTTCAGAGTTGAAACCATCTGAACTTTCTTGCTTCATTGAAAGAAGTTCACGTGAGCCTTCTCGAATATCCATTTCTGATGCAGAATCCAGAAAAGCCAAAAGCTTGAGGGCCTTATAGTAGTACATCATTCCTCTAACAGTCCGAGATAGTGTCTGGCCTCTGTAGGATGCCCAGAACCTCAAATCCTTGAGTTTATCAGTCCATATATCACTGTCTTTCATCATCCCCTCCCGCCGCATCCTCTCCATAAAATTCTCCCACTCATCATCATATATAGTCTGCAAATAGTACAGGATTGAAATCCCATCTTCATTCTCAGTTCTGAGCTGTTCTTTGCTGTATACTACTTCTTCACTATAGTAAGGGGTTAGAACACTGAAAGTCATCATTTTCTCAACTTGAGGAGCATGGGGCATATTCATAAAAAGTGAGTTACTGAAGAAAGCAAGCCGCCTTCTAGCTTCTAGATTAACTGGGATGTTTTGCATTGAATCCCTGGAGGTAAGAATAGTGTGCAAGCGCCGAACCTGCCGATGAAAGTTCTCATTAATGGTGTCAGGCAACTGAATGGCATTCTCGAAAAGTAGAACCTCAGAAGAAGCTGGATTCTGTGGAGCCAAACCATCCTCCCTTAGCTGTTCAGCATTCCTTTTCTCCTTGAAAAAATCTCGGACAGCAATCTCATAAAGTGCCTGAAGGGTATTCACCAATTGGTTAGGATCTATTTTTGTCTTGTTTAATAACTCAACAAGTTTTATCAACTTCTTGTGGAGCTGGGGAAGTGCAGTCGTTTTGAATGTTTTAGTGAATTTCCCAATCTCAAGAGAGTGATCAATTTCTTGAAACAGAACCGTCACAATAGAATGCTCTTCACTATTAGGTTTGATAATCTCAAGAAGAAGCAAGTGCTTGACACAATCATATGTTTCAATGACAGCACATCGCCTGTACTCATGCTTGCTGATCTTCCTCCAAAGTCTCTTATCAGGAGCATCAACTAATTCTTTGGCCTGACTGAGCGCCAATAGCAACTCGTTGCAGAGAAGAAAACATGGCCAACGAATAACCCTGACATTCCAAGAGTTCTTTGGCAGCTCCAGCAGCTCAACCTCTCGGTCAGAGATGATATCCTCCTCCCTGAAAGACATGATTATCTCGTTCCATATCAAAGCAAACTTGATGGCCTCAGCCTGGTTATTCTCAAGCTTCCTATATGGCTGACCAAGCCCATACCTGAGCTTCATCCTATGGACAGCATCCATAAATTTGCTACTCAATGTTCCCCTTGCATTCAACAACTGCTCCTCTGGGATGAGATTAAACAGAACAGCACTAGCGAAAAACTGAAACCTCAACTTTAGCTGTTGCATACTCCGTATCTCACCCAAGTGTGCAAACAAACCCACAGTTGCCCCAACTAAAGATGAATATATTGAGTACCAAATCTGTATATCCATTAGATAAATCAAAACAACCGGAAGCCACAGTAAGCCAACAGCAAACCCATTTCCATTTTGAATAAACTCATGCCATTGATAATTAACATTAAGGTCCAACACTGCCCTTGATGGAGCAATCATGGGTTTGATCTGCAAAAAGTAACTGAAACTAAATTTTGTGGCCAGCACCACAACCCAAAATAAGGTGTATTTAATGTTGTCTAAAAGACCTTCTCTCAATCCACGACCAACAAAAGTTCTACTCTGAAACCACCAAGATAACATGTAAAAAATCTTCCAATCCGTATTCTCAATAAAATTTCTAACCCATGGGAGTATAAAAAGGACTAAAGCTAGAAGCTCAGGAATGATGAAAACAAAAGCAACCTGAAGAAAAGTTACCACCCGCTTATTTGCTGCTGCAGACCACCTTCTATCATGGTTTCTCTGCGACCATATCCTCCAATAAAACACACCAAACACAACAATCCACGCCGCGGCAACCACGCATTTCAGCACCATCCTGACTCCAAGCGCTTTTGTCTCCCTCGAGACCAACCTACGTTGCATCATTACATCAAGCAAAGATTGCAGAAACCTCAGACCACTCCACGTGAAGAAAATGGTATAAACCCGGACCTGCACATCATGATCCTCCAAAGCCTGCAAAGGATAAGTCCTCTCCTCCCAAGCAACAATGACGGCCGCTTGGAGGAACAAAATCAGCATCACCCAGAGCCTATCAAAACTCCGAAACAAGTTCCAAAACGACCGCTGCTCCACAAATCCAGTCTTACCCACACATTTTGCCCTGAGGTTGAGAAACATGTCAAGAGTCAGAGAGAGAATTGAAAGAAAGTATGAAATTAGAAACTGAAATATACTGATGGTTAAATACTTAAATGTGACAAATGACAATGTGTGCACAACAAGCAAATAGTATGGTTTATATGAACTAGAAATAGTAACTAATCACCAATACTGATATTTGTACATCATTTTCATTACATCATTTTCATTACATCATTCTTACATCATTTCTTTTTTAAATAATAAAACAAAAAAACACACATCCCAACATTCTCTCTCTGTATTTTTTTCCTAAACAAGAAAGATGTAAAAGGTTATGTAACAATTTAACTTGCAAATAACATAACTTAACTAATCACCTATGCGTTTAACTAATTAATTATTAACTAACTAAACTAATTATAAACTAAACAAATCACATGTGTGGTAATACCTGCTGCTTGATCTCACGAAGAAGCTGCTTCCAACATCAATAGGCCACTTGAGCTTCTCAAAACACCTTCTACTCCAAAAATACTCATTTATATCATCGTAATTTCTCCATTCACCGTGAGGCGCAGTTCCATTCCTGCTACTCTCCACCTCGCGCTTTATCGTTTCGTAAATCGGTTTCACCACGCAATCGAGGAAGCCCTTATGATTCTCCCCATAAATTGAGGCCATCAAGGGGTTCTCCTCGTCGACGTAACCGTCCTCCAAGATTCTGTTGAGGTCCATGGCCATGTGATGAAAAATATAGCAGATGCATTCTGGAACGAATCGAAGATTCGCGGCCTCGCCCCAAATGAGGAGGTAGAGGGAGACGTAGAGGAGGTCACGGCGGTGATCAGAGGAGTTGTCGGGTAGATCGGAGACCCGAACGTTGGGTTTTTTGCCCAAGTAGGAGCACCAGAGGGTGTAGTTTTTGAGGAGGTTGTCGCGGAAGCGGCGGAGGACGGAGGGGTCGAGGGTGTCGATGGAGTCGGGGGGAGGGGAGAGGCGCATCTGAGCGTTGGCGAGGTGAAGGACGAGGTGTTCGCGCTGGTTGCGGACGTTGTCGTTTTGGAAGCCGAAGAAGAGGGCGAGCCAGTCGAGGAGGTCCATGTGGTGGTGCCATTGTGGGGGGAGGCGGAGGTCGCCGACGGATCGGATGGCGGAGGAGGCTGCGCGGACCTCAGGGAAGCGGAGGGAAGGGTGGTCGGGGGAGAGGTGGGTGTTGAGGGGGATGATGTTGTAGGGTTGGTGGTGGTCGTGAGTGATAGGCGTAGGCATAGCATTGGGATCATCAGAAAAGGACGGAGAGTGAAAGAAGCAATGCAGAGAAGGCTGCGCCTGCGCTGGTTTCGTGTAGCTATAGTTGGAGGTGCTGATTGTGTGGTTACATGGTTGAGGTGTGTAACGGTCACAGCTGGGAATGAGAGAGAGAAAGAGGGAAAGAAGAAGAAGAATGGCGCGTTAGTTAAGCCCGTTGAGTTTTTACTTTTTGTCTTAATCAATTAAATTAAACCAAAAATTACCTTCTTTTTTTTTCCAATATTGGGTTCTTTCCCCAGTAAAATAAATTAAAAAATTGGGTTCTTTCCACTCATGGGCCGCGAGAGTTTCCTGATAATTGAGTGAATATTTGATTGGGATTATTTTTAAAATTAAAAGTTTTATTTTAGTTTAAAAGTTTTTTTTATTGTTTGGGTAATTTTTAAATTTTAATATAAAATTTAATGTATTATAATATTTTTTTATAAATTTGAATTTTAAAACTTATAATTCTAGATTATAAATTATTTTAAAAATTTGAAATATAGATATCATTTTACTATAATCAAATAATTTTTTTAATTATTATATACCTCTTTTAGTAATTTGATGAGTAAAAGTTATTTTTTTGAATAAAACTTAGTTCTAACATTTTCTCTCAAACCCTTCCCTTCAACTTCTTTAATCACTCTTCATGCACCCACTAATTCAATTAAGTGGGATTAGAAATAACACATGAAGAGTTATTAAAGGAGTTGAATAGAAGGGTTAGAGAGAAATAGTTGGAGTGAAATTTTATTCTATTTTTTATATAATTTAAATAAAATAAATTATTTTAAAATTATTTTTTAATTAATATATTCAAACATAAAATTAATTATATTATAATTAATTATATAATAATCAATTATTCAAATAATTAAAGTTTTCACAATTGAGCCAAATACATTCTAATATAGATTATGGAATTAAGTGTGATATGTGGATTCATTAATTAATGGTTATTATTTCGATAAAAAATATCAATTAATGGTTATTAATTCTAAAGATATGTTCAGCTCAATAGAAAAAATTTTCTGTAGACATGCATTTACTTACATATTGTGATAATTGATAAATACTATTACTTGTGGAAAGCTTTTAAAACTTTTCTGTTTGTCTCTAGTCTAGTCATAGATTTACTAACAAATACCAGTTATTATTATTATTATTCATGCTTTTTACCAGGGCAAGTTCTATTATACATTCTAAATTTATACAACTTTTTTTTTACGGTCTAAATTTATGTAAATTTATAATGTACAAATACACTATAGTGTTTTTACCGTTAATATTTTTATAAATGCGTGAAAGTTTGATATTGTTTCAGCCTAACAATTTCTTTTTCTTTTTTTTATCACATCCTTATGTTAAATTATATATTATGTCTTGTTATTTGAAATAAAGAATTAAAAAAATTATTTAGAGAAAAAACAATTTTACAGTTGAATGAATGAAATAGAAAAATATTTCGAGTGTTATTTATAATTAAAATATGTTTCACAAGTTAAAAGAAATTTTTTACCGTATAACTATAAAATTCGCGATACTCTATAATACTAAATGTTAGGTAGTAAAAAGTCAATAAGAGTATAAGTTCACTATTGCAGAGATGAGAATATTGAGTTGGATGAGTGAACATACTAGACAAGATAAAAGCAAGAATGAATGTATTAAAAAGAAAGTAAGAGTAACACCTATTAAGGATAAGATGATAGAATCTTGTTTTAGGTAGTTTGATCATGTGAGAAGAATATCATTAGAAGTTCAATAGATTGGATGGAGGATAACCCAATAATTAAGGGTAGAGGGAAACTAAGAAAAATTATAAGTGAAACAATTAAAAAAAATTAGATATAAATAACTTTTCTTAAGATATGGTCTACCATAAAAATACAATGATGTCGTTTGATTCATATAATCTATCTTACCTAATTGAAAAAGACTTTGGATGTTGCTATTGTTATTTATTAAGAGAAAAAAAGCTATAGATTGTCAAGTCTAACCAAAAAACTCGCGACTTAGCCTCTAAGTTAGTTTGATTCTTGGTTACAATAGATTTTTTAAATGACCTGGTCAAACCCACTGACCTGCTCGAGTGATTTGACTCGAGTTTCTCTCTCTCTTTTTTTTTTATATATTCAAGATACAAAAAGATAATTTATAGGATTTAAACATGATACTTAAAAAATATTTGTAATGAAATACATTTTGACATTATGCTCATTTTAGTAAAGTACTCAATTTTTTAATTTATATTATTATTTAGCAAATTTGATTTTAGAAAATTAGAGTTGGATAATTATCATTGTTAATTTAATTGCATCAATAGCACTTTTTCATATGATGTATTTTTTTTTACATAATATTTTTATGTAAAATACTTTTCTCATATAGTGTTTTTATAAAAAAAAATTATTTAGATTTTCTAGCTCAACGGCTTAACTTGTGGTGAGATTCTGACCTGTTGACCCGTCTTTTTAATTATGTTAATTTCTGATTCAAGTTATACAACTATAAAAAAAATATATAAAATAGTAAGAATTTTTTTGCCAGATTGGCATTATTATTGACTTTTAGATGAATAAGTTACCCCCACCATTTATTTATCACAAAAAGTTTTTTGGTAAAATGATGACAATGAGATTTAAACTTTATACAAAGTATCTAAACTCTTCACTACTATAGCAACCCTAGTAACTTTATTACATAAAGTTTAATGGTAAAAATGTTATCTCATTCAAAGGTCAATACATGTCACAAGTCTCAAAAAATTTATAAAAGTATTTACTGACACTAACTACCACTAACAAAAATCGAAATCAGAACCTTTACAGATATTTTTCTTTTGTCTTTGACGCAATTTGATCCCACCAATTAAGTTAGCCTTCAGAGTTTGTCACACAGCATATATGTAAAATCGAAGAAAAGAGTGGTAAACTGGTAATGGTCTAATGGCTGACAAGAATATACACATAACAGTTCAAATTTAATTTAACATCGCTATATTCAGGTGTTACTTTTTACATGGTGATTTCACATTATTTTCATTTTTAACTTCTAAATAAATGACATCATATAATTCCCTTCACTGACTCAAAATTAATTAAATCTTACAAAATAATTTTCATATCTCAAACATGGTATATACGATAATACCGTGCACATTACATCAAAGTTTATTCCATGCATAATAAAACACGCAATGATTTGAGGGTTTGAACATAACATCCCGGTCCTTGACAACATTGTTCTTACAGGACATGCTGGACAACATCGTTCAAACAGGACATGCCGGATAGCATCGTTCAAGCAGGATCTTCCCGACAGCATTGTTCAAACGGGGACATGCCGTACAAGTTCTTTACCCTGACCATCCCCTCTGGGGACCCACTGAACTATGCACATTCAACCGGTCAAGCAGAGTGTTAAAATCTATAGGCTGCCCACTTTCCTCCATCCTCTGGATCACGCTTGCTACATGATCACCTCTAAATCCCATGCTCACCAATTTCTCAATCAAATCATTGTAGGGATGGCTGCGAATAAATTGTGACTGGCTAGGATTTCGGATCATAAGATTTTGTGGTGCAGGGTTCTGAAGGGGAGTACTTGTTGGAGGATATCCAGCTTGAGCGAAATGATGAGGTTGGGGTGGATGATGTGTTCTGCCTCCCTCACCATCATACACCATGTATGCACTAGCAGGAGGACGCAGGGTGTGTGTCCCACTAGTTCCATAAACATCACCTGGTTGTGCTGGAAAAGAGCTCTTGATTTGCTGGGGCGGAAGTTGCTGTGGAATTGTTCTACCAGTTCCGCCATATCCATATGGTATGGCATCACCACGGCTAGATCCTGGGGGTGGAATCCCTGAATATGGCATTTGCATTGGCATGCTGTTCGGCAGTGTTTCTGCAGGAGATGGATTTGTAGCTTGGCTTGGTGGGTATGGGGAATAAACATTAGTTGAGGGGGGTCTCGTTTGAGACTGCATTGAGGGCGGCAGTGTTTCTGTGAGAGATGGATTTGTAGCTTGGCTTGGTGGGTATGGAGAATACACATTAGTTGAGGGGGGTCTCGTTTGAGACTGCACTGAGGGTGGCAGTGTTTCTGTGAGAGATGGATTTGTAGCTTGGCTTGGTGGATATGGAGAATAAACATTAGTTGAGGGGGGTCTCGTTTGAGACTGCATTGAGGGCGGCAGTGTTTCTGTGGGAGATGGATTTGTAGCTTGGCTTGGCAGGTATGGAGAATAAACATTAGTTGAGGGGGGTCTTGTTTGAGATTGCATTGAGGGCGGTTGTGGAGGTTGCACCTGCTGAGGTAACTGCTGAGGCCATTGCTGCTGGGGTTGATGTAGCTGCTGATACTGAGAAAATTGTTGCACAGACGGGGACTGAGTTACTTGAGATGATGTTGGTTGTGGAATCCGATAATGTGGATCAGAAGGCAAATACTGATTTTGAGGAAGCTGGGCCACAGCTTGCGGATTGGGCAAAGGGGTGGGCTGCATGTAATAAGGAGGTTGTTGAGCAGCTTGGGTCATAATTGGGGCTGGAGCTTGAGAAGGGGGTGCCACAGGCTGTGGCTGGGGGGCAACTTGATGAGGTAGGGCAAGAGCTAACTGCTGGTTATTAGTGTCAGATGCATTAACAGTTCTTTTTGGATCCGTGGCACAAGGCGAAGATCTCTCCTCATTGGACTGCGAATGGCTTGAGGAAGATGATTCTTTCTGAACAAGTTGAAGCTTGGCTAATTCTTTCTGAGTCTCAGCTAGCTCTTGCTTGTCTCTTAAAATTTGCAGAGATCTGTGTACCTAAATAAGAAACATAAGAAAAATAAACACATGACAAAATGATTCTACTGATCAAAATATATGTGGCCAGCCAAAAAGTCAACAGCTACATACAGCATGTTAATAGAGGACACTGAGCTCAAAGCTTATAACTGAGCATACTGCCCCCTACCTGAACAACACAGTTTTCATGTTGGTTGGAATATTAGCAAGGAAAAACAGATTACTAGCAACAAAGGATTCTTAATTTGGCAAGAACAACACTGAATAAAAATCAGGTTAGCAATTGACAACCTTGATGTACAACGTATATCAATCTTGGAAATATTTACAAATCAAGTTAAGATGATGTTTGGGTATACAGATTCAGAGAGGATATTTTCTAACTGAGAGGAAAAAACTTGTAGTACTGAAAAAAAATTTCCCAGCATGCACAGGTATTTGTCTGTTGGACTTCATTTTAATTTTTACCATACAAGATGAGAACATGATGTTCCAGTTATTCATCCATCAGAGACATAATTTCTTATTTTAAGCTAGAGCAAATTTCCAAGCACATCAAAACAGGAGAAATCAATGGTAACTTGAATGCCACTGCAGATTCTACCAATTAAAGATGAAACTTACTTCCTGGAGGTGTTTCTCAAGAGATATGAGCTTTGAATCTGCCTCACCATGGTCATTATTTAAATCAGACCGCATTTCTCCAATTGATTTGTCAAGATTGTAACAATATAATTCCAACTGTGATAGCCTTGAACTAATTCCCTCAAGAAACCGCATAAGGTTGTCAGCATATTTTTTCATACTCATCTCCACAGTTGCAATCACATCTTGGCTAAGAGAATCTTCAGACGAATTATGGGCAGTAGCAGGAAATACTGACGTCCTTGCCATCCTTGATTTGTGAAAATCCTGCAAAAAGGTAAGTTTAGCGGATTTGAGATTCAGAAGTCAGAACCACTTGATAGGCATATAAAGTACATGTGATCCATAATCATTACAAGTATATACACGCATCTAAGAAATATTAAGCTTGAGAATAGTCAAGATAAATCAGAATAAAGCAAGTATAACAGTTTTAAGTTAACAGAAACCCTAATTACACACAATAACTACTTAAACACTATGGGCCTACTTCACTTTGCTTTTCTCAAGGAAAACAAGTAATGCCTGTCAATCCTTGTTGAAGAAGTGCACACGCTCTAAAAACATGAAAATAAGTATGTTGATATAAGTCTCCATCCTCCTAAACTTTATTTATTTATATTCTTACCCTGAACTTGCCCAATAACTTTGCTTGATATAATGAAGTTTTATAAACCTATTAGTAACATTCCCGTAAGCCCATAACAGATTAAATTTTCTAGTTTTGTTAGTGATGATTGATGAATCAACATTGAATATTTAATATATTTTTTTTTAAAAGTCCCTATATGTACCAAACATACAGCCAGTCATCCTAGTTAGTCAAGGTACCCAACTGCTCAAAGTCAATAAGTGTTTGCTCAACTGGTAGGATCAAACAGCATCAACAAAAAGGTCTCGGGTTCGATTCCTACTATTTGTCCTTCATTGGTAACTTGGAATGGGTAACCTCCCCTCCAACAGAAAATAGATATAATAGATTCACCCAGAACCTAAATCCCCCATCATAAAACGTTCATGTGATGGTAAAACATTCAATAAGAATATTCAACCTCATCTACTAAGATGTTATCTACACCATAATATAACATCCAAATAGCCCAAGAATCGAAAGAAGGTTATTATTACGCATCCTCCAGTTTTGGGAGGGTGGGGGGGGTTGGTTGGGTTAGTTTGCTGACTCATCATTCACTTATTCTCTTGTTCTACATAAGCCACATGATTAGCTTATTATAAACACCTTTTACCATTTTATCAATTTCAGATTTCTATCTCATTTTCTCTCTCAATTTTCTCTTGCTCTTGCCATGTTCCTCAACACACACATCTAATGATAATTTAAGCCGATGAAAGGAATTTCACGAAACAAGCAAGTACAAATAGTTCATCCATTCCATATATTGCTAAAAATGGAAGATTTTCTAAAACCCTAAGCACTTCTTAGTCCACAAGACGAGACCTAAAATGGGAAATTGCCCTTAAAGGGTAAGAAAACATGAAGTCAACTCCCAGAAGGAACGAGAGAGCACATGGGCATACTTACCTTACTGGGATCGTTGTGAGTGCCATTAGAAGAATCCTGGTTGTTGCCGGCATAGTCTTCGTAGGAGCAAAGGATGTCATCGGAACAAAAATCGAAACCCTTGGAGCCGCGACCGGAGGATCCAGACGCCATGGCTGGAGCTTGAGGCCTTCAGTTGAGCTTGACGATTATGCAGAGAGAGAAGAATTGAGTTAATGATATAGAAATTTGTGGAGTGGAGATGTTACTTAGCTTGTCAGCAAAAAAACGAACTTTCGTTCGTATTTGCAGAATTAAATGAAAAGAGAAAATTTAAATTAAATAAAAAGAAGAAAATATTTTTTAAATGAGGTGACGTGTTGGGCTTGGAGTGGAAGATAAGGATGAAGATCAACCGACCATGGTGTGTTTGGCGTCTTTGTATTAAACTCTTAATTGCCTATCATAAACTTTTTTATACATTAAAATAATAGATAATTTAATCTATACCTTTTTTATTTACCTTTTATATTTTATAAGATAGAATAAAATTTAAGTAAAGGTCTTTCAGTATTTATGGTGTTATTTTTAATAAAAAAATATAATATTTATTTTGGTGTTATTTTTTAGTTATTTTTATTTTTTTTTTAGTTATTTTTTTTAATTCTTATTAATAACTTGTAAAAAAGTATATATATCATATTTTTATTAAAAAAATATTACAAACATTTAAAAAATATTATCTAAGTCTTATCCTTAAAGATATTATAAAATAGTCTTAAATAGTAAAAAATATGGTTTAATATAAATAACTTATCTTTTAACGAATTTAGTTGAGATAATAAATAATAAAAGTAAAATTAAAAAAGTTAATTAATATTTTTAAATGATAAATAATTTAAGACAAAATAATTTTTTTTTAAAAATAAATATAAAGAGATGGAATGAGTATTAGATTATATTAGCCAATTTATTTATTTATTACATGTAATAATGATTTAGATTTAACAATTAATATTAATATAATCTTAAAGATTGACTTAGTGATAGAGGAACATGTCTTGATAAAGATAGAGTTTGAATATTAATTATACTAAATTTTTGATATTAGATTAATATATTTGTAAATTTTTTAGTCTTCATTTATATATAGTATATAGTATATAGTATATAAATGAATTATTATATTTGTATATAAATGAATTATTATTTTTGTATAAAAAATATATCATTTTCTGATTAGAATAAATGCTCCCACCAACTTATGTTTTAGTTTATTAATATATGTGAAAATAAAATTAAGACATAATGATGTATATATATATATATATATATATATATATATATATATATATATTAAAAATATATATCAAATTCATAATCAATAAAATGAAGTTGATGAATATTATCTTACATTTTTTTATAAAAAAAAAACTTGCGCCATGTAGCCATATATATAATTTTTATTATTAATTCGTTAACATAAATCTTGTTTCTTTTATAATTATATTAATTCATCTCTTACTAAATAATTAAATAATTCACCAATAAATTCATAATTAACATGATCACTCTATATTTATTATTATATGATTGATATTATCAGTTCAGTCAGTCTTAATTCAATTGTAAGATTGGCTTAACTGCACTCAAATGTCATAAGTTTGTTGAGACTTGTGGATTTAAATAACCTTCCTTCTTCTTAAACTTTTTTTTTTAATGTTATCCTCCTTCTTAAAATTTTATTTACTGAAAAAGTTAATTTATATCCAATTGTAAAGAAAAAAAAAACTTCAACTTTGTAAGTTATAAAGTTATAACTTCTATTATGACTATATTCAAAACATAATAAATAAATAAAAAACAATCATAACATAATCTTACTAATTAACTTGATTGAAATATTATTTAAAATTTCTATAACTGAAACATAATACTATGCTCCTATTTTGAATAGATTTAATATGCTATACATAATAAAAATATCAAGATTAACATAATGAATACTTCAATAATTATTCTATAACACAACCAAGAACAAAAAAATAATTATTAATCTCTATCTAAAAGTAATCCTTTTTGGATTTAATTTTTTAAAAACTGCTAAACATATATTTCTTTCTAGGTGTAATGTCTAATGTTAAGCGTGTGTCGTTAAGAATAAATAAAATTGTGTAAATTAAAATAGAATTCAATTATGAGTTTTGTTAGATCTTTTTAAAGTATTTTTTAATAATTTTTTTATTATTTAATAAAAAATATTAAATAAAAAATTAAATATAATTAATATCTTTAAAATATAAAAAATATATAATTTTTTTTTATTTAATAATTTAAAAAATATTGAAAATAAGTTAAGAGGATTAATAATTTTTCTTTGATCATATAAAAGAGAATGTGAGTGGGCCATAAAAACTCATTATTTATTAATGCATCCATTCTTTTAATCGCACGAGATTATATGGTTAGTTTTTTTAATATTTCTCCTATTATTTTATATGAATTATTATTAAATAAAAAAAGATCTCTTATATGTGCTATGTCTGTTTTAGTTCTTGCTTCGTAGAAAGTAAGCGAAATGTGATAATAGTCAGACGCATTGATTGAGCTCGCTGTGTCAAATATTTAACACGTGTTTCATGTGATAGATTTTGTTTTGATAAAGCTTGCATTCTGTTCACACTCTAGGAGGATGTGACTAAATTAGAGTATAGTATGCGGATCAATGAGATAAGATTACTGATTATCATATGGTAAAAATTGTATATATACAATTTGATACATGTGGAAATGTATATGTATAATATCATTCTTTTGTTTTACTAGCAATTCCATTTGTTGAATGTGACGTGTCATTAGCACATAATTACCAGTAATTGAGTTTTGTAACATATTGAACGCTAAAATTTAGAAGTTGGTTTTATGTTTATGAGTGAACAAATGAAAAGAAATACCGCACAGCACACACCACACACCACACACCACACACTTTCTTCAGTGCTAGGCATTACAATGGCTGATGAAGGAAAAAAATATTTTTACGTTCCTAAAAAGAAGTATATTATTATTTATATTATTTTTAATAAATTTGATTGAATAAAAAAATAATAAAAATATATAATAAATAATATTATATAAAATATAAAAAAATATTATTTATTTGATATAAGAATATAAGAATTAATTAATAAAATAGTTGTCATGCAAAGGGCCAGAACATTTACGAAGGTTGCAAATTTTTAGATATATATGGATGTTAAAAATTGAAACAATTTAATCAAAATAAAAATTTGAATAAAAAAAATTGAAAACTAAAAAATTGAATAAATAAGAAAGTGAAAAAAATTAATTAATTTGATCAAATTTTAAATCTAAATTTAAAAATCTATTCAATCTAAACTAAACTGAAATTTTATATACATTTTCTAAAATAATATTTTTACCTAAGAAATGCTTATTTAGTATATATTTATTTTCAAGTTTTTTTTGTTATTTTCTAAATCAAACTTAATTATTTATCTTAAATTTAGGTATCTATTGTAAAATTAACAATTAATTTGAACTTATATTTATAATTTAGATTTATATTTTGATGAATTAGTTTGAATTTATATGTGTTGTATTTTTATTTTTATTTTTGTTGCTTAAAGTATTCTCACTTGATAGGTGATTACAAATTTTTCGATGTACGATTAAATACTAAAATGGAAATTATTCCAATAGTATTATTTTTATACATATAAATTCTCGAGATCAAACTCAAAACTACTACATATTTAAAGAATTCAAATTCTTTACACTCGTGGCAATACATGTTAGTTATATTTGTTATACTTTAATGAATTAGTTTATATTCATAATTTATGTATTTTAATAAATTTAAATTTTATATTTTAATAAATTTTTATATAAGAAATTATAACAAAAATAGTGAAAATATGATCTAATTTAAATTGAATCAAATTTATATTTTGAACTAAATTAATCAAATAATAAAATAAAAAAACTAATTAAATTAGATTATTTTTTTTTTTTTTTGGATTCCACCAAAGAAATCTGGTCTGGTAGACAAAGAATCGTGGGTTAAAGGGTAGGTTAAATTTAATAAATATTTTTTCGAGGAATGTGAGGCTGAGGTAAACAAGGCTATTGGGACCGCGTTTGGAGTTGTTAATAAGGGAAATAAGAATTTGTGCAAATGCAATGTTAGGTCAATTTTTCATACAGTATTTTTTTTTTTCTAGTTTTGCTGCAGTGTACTCCTTTGTAGTGTGAAGGTAAGCGATTTCATTTTGGACTAAGTAGTTTTTTTTTTTTGCAATATAACTAGTCTTTATTGATGATATAACTTATCTGCTCTCATGCTTATATAAGAAAAAATAGGTTAGTTGCATGTCCTTTTCAGTTTCATTAATTTATTTAACTTCATGTTAGAATCTTCTTTACCAAGATACTAGAAAAATCATGCGCCGATTTTCCAACCTTTATACATGCTAGATTATGTTAATGTTCTTCTTCTGTCTTTCAATTGCTTCAGCATTGGCAACCAAGAAAAAAGGGTAGTCAGCTCAAAGTGTATTCTGCTTCTCGAGACATGATTAAATGATTCAGGTGATGCTAGAGTTCCAGCATTGTGCAGTAAATAAAGGATCAAAATCAAATTATATGAGGCACTGTTTTAGATCTGGTTCTGAGTTTGTATTTAAAAGTAATTGGACTTGTTAGAATTAGATCTCAGTTAAACATTATTAGATAAGTAAATATATTTATTTTTGAAGAGTAAATCTTTAACAGAATTCTTTATAGATAGATGAATTAATTATATTCTTAATAAATAGAGAGATAGTAATAAGAGATAATAATTTTATTAGATTATTATCTTAATTAACATTATTTAATATAAATTTAAACATGATTCTTATCTACCAAGACGCTCTTATAAATACCACACAATGTAGTAAATGTAAGCATTTAGTTCTAAACACTATTCACATTGTGCACGGTCTAACTTAAGTATCGAAATTTCTTTTGCAGATACTCACCCCTTGTACCACCGAGACAACCACCGTGCATTGGAAGAAACCACCTTCTTCAATCTTATTCAAGTGATTCTCTGAAACTCATTTAGAACATTAGTGTCGTCTATAGAAAAGATAAACTTCGATTGTCATCACTACCATCATGGTCACTACCCAGCGAAACCACACTTCTGCCACTCAAAACCAACACTTCACTAGCCATTGTCCAGCCTCCGCTCCAATCCAAGATCCAATTTTTGCCTAATCGAACCCAGGAGATGGAGAAGAGACTTTGCATACTAGCGAAAACCTCTCCCTTCAGTCGTCAAGTATTATGGTGACACAACAACTTGGTCCACGTGGAGTCCCCTCAGCAGAAACCAGACAGCAGGTATCGACGTTACAGCGTTCATGATCGCGGGAGAACAACAATGGAGTTCAATTCTAGAAAGGCGAATCACGTCTCCTGTAGCTATCTAGAGAGGAACTTATCTCTCTAGTCAGACTTCAAGATGAATGTCTATGATGGGACCACAGATCCTTAGCAGCACCTAGATACTTATGTTTCTGATTTACAATTTGCTGGAGGGGATGATCCACTCATGTGTCGTGCTTTTCCTATTTCCTTTAAAAAAAGTCGCTCTAAGATGGTTCACTACCTTGACTCCTAAATCCGTTGTTGATTAGAAAGACTTGTGTAACAGTCCAATATTTGCTATTCAAATATATCGTCATATAAAAGAATAACTCAATACTGGTCATGCTACTTCTAACGTATATCAACAACTAACCCATATTATTCATACACAATGAGTAAATATGGAGAGTCACAATAGCAAAAGTTATATATATATATATATACATCACAGCCTCCAAAGGGCATACTATTATACACAACTCAAAACAACTAAGCAAATATAAAACATACATAAGCTCAGTTCAAAACAACATCCATACTATGCTAGTTCTCATACAACTTTTTCTTCCCTTTTGAAGAACTCGCACCTGAATTTACATGGCAACACAATCGGGGTGAGAAAACATATATCAGTAAAAGTATTACAATATCAGCATATATACATATATATGTACAAATAGATAATATTTACAATTATCGAATTAACACTTCAATCACAGAAGCAACAACATCTCCATATCAGAGATACGCAATCGTCCATACAATTGCAATGCATGAATAATGTTATGAAAGCAACCACTCATATAATCGCCATGCTATGCCAAGTTATATCTAGTGTTTATGCCTATGCAAAATCTTAAGTATGAAAATGAATAATGTATGATACCATATCTAGGAAGCTACAATTCCATGGTAATGTCATGAATGCATAAAACTTGAACAAAGTAATGGAAGTTACAATCATAATCTTGAACAAGCACTGGAAGTTCATCCAGCAACATCATTATCACAGAGGAAATTCATTCCCCTCGAGTAGTGAAGTCCATTAACTATACAATTATCGATAATGAATAAGGAAATTCATCCTCAAAACCACTATATTAAGAATGATACAATTCACCTTACTTAATATAGAACACCCACATTTATGGGGCTCACACATTTCAAAAAGTAATCACCCACATCTACGAGGCTCTTACCTTTTAAAAACAAACACCCACATCTACGGGGCTCACACCTTTCAAAAAGTAATCACTCACATCTACGGGGCTTATACTTTTTAAAAAGGCAACTCATACAATCAAGTATATCATCATGACTAATTAAACTCTCATAATTAGCATTACGAATCATTATGATTCAAAACATTCACATCTTTATTTAATACTCTTACTAGAGTCTCATTACTCATTAAGAAGCATAAAAGAAGAAAAATACGCCACTAGAAGGCTCCAAAGATCAAACATAACTTATAGTTGTTCTCTGGCACTCACGTCGCAACATGTCCTGTGTCACGTCATAGCGCCTAAGTCTCGGGTTCAAGTACTGGTAGAAAACGTTGCCCATGCCACGGCACCCATGTGCCACGTTGTGGCACGCACCCCTGTTCTTCAACATGTCGCAGCACTCAAAGTGCCACATCGCGATGCCCATCTCTTGAGTCCCAAAATCTGGGTGTACTTCACACTTAAGTCGAGGAGTTTTGCACCTTGAGCCCCGGCGCCCATTGTAGAACTCAAAATTTTCTAAATTCTACAGATACGGGTACTGATCCATTAGAACTAGACCCTATTCCAATCACTCAAAACTCGATTTCAAGTGATTTTCAACCTCTAACAAGGTCCAACTACACATAACAACTTTTAAACCACTTCAATTTCACTCAATTCAACACTTGTGAATCAAAACCCCAACATTAACCTAAACCCCCAAAACTGACCTAAATGGGAATTAAGGCTTCCAAATGATGAAAACTTCATCTCAACACATCAACAAATTAGTTTCTAAGTCAACCAATCTATCTACATCAAGATTCAACTCAAGAATCAATAAATCACTCATTAAACCTCAAATTTTTCATTAAGCCACTCAACAGCCAAAATGAAAGAAATGAAACACAACCATCCATACAAGATTCCCCCTACCTCAATTTTCAGAAATGAAATCGGTTAGTCATTCCTCTAAAAAGTTAAGCTCTCTCTCTTACTTGGATGAAGATCCTCATTCCTTAACACTTTTGAGTTCCCTTCTCTTTTCTTTTTCCTTTGGCAGCTGTGAGATGAGAAGATGAAAATGAAAACTACTTCTCATTTTGGTCTTAAATAGGCCAGCAATAGAAACAAAGGGTCGTGCCCTCTTATTTTGGTCACTTAAGTGACCAAAATTTACCCAAACAGTTAAGAACACTTAGTTATCACTAAACTAAGTTTTTCAACTTCCAACAAGCTTAAAATAAATATTAAGATTCATTAAAAATCTTGTTTCACCATTTTCATAATTTTTCATATCTGTTAGGGGTCAATCCGGCACTAAAACACACAACCAGTATGCCTAAAAATACCAAACTAACTCCGATATTCTCAAACTTTAACCACATCTACTTCCACACATTTGTGACTTAGAAACAAGTTCTACACATTTATTTCTATTAACTGAGCAGTTTAATCCACTTTCGGAGCAAATAACAATTATATTTCACACATAGTGTTGCAGCAAAGTGCTTAAACGTGTTCTGACAGTCACAAAACTTTACAGGCATGACAAACTAGTGTTAAGCTACCTCTGTAATCATATACAAGTCTATCATGACTATCTAAGGTGTTACAACTTGTCATTGAGATTTTTGCTGCACTTCACCACTAGTAAGGTGCAGCCGAAATTCATTTCATGCATTTCCTATATTAAGCAAGGAAAGGAGAAATCTTTCCAAAATTATATATCCCAGTTTAACAAAGAAGTAGTAAATATTCGTGACTGGGATGAAAGACTTGGCCTACATTACATAAGGGAAGGCCTCCATCCTAGGGTGTTTTTCTTTTCACTGGCTAAAAGAGAGCCAAAGACGATGGACAAGTTCTGGGTTAGAGCTGAAAAGTATATCAATGCAGAGGACATTTTCCAGGCTAAGAAGCATCTGAAGAAAGGAGAAGATGTCAAACCTAAACTCGGATAGGCTCCCCAGTAAACTCAAAATTCGAGGCCACCATTAAAAGGGAAGTATGAAAGTTATACCCCCTCAACACACCTCGGACTCAAATCTATTAAGAAGTAATGAACATGGAGTTTAGAGATATGCAAAAATCTCATCCATTGAAAAAACACGCACAAAAGGATAACTTCAAGCACTGTGTGTTTCACGAAGGGTACAAACATAACACTGAGAACTGCATCGACCTTCAAGATACCATCGAGTCCCTAATCAAGGATGGTCGTCTAGGCCACTATGTTAGTTAATCTTAGAACAACAATCAGAGAGGAGGAAGAAATTACAAGAAGAGAAGCTATTGTCCTCGAATAAGCCCATCTCCACCATATAAGAGAAAACACTCACCCGCAAAGACCGAAACTCCTTGAGCAGGTCCTTCCCAAGATAACACCTAGAATCAAGAAATGAAACAACATAGGGATAGTCCTAATTAGAACAATGAACACCATCACACAGAAGTAACTCGGATAATTAATACCATTTCGGGAGGCTTTGCGGGTGGCGGTGAATCAGGAAATGTAAGGAAGAAAGCACTTCGGACTATATTGAACGTAGCTTCCCATTCAAGGTCAAAGCCAAATGACAGACCCAGGAAGACCCCACCGATTTCTTTTTCAGACAAGGACTACGCAGTACTATCCTGGAGCACGATGATCCCATGCTGATCTATGGGATAATAACAAATACCAAGGTTTGGCGTATATTTGTTGACCAGAGGAGCTTAGTTGATATTATTTTCTTGAATCTATTTGAAAAGCTCGGACTTTGAAGGAATGATTTGATTCCATATACTAGTAAGTTAATTGGGTTCACAGGCTACAAGATCACCTTGATAGGATACATTTATACTTATTTGACCTTGGGCAAGGATTCTTTGTTTAAGACACTTAAGGTTAAATTTCTTGTGGTGGATTGTCTTTCTACTTATAACGTTATACTGGGTCGCCCCTCACTTAACGTTTTTGGGGATATGATCTCCGCACCCTACTTGGCTATAAAGTTCCTCAACCAACATGACAGGGTTGTTATGGTCAAAGGAGACTAGGCCACGACTAGGAAATGTTATAATGAAAGCTTGAAGATTGTTAAAAAACCACAAACCACAGACTATAGATCAACGCAACAATTCAGCTTCAGTCATTATGGACCCTATCAACGTCCTCTTGACTGAACTGGATGTTCGTGAAGAGATTTGTGGTGTGCCCTCTCAACCTGATGGAGAACTTCAACCTCTTCAACTTTGTGTCAAGCCAGACCAGGTAACCAACATTGGAGGATATATGAAACAGGAAAAAAGATCCCAGCTAATCGAATTTCTTGTAAAGAATAATGATCTCTTTGCCTGGAAGTCTGCAGATATGTCAAGGTTAGATCCCGAGTTCATTTGCCATCGACTTTCTATCAAAATGGATGCGAAGCTAGTGGTCTAACAAAAAAGAAAAGTTAGACCTGAAAGACAAGAGGTAATACAAAAGCAAGTGAAAGAACTTCTAGATGTTAGATTTATTAGAGAAGTTTCTTATACCATTTGGCTTTTCAACACAGTCCTAGTGAAAAAGGCTAATAGGAAGTGACGTATGTGTGTCAACTACATTGACCAGAATAAGGCATACCCAAAAGACCCTTATCCACTTCCCAACATAGATAAATTGGTGGACAATTCATCTAGATTCTGACTTCTCTCGTTCATGGACAGCTATTTTGGATATAACCAAATTCTCATAAACTAAGAAGACAAAGATAAAACTGTGTTGATAATTGAGATGAGAAGTTATTGTTACTGTGTGATGTTGTTTGGGTTAAAAAGCGTAGGCGTAACTTATTAGCAGATGATGAATAAAACCTTCGAAGAACAAATTGGCAAGATGCTAGAAGTTTATATTGATAATATGATTGTTAAGACAATGAAGACCGAGAACTATGTGAAAGACTTGGAAGAAGTGTTCACCCAAATACGAAAACATAATATGAGATTGAATATGGAAAATTGCACTTTTGATCTACGGGCTAGTAAATTTATGAGGTTTTTATTGATAAATCGAGAAATTGAAGCCAACTCAAAGAAATATCAAGCCATTCTCGATATGGGCAGCCAGTAGTCTGTGAAGAATGTGCAACAGTTGACAGGCCAGATAGTGGCCCTCACTCATTTTTTAGCTAAGGCCGCCCAAAAGTCTCTTCCCTTTTTTAAAAACTTTAAAGAAAAGAAAAAACTTTGAGTGGACCCTAGAATGTGATGCCGCATTCCAGGAGTTGAAGAAAATGTTGGCAACACCTCCAATCTTAACAAATCCAAATCCCAATGAAACTTTATGTACCTACCTCTCAGTCAGTAACAAAGCAATTGGTTCAGTCTTGATAAGGGAAACCGAATAAAGTCAAATGCCAGTTTATTTTATGAGTAAGGTCCTACAAAGCCCTGAACTCCAATATCAAAAGATCGAGAAACTGGCTCTAGCGCTATTAATCACTACTAGACAATTACGACAATACTTTCAGTGTCATCTTGTGATTGTTAGGACGGATCAGCCAATACGCCAAGTGTTGCATAAGTCGGATCTTGTCAGGAAGATGATTGCTTGGTCAATGAAGCTATCCGAATTCAGTATCACTTATGAGCCAAGGCAAGCCATAAAGGGTCGAGTTTTATCTTACTTTTTGGTGGAGCTTACACCAGATTTCGACCATCCTAGAGTGAATTCCTAGACCATCTATGTTGAAGGATCCTCAAATCTCAAAGGGAGTGGTGTTAGGGTCATATTGGAAAATAGAGTCGGGTTCATGTTAGAATATTCTTTAAGGTTCGAGTTCCTGACTTCAAAAAATCAAGCAGAATATGAAGCATGTATTACGGGAATCATCTTTACAAAAGAAATGGGAGCAATAGATATAATTCTATGTAATGATTCGTAGTTGTCGATGTCACAAATCTAGGGTGAGTATCAGGCTAAAGAACCCCTGTTGTAGAAATACCTAGCCAAGGTGAAGAAATTAATGGAGGATTTTAATAGAGTTAAGATGGAGCACATCCCTAGAGAATAAAACTCAAGAGCTGACATTTTGTCAAAGCTCACGAGCACTAAGAGTCTCGACAACAAGAAGTTCGTAATCTATGAGACACTACTTGCACCTAGTATTAAGGACTCCGAAGTCTTTTTGCTGAAAAATGATGAAACTTGAATCACACTCATAGTTAATTATCTCTGTAATGGCACATTACTTGAAAACCAAAAGGAAACCCAAAAAATAGAATGGAAGCGGCATGGTATACAGTCATAGATGTAACACCCTAACCCTAGATACCATAATATATTGAGATATATAACAGTAAACAGAGTTAATCATGTTACTTTTATTTCATTTAAGCATAAAACTTAAACCCATAATAGCATATATGCCATTACGGAAAGCCTCAAAGGAAAAAAAAATACATGTTTATATATATCTAGCCTCAAAAGGGCAATTGTAATACATAATATCTTTGTACATTGCAAAGCAAAAGTAAACATAATACAAAGCTTTGTCAAAAGAAAATGAATATCTAATTCATTTGTTTTTCTCTTTTCCTTTGAAGAACTTTGACCTGGAATTATATGAAAACATAAACGGGGTGAGAATTCATAATCCTCAGTATAAGTATTCCAAAATCATCATTTATAACAATAGGAATACAATCATAACAATATGAAGTAAGACATGTTATAAAAGCTCATATGTGGCTCATCTTTAATAAATAAAGAAGTCAAACTACATAAACATTCATGAATCATTAAAGACTCAACCTGCTATAATTACCATGATCCATTAAGGAATCAAGCTAAATGCATTTCCATGGCCCATTAAAGGAAACCAAGCTAATTTCATATTCAATGTTCATTTGAGAACCAAACTATAACCTAACAAGGACCAATCAAGGAACTAAGCTAATTAGTTACCATGGCTCACCTAAGAACCAAGTTATTGTTTTATTTCATAGCTCCTCAAAGGAACTAAGCTCATACCTTCATTATTTATCAAAAGAAACTTATCACATCTATTAGTATCTAACTTCATACTAAAAATATGCATAAAAGTCTTTATTGAATCATGGGTATTTATTTCCTAGCTTAAACAGGCCTTACATGAAGCCCAAGAGAGTTAAACTATGTTTCCATAAGTTCCTAGCCCTTATCCCTCTTAAGAAGTTGGCTAAAACGAGCCAAGAATTCCAATTTTCAACTTGCCATAATCGATTATGGAGCCTTGGTAACCAGTTATAGAGCACTTGATGTGCTTCTTATGTCTCTGTCTTCAATCAATAACCGGTTATGCTTCCATGCTAACCGGTTATCAAGTCAGAATAACTCTCTACCAGATAACAATAACCAATTAGGCACAAGGCCTAATCGGTTATGACTTCATCCATAACTCCCTGTAACACGCAGATAATCAGTTATGGACTATTCATAACCGGTCATCTGTTGTGTTTTTCAGTAGAAGAATAGGGCAACCATAGCCCTCCCTCCTCTATCATCCCATATAAACCATGGAAAATACTTTATAACATAAGTGCTGCCCAAAACTAGTCTAGATGGAGTTTCATAACAACAACCAAGTCATCATACATGGATTTGCATTATCATGCTTCAAATAAATATCTATTTCTTAACTCTTAACTTAAACTTACAAATGGGAGTCTCTAAGCTCATAATCCATAACCTTACATATGTTAAGCTAAAAACAATCCAAGCTCAGCCATTAATGGCACTAAGCAATCTAGAAGATGACCTAAGTCCCTTAAACCCATTATTCATCCCTCAACATACAACATGCATGAAGATGGAGATAACTAGAGATGTTCATATAGGTTCAAGCACCCCTACCTCACTTGTAGTCTGGATGATATTCAAACATTGGCTTTTCCTTTTGTTTTTCTCTTCATTCTCTCATCTTCCTCTTCTTCCTCTATGTTTCTTTCTCTATTTTTTTTTTGTTCTGTAGCAGCTGCTGTTGTTAACGTGAGAGAAAGAATGAAACAATTGTGAAAAGGAATGAAAAACAAGCAAACAAAGTCAAATATCTCAATTGGGACATACAAGAACCATGAGTCATAAGTGACTTGCTATGTTACTAACATTATATCTGTTAAAAATATTTAGATTCCATGAAATCAAGTTTCCTAACTTCCAATAACTTTAAAATAAATACTAAGATTCATTTAAATTATTGTTCCATCATTTTCATCATTTTTCATATTTGTTACCAAGAAATCCGGTATTAAAACACACAACTAGTCTACTAAAAAATACCAAACTAATCATGAAACTTTAACTACGACACATTTCATGTATTTGTGACTTAGAAATAAATTATCCATATTTATTTCCCTCATATGAGCAATTAATGTTATTAACTGAGTCATTTTTAAGTTATTTTTTACCTTCTGTGTCGCAGCTAAGTGCCTAAACTAACTCAGTTTGTTACAAAATTACGTATACATGTCAAACAAGTAATATGTTACCTTAGTAACCATATACAAGTATAACATGCCTAAAAAGAGGATGTTACAATAGATAACCAGCTAAACTATCGTGGGTTTTTTTATCCTCTCATCAAGTGCCTCGGTCCAAAAGAAATAGAGTATGTTTTGGTCGAAATTCAAGAAGGAAATTGTGGCCATCATCTCGAAGGAAAGTCCCTAACACGAAAAGCGCTAAGGGTTAGGTACTATTGGCCTAGTATGTAAGTTGACAGCATAGAACATGTCCAAAAATGAGATAAATGTCAATAGTTCTCAGACATCTATACAACTCCACTTGAAAAGCTATCTACCATATTTGTTCCCTGACCTTTCTATCAGTGAGGGATGGGTATCTTAGGTCCTTTTCTCTAGGCACCAAGACAGATTAAATACTTAGTGGTAGCTGAGGACTACTTCACTAGGTAGATTGAGGCAGAACTTGTAACACCCCAAATTTTAGCTATGTTACAGAAATGATAGAATTTTACTATTTTGTGTTTTCTGTGTGATATAAAAATAATTTAACTGTTCCGAGATTATTTTTGATTGTTTTGTGTGATTTGCTTCGGGTTAGGAAAATAATAATTTTCGGGCCAGAGAAATTCTTATCTGATTTATTCAGAGGCGGGGGATCTTACTAAACCCAAATCTGAGTGACACAAAAAAGAATTTTTTAATTTTTAGGATTTATCTGTGAAATAAAAATATTTCATTGATAAATATCTATTGTTTTACTTATAGTAGTTTCTGCTATAAATTAATGAACCCGATATATTTTAATTGACAGAAAATGTGCTTAGAACATTTTCTGTAACCTAGATTAGAATGAACCAATAAGAATCAGTCAAAAATGATGGCTGGACTTTTCTAAACTAATAGGAATTGGTCAAATATAGTGGCATAGACTTTATTGTGGACTATTGGATGAATAACTTGATTAAGAAGCCTTGATCATAACCATTGATCAGATCAATGGTGTAAGAACAACCTTGATAAAGTAATTTATGATATCCACCTTAGATTAAATCAATGGTTAGGAGATAAGGTTAATTTCAATAGTTAGGATTTATTCAATAATAATGGCTTGACTAGTTACTAAGTGACTAAATAAACCTAATTTAGTTACCCTAATTGTGTAATTAAGAAACTAAGTGAACTAACCTAGTTACTAATTAATTATAATCTAGTTACTAATTAAATATCTTAATTTCATCTAGAAGCCATGACTAAGCATGACATATGCAATGACCTAATTAACAAGTTAGCTATGTAACTAGATAGTTAATCAAGTAATTAGGAAACCTAAGCTAGTTAGTTATTATTTGTTTAGAGTGTAACTAGAACTAAAATTTAAAGCAAACTTAGTTACTTTTTGGAGGAGGCCACACGGCCAAGGGGACCAAGGAGGGTTCTCCAAGCTTCTTGAATGGTCTTTTGTGACCATTGCATGATCATGAGATGACATAGGTCATGTGCCCTTCAAATGTGAACACAATGGTGATATTTTAATATCATACTTATCACCTAATTTCCTTACACTATCACACGGCTACACCCTTCACAATTCACTATCATTATTCATTTTTTCACTCACCTAAAAAGCTTAGCTTTATTTTCTCTCAAAATTCCCAAGAACACTTTTCTTTCTTTTTCTCTTGGAGGGTTTCAGCTATACCACTCAAACCCTAGTACCCATCTTCTATAATTTTTCCTTTTTACATTTCCTAAACCTAAACAACCTTCTAAACACTTTTCATTTAGGAAGTTTTATGAAAATCCTATCCTAAGTGCTTCAAATCCAAGCTTTGGTTTACTTTTCTAAAGGTAAACTTTTGATTCTTTGGTTTTAAATTAAGTTTTTGATTTTCTAAACCATGATTGTTCCATGGTTCTTCATTATTAAGTATTATTTGTGATTTTACTAATTGTTTAAGAATTTAGGGGTTTTGTTTGTGGTTCATACAAAATCAAGGATAAGGAGAGGAGCTTGAAGATTTTGTCTTCAAGAGGTAAGAAGGAGATTTATCTCACCAACCAAGTTTTGGTGGTGAGAAGATGGTTGTATATAGTGAAAAAACCCATAAGGGTTTATTCACTTGTTGTTTGATGTCTCTTTGTTGTGATTGTGATGTATATGATTTTGTATTTATAATTGCATGTGTGATGGTATGCTTAGAGCTTTGATATTGTGCTTGTATGTATAATTTTGGAAGCATGCAAGTGTATGTGTAATGTAAGATGGGAATAACATGATGGAATGAATTCATGAGAGCTCCAAAGAGCTTAGAGGCTCACAGCCTTATTAGGTTCAAGAGGACCAAAGTCCTGAAAATGATGGATTCAGATTGAGGATTAAAGGTTTAACTGAGAAGGAAATGATTTGGAAAAGTTTGAGTTTAGCAAAGCAAAATGGTTTTTGGGAAAACAAATTGATACAATTAAATAAATAGGCTATGAAATAAAAATGGAGGTCAATACTTGAAATTTACTGACGTATAGCTCACCCTATGAGTTTTGAAGCGCGTTGGTAAAATTTGAGCTGTAATATCTGAAGTAAAAGAAAGAATTGTCATTTTCTGAGAAACAGACAAAAAATGATTTTTAGAGGGGTTATATTGCAAATATTTTTTAAAAAAGGGACTATATTATAATTATTATTTAAAGAGAGGCTATATTGTAAATATTTTATAAAAGAGATGCTATATTATAAATATTTGATAAAAAAGATTGACTATTTTGTAAATATAATTTTTATAAGGGACTATTGTGAAAATATTATTTAAATGAGACTATAATGTAAATATTATGTTTTTGAGAGACTATTATGTAAATATTAAAAATAAAGTCAATTTTTAGTATTAAATGAGAAAAATCATATTTTTGATTTAAAATGTGTGATAAATATTTTACGCGAATGAGAAAACGTTAAAAAATCAATACGCGATTTGAAAATGCCACAGAATTGTTGCGCGATTGAGAAAACGTGAAAATATGACTACGCGATAAAATTACAGTAAAAATACTGTTTAGTTAATATGTGGACCCCGAATATGTGATAATGAATTAGAACTGTGAAAGGTACATAGTACATGCATTGGAAAGGTCCGATAGACTGTATAAGGCTAATTGCCTAGGAGAGAATACACCTCTTGAGTGGGTGCGATATACATAGTGTAAGTCACTCGTTGACCTGATTGGGGTGTGGGTTTGCCTATGGCGATTGGTAGCTTTTCTATGTAACACCCCAAAATTTTCTATCTTATAAACAGTAATTTTGACAGTTAATAAAATTTTACTGTTTAGTAATTTTTGGATGTTGTAAAATTATTTTGATTATTCCGTCAGCGTATTTAATCGTTTTGAGTGATTTACTCCGAGTTAAGAAAATAAAAATTTTCGGGCCGGGAAAAACTTTACGTAATTTAATTTTTATCATTAGGTTTTAATTATTTTACATGATGTGAATTGATATTTGTGTGTTTTCTAATATTTGTGATTTTTGTGGATGATTATGAATTTTTTTATTGTTTGTGGGCCCGAGGTGTATGTGGGCCCAAGTGGCCATACGTGGGCCCAGGTAGGTCCCGTAAAGTGAAAAAAATTTCTACGCATAGAAAAATTTGTACTGTTTAGACAGAGACAGAGGATCTTACTAAACCTGAATCCGGAAACAGTTTTAGAAAATTTTCTTTACTGTGTTTTGTACTGTATTTATTTATCAGGTAATAAAAATACAGTAAAAATATTATTTATAGGGTTATAGCAGATAAAAATAATAAAAAATTATACTACGTAGTCAACAAAGAGGGCTTGACTTGATTTGTACCCTTGGATGAGAATACTTAATTTGAATATTAACCATTGATTTAATCAACGGTTAAGAAACAAACTTAATAAAGAAGTATTGGATAATCACCATTGATTTAATCAATTGTGTGAGAATAAACTTAATTAGAAAGGCTTTGATATCAACCGTCGATTTAATCAACGGTGTAGAATTGGTCTTGAAAAGTGATAGAGACCATTTATAACCATTGGATTTAGATTTAATCTACGGTGGAGATTTAGTCTTATAAAGTAATGACCATTTATGACCATTGGATTTGGATTTAATCAATGGTAGAGATTTGGTCTTCTAAAAAGTATGACTAATTATAACCCTTGGATTAAAAGTAAGAAGGAGTAATCTTGACTTTATTTTGGAGACACATCTAATGGTAGGATTTAAAGGAGAAAGATTCAATATTTTTAGTCTTCTAAAAATCAAAAGTCTATTAAATCCTAACCATTGAATTAATCAATGGTTAGGAATGCTTCAAATAATGGCTTGAAAAAGATGATAATATTATTGCATGCATAATGCAAGGAGGGGATGGTTTTTGTAGTATTTTGGAGACAACTTTGAATAGAACTTTTTAAGTGCAAAGAAAACGATGAAAGCGATAATGCAAAGTGTCGTCAAACCATTTACCATCGGATAGAAAGTGTATAGAAAAGATCTTGACCTTCCATTTTTTTTGAAGATCATCTTATGGTTAGGATTAAGTCAACAAAAGTGGTAGGTTAATTAGTTAAGTAATTAGATAATTTAACTTAATTATCCTAGTAGCTTAATTAACTATGAACTAATTTAATTGCTAAATAATTAGAAGCTAGATAAATATTTAATTATCTAGAAATATGACATGACCATAAGAATGTAATTAAATAATTAAAATATAGTTATAAAAATCCCGACTAAACTAATTTAAGAGAAACTAAATAAATTAATTATTTAATTAAGAAGTAATTAAGAATTGAAATAGAATTAAAACTTAGTTAATCTAATGGCCTAATTAACAAGCTAAGTGATCTAATCTAATTATTAATTAGTGATAATCTAATTACTAATTAAATGTCCTAATTTTATTTAGAGACTATGATATATGCCATAATATGTTTAATTAATTAGTTATATAGTTAGAATGTTAATTAAGTGAAATTAGGAAACTAGACCTAATTAATTAACTAATTAATTAGCATACAATTAGATTTTAATTGAAAACAATTAAGTCCCTAATCCTATGAAGAGCCACACGGTCATGCAGCTTGGAGAGCTTCTCCAAGGTTCTTGAATGGAATTTTATGACCAATGGATGGCATTTAGTAACTTAGACCATGTAAAGACCATGTGTATGCATGTGAAAGCCTTCAATTATGCTAAATAAATTTTTATCTCTCCATTCTTTCACTCCTACGGCTGCCCACTTCAAATTCAACCTTCTATTTTTATTTTTATCACACTTAGCAACACAAAGACCATTCTCTCTCTTCTCTCTCTTCCAATTTGTCAAGAACAACACCATGAACTTCACCTTCTTCCTTTCTTGAGTTATTCGGTCACCACCCATAGAACCACTTCCAATCTTTCATAATTTTATCTAGTTACATATCTTGAATCCTCTCATCAATCCAAAACACTTTCATGTTAGGAACTTCTCAAAATTCTATCATCTACAACCTTGTCCTTCAAGTTAAAGATCAAAAAGCTTATATTTTTCTTCTTGTGAAGAATTCGGTCAACCACCCTAAGACCACCCTTCAAGTTTGTTTAATTTAATCCAATCATAGATCTTGAATCTACATGATATTCTAAGCAACTTTCATGTTGGAGACTTTCTCTAAATCATTCATCTTCATGGACTTTCTTCAAGATCAAAGTTATTGGGTTTTTAAGGTGAAGTGTAAGGAAACTTCATTTCTTCTCTTTTTTTCATGTTCTAAACCATGTTTGATCCATGGTTCCTCTTAATCAAGCTTAGTATACTAATTTCTATGTATTTTGTTTTGTATTTGAGAAGTCTTTGGTGGTGAAGGACTTGGAAAAAGAAGCAAATCAATAAGTTTTTTAGGATCTTCAAGAGGTAAGAGGGAGATCCATCTCACCAACCAAGTATGGTGGTGAGAGATGGTCTTATATTTGATGGATGGTGAATGCATGTGAGGATTCTAATCCATAGTCATGTAATAATTTATGTGTGTTTATGAGCTTTGATTTATTTGCTTATATTTGATATGCTTTGTATGATTTTATGACTTTTATGATATGCTTATATTATGCATGATAAGTATATGGCATGCTTATAGTATTTATGATGAAATATATATGTGTGTATGTCATGATGTGGTGATGAAAAGGAATTCAATTTTTGGCTCCAATAGCCAAAGGAGAGGGTTTGATTTTTGATGCCCTTCATTAGGGTTCATGTTGAAATTTTTCAAGAACAAGGGAATTGGTTTTTGAGTCCTTAGGACAATGAGAATTTTAGCCAAGACACCTCAAAATAGGTGTTCACAAATTAATATTTTCATGAAAAATCAAAATGGATGATTTAAAGAGTATGAAAAATAAACAAAGGGTTTGTTTTTCAAAAGAACAAGAATACGGTCTTTGAGGAATTTTTATTAATTTATTTTGTGTAAAAAGATCCTAAATATTTTTCTAAATATGAGTTTTGAATGAAACGGTCAAACATTGATTTTAAGAATTTGCAAAGAAAGTGAATATAGATTTGCAAAGAAAGTGAAAAAGGATTTGTAAATAAAGTGAAAAAGAATTTGAACAAATGAGTTTGGTTTTTTATAACCATCGATACTTCAGTTTTGAAAATAAAATTTTAATGGTTTTGTTTGTGTAAAACCATATCAATTTAGAAGGAAAAATGTTTTGATAATTTTCAATAGTCATGTCCACATTTTTGAAGGCTTATAATGCCTAGATTTTGATGAAACAAAGTAATTTTTCAAGTGAAAATATAATTGATTCAATACAAGAAATTTGAAAAGGGAATCAGAGTATTTTAATCACTTGAGAAATTAAGTTTTTGTAAACGAAAATGTTTTCGAACTTCAATTTATTTTGAAGAAGGTTGTATTTGGAAATGATTTGGGAAAAATGAAGAATATAGTAGTATTATGAAAATCTACTAACATATAACTTATTTTAAGTTTTGAAGTACGTTAGAAAATGTTAAGTTTTGAAACGTTGATTTATATCAATGGAAAAGTGATTTTGTGAATTATATTTTGGAAAAGGATTTTTGAATTAATAAATGTGAAAAAGATTTTCTTGAATAAGGAAAATATGAAAAATAAAATACAAAGTTATATTATTTTGAGAAAAGTTAAAAGAAATTTTCAAGGCTAAGAAATATTTTTTGTAATGAAATTGTGATGAAAAATGTTTTACGTTATCTTAAAAACATGATTTTTAAGCTACGCAATTTGAAGAATGTGTTGAAATTAATATTGATTTATTTAAGTCCAAAATAATGTTTGGAATATTGAGAAATATTTTACGTAATTGTAAAATATTAAAAAATATTTTACGTATCTTAAAAATGATTTTAAATACAAGAAAATATTTCTACGAGATTTAAAAATGTTAACGTATTTCTACGCGATTTGGAAAGCATTTAAATATTTTACACTATTAAAAATATTATTAAAAAATCACTACGTGATTAAATAATGAGAGAATATTTTTTATGATTTGAACTATTATTAAAAAAAATCACTATGTGATTTAAAAGTGATAGAATATTTTTACGTGATTGTGAAAATGACGAAAAATCATTATGTGATTTGAAAAGTGTTTTAAATATTTTGAGAATGATGGAAAATGTTTTATGCAACTTAAAAGAATGATTTTTTTTAAGTTACGCGATTTTGAAAATGATGAAAAATCATTACGCGATTTGAGAAACGTATATTTTTATGTGATTGAGAAAAATATTAAAAAAATTTAATACGTGATTTAAAGGTGCAACAGAAGAGTTGCAGTATTGTGAAAACGTAACAGAAACGTTTTAGAATTGTGAAAATGAAATGAAAATATTGCGCAATTTTGTGAAAACACGACGAAAGAGTTTTATAACTATGAAAATGTGATAATATGATTTTTCTCATTGAAAATACAAAGATATAAATCTTTGTAGAACCAAGATATGGATGTTTGTATGTATGTGAAAATGATATATTTTGCCTGTGATTGGCATTTGGTGCATTATATATGCATTGGAAAGATATGTCTGTGATTGGATTTGGTGCATTATACGTGCATTGGAAAAATATGCGTTGAAGCATATGATTACATTAAACAAATGAAATTGAAAAGATTTGGCCCTTTGGGGTTTGACTTGCACTGATATATTCGTGCATTGTATAAAATATAGCTAATAGCTATTATGGCCCTTGTGGTTGAAGAGAGAATGAGAATTGATAGTGAGGTCTATGATGGATCTTGGGGGCGTGGAGGCGCGGCGGTCGACCAATTTTGGGCGGGCGAGTATCCTGTGCCACTTGGCAATGCAAATGTTGCAACGCATTGACGATACCCGACAAGAACACGATTCTTTTCAACGACTGGGAGATTGTCTTTGGGCTAAGGCTGACAATTAACCAGAGGATTCTTCTCAAAATTGTGAAAACCTCCATGGAGTTGTTTTTGATAAACTGAGTCTTTGTGCATATGCATAAATCTGAGCATTTATATCTGTATGATATATTAATTGAGGAATGTTGGCTATGACAATTGTTTTGAGTACTTGGATGATGATTGAACTGATAAATGATTAGATGATAATAGTTGATTAGTGCTGATAACATGATTATGGTATGATCTATCTGTATGATATTGCTGTTTGTGTTATCTCTGTGCTACCATGTTGGTATTGGTGTAGGTGATCTCACCTCTTTGTTATATTGTTTTGCTTTGTCTGTATTGTTAAAATTATACAGTAGAAGGAATGAGTTGTCTTAGACATAACGAGTGGTAGATACTCAGAGATTGATGGAAATATTGAAAAGTGGCTGTCTCAAGTTTGAAGATATGCCGGGTAAACAAGGAGTAAAGTTCTGATGCATCAAGTTGATACAAGAGAAGGAACAAGTATGTTAAGATTTAATGTTAGTGTTGTACCGTGCTATTAAGTAGGACCCGTCATGGGGTTTGTTACTGTTAAAAAAAAATAAGTCTGTTAATTTTATATTTCTCTTTAAATTGTGATATTAATTGGTATCAATATTACATAATGAATAGTTGAAATATGATTTTCAATATTACCTAATATTTTCAGTAAATTTATGTTTCAGTAAAGAAGTAATTTTGAAACCCATCTTTTATAACTCAAACTTTGTGCGAACTTCTTTTCAGATTATGAGTCGGGAGTTGGAAATGTGATGCCCTAAGGAGGGTGTTACATTCTGTACCATGGGTTAGACCGAAGCAACACACCAATTATCCTAACCGAGACACTATTCTTAATCAAGATCTGATAAAGACTGTCGTGTATATGCTAGATGTGCAAAATTGAGCACGTGGTCTGAGGCATGTTGGTACAGACAGATCTTTTCGATCACTCTCTTTGATATGAGTTTTAGCTCTATGGAGTAGGAAATTGAGTCTATGTGCATATGCATAGTTATTGATGGCATGATCGTAATTATTGTGTATTACATGTATTGTGATGATAAATGATGTTGATGGCATAATTGTAATTATGGTATGATAGCTGTATGAGATATTGTATGTGTTTATCTTCATTGCTACCATACTGGTAATGACGTAGGTGATCTCACATCTTTATATGCCTATTTGTATTGTATTTATAATTTTAAAAACGTTGAGCAAGGACTTGAGCAAGAAGCTGAGGAAGAGCAGATTCCTATAGAGGAAGCTGAGTTTTGAGAAAATGGAAATACCCTGTTTCTTAGGGTATATGAGGTTGACATTCCATAGAGGATCGGAGGCGTGACACGTTGATCTGGATAGAGAGAGTATTTGCTACATGGGAGATTTATATATTGTTTTGAGTAGACTACATATTGGACATCCTTATTTTAGTGTAAATATTTATGTACACCTAGAGTTTCCAATATCCATTAGGTAGTACTGGGGAACTTACTACCGTACCCCTAGTGAGATCAGTGTTATGTCGTCTGCGCGGACACCTGTCCGTAGGACTTCGCGTCAGTCTGGATTCTTATCTGCTGAGGAATCTGAGGAGGACCCGTCTGAGGGTTCTGCTGATTAGTAATACTTGGGCAGTATGTTAGTTATAAATAAGGTTTTAAATATTTTGAGAGTCTAGTTTGTAAATATTAAAATATGACAATACTAAGACTTGTGTATGTATATATGATGTAAATTATTTGAGATGATGTTGTAATGTTTTTATTTTCCGCTAAGTTATCTTATTGTTATCAAGAAATTTTATAACTCGTATTTACATTACAAAGCACAATTTAAGATAAAGGGTAATTTGATAAATAAGTAACATAATTGTGATACCGTACGGTAGGTGTTACAGAACTGTTGTCCACCATCACCTCGCCACGAATACAGAAGTTCATTTATAAGAACATTATTAGTAGATTTAGTATTTGGAATCCATTGTTATGGATAATGGAACATAGTTTATTAACCAAAAGTTTAAGGATCTTTTAGTCGGGCTAAAGATCAAACAAAATTTTACCTCGGTAGAGCACCCAAAAACTAATAGACAAGCCGAGGCCGCCAATCGGGTTATACTTCGCAGGATCAAAAAGAGACTTGATGAAGTTAAGGAGAATTGGGTAGAACAACTTGATCACATCCTATGGGCTTATCGAACTACGCCCCATTCCTAAATAAGAGAAACTCCCTACAAGTTAACTTATGGTTGTGACACTATGATTCCGATTGAGATAAGAGAACCGTGCTGGAAGAGGCAGAATTTCTCTGAAGAGGCCAACCCAGACCTTATCTGTCATAACTTAGATTTATTGGAAGAACAACGCCACATCACCCACATTCATGAAGCTATTATCAAACAGAGGATTGTAGCCCGATACAATTCTAAAGTGATACCACAGAGGTTTGTTGCTGATGATCTCGTTTCATGTAGAGTGAATATCGGAGGTAAGAATGCGAAGGAAGGAAAACTAACTCCTAACTGGGAAGGATCATACCAGACCACTTCCAAGACAAACACTGGAGCCTATACCCTGGAAACCCTCTCTGGAAAAAGCATCAAGAGTTTATGGAATGCTGACAAACTTAAAAAAATATTATAGCTAATTACCTTAAGTTTATATTTTTATCATGTAAGTGACGAGTTTCGACATGCATAAATTAGTAATTATATTTTCAGTACTTGGCTATTTTACACATTTAGAATTATTGGAACTCACAAGGTTATCACAACTTGGAGAGGTTCAAGGAATACAAGGTCCAACTTGGATCAAATATTCCAATATACAAATGAAGGTAAAAAAAAGACAACCCACTTGACCAGTTCAAGGGTTTTAACTCATGCCCTAATGAGCCTGACCTTTACCCATAAACTTAAATCGAAGTTTAAAGAGATTAAGAGTATTCGACCATTGCCCACGATAAGGTAATAACATTTTTTGGGTCCGACAAAGGATACTACCCCAAAAGGCTTCTATGCAAAACCACACTTAGGAGTTTTATACTTAGAAATTTAGATAAGTGTCAAAAACTCCAAGGAAGAACAAGAACTGTAATACAGTTGACAACCTAAGCGAAAACCCTGAAGACAACATACTACACAATCAAATAGGAAAGATTCGCAAAGTGTCAATTGAGAAAACCACTGAGATCAAACGTTGGACCCATCTAGGTTTAAAAAAAAATGAAGGCAATAAGATATGCTAGATATGCTGGAAAATATTCTAAGTATTTAAATTTAAAATGCCTGAAATCCAGGACTTATCCAATACATTAAAAATTAACCCCACGCATAGGGCAAAATAAAAAGAAATATAATGAATCAGGCATCCAGGTCGGGCTCTCCTTAGTCAACCCCTTCCACCTCGGCTTCCTCCACTTGGCCATCCTCCAAGCTCTCCTCGCCCTCCTCCTTGCTGCCATCTATTGTGGGAACATGGCTCACTAGAAGGCTTCAGAGATAGCATCCACGATGCAACCATCTCGAACCATCTTCCATAAACTGATCCCATTGGTAACGAGGTCTAGGTTCAGTAGGCGTAGTTGGGCGAATGCATTAAAGAATGAGTCGTCCACTGAAACAGCCCATTCATCTCTAAGATATGGGACGTCATTCTTCAGCTTTGCCTCGAACTGCCTAAGGATCTCATTCTCAACATGGAGCACGGTTATGGTAGACTTAGTTATGGAAATTTGATTTTTTATAGTAGTCTCCTGAGCTTCGCCCTCCACGATCTTCTTTTGGAGCCTAGTTATGTCGACCTTGCCTAGACTGAGCTCCTGATTGACTTGAGCTAGTTGCCCATCATTCTGAGCAACTGCCAACTCAAGCTATTTCTTCTTACATTGGAGGGCATCCAACTTTTTTTCTGAATCGCGAGTCTAATGAACAGACTTGAAGGCAAACTCCAGAAACAGGAGGGTGGAGGTGTTACGAAGAGCCCGCACCTAGGCATCCCTTATAATTTCAATTAAGTTATGCTTTATCAGGACGTCTTGATTAGCCTAGGTTAGGAGGGCATTGTTAATAATCCGCCTTTGATTGACCCCCTGCTCTAGATAGAACTGCCAGCTAATTGAAGAGGGGCGCCCTCTGGGACTTCTGACTCCTGGCCAACAGTGAAATCAACGGGTGCTACCTCGGTCACCAGCCTTTTGCCCTTGCGCTCCCGATGTCCCTCCCCCTTATTCTTGCATAGCCTGAGTGGTTGAGCCTGAGACCCAGGATCCGCCTCCTGGAGTTAAGATTGAGATGAAGGGATTGGGATCGCTAGCTAGGATTTGGAACCCGATGCCCCAACCTTTCTTTGGGCTAAACATAGCACAAGGGCTTCAAGTCCACTGAGTGGCGCCATGCTCTCTGCAAACAAGAAACAAACATGTTATTACACTTAAAAAAAATTATGCAATATAAGCTTATCATTCAAGATGGGGTACCTAAAAAAGCTCTCAAAGAATCGGATGGCTCATCTAAAATATCTTTACAGTAGATGGCCTCATTCTTGTTGGCCTATTCAACTAAAAAATTAATGACTTCGGCCTCGTTCTCGGTCATCAAGGACAACATAGTCTCTATTTTCTCTTGACTCTATTCTTAAACTACCCGTGTCCAGTATAAATATATTCGTGGATCGCCTTTCGATGTAACATAAAAATGTGTTAACCCTGGAGCCCCTTCTACTTGGAAGAAATCCTTCTTGAAGGACTTTTGGTATAGTTTGAATACTTTGTGCCCTGCTTGTGTGTATAAAGTAACCCACTCCTTCTGAAAGTTATTCCCAGAGGGTGAAAAATGGGAGAAAAGGAAGAAGAATGGCCCCACGGAGTACGACTAACCAAAGGTTCTACAGATGAGCTCGAAGGTCCTAATAAAGCCCCATATATTTGGGTGAAGTTGTGTCGGAGCTACTCATAGATGATTTAGGACTCTGATATCAAAGTTAGAGAATGGAAGGTGGACTCTGATGCGGGTGAATAGTGCATCATACATATAAATAAAATGGTTACCCTCCGTCTTGGTTGACCAAACCCTTTCTTGACTTGACAAGGCCTAAATTACATATTCTCCACCCCGCAGTCGGTCTTTGGTTAGATGCAAGTATTCCTGTTTAGCACTGACATCCTCCGAGGTCTCAACGCTGGACAAAGTGCCTAGAACTTCTCAATCAACCCATTGGTATAGACCGATATTTCTAGGAAAGGTATATTATTTTGGTTCTAACATGGCCGCTCTTTGTCGTCCCATCTCCAAGTTAATAACATTACCTACAGAGGTCGTACTCATGCTAGAATCAAAAGAAGTTTCATCATAACTATCTAACTCCTTCATGAGTACGAAGAGCGAACATGATGTTCTTTACCTTGCAAGCTCCCTAGCACTGTCTGCACTCCGTATCATTTCCAAGATATTCACCCTGGATAGCGGCCTGTGTGTCCTACCAATATCTCCATCGTGAGGAGCCCGTCTCTGTCGCGCCTGAGGTGGTGGAGATGGCGGAGCACTCAAAATCTCTAAAGAACTACTTTCTCTATCGTTATTGTTAAGCACTCTCATTCTCACCATGATGATTATGGAATAAAACTAAAGTGGGAAAAGAAAATACCTTGTGTTTGAGGAAGGAAAATGTGTTGAAAAGTTGAAAATGGAGGAAAATAATCGCTGGAGACTTACCAGAAGGTCGCCAAAATTTGTATGGTTTGCCAGAAGAGAAATGCAGAAATGGAGAAAGAAGGAGAAAGTGGAGGGGGGAATACCCCCACTCCTATTTATAACTGTGGATTAGCCCCTAACTGTTACTATACGCAAGGGTAAAATGGTCTTTTCCCTTTCATTTTGAAATTTTGCATTGAATTTAAAAATGACAATCATAGCGGTAGTAAGATCAAATAGCGGCTTCCATTAACTCTTGACCACGTGACAGTACGAATATGACACAATAGCTGAAAAGACTGCAATCAGGATTGAAGTGACATATGACAAGGCAAGATGATATTCATGTCAGATCATGGACTAACACTATGATGTTATTATAAAATCATAATACGAATTACGATTTCATCTTCAAATTACCTTCAGAATTAACGATAAACCCCACAACCAAAATTGGTATGGGGGTAACTTAGTATGAATCTCAGACAACGTTATAGTGACTTTAAGACAGAGTGATCTATATCGAATCCCTGCCTAATCATCAACACTAGGGGCATCTTAGTTTGTCATTTTATCACAGGCATCTTGAGATCCAACATTTATATCATGACTTGGATCCCTTTGTCCCATGCGTGACTTTTTCTCTTGATAATCTTAGATATCTTGACACTCAGTTGTCACATTTGGGTACCAAGATGGGGGCGACTATTCTGGACCGGGTTTCGGGTTAGCATTTCATGAGCAACCTAGCCCGCTAAAGTTGGATCTTGGATGCTATTAGATAAGTAAATATGCTCATTTATGAAGAGTAAATTTCTAATGGAATCCCTTATAGATAGATGAATCAATTATATCTCTCATAAATAGATGAGAATATTATAAGAGATAACAATCTTACTGTATTCTTATCCTAGTTAACAATATTTAATGTAGATTTAAACATAATTATTATCTACTAAGACGCTCTTATAAATATCACATAAGGTAGCAAAGGTAGACATTTAATTCTAAACACTACCCACCTTATACACAGTCTAATTTAAGCATCAGAGTACCTTTTACAGGTACTCACCCCTTACACCACCAATGTAACCACCGTGCATCAGAATAAACCACCTTGTTCAACCTTACGTAAGTGATTATCATAAACACATTCAAAACATTATTTTACTATCACTTTTATAGATGGTGTTACATAGAGGGATAGGTCCCTTATGAAATTTATCCCCTTGTGATAACCAAAAAAACTATGTAGAGTTAGGCTTCCTTTTCATTTCAAGTTATGTACATTATCAAAAAAGGAATTTGGAGTACTATTTATAAACATGTACTTATTTCTCTTTTTCTGATTAAGTAAACTCCACACATATTTTACTCACATAATTCACTTTATATATTGGGAAATATTTTATTTACACTAGAATATGTATACTGTATTTATACTATATATTAATGTCGGAGATATGTCAAATTATCCTATATGTGATTGTGGCATTCTCACAGCATAC